>OY744532.1:32889523-32922023 GCA_963556195.1 Sepiola atlantica | reverse complement strand
TATCATTATACATAATATCACAGATTAAAGAGAAATATTGAAAAAGAAAACTTTTTAAAAAATCTTAAAAAATAATCAAAATTAAAAATTTGTAAAAATACTTAATTTGATAAAACTCATTATATTTTAAACTCTTATGCTCTAAACCACAAACAAGGAGGAGGCATCCAAAGCAAGGTGAAACTTGTTTATGAGACATGGTGCATGCAAGGTTATGGGTAAACGAAATGGAGGTCCAAAAACTACACGGTTCACCCAGTTAACTTCCCTCCCTTCCCTTAAGCAACAATTCTGAAAAAAATCTTCCAAAGTGGAACGTTTTCAAAAAAATTACCCAAAACTTTGCTAAAATAAATAAAATAAAAGCCCCCCCCCCCGAAGAACTTCATCTCTTTAAAGCTATATAAAGGTGACATATGAGCATAAGGTTGTTCCCCTCAAAAAACTCTTTTATATCTACAGATCAGTGTCTACCTATATGCATGTATTAATTTTGTCATATTCTTATATTTATTGTTATTAATTTGTATATTTATGTATTTAACTCTGCTTGTGTGGTGAAATGTTGCAGATATTATCTTAGTCCTGTCTGGAGTCTCTCTCTCTCTGTCTCTGTCTCTCTCTCTGTCTCTGTCTGTCTCTGTCTCTCTCTCTGTCTCTGTCTGGAGTCTCTCTCTCTCTCTCTGTCTGGATGTCTGTCTGTCTGTGTAAACCTGTCTTCCCAGTTAATTAAGAGTGCCTGCCTCCTGTGAATACACCCTTCGAATACCTTGTTCCTTCTATTTAAGGCAAGTATGCCAGGGTCATAAATGGTCCGTATTATGTTGTGTTTCTCCATATTGCATAGGAAGCATAGATTCGAAGCTGGGGAGTATGACGGCCTTCTCTCTACCTTCTTTTATTTGATGGTAAAGGGTGTCCCCTCATCTTTTAATTCCCATATCCGGGTTTCTAGTGCTGTGTTTTTTTGTTTTTTTTTCTTTATAATCGAGCACTCTGCTGGGATTCTCTCCCACTAACCTTACACGCACACACCCGTCTCAAAACAGGTAAAATTAATTACCCAAACGGATGTTTTGCACTACTTTTATGTACCCTTACGAAAAAATTAAAATCCAGATATAATGATTATAAAGAATCCTTATTCCAATTTTGATAAAAGTCAATTACATGATTTTAATTCGAGAAAATGTCTACAATTTAAGGCTTGAGCTTAAAGGGTCTTAAGAAGAAATTGAAATTCATGCAATCTTGCGTAATTGGTGTCCAATTTCTATGAATAAAATTCAGTGCAAATCTGAAATATTTGAATTTTCAAATGGGGGAGGTTGTGTCCATATTATGCCCCTGAAAACCCTTATACTCCAAAGAAAATGGGGAATATTAATTGATGTCTATTGTTAAAATTTCTCAAAACGTTAATTAGAAAAAGGAAAGAGAAAGAAAAAGATGAGAATAGTAGTCTAAATAATGCAACATATTTTTTGTTCAAAAAAAAAAGGAAAAAAATTGAATATAATGGTTTTAGGCGATAAGGCGTTTTGGAATAATACCGTACATGATTAAAAAAAAAAAAAAAAAAATTTTTTTGAGAATTTCCCTAAAGTTAATATTAACCCCTTCTGGTTCGTATTTCTAGTTTGATGACATAGGAAATGTTTTGCAAGAATATTTTCATGAATCCACTATGTATTTGTTGATTCTCAATATCTGTCTGCTGAATACTGACGTCGATGACAAATCTGTTGACACTGTTTTGAGATCGTATTCGTCTCTTATCTGGAATCTAACTTTAACCGAAATGTCAACAAATATATTTCACTCGGCAGCCGGTTCGTCAGAGAAAGATAATCTTGTATTTGGCTTCTGTGGTCGGTATAAACACTTTATTCACTCAATTCATTACGACCGCAGTACGGTAATGCTGACAACTTGTGGGATCTCATTTCTCAGTGAGGCTTATCTAAAACTAATATATTTTCATGTGTGCTTGTGCAATTCGCAGTCAAATTTTGTTCAATACTAAAATGTATAATAAACACTCTAATCTTTCTATGCTCAGTTCAGGGGAACGGGGGGGGGGTAGTGTAGTGTCTGTTATCTTCTAATGATATATTCTCCCAGGCATTACCTCTTCATTAGAAGGGGGGTAGTGTAATATCTTTTTTTTTTTAATGGAAATCGCTCTTAACAAAGCATGTCATCCTCCCATGCATTACCTCCTTTATGGAGGGAGATGGGTGTAGTATCTGTTCTGTTTTCATGAGACCATCCTCGCAGACATTATCTCTTTTATTTGTGGGCGGACGTAGTGTAGTATCTGTTTCGTGGTGATGATACCATCGTTTCATGGAGTAGCTTTTTTCTTTTGGTGAGGGTAGTATAGTATCTGTTCTGTTTCTATGAGACTATCCTTCCAGGCATTACTTCCATCTTTGGAGGAAGGGGTAGTGTACGTCAACAAGAGATTGTCACAATAAAAAAATATGTTCCTTCCATAGATTTCTACTTCAGATCGAAAATGAAAGACTTTTTTTTAATGGAAATCACTCTAGACAAGGCATGAAGCAACTTGATGTAAAGAGCTAACAAGAACGATCTATGATTATCGCAAAGACAGGAGATGCCTATTGGCCTTAGTCAGCGAATTGATGGAGACCACTAGACCAACGAATCAAACGAGCTGGATCAGACAATTCTGAAGAACACATGAGATAATAGTATCTATAGAAAGACTGAGACTAGCAACATCACGTCTATGAGAGGGTGGTGGAGAGAAGAAAGGGTGGGGCCAATCAAATTACAGATACGTTTCAGTACCTTATCAAGAACCCTCAAATGGGTCAGAAATTCACCAGCCCAAATATCAAAACAGTACTCCGTACATGGTCTGATAGTAGATTTGTAGCGATAGAGAATAGCCTCAGGTGAGAAAGTGTTTAGAGCGATAGAGAGAACTGACTTTACGGGAAGCAGAAAGAGCAATGGATCTAATGTATAAACTCCAAGAAAGATCCAATCTGTTGCTCAAGTTGCTGGAAAAATGGTTGGATGCTTCTACCGCTCCAAAAAGTACCTGATTCCTGATGCAATTTACCTATATAAGAGTTAGATATGTCCTAAGATGGCGTAGTACTGCTGCCACATCTGGGGAGGTGCCACTCACAGCACTCTTTCTTGGATTGACAGAGTACAAAATCGACTTCACAATCTCGTGGGGGTGATACTCACAGAAGAAACGTTGCTAGTCTTTCTCTACTCTATTGTTATTTCCATGGAATGTGATCGACTGAGCTCCAATCTCTGGTTCCTCCTTGTAAGACATTCACAGCAAAAACTCGTCTGATTACCACAACTGCAAAGAACTTTGTTTTCTTTCGTGTGCAACACTTTATTTCCAAGACATTCCTATATTTGTAGCACATTACATGGAACTACTTCCCTGCAGCCTATAACATGGTCGTCTTCAAAATATGTCAACAAATACCTATCATAAACCGTCCTCATAGGTAATCAAATTTGGTTAATTCCGTTAATCATTTTCAATCCTCTCATAACATTCTTCATTATTCAACTAACAATTCAGTCATCTCATTAACCCTTATCCTTGAGTAGCTTTTGGCCTTGATAAGCAGGGACTCAATTATAAAACAAAAGGAAATGTATGAATGAGGTTTGTCTAGAAAGTAGAGACACTGGCTGTGAAAAAATGTGTCCCAAATCAGCTCAATTGTATGCATTAATGCACATCGCGATTTATCTACCTCTTCACCAGGTGGAGTTGATTGTGTGGGCGACCAGCACGTTATCGGCACTCATGGTCGGGTAAAAAGAACTTATCAGTCCCCTTGACATTCCGTTACAAGTGGAGGTCCCTCAGCTGACAAGCAATGAACTTGCCCTTCCTCTTTTGTGCAATGGAGAGATACTGTTATAAAAAGCGTATGGTAGCAAGAAAAACAGACACGGGGGTTTGGATTTAAACGATATGAATTGATTATGACTGGATACAAGACATAAGCATGTGTGGGTCTTGATCTGTGGTGTGGGTCCGTCAGGATAGATGGTCCCTTAGCGTCAGCGTTATGTTGTCATTGAAAAAAAAAATAATAGAGAAAAGAATTGCTCTATATCAAATTTTTAGATATATTAAGTAATACATTTTTAAAAGGATCAGTGTGTGTGTGTGTGTGTGCACGAGCGTCAATAATATGCATGTGCTTGGTAAAATTCTAAACTATTAAACTTGTTATGGAATATGTATTCTAGGCAACAATGAGTAACGTAGGCACATTATTTATTTTTTTTTTTTGTGTAAACTTTACCATTTAGGGAATGCCACCGAAACTATACCATACCCTCCAAAGAAAGGAAAATAAAACATTAAAATTTAAAGTTAATGCTGTTTATTGCTTATACCCGTCCTGGGATGTGTATTCTACCAGTTGTAATTTAGACTGATTTGTACGAAGTTTTATCGTCTTTGTCGATTAATGTTATTTTTGTTTCCTTTTCAATTTTCTTTTCATTTTAGTGAAGCGAACTCATTTATTGGGATGAAAAACAAAATCAATCATTTTTGTTTTCCTTCTTCAGACCTATCAATACGTGACCGTTCAAAGGAAAAGTTAATTGAAATCAATCGATGAAGCAGTAAATTGTTGGCATTTTCATCAGCCGCCCCCCCCCCCCTACTACCCCAAGGACAAAATGAGACACAAGGTCATTAAAAATGGGTCCTTGCATCAAAGTTGGTCATGTTTCACCTCCCTCCCTCCTCTTAATTCTTCTCACCATAGCAAATATGTCGGCGTCTCGACGGAAGTCTTGTAAACAGCTGTCATGGTTGTCATGAGAATGTGTTGAATAGTTGGGTCTCTCTCTGTCTCTGTCTCTGTCTCTGTCTCTGTCTCTCTCTCTCTCTCTCTCTCTGTCTCTGTCTCTCTGTGTCTCTCTGTGTCTCTCTCTCTGTCTCTCTCTGTCTCTCTCCCTCTGTCTCTGTGTCTCCCTCTGTCTCTGTGTCTCTCTCTCTCTCTGTCTCTGTGTCTCTCTCTCTCTCTCTCTGTCTCTGTGTCTCTCTCTGTCTCTGTCTCCCTCCTTTTCTTTTATACAACATACTGTAAGAGTTACATATGTATTATATACGTAGGTATTTAGTTTTATTTTGCTCATATGAGGAGAGAGGACAGAAATAGAGCTCTAAAAAACACCCCTGTTCTTAAAGCACTAAAGAGGAAGATTTCACTAGCTTATTCTGCCGTGTCGACTTCCTGTCATGACGTCATTTTCTGAACACGTCATTATTCTACTTAATTTACCTTCATGTGGAAGACTCCATTTCTACATCATTTAAACACACTCCACATCCAAATATTGTTACATTGCCAGTCGGTGGTTTCTTCATCCAAACAATAGGGGTTGAACATTAACATAAGGCAGTGGAATACAATGGTTTTAAAGGTACCTGTACAAGCATTAACCCTGGGCGGTTGAACTGGCTTCCTCCGAACAAGTAAGTTTCGTGAGAGTATAAAATTCACAAGCAGTCCCTAGTTAGGGCAAATGACGACGTTAGGTTTTACGCAATTCTTGCAGGGAGGTGTTGACGTCCTTCTGCATACAGCACCTGGTATTCATAGACACTTAATTTATTTTTATATATTCATAGACACTTCAGTTATTTTTATATATTCAATTCAATTAATTTGGCAAAAAATAAAACAAGCATGTTTCAGTTGTCATGTAGGGAAAGGATGGTAGAAATTTACACAGAAGAAGATACAGTAGCCCAGCACCTGTCCAAATTCACCATGACTTGCTGAATTGTTCGTGTATTTATTATCTCTCTTGGGAGTCTATTCCAGGGATCCTGATTGAGAATGGGGCCCTCCTCCGGTTCAATCGAAATCGGCAGTCAAATAGTTTTTTGTGGTGACTGCATAGACCTCTTTCTGGTGCAGGAGTGAATAATAGGGCCTGAGGTATATCGTAATGGCCATTGAGGAGATTGTAGGCCAAAATGAGATCACTGCATAATCGTTGATGCTTAAAGAAGAAAAGGTTAAGCTTCTTGAGTCGGCTTTCATAGGGAAGATCCCATAGACCCTGCACCATTCGAGTAGTCAATCTTTGAACTCTTTCCAGATGCTGGATATCATGTATTAGATATAGAGCAGAGGCCTGGACACCAAACTCTAACAGTGGTCTGACGAGGGAGACATAAAGTGGGAGGAATATTTCAGGAGTGAGTTTGCAGAAAGAACATCAAATGAGAAATAGTGCTCCTTGCTTTGTTTGCAGCCTGGATGCAATGTTTAGATGGCTTGAAGGACGAGTCGACCAGAAGGCCAAGATCTTTTGTCTCGTTTGCTTCCTTGAGCGGAGCCGTGTCACTGCCGAGAGTAAGACCCGAGTCAGAAGGAGATCCTACTGCAATATGACAGCATTTATCGACGTTATGGTATAAGTCCCATTCATTGGACTAGTTCCAGGCACATTAAAGGGTAGACTTGAGATTGTCGATTTCGCTTCTACAAGCTACTAATTTGATGTCATCTGCAAATAGGAGCATGTTTCCACCAATCACTTCCGGCATGTCGTCTATATAAAGTAGAAAGAGAATAGGACCCAGCACTGATCCTTGAGGAACACCACTGCAAACATCCATTTCAGATGACACTGTCATTTATCTGAACTCTCTGTGTACGATCACCAAGAAAGGATCTTATCCACTTTATAACCGATTCATGAAGACCATAGGTGTTGAGTTTATATAAAAGTAAGTGGTGATTGACAGAATCAAAGGCCTTGCCAAAGTCCAAAAAGATAATGTTAGCAGTATTTATATAGATTTATTAAACAGCAAGAAGTCACCAGAACACGAGGGATATATTAATACTTAAATGGATGGGTTACTTGCGTGCAAGATATCTATATATCTATATATATAATAAATAGAGAGAGAGAGCGGCTGGCTGTTCACCCATTGAGTTATGTTGTGGGCCCACTCATACCCTCCATGGGGCTAACTGGGGAGCAACGACTTTCACAGCTGTTCTGCTTTGTGTGTCTCCAAGAAAGAGAGAGAATCCTCTCTCCCAGGAAGTCATGTGATTTTGCCAACTTCCGTTTTTTCGTTAAGGTCGATATTAGAACTTTCACCTGTTAATCATTCTCTCCATTAAAACTAGCGGCCCTGGTTATGTAACACGGGCTCAGTGTCGCTTAATTCTGGTGATTTAATGTGGCAACATGATTATGTCGTATATACAATAACATTGCACAGTCTAATATTCTTGCGGTAATTGGTTGATCGTAACCAATTGTACTCGTAAGTAGACGAGAACGTGCGTTGATAAAAACGTGCCCCTATTTGGGGGGGCCTTTTTTGCTTTTTGCACCCTCACCCCCAATAAAATAACGGTTGGATCCTCCTCACCTGCTTATTATATTTAAGAGTATTATGTCCTTACTTTACACACTTGCAAACTAAAAATGGTATTGTTCCCTACTGACTTGTCCCCCTCTCCCGTTAAAAACTAATCCAAAGAGTAGCTTTTTATTTCTCGTTAATTTATGGAAAGTGTAAATACTGTAGGTTTTTATTTTTTAAATTTACTTATTTTTACAATTTTTACTATTTTGTTTGACGACTGGAAGAACAACGATTGAAAACTTGCTTTAAAAAATATGTAGACAAGCGGGTCTTCTGTACTCCTCCAACACCCTTTAGAAATTGAATAGCAAGCCCCACTCTCCCCAATGGTTCAGTTCGACCTGTGCAGCTGCTATTGCACATAAGCAGAAAGCATTATGCCGATTCAACCATCATAAGCCAACTGCAAGTATGCAAAACTTTATAGCATCAAGAAGTGTGTGTGTGTCTGTGGAGATGTAGATATATATATATATAGAGAGAGATATATATATATATATAGAGAGATATATATATATATATAGAGAGAGATATATATATATATATAGAGAGAGATATATATATATATAGAGAGAAATAGAGATATATATATAGAGAGAGAGATAGAGATATATATATAGAGAGAGATAGAGATATATATAGAGAGAGAGAGATAGAGATATATATAGAGAGAGAGAGATAGAGATATATATATATAGAGAGAGATAGAGATATATATATAGAGAGAGAGATAGAGATATATATATAGAGAGAGAGATAGAGATAGATATATAGAGAGAGAGATAGAGATAGATATATAGAGAGAGAGATAGAGATAGATATATATATAGAGAGATAGAGATAGATATATATAGAGAGAGATAGAGATAGATATATATAGAGAGAGATAGAGATAGATATATATAGAGAGAGATAGAGATAGATATATATAGAGAGAGATAGAGATAGATATATATAGAGAGAGATAGAGATAGATATATATAGAGAGAGATAGAGATAGATATATATAGAGAGAGATAGAGATAGATATATATAGAGAGAGATAGAGATAGATATATAGAGAGAGAGATAGAGATAGATATATAGAGAGAGAGATAGAGATAGATATATAGAGAGAGAGATAGAGATAGATATATAGAGAGAGAGATAGAGATAGATATATAGAGAGAGAGATAGAGATAGATATATATAGAGAGAGATAGAGATAGATATATATAGAGAGAGATAGAGATAGATATATATAGATAGAGATAGAGATAGATAGTTGCAGCTAAGAGAAAGTATACCAAGATGACCAGAAAATACATCTAGTTGCAGAAATAAAAACTCGTGATTTCTGGAAAATGATTAATAGTTTGGGTTGACGAATAATGGGCAATCAACAATTCTTCTGCTATCCTACCACCATGATGTCGTTTGCACGGCAAATGATAAGGCTGAACTACTTGCCCAGCAGTTTGCTATTAACTTCACTTTGGACTCCATAAACCATGTGCTCCAAAATTTCCCATTGCAGACAGAAGCCACTCTCGATGAACTGATCATCACCTTTTCCCATGTCCAGGATATCATAAAAAACCATGACTCCTCCAAAGCATGTTGGCCTGATCTTATCCCTGCTATAGTAATGAAGAAATGCTCTGTCCTCTCCAAGCTCTACAACAAATGTCTTGCTGAATCTTGCTTCCCTGATAGCTGGAAAATTCACTCTGTGTTCAATAATTATGATGAAAGAACTGACCTGCAAAATTATCGCCCCATCAGTCTCCTTCTGCTCTTTGCTAAAATCATTAATCAATCTAGCGATAGTTCGCCACCTCGTTAATGCTAAACCTCTTTCTGACCATCAGTATGGATTTAGGCAAACCACTTCTACTGTGGATATCGTAATGGTCATCTCTGAATGCATACACTGGACAAAGCTGGTGAAGCTAGGGTGGTAGCACTTGATATATCCAAAGCCTTTGACAAGGTCTTGCATGAAGGTCTTATGAAAAATTAATTTGTACAATGTTACTGGACGAGTATTTAATATTAATCAAATCCTTTTTAGTCAAAAGAAAGATTCAGGTTGTCCTCGATGGCTGTACATCTAAACAACATGACATTAATGCAGGTGTGCACCAGGTGTCGCCCCTTGGACCTTTTATTTTTCCTGATTTTCATAAACGACCTTCCTGATGCAATTCTGTCCGAGATGTGTATATTTGTCGAAGACACCACGCTCTATTCTCGACATGTAATTAAAACAAAGGTGCCCATATCTAAGGTAATGGCTGAATCCTTAGAAAATGACCCCCAGTCTGTAGTTGAATGGGGACATAAATAGATGGTAACATTTAATGCTACTAACACAAAGCTCCTTTCTTTTAACAATTATAAGAAGTCCTTTTCAACCACCGATTGCTATTGCTAATAGCACTCTACCTGAGATTAACATTCAAATTCCTCGATCTAAATTCACAGGTAACATGAATTAAAACAAATACATAGAAGATGCTGCCAAGACTGCTGCAAAGAATATGGGTCTCTCTACTGTGCTAAAAAACTTCTCACACCTGCCAGTATCCTATATATCTACAAAGCTGCCATTCACCCATGCATGGAGTATTGTCACATCTGGGCTGGTGCACCAACCACTAGTCCCTCCCTCTTAAACAGTGTCCAAAAGAGAGTTTCTAATCACCGTCTACCAGGCTCCAGCTCCTGTCCTATCACTGCAATGTTGCATCTCTATGCTTGTTTTACAAGTACTTCAAGAACTTGCTGCTATGATGCCCTCTTTCCATAAATACTCCCAACCAACTCGGCGATCAGCTAAATAACACTCCTTTGCTGTAGAGGTCCTCAGATGCCGCAGGGGTTTCTACTCTAATTGCTTCTTTCCTCAAAATGCTAGTTTTTAGAATTTTCTTCCCTGCATGTTGGTAATGTGAACAAACATCTCTTTTTGCACAACTCCCCACTTAGGATGCCCCTATGGATATGGCCCCTAATTCACGGTAGTCCTTACATCTCAGTGGCAATTTGCCTTGTTTGGGGTGAATTAAAGTAAAAAAAAACATTTTGATTTGTTAGAATCATTTTTCTCATCCTCAATCAGTTCATGTTATGTATTGTCCCATAAACGAGGCCCATTTCATTTGAAAATTGTATCATGAATTGAGGCCCGTCATTCGGGTCTTAACATTTGCAATCTCCATCAGTATGAACATGACGCAACATTTCGGAAACCTGATTTTCCTGTGAGAGTTAAATTCAGCATTATGCAAAAATATTTTGTATACTTAATTTCTGAAAATATTATTTTTATGACTCCTTTTTTAAAAAAAAACACTTTTGTTCACTCCAAACAAGGTATATTGCCACTGAAGCATAAGGGGTTACTGTGATAGGGGCCAGATTTATAGGGAGGGGGCAACCTGTGTGGAGACTTGGGCCGCAAGATGTTTATTCACATTACATTTAAATTTCTGCATGTTTCTATGGTTGGTGAAACGGAGTATAGAGGGAATTCCAAAGGCAAGCAGTCTGAGGAAAGAAGCTATCAGAGTTGATAATCTTCTGGCATCTAGGGACCTCTACAAAGAAGGGGTGTGATTTTGTTGCTAGTCATGTGGGTAGGGGGTATTTTCGTTAAGGGACACAAGGGGGAAGTTTGTTGCGCACTTTTTTGTCGAAGTACTTGTAAAACAAGCACAAGAATGCAACACTGCGGTGATGTGACAGGGGCTGGAGCTCTGTAGACAGTGCGGGAACTATTAGACATTTCTTTTTGCAGCTTGTCCAAGAGGAAGAAGCTAGTGGTTGATGCACTTTCATCAAGAAGATTAATAATTTTGTTTTGGCTTCCTTCGAACAAATATGTGACACTTTCTGGTTTCGCTTTCCCGCTCTGCAAGTGCTCGACTCAGATTACATCAGGATCGGCTAAATGTCTGATTGTTGCTGAACAGTTTCCTGCATTTTTACTGATCGTCTCTTTTCGCTCTGATAACCTAGATATTCCTTATCGATGTATGAAAGGTCAGATTATTTTCACAGATATTATATAACCTCGAATATTTGCTCAGTGATTGTTCGACTCTAACAGCCTAGAAAGCTAAGAGATTCAGCTATTCCATACTGTCAGCTGGGAAGGGCTTTTCTCATGGTCAGGTATTCATGAATTCAACTTTGCACAAGCACGGAAACATTCTTCCTCTTTAATAATTGTTTCATTTTACTTCAGTCGAAATTCTCAGACATCAAGGGACCCCTTCCTGAGGCTTACACTTGATCTCTATATGAGATACATAGATATCTTAGTGTTCAACTAAAGTTCTCCTTTTTACCTCTCAAAAGTTGAGTTAGAAATGAAGTTAAGAACATTCATTTTCCTCTCCTCAATTGCTCAGTTTGTTTTGGTCTCTTGGTCTTACCGGATTCCAAGACGAGAATTCATCTTGTCTGGTGGAGTATTCAACTAAGTGCTGTTACTTGAGGTAACATAACTAGGAGAAGCTGCACCATTCCTTGTACAAGCTGGTGTATAACCAAACCGAGGAGATCTTACTTGGGCTTTGAATACTATGTTATTTTGAATATTTGGTCAGGGTTTACTTGTATGGTAAAGTATCCTAATGACAGGTTTTCCTGACAAACCCTTTTACAGAGAGCCCGAAGACACTCGAGGATAGTGTCTAATAGGTAATTCAAACTCTGTGTGTGTGTGTGTGTGTGTGTGTGTGTGTGTGTGTAAAATTTATTGGCAAAAATATGAAAGTGCAATAAGCTATGTAATTGGGCAGTTAGATGATGTGTACATGTATATACCGTCTGAATAATCAATATTATTGCCATAATCAATATTATGTAATCATGTTCCAAAAATCCCACATCAACAAAGATGTATGTGTACACATGTTTCAGAAATGTTTAATAAAAATCTCTTCAGAACAAAATGACAAAAGAAAAACTTGCTATTATTTCGTTACAGGTAAATAATGGAATTGTTCAGCAGTGAACACCAGGGTTGTGGAGTCGGAGGGTATGAGGTATTTAATTCTGACTCCTAATTCCAAAATATCTGACTGACTACTTATTTTAAAGTCTGCCAATGTTCAGTAATTATCTTAGTCGGATTAAAAAATCAGACTCGGACTCCTCAGATTCTTATGAGTTCGACTTTGACTCCTTCCAAAACCTCTGACTTCACAACCCTTATAACCACTGCTTTATCGAAAACAAAGAAATAGTAAAATAGTAGCCTGCTTCTAGATATACGAAGAATATAACGACGCTTAAATAAAAAACAAAAAAAATTAGTATCCTTCCCCATCTTCCATTTAAAAAAAAATCTATTTGTAAACTACTTTTTTTATTTGTTATTTCACCTAATTTAATCTTAGGTGGCATTTTCATATTTCTGAATGATAATTTTTGTGTAGCTTTGATTTGTCCTTTCTTGCCAACATTCTATGTCCCATCCCATATTTATCTCGGGTTGACATTTTCTTGGCAGATTATTATGCAATTCGGTAGTGACCTTTCCTCACCCCGTACCCCCCCCCCTTCCGATTGCAAAACTCAACTGCGGCCTCCCCACCTCAGTGTTGCTTGTTTTCTCCATTTTTACAAATTAGTTCTGCTTGAAAGAGTGGCATTTTAGTTTCTATTTTTATTTTATCCAATTTCGTTTAAAATTTCTGTCGATCAGAATGAATCTAGGACGTTTTGGCCAGCTATTTCTTTACACACACACACATTTACTTATAGATAAAATAGTTATCCACAGACACGTGTTTCGCCGTTACTGTGGCTCATCAGCATAGCTGACTATGACTAGTACTGTGACCGAGTGCGCTAACCATTATGCTACGAGAGCCTGTCTGAAATTACGTGATAATTTATCGTTTATAAAGTAATCTTTGTTGTTATTGTTTTTATTTTTTTAGTGATAATTGTACTACTGGTACATTTGCTCACCTTGACCATTGAGGAGTTTCCTCCCTTTACATACGTATGAGTTACCTCCGCTGCATATATATATATATATATATATATATATATATATATGAGAGAGAGAGAGAAAAAAAGAAATCGCTCCAGACAAGGCATGAAGTCATTTGATGTAAGGAGCTAAAAAAAACAACATACTACTTCAAGGTCAAAAACTAGCCAACGATAAGTGTTAGATAGATTTCGATCCAGAAAACAGCAATTCTTCCCCCTTTGTCAGAAACATCACTCATGAAATGTAAGGACAAAATAAGGGAAGTATTAAAGTAAGGGAATATATATTATTATATAACTCAGAAGAATACAAGATTGTGACGTAATTAATATTATGTAGTCATGTTCCAAAAATTCAACAAGAAAATATTGTTTCTGAATGTTGGTGGAAATTTTTGTTCATGTATTTGTAATAATTTAACAATTCCATGATTTACCTGAAACGAAAGGAATTTAAAAAAAAAATTTCACTAGTATCTTAGAGATTTGGATTGCTTCACATTTTACATTTGTAGAATTGAGATTTTCTTGTCTCTTTAAGATACAGCTAAAATTAAAACATTTTACTTCTACATATCACCAATTACTATCGGCAATAATGCAAAGCTTTTTGTAAATACACAAATGGAGCACTCTAGTAGTTCAAATGTTTATATATATATATATATATATATATATATATATATATATATATATATATGATACAAAGAATTAGATATTTCGTTGATCATTATAAAAAAAATACAGTTCACTTCACGAAGCGTTCTCCCGTTCTCTTTAAAAATCAGAACGCTATATGATATTTATAAATTATTGTTGTGGACTGATCCGGATTCACCCATAGTGACAGGATTGATTCGTCAGGTCACTATGAAGTCGACACCTTTTCCCTTACCAACGAGAACCGCTTAGCACGTCTGCCTAGAGCCGGTAATGGCGACCAACTTATTGTAATTAATTATTCTTAATACAATTCCTATTCCTTTCAATTCCTGTCTTGGATTTCTTATTTACTTATTGTTATTCTTACGATATAATAATTATTAATAGATTTCTTAAGTTAGAGTCGAACCTTTTTTTTTTTTTTTTCAAAAGTCTGACGTTTGGGCTATCCTCACTTCAGTGCAATACCGCCGCTGTAACTTCATTGTGCTTACAAGTATGCTTCTATAGATTTTTTTTGACACTTAACTTTTGCTTAACTTTTGCACTTAGAAGTGACTGGCACAGAACATACTAGATTTAAAATAAAAATAAAATAACATTTATTAAAAAAACAAATTGGAGCTAGTGTACGAATAGAGTACCGTTATGATCGTCTGCAAACAGGAATTTGTCTTACAGCGTAAGTCACCGTTTTGACATACCTTACGAAAAAAGTTCCGGATAGTCGGTAATGTCGCAGAGAAGTGGTACCCCCCTCCCCCAGGAAAAGCCATATACTGGAAATCTCGCCCCCCCCCCCACACTTTTGGTATTTTTTTTAAAGTAAATAACAAATAAACAAGTCTCGTTTTCTTTTTTTACTTAAAGTAAATAACAAATAACCTTTAATAATATGCTAATGCATATTTCTAATTT
The DNA here is from genome assembly GCA_963556195.1 of Sepiola atlantica. Classification (NCBI taxonomy): domain Eukaryota; kingdom Metazoa; phylum Mollusca; class Cephalopoda; order Sepiida; family Sepiolidae; genus Sepiola; species Sepiola atlantica. The sequence goes on along the minus strand of OY744532.1, from coordinate 32,907,013 downwards.
TTATCCTGTGAATTAAGTTTGAAAAAAAAAATCATTATTTATTCTTTTAATAATTTATTAAAACAATCACATTCCGTTGTTCGAAAAACATTATTTCGTTGCTCAAAAACATTGTTTATTTTTTTCATATATTACTCGTTTCTAAATGACTTGTTTCTTGGAAAAAAAAATTATTTGTTATTATTCTCAAAAGAAGAAAAAATCACATTTCGTTGCTCAAAATGTATCACTTGTTTCTTGAAAAAAAAAAAGATTATTTATTCTATTTTGTTTGTTTTTAATGAATTACTTGTTTCATAAAAAAAATTAGTTCTGATTTTTTACATATATTTATTCTATTGGGGGTGGGGACCCGGAACTTTTTTCGTAAGGTATGCCAAAACGGTGACTTCTGCTGTGAGACAAATTCCTGTTTGCAGACGATCATAACGGTACTCTATTCGTACACTAGCTCCAATTTGTTTTTTTAATAAATGTTATTTTATTTTATTAGAAACATTTTTTCTTATTTTATTAAATTTTTTATGCATTTTATTTTTTAGCCGCTCTTTTTTGTTTTTACAGACCCTCTCCATCTCCATTACCTGAGGAAACTCTACCTCACCCCCCCCTTAAAAAAATCCTGTTTCGTAATAAGTACTGAAGTATGAGTCGAAAAGTGTCCACGTTTAAATACCTCCTGTCTGCGTGAGCTAACTGCTTCTTGCAACATAATTTTATTGTGTGTGTGTAGGGGGGGGGGGGGATACGTGAGTCGAGGGGTAATCGGAATAAACTAATTTTGGGCAGCAAGAAAACCTGAAGAGTATGGGGTTGGGGTAGGATGGCTGTGATGAATGTGAGGATGTACTATATATGCGCGCAACCTTTTTTTTTTTTTAATTATTATTACCCCCCCCCCCCCCCGCGTAAGACCACAAGATTTACTTCATTGGTTTACAAAAAGTTCTTAATTTAGAAAAAAAAAATCTGTTTGCTTTCTGAAAGTTACTTAATAAATTCTTAACGAACTCGTTTGCAATAAATAAAAATAAAAATCCATTAAGGAAGACAATTAAATACCGCTGGGCTGCTTCCCAGCTGACTACAACATTGTCGTTTTCAAGTCCAATGTAAATAAATTCTGTGCTTCTTTAGTCTCGCTACGACATGTTAGGCCTCTCTTTAAAAAAAAGCTAAAGAAATGTATAAATTGTGTCATGTACTTACGTGGTAGCTGAAATAAAAAAAGACTGTACAGCAAAAATTACGCAAATTCATCCAGTATTTATTAATTAAAAATAGAAATAAACGATTTTTATCTATCGGTCGCCATTTTTTTTTTTTCATTTTGAGTTTTTCCGAAAAAATAATTGAGTTATCTCCCTTGTCTAATCAGTAAGCTGAACTGATTACAAAATGTCTACCGATACGTAAGATGTTTTTTTTTCTTCTTTTTCTTATAAGTTAATAAATACTGGATGAATTTGCGTAATTTTTTCTGTACAATCTTCTTTTCAGCTAACATGTAAGTACATAACAAAGCTTATACATTTCTTTAAATATTTTCATGTCATAGCGAAACTAAAGAAGCACCACAAATTCTTGTTACGCCGTCCTCCTAAATAATCAAATTCTGTCAAACATCCACCATGATTACCAATCATCACGGTGTTGTCTCACCGTCCACCTGACACTCATTAACCCTTATCCTCGAGTGGTCTTAGGGCCTTGATAGGTGGCGACTCTTTAGCAAAAACAAACAAAACAAATAAAAAAACAACAATGGGTTCTTTTTTTAGATTAAGATTATAAAGATGCGTGGATGCATCTTGAGAGTGAGAGAAAGGTCCTGTTTGTAAGTGATAGTTCTTATCTGTGTTACCATTACCATTCTGTAAGGGAAAACGTATCTAGTAAACTTAATGCTATGGGGCACACAGAATAAAGAAAAAATACGACCAAAGACAATATACACATTTTATTTACGTACTGACAAATGTAAAGTAGACTTGCAACACAACATAACAGAACATACAATAAACATCTTTTTACTCACCACTCATACTGGGGCTCTACCTAACATGATAGGTTAGGAATATAAGACAGCGCTTCTGCATGTAACCAACCACGTGGAAACCTGTCCAGCCGTGGTGAATTCCAGTCTCTCTCCATCGTCGTTTGCTCAAAGAGGAATAGCCCACCGGCGTCCTTAGCAACCGATGTCACCCCCCCCCCCCTTGTTCCCCTACATAGGAAAGAGAGGGTTGCTGTATCCATCCTTTAGCCTTGCTGGGTGTGAAGAAAAACGGGTTACCATAGTTTGGTTATAAGGACAAACTTTTACAATTTGAATCAATTTTATTCGTAGTTTCAACACAACGCACATGGCCGGGAAACCAGAACATGACGTATAGTCAACTTGACGTTTTTATTACTGACTGTTCAAAAAGAGTGCGAAATAGTTTCGGCAGAAATGCCACCCACTCGAGTGTCTTCTGACTGGACGATGTATCAATCACTCCGCGAGTGAGAACATGCTAACACAAATGAAAATAGATTGTAATTATATGACTGCTAGACATCTAAAAGCTTTCTGTACCGGTTAGTCTGTCGGGCTTCAGTTTGAAATATTTTATCACTAAATGTGCCAACCTTAAATCTGAAATGTCATTTTCGTCGGTCTGTCAAGCTTGGATGCCATATTCGTCGGTCTGTCATGCTTATGTTTGAAATAATATTTAGGATTTTTCCGTTTAATGATAACCATGTGATATTTTCAACCTAGTATCTATTAGTTCGTTTGTCATGACACTATCTTTTCAGGTTTTAATTTCTCCTTTGAGATGGTTAGTGTTGTCATGATACTATCCTCCCAGGCATTAATTCCTCCTTGAGGAAAGGGTCAGTGTAGTACAAATTTCCATTAGTAGCAGGCATTAAATGGAAAAGATCCAAAAATACTATTTCAACCATTTGCATGACAGATAAACGAAAATGATATTCCAAATTTAAGCCTGACATATTGACAAACATGATAGTCGAGCTTGACGGACCGACGAAGATGGTATTACAAATTAAAGATTGGCCCATTTAGTGATAAAATATTTCAAACTGAAGTCCGACAGCCAAAGCTTTTCATAGACAGTTATAGCAGAGTTTGTGTCTTTTTTATGTACTAATGACTCATCGCTTATCAAGTCACAAAGGCCACCCGAGGATAAAGGTTAATGAGTTTTTCAGGTGAATTGTGAGACAACATCGTGAATATCAGTAACGATGGTTTAAACTGAGTAGAATTTAATTATTTAAGAAAAGAACTTACTAACATTCGCCTTGAAAAAAAAACATGTTGCTCTGTCTCTCTCTCTCTCTCTGTGTCTCTCTCTCTCTGTCCTCTCTCTCTCTCTGTCTCTCTGTCTCTCTCTCTTCTGTCTCTCTCTCTCTGCCTCTCTGTGTCTCTCTCTGTGTCTCTGTCTCTCTCTCTCTGTCTCTCTCTCTCTCTGTCTCTCTCTCTGTCTCTCTCTCTCCTCTCTGTCTCTCTCTTTCTGTTACTCTCTCTCTCTCTGTCTCTCTGTCTCTCTCTCTCTCTCTGTCTCTCTCTCTCTTCTCTGTCTCTCTCTCTCTCTCTGTCTCTCTCTCTCTGTCTCTCCTCTCTCTGTCTCTCTCTCTCTCTCTCTGTCTCTCTCTCTCTCTGCTCTCCTCTTCTCTGTCTCTCTCTCTCTCTGTCTCTCTCTCTCTCTCTCTCTCTGTCTCGTCTCTCTCTCTGTCTCTCTCTCTCTCTCTGTCTCTCTCTCTCTCTCTGTCTCTCTCTCTGTCTCTCTCTCTCTCTGTCTCTCTCTCTGTCTCTCTGTCTCTCTGTCTCTCTCTCTCTCTGTCTCTCTCTCTCTCTGTCTCTCTCTCTCTGTCTCTCTCTCTGTCTCTCTCTCTGTCTCTCTCTCTGTCTCTCTCTCTGTCTCTCTCTCTGTCTCTCTCTCTGTCTCTCTCTCTGTCTCTCTCTCTGTCTCTCTCTCTCTGTCTCTCTCTCTGTCTCTCTCTCTGTCTCTCTCTCTGTCTCTCTCTCTGTCTCTCTCTCTGTCTCTCTCTGTCTCTCTCTCTGTCTCTCTGTCTTTCTCTCTCTGTCTCTCTCTCTGTCTCTCTCTCTCTCTCTCTCTGTCTCTCTCTCTCTCTCTCTCTGTCTCTCTTCTCTGTCTCTCTCTCTCTCTCTCTCTGTCTCTCTCTCTCTGTCTCTCTCTCTTTCCTCTCTCTCTCTCTCTCTCTCTCTTCTCTCTCTCTCTCTCTCTTTCTCTCTTTCTTTCTCTCTCTCTCTCTCTCTCTTTCTCTCTTTCTTTCTCTCTCTTTCTCCTCTCTCCTCTTCTCTCTCTCTCTCTTTCTCTCTTTCTCTCTCTCTGTCTTTCTCTTATATATGTGTGCAGTGTAATCTCCTAAACTAAGGAATGGATCAATATGAATTTTGGAATATATATTCTAAGCAACGCGCTGAGTAACATGGACACATTATTTTTTTATAAATGTAAACATTTAGGGGGTGAATATATATAAATTTGTTTTTTTATTTTATGAACCAATCATTATGAATCTTAGTGTACATATTCTCGGCAACCTGGTGTTAACATGGGCACATTAATTTTTTGTATACTTTACCATTTACGGGGAGCACCTTCCCAAACTTGCCGCCCCCCCCCCAAAAAAAAGAAAAAAACAAAAAGAACTTGTAAAATACAAAAAAGGCAATAGAGAAAAGAATTGCTTCATATCAAATTTTCAGTTATATTAAGTAATACATTTTTTTAAAGGATCGGTGATCACACATTAGCGTCAATAAGTGTGTGCCGAGTAAAATCCTAAACTATTGAACTTAGCATTATGGATATGTATTCTAGGCGACAGGGTGAGTAACGTGGGCACATTATTATGTTGTTTTTTTTGTGAACTTCACCATTTAGGAGGTGCCAACAAAACTGTACCATACCCCACAAATAAAGGGAAAAACATTAAAATTTAAAACTACTGCTATATTTATTGTTTATACCTGTCCCAGGACGGGTATTCTAGTATATATATATAATAAAGTAGTTAGTCTGTTTTTCGATAGCTTTCATTCTACAAAATCAATATTTGATTCTGGTTCATCAGGTTTTTTTTTGTGCAACGTTGGTACATGTTCTTAACAATGAAAAAAAATGTAATTCGATTTAACTCGTTTGAGAAATTATTTTATCTGACCAGAAACATTTTCTAAATGATGGCTGTGTTTTTAATTTACAATATAACAAAAATGAACAAGATCGCAACACCCGGAAGTAAGTAAATTGATCTGAAAAGTGTCTGAAAGATACTTTTCACACACAATGCTAATTTTCTATCCACAATCTAAAGATATAAGCATAAATAGAGCTATGTGTAATACTAAAATGAAAATGATCTTTTAATTAGAAAACAATAAGAAAGAATAGTGAATTAATTAGATGTAATTTTGTAATTCAGTATGTAAAATTGTTTTATTTCGAGGACATACACAGTATATCAAGAAGCAGAACTTGTATTTTGTATATAAAATTAGTTTATCAGTCCAACAGTGGCTTTGTTGTTGTCGTGCTGAGGTATGGTTCTGTTCAGTCCTAGGAGATCCACCCTCCTAGGCTTTACCTTCTCTATGAGAAGGGGTTTATTGCTAATCGCCTGAGGCGCCCATACCGGGCAATGCCGACGGGGTTACTCAGGCATTTTTTGTAGGCAAGAGTGTCCTTATCCTAGTATGCTGGCATATCAAAACCACATCTGACCTTGTGTCTGACCACCTGGCAAGGAGGTAAATAATTTTGTTTTCTTTAAAAAGTTCTAATGTCACTGTCAGCGCAATAAATTTCCCGACTTTATAAGTAGAGATATTGCCAAGCTAGAGTAGAATTATATATCAGATGAAAAACCTCCGACTCCTGTGGTGGGTCGGAAGCAGATGTGGATATGGGGACAATAAACGAATGTTTGGCACACACACACACACACACACACACACCTTCCCAAACAGAGAGCAGGGAGATTGCCAATTTTGTCGCCATTATCTTCACTGGTGGCCCATTTCACTTTTGGATAATCAATATGTCAGCCTCGTTTTAAGAATTGGTGCAGTGTTTTGTATATACAGACAGGAAACCCGTCTTTTACTTAGTGTAATTTGTGAGTCGTCCTTTGTTATATGTGTATGTGTATGTGCATTGAGCAGCAGGCGGGGCTGAAAGCGATGTATTTCTATTGTGCCAGTCTCTCGTCTCTTACGAGAAAATAGTTTGCTGTACAGAAGACTGTACGAACATCTGTTAGTTTTTGTCAGTGCAAACAAAAACTGTCTATGGAAGAACTCGGTGAAAGATTTGACTCGAGAATGAGTCCTACTCTGACTTATATATATCGGATAGTACTAGTTGTGATACCCATCTCTGGATGGATGCATCATAATGAAGTCTCCTTGGATCCTTTAATAAATGCGAGGAGGTCTAACCCCCAAAGTATTGCAAAATGAAATAATTACCGGTGATGACTGAGTTTGTAGCAGTCATAACCATTAATATTTCTTTCTTTATGCAGAGAGCAGCCCCTGTAAGATGGTTTGGTCACACGATAGCTAATCAGCTTGCAGGGCACATTAATTTCATCCTTATCCTGAAGGACTACTTCAGCCCCTTCGATATTCAGACAGCAACAATGTTTCCTGGCAGAAGCCAATAAAGATTGTCTCCTCTCCTCTGCCCACATCACTGACGCCGAGTGAAGCTGTCTTCACCAAAGATAAATTCCTTCAAGAAAAGCGGCAGTCGACTTAATAAATTTATTACTTCTTTCATTCGAACACTGTCTAACTTTCTCTAACCTACACCCAATGGTGTAGGTAACTTAAGAAAATATCGTTGTTGTTCATAAAAAGGTTTTGTTTTCCTTTCGTGTGACGACTATTTTCGTTGTTATAAATAATCTTATGAGAATTGGTCTTAACAGATTAGCTTTTAGAAGTTGAGCTTGCTGTGTTCAATTTGGAAGCTATTGTATATTTTTACTAATATTTTGCGGCTCGAGGTAAAATAGGATAGACTGGACTTTAAATCCTTGATGAAAAATAAAGGTTTGTTGGCGTCTACAATCTTAAGTTATGGCTTTAGAAAATGTTTAAGCTGGTAAGTTTTGCTGTATCACAGCTCGTCACTGTGGCTAGAATAAGTAAATACAGTCAAACCTAGGTTCATAAAAGTTTCGGAACTGGAACAATTCGGATTTTGAACTTCAAGACAGAAATTCCTTGGTTTTTTAACAAAGTTTCGATTCCCGAACCACGCCGATGGTAACCGAAGATGTAACGTTAACAGTTCTGTGCAGGGTTTCTTTTTTTCTTTCTAATTTTTGAATCTGTTTTTTTTCTTCTTAGGAACTATATTTTTAAATATCTGCTAAATAATATTTCAAAATGTGTAGTAAAATGGTCAAAATATACACTAAAAATAGTCTTAATTCATTAAAAGTTTACAAAGAATATATTTTTTTACAAAATATATTTTTATATTATACGTTATAGTTAGTATTGAAAACAATACTATAACTGATGTTGAATAATTTTGTATATTGACCCATTAAATATCTAAAAATAGTCTATATATAAGTATTAATGAATTAAACTGTTTTACATTATTTTTAATGGGAAAATATGATTCGGTTTTCGAACAGCTTTTCAGAATGAATTATGTTTGAAAACCGAGTTTCCACTGTATCTTTTTGTGAAAACAAATGGAGTGTTCTTTGGCAGTTGACAGTGTTTATATAAACATTGTGATTTCACTTATTCACGACTGAATGGTTAGAAGCGAAGATTGTCTACAAGACGGTCAAGGAAAATTCAGAAAATTAGTAAGAAAATAAATTTAAAAAAAAAAGGGTACTTATGCAGTTTACAGACCGGGCTGAAATAATGTTATAATTTAGAAAGCCATTCTTAACATGGGCAGGTGAGGGGTTGATTAACTATTTTGTTTATTAAATTGTTATGCGAAAGTACCGAATAGTTAATCAACCCCTCACCTCCCCATATTAAGAATGGCTTTCTAAATTATGACATTATTTCAACCCGGTCCATAAACTGCATAAGTACCCTTCTTTTTTTCTTTTTTTTTTAAATTTATTTTCTTACTAATTCTATAGATTTTCCTTATGGGTTATGGTTACAACAAAAAATTTTGAATTATCTCCCCTTTCAACTGACTCTTCTAAAATATAAATGAAAATTTCATCTGCCCCCACTAATACAGAAGCACCATATTAAAGTTTGTTCTCGGCTTGAGGCACTAGCTTGTCTAGCCACACTGAAGAGCTGTGATACAGCGAAGCAGTTTGCGGATGACTATTTTCAATTACATCATTTTTTTTTATACATTCGGTAATACCTGATGTGATATTCACCCTGGGTGGGCTAAGCTCGCTTCCACTGAAGGAGGAAGTTTCTAAGGAATATCAAATTTGCATGCAGCCCCTAGTCGCATTTATATCCCAGTCAATGGGGAGATAACATGCAGCGCCTAGTATTCCCAAATGGTCACCCATTTGGTACTGACCGTGCTCAATGTCGCTCAACTTTGATCTAACGAGAACTGGCGTGTGCCAACGTTATTATGCTATACATTGTTCTTGATAATTCGATTGTTATTTCCATCATGTGATAACGTAGGGATTTAATAATTGGTTTGTTACATCCTGGCAGGGAGCGACATGGCAAAGAGGCAAGATAGATCCAAATACTTACCGCCAAGGATCAAGAGAACTGCTTTACGAAATACTCAACAAGGTCAAACACCCAGTCGAGCCATGGATGCTCTGGTTCTTTTTAGAACCAGTTGCACAGAATAACAGGTTGCTAGCCCACAGTCTGCACAAAGTCCTGTGTACCATGACAGAGTTCAATCAGACTGATGGTCTTTGGTTGTTTTTTTCCAGCAAAGGGTCTGACTCATTCAGATGGCTATACTGAATTTCGTCGGGGACTAAACTAACTCCCCCACTAGGCTTCGGCTCAGTGTGAAGGGTAGTGTAGGCACCCATCAGGACTAAAAGCAAAACCGTTAAGAAGGCGGATGAGCTCTATTGAACATACAGCTACCCACACACACACAGAGCTATGAGTAAATAGCGTTGCCAAGCGTTGCAACTATGGCACAACCCCTGAATGACAAACATAAATAAAAGAAGGCCCTCAGTTCCCAGCAGATCTGGAGTCACCACCCAAGGCAACACGAGGATAGACAATAGAGCAGAGTATGCTTAGAATCCCTGGGTTTAAACAGGTTGCCAGCTAGGGTCGAAACAAGGTGGAAGGAAACAAAGGAGGGATTTCTCCTCCAGGAGTGATAAAAAAAAAAAAACCCTAGTGATGATATTGAGTTTCTGTCCTCTGTTAAGCTTTGAGTAGAGTGGCCATACATGTGGCAGCAGGTCTCTGTGTCACATCTCCGGGAAAACCCCAGAAGTTGCTGTCTGAGAACTTCTATGACTTCGTTGTAACCGAATGCACTATTATATGTGGGGCACAGTTGAGACTTGACCTGAGATGACCTTATAAGGGTTGAAAGGTCGTTAAAACCCAACAAACAAACAAACACAGTTGAGAAAGACATCAACTGTAACGCCTGCAACACCAAGGCCGAGCTAATTACTCAGATCACACTGGTGTTCAGACATCTCTCAAAAGCCACTTAAGGTAGCGTGCTCCAGATTCAGGTCTTGCCTGGAGGTCGGGGTCATGGCTCAGGGCAGCTTTATCAAACTAGCTGTATTTGGCAAAAGATCCTCTAGGATGTAATGTTTCAGAATTTTTTAGATGAGGATTGATAATTTGGATTATTCTGACTACTGTTCTCATCTTGGATGTTATTCTCATAACGTTTCAGCCGATGTAACCTCTGACCTTCTTGAGGTACATCCACAAGGACCTGTGGCGTAACAGATATAAGTGCTAAGTATAATCAGTTCTAAGTGACCGTCTTCTGCAGGTTGAGGGTTCAATCCCCAATGTGGGCGATACTAGTAATGCAATTACAAATTGCTTAAGACTTCTACCCAGTCATGACTGACAGAATGAGAGCAAGCTTCTCCTGTGGATTAAATAAAGGTTCCGTTCAAGATGCACCTGAAGAAGGTTGAAGATTACATCGGCCGAAACGTTGTGAGAATAACATCTAAGATGAGAAGAGTAGTTCGAATAATCCAAATAATTGTCTAAGATGTACTTTGAATTTTGAGAATACATCAATTATTTAGCTAAGATATGACTTTTTTTTTCTTCTTTCCTTTCTAAAACGTGTCGAATTTGTCTCTAACACCGTGTAAAATCGATACTTGTAGAGATGACAGATTTACTGAAAGACCCAACAAAAAAAGGTCTGTTGTTCTCTGCTACATCTTGTATTAGAACTCTTCCTGTTACCAATTAGGACTCAAATGTCAGCAATTGGCATGAACTTGTTTTCACCCCCCCCCCCTCTTTCCAACTACCGTTTCCTCGGGTGGCTAAAAGTGAATAAACATTTTTTCTTTCCTTCTTCCAAGATTTTGTCTGTTGCTAAAAATAGCACCAATCTGCATCTGAAACCGTTTTCTAACTTTGCTTTTCCTCTTGAAAGAAGAAAATAAAAAGCAAATATCTATTAGTTTGAGGAATGTAGAAAAATGATATAAAGCCTCTTATCTTGGATATTCAAAAGAAAAGGCTAATATATCTATATATATATAAAGTTAGGTGTGTATATACTTATATACGGGGTTCCCAAAAAGATGTATGCATCCTTTGAACTGTTATAACCTGTTTAATTTACTGATTTTGACTTTTTAATATTAAAAAAAATTTTTTTAATGGAAATCGTTTCAGACAAGGCATGAATCCACTTGGCCAAGATCAAAGTGTAGTATCTGTTCCGATGGCTACTTTGTCCTGTGCAGTTCAATGAGGTCCACCCTCCCAGGCTTTGCCTTCTCACCCTTTGAGAAGGGGTTAGTTTATTGCTAATCGCCTGAGACGCCACTACCGGGGAATGCCGACAGGGCTGCCCAGGCAATTCTTGTCGGCCAGAGTGCTCTTCATTCTCTAGGGCGCTGGCTTTTCAAATCCCACTTTCCGACCTTGTGTCACATCTTACCGCTGTGGGAGGTAGATAAATACCAAGGTATGAATCCACTTGGTGTAAAGAGCTAACAAGAACGAAATATGATTATAGCAAAGACAGGAGATGCCTATTGGCCTTAGTCTTGAAAAGACCAAGGCTACAGGTTATGAGGAAAACAGTCAGCAGGAAGAGAGTTCCACAAGCCTGCAGTTTTTGGAAATGAGCTACTGGAATAGGAAGCTGTATTATGATGAGGTATCAAATTGCAAACAGGATTGATAGAAGAGTAGAAGAATGAGAATACACATTTAAAAATACTGACAGTAACATTAACAAATATGTCCATTTCTTCACGGTAAGAAAGGTGTATTGAGCAGAACGGGTTGGGATTAGAGTTCAGTATATGAACATTCTGAAATTACCTCAAGTAGCTTTTACCTTTTATTAAAATATTTATTATATTTTTGTTAATTTTAGTGTCAGTATTTTTTAATGTGCATTCCTACTCTTCTACTTTTCTGTCAATCTTGTTTGCAAGTCAAAATCAGTAAATTGAACGAGTTATAACGATTCAAAAGGCGCATACATGTTTTTTGGACACCTTGTATATACTACAAAAATAGTCTGGGGATTGTTTTAATAGACATTATCTTTGAGATACAATCTGGAGAGGTATGGTCCGGTAAGTGTGAAGCAAGCCCATTCAGGATTACATCTACTGATGAGAAGTGGTCTTGCATATTATTGACAGAAACTAAAACTTTATATTATGGAAGTCGCTTCAGACAAGGCATGAAGCCATTTGATGTAAGAAGCTGAAAAGAAGAAAAGATGAGTGACGCAAAGAAAGGAGATGCCTATTTACCTCGGTCTTGAAAAGAACAAGGCTATAAGTAGGAGGAAAACAGTCAGCAGGAAGAGAGTTCCACAAGCCTGCAGTTCTCGGAAAGAAGCTGCTGGAATAGGAAGATGTATTACGAGGTACCTGAACAGCGAATTGATGACCAACGAGTCAAACGTGCTGCCACAAAGGAAGCAGGAAATAAATTGGACTATTCTGATATCGAGATATCTGTAGCATTATACTCCTATGTAATGCGAGATGCTTATTAAATGCAAGTAAAGATACAACATCCTCTATTATTTACAAGCCTTCTTGGAAACGATACAAAAGCTGAAAAAAAAAATAACAAGCACTTATAAAAAGTTCCAAAAGTGAAAACTTATGCAGGTCGATAGAAGATTACATTTTCTTGCGTTTGGTAAAAGTTATGTTCTTAAAAATCTTTCTTTTTACCCTTTTTTTCCCTGTTAACTATACTGCACAATCGCCGACTTAAGCTATAAGTTGGAGGATAAGTCAACAGGAAGAGTTTCACATTCCACAAGCCCACACTTCTTGGGAAGAAGCTACTGGAATCAGAATATGTATTACAATGAGATACCTGAACAGCGAATTGATGAAGACTCCTAGACTAACGAGTCAAACGTGCTGAAACAAAGGAAGCAGGGAATAAATCGGACGATTCTGATATCGAGATAGCCGTAGCATTATATTCCTATTTAATGTGAGATGCTTATTAAATGTATCCAAGCATCTCTGTCAGAGGCTTCGTCTGTCAGTCTGGCTTGAAATAGCATTGTCATCGATGAATGTGCAGATTGAATGGACGGATCTTAATGTCTCTTTTTGTATTCTCATTAATTAGTTATTATCGTTATTGTTTCTCATTCTGTTGTGACTATCTACTTTTTTTCATTATTGGATGTGACTTGGAAGAAGCAAAGGATTATGGGATTAAGTGGAGCGTCTTTTTTTTTTTTCTTTTTTTTTTTTTTGCAAAAACCTCACCAAACCAAGAATCGTGTCTGTCGTATTAAAGTCCGGTGAATGCCTGTTGCAGTTTTTTTCACTTGGAGAAATGCTGTATCTTCAAGGTGAATGGATTTAAAAATGGATGAACATTCGAAAGATTTATTCAGAAATTCTTTGATTTTTCATCTGCATTTTTTTTAATTCCCTCTTTTAGTATTCTCTCTTTCTGTATTCTCTCTTTTTAATTTTTTTTTATTCTCTTTTATTCTCATTTTTAATTATTCTATTTAATTATTCTCATTTTTAATTATTCTGTTTAATTATTCTCTTTTTGAAATATTCTGTTTAATTATTCTCTTTTTGAAATATTCTGTTTAATTATTCTCTTTTTGAAATATTCTCTTTATTTAAATTTTAGTTTCGTTATTTAAATTTTAGTTTCGTTATTTCAATTTTAGCTTCGTTATTTCAATTTTAGCTTCGTTATTTAAATTTTAGCTTCGTTATTTCAATTTTAGCTTCGTTATTTAAATTTTAGTTTCGTTATTTAAATTTTAGTTTCGTTATTTAAATTTTAGTTTCGTTATTTAAATTTTAGCTTCGTTATTTCAATTTTAGTTTCGTTATTTCAATTTTAGCTTCGTTATTTCAATTTTAGCTTCGTTATTTCAATTTTAGCTTCGTTATTTCAATTTTAGTTTCGTTATTTTAATTTTTTATTCTCTTTATTTTAATTTTATTTTTTTATAATCTCTGGCTATCATAATTTGTCTTTTGAACTTGTTTACCAAAAGCCCAAACACTGCCCTCTGGGCAGACTTTTAATCTAGCTCCCACGGATATCCTCATAAATAACATGTATCATTCAGCGATATTAATTTTAAAGTATAAAAATGTTTAACCTCTAATTTTAATGCAACTTTGACCATGAAGATACAAAATGATGCAAATACCAAACCTATGTTAGTAATAGATATTATTATTTATTGATTTTTAATTTTTATTTGCAATTGCTTTTACAGATGTCGTCTCTCGTATAAGCTTAGGCAGTTTTTGTTTTTATTGTACACGTCCATTGTATCGATTCGCCGCAGAACTGGTAGCATTGCACACATTTTGGATTAATCTGTTAAGTGATTGGTTGTAAAGCTTACAGATGTATGTCTGCTGCCAAACCAATTTCTTAATCTTCTTGATTGCCAGCAGCATTACTGGTTCCACCCAAGATAACTCTCAAACAACAGGAAATATGCTGCACTGTATTGTTGCACATTTCTTGCAGCAGATCGTCAGGTGCTTAGTCTGCTTTTTGGCCTCTAATTTCTTCAGCCAATTAAAGCACTTCCACCCCCCCCCTCCATTCAGATGATACAACTACTGACCACTGTGAAGAAGGGAAAAATAAGGTAATAAGTTGTGTTTTCAGATCATGTCGGGGTCACCAATCTATAGAGGCTTAGTCTTTGCATGGACTGTAAGAAAAACTATAAAATTTTGTAATAAGAAACGTCAAATGAAAGTAAAACAAAGCCCTTCTATAAACAACAATATATGTATTTATTTGAGTGGCTTAAACCGTTGGGTGTAGGTTGCCGAAAGTTAAACAGTGAATAGAAGGAATTAAATTAATAAAGTTAGGCTGATGAAAATATTTTCCTGAGCCGTATATCTTCCAGTGGAAGATAGCCTCGCTCGACTGTCCAGTGGTCAAAGGCAGGAGGGAAGACGTCTTTCTTCGTTGGTGTCAGGTCAGACAGAGAGAGAGAGAGAGAGAGCTTCCTATGTAAATCCCAAAGGGTCTGGGAGGAGTTTTTTAATAGTTCGATAGAAATTAATAAGCCCTGGAGGCGGATTGGTTATGGTGTGACCCAACCAGCTCAAAGGGAATCTACTTCACAAGAATAAAGAAATGTAAATGTTTGTAACTGCTACACAACTTCCTGTCCACTTTTTATTCCCTTTTCGTTTTTCTACCATAATTACTTTGCAAGTTTTTCGTTATTTTATCACATTGAAAAAAAAAGTTCTAATTATCACACAAAATCTCTCTCTCTCTCTCTCGCTCTCTCTCTGATATTTTTTGTCTTTTTTAAACGTACTTGTTTATTTTTATTTGTAATTACGGTAACTGAAATAAGAATTAACCCATTAGTGTCCATTTTTTTTCTTTAATTTAATAACAATTTTTTTTTTTTTTACAATATAACCTAAATAAATAAATGCGAATGTTTAAGTATGTGAATTTCAGTTAATAAATAAATATATGAGAATAAATTTGAATGAGAAAACTTAGTATGGTTAAGAATTAATTATTTATTTACAATTGAAAGAGTATTTACTAATTAATTTGAACATTTACGTTGGAGCTTGATACGACAGCGTTTTTCTAAAATGTCCGTCTCTGTTGGAAACCAAGGAAGTAACTGACAAGTTATCTCCCTTTTAATATGTCTATTTTGAATAAATCATTTATTTTTCTAGGTAGGAAACTTCTACATTTCAACAACCAATCCTAAAATCTGTTTTTTTTCTGTGAATCTAGTATAACACATCACCAATCGAACTACAGAGAGGGGGGGGGGATCCTTTATGAGTTTTTTTCTAGACGACCCATGACCTCTCCCTGGGATCTAGTATACTATCAAAAGTCTGTGCATTTTTTTTTTGTTAGCAGAATGGATGATGTAATCCTTTAAAACAGAGAGGGGTGGTGAGAGATCCTGTAGCAGCTTACATGAGTGAACTATTTTCTATCAGCAGTGAGTTGTGATTCGGCTTGGCAATTATGTAACCATCGCCTGTTCGTCGCACAAACAAGCAACTCACCTAAGCTCAATGAGATTCATACGCGATGAATCATCTTTGCACTAAAACCAGATCACGTGATCAACGAAACATCTTCAGTTCGAACCTGACTTTCAAACAGACAAGATGTGATCCTGCAATTCTCTGCCGTCGGCCCGGCAGATGAATCGACTAACCCCAGGAAAAGTTTATTTCGTCTTGTCTACATTCACTCAACCCAATGTATTATCTTTGTTTTATTCCTGTGTTTCCTGTAAATAAAACTGCATATCTCTTTAGTTTTGAAGCCATCGTGATTCCGTTTGATTATTATATTTCAGTCAAATTTGACCAGGCGAATTACTTTTCCAAGTAAATCGTCAATCTGATTTTCTTCTCGATTTAAACTCCCAGCTAAAAATGGCTTTCTCACCTAAAATCCTTTATGACACCATAAATGATGACGTCTTATCTAGGCGACCTGTGACCCAAAAGAACATGGCTCATTTGCTAGACAAACCATCTAGACCCCTGTGGGTTTAGTATTTTTTATGAAAGCTTTTATTATTACCCAACAGGAATGTCTTTGTTTATAAAGATGCTGTCTTTGTAGAAAGAAATGTTTTCGAATGGAATTTCGTCCATTAGCGCCAATGGACTTATTTTTTGTAGGACCAGTAAACATATTTCAGCAGGATTGGAGTGTTTTTCAAATATTACACTTACTGGCTGATGTATATTGGTAACCCTGTCTGCTTTCAGTATACTGTGAAAATCTAGAGTGGGAGGATATAATCACTTTCATCTATTATTCAATAAAATTCTTTTGGTAAGTCGTCTTTATAACCATTTTTAGATGTAATATAAATGAATGCACTTACTATCCTATAATGTCAAGTAAATCTTTGAAAGTAATTTTGCTCAAATATAGTATGCTTTAAAATGTTGGTCCATAAATCAAAACCAAACTAAAAATGGATATTTTTCTAAGAATATCGTAATTTAAAAATTTTTTTTTTTTTACATATTTAGTATCAAACTGGCTGGCCTTGCCAGCTCGCTATCGCTTTGCAAAGTTCACTACTTGAAATACTTAAAATCAAAATTTTAAATAATAGATATTTGATTCATAAGTTGCTTGCAAACACAAGACTAAAATTGTCACATTTATTCATATAAAAAGATAAACGTTAACATATTGGTATTTTTTACAGTAATTTATTAATCCTTTAGATAAAATATAATGAAATCAAAGAAAAGAAGAAATCAATTCGCCTGAGCGATTGTGCGTATGTGTGTGGGGGGGGATGGCAGTTTTTGTTATTTTAACTTCCAGTTTAGTTGTTGAAAGTCAAGTCAGCCCCCCTCCCCTAAAGGCCAGAAAGAAACATTTAAACACAAATGCGAAACGTTTTGTCTACGAGATTTTGACAATCATTGAATTTAAAAACAATTTTTTTTTAATACGGTGTCGTTAACAGGAGAGAGGAAGGGAGAGGAGAGAGAGAATGAAAAAAAGCGAAAATGAGCAAGAGAGCCAGCTAGCCCGCCACCCTTTTCTCTTCTCACTTATGCCTATCAATAAGAATGCTAGTGAGCAATGTTATTTTAAGAAAGGTTTTTAGTAAGTTATCCATTTTTGTTATTAAATCACTAATTAATTACTGTTAATATCGACGAATCTATTGCATATATATATATATATATATATAGTAAAAATAGGACAAAATTACAAATTAATAACACAAAAACATCAAATTATTAAAAACTGCT
>OY744532.1:32812901-32884323 GCA_963556195.1 Sepiola atlantica | reverse complement strand
TAATATTATATATATATATTTAATATATATATATATATTTAATATATATATAATATATTTAATATATATATATATATTAATATATATATATATATTTAATATATATATATATATATTTAATATATATATATATATTTAATATATATATTTAATATATATTTAATATATATATATATATTTTAATATATATATATATATATTTAATATATATATTTAATATATATTTAATATATATATATATATATATATATATTTTAATATATATATATATATATATTTAATATATATATATATATATATATATTTAATATATATATATATATATATATATTTATATATATATATATATATATATGTATAATAAAAATGAATATTGAATTACATTGTAGCTTTTTCGGCTGGATGGGTGATCTTTTTAGGCACTGACGACTCCCCCCCCCCCCCACAAAAAAAATTGTCGATATTTTAGTATAATTTGACGTACTTAGTATATCAAGAATATGTATGTGTTGGAGGAGGGAAGAAACAATTGTATGCTAATAAAAACTGTTTTTTGAAGAACTTATGGGAATTCGTTCCTTTCATTAACTAAGTAATTAAAATTACGGAAAATTATCGAATAGAATTTTGATAAAAAAATAAAAATCTGTTTTTTGTAGGTTGGACCGAACCCATTTTACGTTTTACGACTGACTTATCTGCCCTTTTACGTAACTCTTCTAAATTAAAGACGTAGAATGGGCTCGGTCCAACCTCGAATCTGACATATACGAAAAAACTGATTTTTCTTTTTTTATTAAAGTACTACTCGACAATTTTTCGTAATTTTTAGTGTAGACATCTACTTTTGCCTGATACGTAAGTATATCATAATTTTCATGCTATTTTATTTTTAACTGCCATATTTCACTTGTGTGTTACTGGAAACAATCACCAACATATACAGGGCCGGCGGGCGGGACAGTTATGAAAGTGTAGGGGGGGGGGTTAAACACATGCATATCAACTTAATTATTGATGACCGTAAAGTGGGGAGGCCCAAGTCAAAAAGTGAGGGAGCTTGAGCCTCACCCCCCCCCCCCCCGGTGCCGCCGTCCATGATATATATTCAAAAACATGCCCATAATGCATCTATCAGCTGCTAAACAAGAAACGTCCATCTTAAATCTTCAAATTATAAGTGACAAACAGCGATCATGATTCTTTATTTTTAGGATTCCCCTAGAGTTAATGTTAACTGTGGCTACAAAGATTAGATTATTATTACACGGTAATTGGGCAGTTTTTGTCCATCACCCAACCATGTCCGTTCTGATCTATTTATTAAACGCCTACCTTGTCATTTCGGTACAAATAGATTGATAGAAATATGTGACTAGTGTTTATTCATTTATTTGTTTTGTAAAGACCGGATAGTTAAAACACGTTTCATAGTTTGAATTTGCAAATAAGATAAAAATGGCGCTCAATCTGAATTATGATCGAAGCTCCTCTCATGTATTACATTGAATTTCGAACTTATCACCAATGCTTTAAATTTTTTGTTAGCAATTTCGGTACTTCTGCAGTTTACGGACCGTGCTGAAATAATAACGTTATTATTTAGAAACCTATTCTTAACATGGGGAGTGGATGAGAGTTTAGTTACTATTCTGTACTTTCACATAACAATTTAATAAACAGTAGATACCGTAAAAATTGAATTTAACTTGAAAGTCCTATCTAAAAAATTGCACGGTCCGTAAACTGCAGAAGTACTGCAATTTTTTTTTTTATGTTTCTGAATTTTGAGATGAGGATTGATAATTTGGATTATTCGGACTACTGCTTTCATCTTGAGTGTTTATTCTCACGTTACAGCCGATATAACTTCAGACCACCTTCAGGTGCATCTTGTTGAACTCTGGAATCTGTACGGAATTTCGAACGGGACCCTTTATTTAATCCATGGTAGTAGCCTGCTCTGATCGGGTAGAATTCTTAAGTAATTCGTTATTGTATTAGTATCGCCCCTGTACTGAGGATTGAACCTTCAACCTCTAGAAGACTGTTACTTAGAACTGAGTATTTCTTAGCACTTTACCCGTTATGCCACAGGCCTTTTTTGGCTAAGATTAAAGTGTAGTATCTGTTCCGATGGATACTGCACGCCTGTCCTGTGCAGTTCTAGGAGGTCCACCCTCCCAGGCTTTGCCTCCCCTCTTTGGGGAGGAGTAAGTTTATTGCTTACTGTCTGAGGCGCCCCTACCGGGGAATGCCGACGGGGCTGCCCAGGCAATTTTTAAATGGCCAGAGTGCTCACCTCTCAAGCGCTGGCTTTTCAAACCCCACTTTCTCGACCCGATCTTGGGTCACATCTTACTTGTGGGAGTAAGATAAAACTGGCCTTGTGCCTAACTCCTGTGGAGGAGTAAATAAACCCCGTTATGCCACAGGTCCTTGCAGATGAGAACAGTAGTCTGAATAATACAAATAATACAAATTATCAATCCTCATCTAAAAAATTTCGAAATATAGTGTTTATTCATTTATTTATTTTGTTAAGACCGGATGTTCTAATGTAGTTAAAAACACGTTTCATTGTTTGGATCTGCAAATAAAATAAAAATAGCGCTTGATCTGAATTATGACCGTGAACTTTGAACTTATCACTCATGCTCTAAACTTTTTGTTAGCAATCTTTTTAAAAATATTTCGTCAGTTTATTTGATGAGGAAGTAAAGTTAAAGATTATCGAACAAAAGAACATTAATAATTTTCTTAAGATTTTAAGTCTTATTTCCATGTTGGTTCATAAAAAAAGAAAATACCATATTTTACTATTGCAATTTATAAAACCCTCATAGATTGGTCAGTGTTGTTGTCTCCCCTTGCCTCTTTCAAGGTTACATGGCTGTATCAAAAGGTATACCCAATCACCGCTTGGTGCTGCTTTAGTTTTTATTTAGTTGTCATGAATCTATTTTGGTATGATATCTACACTTTATTATGCGATCTACACCTCATATTGCTGCTGGCCCCTGGAACTCCCTCCCTGCCCCCTGTTTCCCCGACAGTATTGACATGCAGAAATTTAAAACTAATGTAAACAGACATCTCGCTGCGCAGATCCCAATTTAAGTTTACCCCCCCACCCCAACCTTCTCCCCTTTTCTTTTTTTTTCTCAGTGGTGGCCTGCCTTGTTTGGGGTGAACTATGTTAAAAAATAAAATAAATAAATAAAAAAACACACAAGAGCAAGGAAAACACTTCTCTTACTTTGTTACGGAAGAATAGGTGGTTACCGAACCTCAAAGAAGAGAATGTGTGACAGTTAAGCCAATTAATAAACAAGAAGTCGCTGAAGGCTCAGTAATCTATTCCGACGAATGGAGAACTTAGGATAATTTAAATCAATTATTAATTTTCCCATAAATCATCATCAAAATTTTATCGATCCCAACACCGGAGCACATACACTAGGAATTAAAAGATCATGGCTTGACATGAAGATGTGTACATTGAAAATGAAAAAAATAATGCGTACAGTGTAGATATTTTTTACTTGTATTTATCAAGCCAAAGCGATACCTCCTGCTCTCTTAGGGGTAACGCGAGACAGCTCATATAAACTCAAACGTTTAGGGCTCCTGCTTCTTTTTCCAATTTCAATACTCTGGCCGATATCGGTTAACGACTGATTGCATTACAACACAAATCCAAGATGGCTGTCGCAAAGCCTTGCTTCTATGCTTAAAGAGCCAACAATGAGGCCTGAAGCGTGTGCACACATCACATAAGTTTTGCAGATGCACATGTTTGCAACCCCTTTTCACTGTTTGTATATCATTCTTTATTACTTGCCTAAGTAAAATTGTTTAATAAAGACGGTTGTTCGTTTTCTTTGAAAGCTGTTGCTCTGATTCACCTTTCAGCACTTAAAGTAAAATTTCACTGTTTCCTTGTGCACATTACAAGCTGTGAAGATTTTCTCCTTGATTTAGGGCTCAAAACCAATTTTTTCTCTTTTTTTTTTTCTTTTTTCTTTTTTTTTTTTAATGGAAATCGCTCCAAACAAGTTGAAGCTACTTGATGAAAATAGCTAATCATAATAATAAAACGGGAGAGGAAGGTAGAATCACTTCAAGACAAACCAAGCCTGAAAGAAACCCCACCACCAGCATTCAATCTCCTGGCTAGCCACAGAGTAAGCCCTTCAAGAGCCTAATAGGGAAGGAAGGGGTTACAAGATTGGCTGGCAAAAAAATTCTATCCCTAAACAAACCCGTTTATAAAAAAAAACTAGTTAAAACCGGCTTTTCAGATGATGATCACTTAAACCGGAATCGATTTGGCAAAACCGATTTTAATGTTTTGTAGCCTCCCACCCTCCCCATGAAACATTTCTCTATTGTTTTCCTATAAAGAAATATCGTTGTAACTGCAGTCGGTCAGCCTTTAGCTAGCTGAGTGCTGTTCGTTTCGTGAAACAGATTGCAACATCATAGTGTGTGACTTGTCAAGTGCCATACACAGTGAAACACTTTGTTGAAATGTGTTGATTTTGCTCCCATGCGACGAAAACACTACAATGTTGGTATTATGAAGGAACTATTTAAAGACATCAGAGTAGAAATCATATTGTCCTTTCTGAAAATGTTGGGTTTATACCCCAAAATCTAATATCTATAAGTTCAATTAACCAAACTTTCCTAGGAAAAAATTAATCAATTGAAGTCTGTTTACTCAAAAAATATACACACATAAAAGAAATTCATCCAAATCTGTTAAACATTTAAAAATATTATGAACCTCAAGCATAAAATCCTTTTACTAATATAGTCGGCATTAAATTACCAAAAAGGGTTGATATACCACAAAACAAAACAAACTCATGTTTTTTCTTTCATTGAACCTTTAATTTCATTCCGTTTGTGTGCTGTTTTTTTGTTTTTTTTACATTTGTTTTGTTTCATTTTACTTCAGTCAAAGTTCTCATGAATCAAGGAGCCCCTTGCTGGGGCTAACATTTGATATCTATATAAGACACATAGATAACCGAGTGTTCAACTAAAGTTCTTCTTTACCTCTCAAATATTGAGTTAGTAAAGAAGTGAAAAACATTAATTTTCCTCTCTGCAATTGACCAGTTAACTATTATAGTATATATCTTTCTTTTGGTCTTACCGGATTCCAGCACTAGAATTCATCTAGTCTAGTGGAGTATCCAGCTTAGTGCTGTTACTATCGGCAACATCACTTGGAGAAGCTGCATCATTCTTTGTATAAGACAACGTGGGGTAGCCATACCGAGGAATCTTATTTGGGCTTCAAATACCATGTTATTTTGAATATTTGGTCAGGGTTTACTTGTAGGGGGGAAGTATCCTTATGTCGGGTTGTCCTGACAAACCCTTGTACAGAGAGACCGAAGACACTCGAGGATGGCGTCTAATAGGGAATTCAAACTCTTCTTACATAGAATGCGCAAGGATGTAAATATTTATAATCCAGATCATAATTCAAAGATTTGTGCACTTAAACACCCGGTGTTAAAAAAGGTACACAAATGAAATAAACTTAAAACTCCCAACTTCTAAAGGTTAAGACCGGTTACATTAGGGGATCGTTTTACTCTAAGCTTGAATGACGCAATGATCACCCCCTCCCGCCGAAAACCTTCAAAGTAATACATTTTTCTGAATTTTTTGGTGGCTAATTGATATCAATTCATAAACAAATAAAAGAAAAAATGGAGTGGGGGGGCACTACTCAAAGTCCGGCCAAACCGGTTTTGAGAATTATCGTTTTTTTTTTTGTTTTTTTTTTTGTTTTTTTTCGAACCTTACACCACCTCATTGTAGAATTTGAGCCCTGTATTTCAAAATTAGCAGTAATAAAAATAAAAAAAGAAGAAGAAAAAAGTCAGTTGATATGATGAAAGCGTAACAATTTACACTGGTCTTCAAGGCCTGGGGATAAGTGCATATTTTCCAATGAATTATCAGCATGCATCGATCAGAGCTGATCTTTTAAGTTAAAAAAAAAAAAAAAAAAAAGAAATCTCGCCTTTTTCGACACAAGTTTGATCTGCATATTTGATCTGTTAGAGGTTGGTTCAAAGACTGACCATTTATAAAATCTCATTAGTATTCTCCGAAATTTTTATAACGTGTCCGTTTTTTTTACCTGACTGCATTTGAAAGCCGTTTTAATCTATTTGATCTTATAAAAATGTGCTCAACAATTTGAGGTTGAACTACACGACTTATCGTTCTTAGGTACGACGGGAGCGCATGCAAAATATCATGCTTTACTTTGGCTTACTAGCACGAAAGAACCATAATACTTGACTTTTACCTTTGAAACTTTATTTTAAGTAAGAGATTCTTATCTGATCGGCACTTTAAAGGTCTCAAAATTATTTTGTATCTTTTATTTCGAAGGATCATGATATAGTAAGGTTTGCCATTCTAATCTTGTATTAATGTGACCGGCTTTGTGATCGTTCGAAATTGATTTTGAAATTGCCATTTACAAAGTAATTTCTGGCTTGAATTAAAGTTTCACGGTAGAAGTCAAGTATTGTTCATTGGTGCTCCTATATTCAGAGGAAAACATGAAGGTAAAATGGTCGTTTCCCAACCAAAATGGCGGACAATAAATCGTTTGCAATGTTCTGTTTTTTTTTCCGACTTCACAAATAAGTAAACCCAAATAAATTGTTTTGAACTAATTTCCCAACTGGATTTCCTTTAAAATAATTACAGGTAAATTTTAAATAGTCCCAAACAATTTATTTGGGTTTACTTACTTATTTGTGAGGTCGGAAAACTGCAGACGATTTATTATCCGCTATTTTGGTTGGGAAACGACAATTTTACCAACATGAATTTATACATTTTTTCTTGGTTGTATCAAATAACAACCTAGGGCTGACTTTACCGATTAGACCTTTCTTTGTTGGAATGAGCTATGGTTCGGCTAGGTCCTAGGAAGCACACCTTCCTAGGCATTACCTCCTCCTTTGGAAGGGAGGTGGTTTAGTGCCGATCACCTGCTATATCTATACCGGGGAATGCCAACGGGTTAGTTCTCTGCTATTTTTGTACCCGATTAGACCCCCCCCCCCTACAGGAGGCGAAGCTAGATTTTTCGCTATTGTGCAACATCTCACTGCAGTTGGAAGCAAATAAATACAAACTGGATTTATGATTTCTTCATCATCATCATAATAATAATATTCGGTTTAACGTCCATTTTACATGCTTGCATGTGTTGGGCGGCTTTTAAAAACTTTCAAACTAACCTATCTTTGGCCAGGTCTTTATTTACCCCTCTTTCTCTCAAGTACATCCTTATCACTTCTTTCCATGTTTTCCTTGGCATTCCCTTGCCAACTAACCCTGCTACCTCGACTACTTGTTCTACATCAACTAACCCAAGCACTCTCATCCATTCTTTCAATGTGACCAAACCAACGAAGTCTCCTGTTTTACACACATCTTCCTATAGTGTTCAGATTTAATCTTCCTCTGAGGTCATCAGATCTAAGCCTGTTTTTAAGACTCACATTACATATCCATTGTATCATTTTCATATCCTTTCTCTCCATGCAACACATATCCTGACCCCTCAGATTTCACTTCTATACATCATAACGCTGTGCACACATGCCTGATAGACTCTTCAGCAGCAACGCTCTGCTGGTTAGTAATGGCAGAGGTTCTCTGAATTTACTTCATCCACTCCTAATTCTTGAAATTACACCAGCATTTTTAATTTGATAGAGAAATAAAATGTTTCTGATTTAAAAGAAAAAAAAAAGTTTTTTTACTAATAAGTCACTGCTTATCAAAGCCCAAATACCATTCAAGGGTAAGGGGTAACGAGTTTGTCAGGTGGACGATGAGACAACACCTTGAAAGGATTGGAGACGATTAGTGAAATGGGCAGAATGTGATTATTTAAGAGGATGGCTCGACAATAATTTGTTAACATTGAACGTGAAAACGACAATGTTGTAGTCAGCTTGGAAGCAGCCTCGTCGTATTGTGTGCCGCAGACGGAAAGTTCTTGGAAAGAAATTTGGTTCATGGAAGTTCCGTTTAGTTTTAGGTACACAGAGGAAGAAAGAAAGAAAAATTGATTACAGTGGTTGTAGCTAGACGAGTTTTTGTTGTGGATGTTGTTTTTTTTGGGGGGGGGGCAAAGATTGTGTTTCAGTCGAGCACCTACCATTAAAATAACAATAGAGAAAGACTAGAAATGCCTCTTTTGTGAGAAAGGGCTATATCATTTTAGATTAAAAACAGGTTGGATGACAAAACGAAATGACTGAATAAACTTTGTAGAGTGTTTCATAATCCATTAAAAAGTTTCTGTTTGCTTTTTGGGTGGGGGACAATCAAATACTGACCGGAGCAGAATCATGCTGCCGCCATGCAAAAAGCTTTTTATTATTTCTTAAATATGCCATTATTTTATTCATTTAATTTTTGTAAGTGAATACACAAATAATGATAAACATAGAATCAGAAAATAATTTTTTATTTTTTATTTATTTTTTTACTTCAGATCACCCCAAACAAGACATATTGCCACTGAGACGTAAGTGGCTACTATGAATTAGAGGTCAGATTAAATGTGTCATCCTAAGTGAGGTGTTGTGCAGCAACATTACATTTAAACCTCTGCATGTTGATAAAGTTGGGGGGAAACACGGATCAGGAAGGGGATTCCAAAGACAAGCAGTTTGAGGAAAGAAGCTATTAGAGTAGTTTTCTCACATCTTGAGATTTCTACAGTTAAGGGGTGGGACTTGGCTGTCTGTCGAGGATATTTACGTTACAACAAGTGCAGTAAACTCGTCAGAGCACATTCAGTGGAAGTACTTGTAAAACAAGCACAGGGATTCAACATTGCGGCGATGGGGCTGGAGCTTGCTAGACAATTTTTTTTTTTTTTTTTTAAATTTTTTTTTTACCCTCTCCAGGAGGGAAAGACTAGTGGATGGTGTACCAGCCCAGATATGGCAACACTACTCCATTTTATTTTATTTTTGTAAACATAATTTTTTAATATTTTAACATATATTCTCGATATCAAAATGTAGCCAGACTTTAAACTTGTGCCATAAATTAATTACTTAATTAGAATAATTTTTTCCAGACTGATTTAATGGACAAGGATGTTTAAGTGCAGCCAAAACAAATAATTTGCTGACATTATTTAATGTAAGCAAATTTATTTGTTTTGGCTGCATGCACTCACTCCCCCCCCCTTTTTTCAAATTCCTTCCAGTTTTCAAGTAAATGTTTTTCTTTTCTACTTATGAGCTACCACTTACCAAGGTCAAAAGCCACTCGAGGATGCGGGTTAATAGGATTGTCCGCTGTATGATGAACAATACTATGAGAGGCTTGAAAACAATGAATGGAATGGACAAAATTCGGTGACTTAAGAGGACGGCTCGACAAGTATTTGATGACTACCATCTTGTAGTCTACAGGGAAGCAGTCCCATGGCGATGTGTTCTAAAAATGGGAAGTTCTTGGAAAGGAACTGTGTGGAAATTCTGTTTGGTTTTAGGTACACACAGGAAGAAAGGAAAGTTCTTTGCAATTGTGGTAGGAAGACGAGTTTTTGCTGTGAATGTTTTACAGAGAAAACCAGAAATTGGAACTCTGTCGAGCATCTTCTATGAAAATAACGATAGAGTAGAGAAAGACTAGCAACGTTTCTTTTGTGAGAAAGAGGCTGTAGGGAAGAGAAGAGATCATCCCCTACTGAAGTCGATTTTGTATTCTGTCGAGGCAAGAAAGAGTGCTCTGAGCAGCACCTCCCCATATGTAACAGTACTCCATCTGAGGACATGTAACTCTTATGCAGGTAAAGGATTGCATCAGGAGTCGAGTACTTTCTAGAGCGGTGGAATGATCCAACCATTTTGCAGCAACCTTAGCAACAGATTGAACTGTGTTAACGCTTGTCTTTCAAAGGCAATTTAATGAAAAATTAGAACAATTTCACTTTTTTGCCCAGCTTATTTAAAAAAAATGTTATTTTTTTTAAATGGAAATCCCTCCAGACAATGCATGAAGCCACTTGATGTAAGGAGCTAAAAAAATACTACTTCAAGGTCAAAAACTAGCCAACGATAAGTGTTAGATGGATAGATTTCGACCAAGAAAAAAGCAAACATCGCTCATAGAATGTGAGGACTAAAGGACGAAATAAGGGAAGCGAGAGTCACAAGGCTATCGTAAGTAAATCCAAGGTCCACTTTCTACTCCCCTTATTACCGATTTCACTTGATCAGCATTTTTTTTTTTAATGCAGATATCTTCAACATTTAAGAGATGTTTCTAAGAACTTAGAACCATTATATTAACGTGCAACATATTTGAGACTGGGTGATGTTTGTTAAGGTCAGTGTGTGAGAGAATAGCAAACTTAAAAATATAGACTCAATCATAGATTGCATAACTGCAGTTTCAAATCTCACGATCATCATCATACACTTTAAAAAAAAAATTGAACTCTGCTCCATTTAAAAGGGGAGAGCCAGACATTAATGAGATCACCCTATCACACAAAAAAAGAAATGATGTGGGTGTTAGACTGAAAACTCCTGAGTTAAACCAACTATAATTGAGTAGTGTGGACCAAGCTGTATATTTTGATTTTCATTCATATACACACACATGTACAAAAACAGAATATGTACGATGACTTCTCTGGAATGATGACAGAAGGCAAGTGTAGTTACTTCATCTTTTATTCATCATCCATAAAGATGATGGAAGCACGCTTCCCAAGGAAACAATACAAATAGGACAGATTACTCATTCATTCATACATACACATTCATGGACATATTACAATGGTTGTCCCTAACATACGTCAATCGTCATATTGATGCCTATCTAATGCACAAAAACAGAATATACATGCATAAGAATCAAAACTAACCGTAATATTCACACAACAATTTCTAATATTTATATTTTTTGTATGGATGCCCACACATGTGCGAAGGTGAAATATTGATTATTGGTAATCAATACTTGCTTATGAAACTGTAGAGTTGTTGGTGTGATAAGATGCTTGTTGAAGATAGCCATTTTGTAGAAGTGGCTGTGTCTGTATTTATCTGACTGAGCTCGTTTGAAATGGAGAAGAAAAAATGGTCACCAGAGTTCCATATAAAAATACCAAAATCTTCTCTACAATTAAATCAACTTTATTTAATAGTTTCATCAACACAGGAACACAAGAATGTAAGGCGAGTTGGTTCGGCAGGCGGGCTTTAACTATAGAAAGAGAATTGAGTTCCAGAGTTCCATATAAAAATACCAACATCTTCTCTACAATTAAATCACCTTTATTTAACAGTTTCATTGAGACAAAATAGTAAGATAGGTTGGCTCGGATGGTATGTATTATATAAATCTAATTGAGTCCAGGTATGTTGGGCTCACCTCCTGTTTAAGCTACGACAAGAGACGAGCCATGAAAATTTAACGTCTTGTTAAGTCAGCCCCTTTGGCTGGAACTAATCAATTTTTGCGGCAAATAGAGCTGGGCAGAAATGAGCAAAATGGACAGGCACGCACTGTGTTCCAAAAGAACCCACATCGCTACACAAGTCTCGGCATTAACAGCGCATGTGAAAGAGATTAGATGTAAATACAACAGGAAATAGATTTCAAATAATGTGACTGTTACAAAACAATAATCTGGGTGAAATATTGATTAATATTGATTTCTCTTTCATCTGTAATATCATTTTATTATATTATTTAACTTGTTAATCAATTTGTTTTTTTTTTGTTTTTGTAGATTGGGTTACAGTTATTTATAGTTTTTTTTTTACTACTTGGAATGAAAACAAAGGGCTCAATACTATTTTAAAAACAGAAAGATAATTTTTTTTTTTTTTACATTAAAGTTCACTTATCAAGGCTCAAAGACCACTTGAGGATAAGGGTTAAAGAGGTTTACTTAACGAGTTTGACTGGTGGACGGTGAGACAACATCGCGATCACCGGCACGATGGTTGTAGCAGGGCAGAAATTGATTATTAACGGGGGCGGTTCAACAAGAACTTGTTTACATTGGACTTGAAGACGACTATATTGTAGTCGGCAGGCAAGCAGGCTTTCAGCACTGTGTTCCACAGACGGGCAGTTCTAGGAAAGAAGCTCTGCCCATGTAAGTTTTATTTCGTCTTGGGCACACAGAGAGAGAAAGGGAAATCATTAACAGTGGTAGTAGCTAGGCGGGTTCTTATTGTGAATGTTTTACAAGGGAGGGACCATAGATTTGAGCTCAGTCGAGCACCTACCATGAAAATAACGATAGAGCTAAGAAAGATTAGCAACATCTCTTCTGTGATGCAAACCGTTTCTATGTTAATATTTGGTTGTTTGGAAAATTTTCAAAACCAAAAATTTATTAGAGTTCATGTGTGTTATGGTGATCTATCCTATTACGAAGATGAACTTCCTCCTCCTCTTTTTCTCTCTCTCCCTCTCTCTGTAGCAAAAACTAAACATTACTTCAATAAACAAAGTTTCTTTTCCTGAACATCCCATTTATAGAACAAGATTCCACGAGTCTACTTCCCAACCGACTACAACATGGTCGTTATCGAGTCCAATGTAAACAAATACTTGTTGAGCTGTCCTCTTAGATAATCAATTCCTTTTAAGTAATCTTCTGCCAATCCCATCCATTTGATTTCGAAATATATTCGATTAATAGAAAATAGCAAATAATAATTCAATGTGTATTTATCAAAGTTATTTATAGGTGAGAAACACACACACGCTCAGACACACTGAAGCTTCATTAATACAGTGATTACTAAAATTCATTTTTCGTATGTACCAGTATATTGAAATTATTTGGTTCGAGTATACACAATTATTTCTTTGACAGCATAGCTTTTCCTCGAAAATCAGAAATGACTACCTTACTTAAAATATTATAAAAGTGTATTGTGGGGAGGGAGGTAGGTCAATCCAGGGGCCAACTAAAATTGAGGGGCTTGTGTATGTGGGGTACTTGTATCCATTGCAATCAAGGACTAACAATAAAACATATTAATAAAATGCAAAACATACACACACATACAAAAAAATATTACAAAGTAACGCATAAAACATTATTTAAAAATGTATTTTTTCTCAAATGATAGTTTTTTTTTTAAAGAAACTAATGTGTACAAACATTTAATTAAAAAACGATAACAAAATTCAGTATTTACAAAATATCTGACAAAAAACAAATGCCAATTAACCTGCATAGAAATGTGAATTATCTTGTTACAAAGCAAACAAATTAAAAAAAACTCTTTAAAAGAATGTCCCAAATAATCTTAAACAACCTAAAAAAAGCATACCAAAATCTAAAAATCAAACAAAATCACTCACACATTATGAATAGTCATATTCCATATTCTAAAAACACCTTCACAAAAAGAAACATTGTAAAAACTGTCTGATTCTGAAAAAAAGAACAGAAAACTACCACAAAAAACTGTTTTATCTTTGACTTTTTATTTTTATTAAAATCACTTCAGACAAGGCCTGATGCCACTTGATGTAAGGAGCTAACAAGAACGAAATATGATTATCGCAAGACAGTAGATGCCTATTGGCCGTAGTCTTGAAAAGACCAAGGTTATAGATAGGAGGAAAACAGTCAGCAGGAAGAGAGTTCCACAAGCCTGCAGTTCTTGGAAAGAAGCTACTGGAATAGAAAGCTGTATTACAATGAGGTATCGAAATAGCGAATTGATGGAGACTACAAGACCAACGAGTCAAACGAGCTAGAACTAAAGAAGCAGGGAATAGATCAGACAATTCTGAAGAGCACATGCCATAATAGTATTTATAGAAAAGTCTTAGACTAGCAACATCACGTTTGTGAGAGAGCGGGTGTAGAGAAGAAAGGGTGGGCCAATCAAATTACAAATACGTTTCTGCACCTTATCAAGAACCCTCAAATGGGACAGAGATTCACCAGCCCAAATATGACAACAGTACTCCATACATGGTCTGATAGTAGATTTGTAGAGATAGAGAATAGTCTCAGGTGTGAGAAATTGTTTGAAGCGATAAAGAAAATCGACTATATCAGAAGCAGAAAGAGCAATGGATCTAATGTATGTACTCCAAGAAAGATTTGATGAGATAAAAAGACCAAGAAGTTTCAGAGTCGATTTCTCCTCAAGAGCAGAGCCATCCATGAGAATCTCAGGAAGAAAAGGGACACACCTACGATTGAAAAACACAAGATGACCTTATAATGGTTCTAAGATCGTTAAACACCAACAAACAACCTTATTGCATCACTATATGGACTCTTCCTTACACTATGAATAGTGATAATGGTGGTAGCAGATGAGTCGCTATTACCAATCCAGAAACAGTCTCTGGCAACATATTACTTCTGTACTTTCTGTATATACATACATTTGTTAACTACTTCCTTGGTGTCTTATTTCTTTTCGGCCCTTTAAGGCCACAATGTATTAAGCTTTTTCACTTTACCAATTTGCTTCAGACGGTTGGACAATGTTGGAATACTAACATCAAGTTCCTTAGACATTTCTGTAACGCTTCCTTTATGCTTGTTTGTTCAGCAATTGCTTTTAAACATTCATTACCAAGAGTGTATGGCCATTCTTTACCTTCATCATCAAGGCTCTTAAGTTGCCGTAATCGTTACAGAAACATGAAAGTTGTTATTCATACTTTATTGGCTGCATGTTCTCCCTGTACGCGCTTCGGTGTGATCCTTCCAGGCCTAGAGAATAAGCATATTTCATACCTTCAAAAAGGACAAACTCGAACAAGACTGATGGAAGACAGCGAACATTTATTCAACTTGATCTTTGTTCCAAATCACTGACCAGTGTGGGGGGAGTGAGCAAAATCACTAATTATATTTTGTCAGCCCATATCATTTTACACATCCACTCACTGCATACTCCCAAATGGACTCTTCTGTTCTCTATCACATCTTCTCTTTAGGTCATGTGACGTCATATACGTTTCTATTATATTCCCAGAGCTTATCAATTTTAACCTTGAGATCACCAAGTTGACCCCCGGCTGAACTCTCAGCAGTTTCCATTTCCTATTATTCTCAATTAACTATTTTATATACTCATGGATTTACTCACCCAGTATCTAACACACATAGTTGATCACTTGTGGACCCTTTTCCCCATTCTCTGTTGATGTTGACGACTGTTTGGGAAGCGTTATGACCTAGTTTGAAATTCTTATTAGAAAAGTATACGATTTTTTTTCATCTTCGGCTTTTTAAAAGTGAGTAATAAAAAAAAGAATATAAAGTCTGCCAGTGTTTTCCGAACAAAATAATACAGAGTATCCCCCCCCCCCAAATGCTACCCATACAATCGTTAATAAAATTAGTAGTTCGTCCAACTATATTTTGTACAAATAAACTTCACTAACAGGGCTACCTGGCGTTACCCGGGGCAATTTGTCTCTTTCCCTCTCCCCCGTTTTCCACCTCCCTCTCCCCAACTCCCTTTTTCTCCTCCTTCCTCTATCCCATTCCTATCTCTGAACACACATGCACACAGACAACTCTTCTTTATATAGATTCCTCGAGGAATGAATCGGCATTAGGGAAGTAAATCCTTGATAAAAAAAATCAGTTACTTCCCTTTCATACATAAAATGGCTGAAAAACTGACCTCAACCCTGACGAAACCTGACCCAGCTAACCCTCAAAGAATGTTTAACATTTGTTTTTAGATATTATTCAACCAGGGCAATTCTGATAAAGAATATACAAATTTTGTGGGTCTTTTTGTATTTTTTTTTTTACTTTTAGCTGAACATACACACACATACACACAGACAACTGCCCTTTATATAATAGATAATATTGATGAGTTATTTCCCTTGAGTTGGTTGGTGAGGTTGATAATCTCCATAGCAGCAATATTGGCTAATCAAGATCCATTTTGAGCTAAGCAAGTGGTGGGAGTTGACTATGTAACCTCGGTGCTTAGAATACTTCAGAGCTGATCACTTGGATAGAGGAATCTATACTAGAGGAAGTTATGTCTATAATCCACTTATTTGTTTTGACTGAGGCAATTTTTATTTTTGTTCCAATCCAAAGTGCCTTTTTTTGTGAAGCTGGATTTCCTCTTCATTAAAAACCACCCTTGTCTAACGCTGCCCTCGTGGGGAGGCAAGTAAATAGGGATTCGTTCAAGCAGTGTTGCCAACTGAAATTTTCAAAAATTGCTAGATCGAAACAAAAAAAATCCCCAGAAAAAGCTAGATTTTAACTTTTCGTACCCTATATAAAAATATTATGAATATACTTAATGTTTCATGTTTTCTATACATATTTTTTTATTTCGATGTTACTTATATTGTTATTTGTCACTTTAATGTTATTTGTATTTAATTTAAATGTTCAAAACGAACGAACAAGGGACGTAATTCATGAACGAGCTGTGTGTCTCACTAATCGAGAAATGTAAAGTTTAACAAAATATTTATAAAGTCGTGGATTAAGTATTTTAGTGTCGAGGGATCCCAGGGATATTTTGAAATATTTAAATTTTTATTGAAATCTACTACTACTGTTCTGCAAATATTGCGTCGAAGATTGCTTAAGAAATCGTCTCATGATGACTAGAGAGGAAATGAATACAAAAGTAGATTAACTGAAATCTGAAATTGCGGTTGTGTGGGTGGCGAACGAAATCTCCAAATTTTACATTAAAAAAACGCTAGCCGCTAGATCAAAATTTTACTAACTAGATTCAAAAAAAAATCTCCAGATCTAGCGGGAAAACCGCTAAATTGGCAACACTGTGCTCAAGTCATGAACAGCAAAGACAATGTTTTACTTTCTGTAACAAGATTAAGCAGAAATTTTCTATGGTTCGATTGGGGAGGGGGGGGGGTGCAATTTATTTTTTAATTTTTTTTCAGGGCTGAAAATAGAATCGCTAAATATATGAATTTGCTGTTTTGCATATAATTAAAATGGGTCGAACGTTGGCCATAAACAGACTTAAATGTAATGGACACATTTATTTTTATTTTGTTTAATTATATTTATTTAAAAATTCCATTCTACATAAACTTCAGCTCTTTTTTTTACCAGCGCCTTATATGGACATTTGCAAAAAGTAGAAAATAATGAAAATAAAATTGAGCAAATGTATGAGTTAAGAAATTTGAGTAGACATTTTCTTTTTTTAATATGAAGAATTAAAGAAAGTTGCAAAATTTTCTCTGCAACTATAAACTCAGCGAAACTAATCTGAATTGAATCCTACATGAAATTTTTATCACTTTTATTTTAATGTCATTTTTTTTTTAGTAGTTCATATAACAGAATTTTGCGCAATTATGAATTTACCTCCAACTAAGAAAAAAGAAAAACATTTGATACTTATTGAATCGGATACTGCAGATGAAGGCAGAGTAATGCAATTCCACTTCACCCAGCTCAGCCCTGCCATTTATAAACACCCAAAAGTCCTTGAGAATTCCTGTTTTATTTATGAAAATGATTATTTCTGAATACGTAATAAAACGTGGAAGATTCGGTTTGGCACATTTTGTTCTTTGCAAACTTCATCAGTAAAAGACAGATTTCATTTAGGACCCAAAACTTAACATTTACGAAAAGAAAAAAGCGAAGTAAAGCGATATCTACTAAGAATTATTTAGACTTAAACGTGGGGTATCGGTTGACAAAATTATCTCTCTTCCTCACTTTCTCTTTCTTTCTTCCTCACTTTCTCTTTCTTTCTTCCTCACTTTCTCTTTCTTTCTTCCTCACTTTCTCTTTCTTTCTTCCTCACTTTCTCTTTCTTTCTTCCTCACTTTCTCTTTCTTTCTTCCTCACTTCCTCTTCCTCTCCCTTTCTCTCCCCTCTCGCTCTCCCTTTCTTTCTTTCTCTCTCTTCCTTCCACCCCTCCCTTCCACCCCTCTCTTCCTTCCACCCCTCTTCCTTCCTCCCCTCCCCGTCTTCCCCTCTCTCTCTATCTCCCTTTCTCTCTCTATCTCCCTTTCTCTCTCTATCTCCCTTTCTCTCTCTATCTCCCTTTCTCTCTCTATCTCCCTTTCTCTCTCTATCTCCCTTTCTCTCTCTATCTCCCTTTCTCTCTCTATCTCCCTTTCTCTTTCTATCTCCCTTTCTCTCTCTATCTCCCTTTCTCTCTCTATCTCCCTTTCTCTCTCTATCTCCCTTTCTCTCTCTATCTCCCTTTCTCTCTCTATCTCCCTTTCTCTCTCTATCTCCCTTTCTCTCTCTATCTCCCTTTCTCTCTTTCTCTCTCTACCTTTCTCTCTCTACCTTTCTCTCTCTACCTTTCTCTCTCTATCTCTCTCTCCCTTTCTTTCTCTCTCTCCCTTTCTTTCTCTCTCTCCCTTTCCCTTTCTCTCTCTCCCTTTCCCTTTCTCTCTCTCCCTTTCCCTTTCTCTCTCTCCCTTTCCCTTTCTCTCTCTCCCTTTCCCTCTCTCTCTCTCCCTTTCCCTCTCTGTCTCTCTCTCTCCCTCTCTCTCCCTCTCTGTCTCTCTCTCTCCCTCTCTCTCCCTCTCTGTCTCTCTCTCTCCCTTTCTCTGTCTCTCCCTTTCGCTCGCTCTCTTTCGCTCGCTCTCTGTCTCTCTTTCGCTCGCTCTCTCTCTCTCTCTTTCGCTCGCTCTCTGTCTCTCTCTTTCGCTCGCTCTCTGTCTCTCTCTTTCGCTCGCTCTCTGTCTCTCTCTTTCGCTCGCTCTCTGTCTGTCTCTCTCTCTCTTTCGCTTGCTCTCTGTCTCTCTCTCTCTTTCGCTCACTCTGTCTCTCTCTCTTTCGCTCGCTCCCTCTCTATCCTTCTCTGTCTCTCCCATACTCCTCTTCTTTTTGACATACTCCTCCTCCTATTTGCAATGAGTCATGCAAGATCCCTACTGACTCATTAGCTCTGCTCATAACTCAGTTTGTTTGTCATGTTATTGCCAAATTTTTATCTCAAGGGTCAACAAATAAAATGGGTTCTAGGGGCTTAAGTGTGGCTTGATTCCGCTCACATCATCATTTTTACAGATCTGCAACAATAATGGCTGTCAATGGGCGGATGTGCACTCTTGTCGATTTTTGTGACTATCCTCGAACAAGAAGCTCCAATGCATCGGCAAAGAGATCTAATCCCCTAAAAGCATCGCTTGCTTCCGATTCCTGCGCAGCTCTCAATTTTTTTAAGAAACCTGAAATACTTATCAAGGAGAAAGTTCTAAAAAACTTGAATTTTTAGTAGTCGCGTATAGAGTGGGGAGGGATAGAGCGGTGGCTCCAGGCATCCAAATCGAGGGGAAGGGGGATAATCTAATCATATTCAAACCATCTCCCTTTCTCATAATATTTCTCAGTACTAGGACTTATACTAGATTCTTAGGGGCATGCAATCAATGAGTTGGCCCCGGGAATCACACAGGTCATTACCGAATCTCTGCACACCACTGATGACGAATAAGGACTTTACTTCTTCTCTAAGGATTGAAATAATCTATTATCATTATACTGAAGCAGAGTTAATCAACGTTTGTTTCCCTAAGGCTTTTCCCTATATATTTTGATAACACAAAATACATATGTAATTCGGTAATGGAATTAAATTAACTTTCCTTCGGCGTCACATAACGAAAAATCTCAATTTCCACTGTTAACCGCCCACCGCCCACTGTTAACTGTTCACTCTCTGCTGACCGAAAACCAACTGAAGTTTTGCCACCAGTTTCACTTTTTTCATCCACCCGACTACAACACCTTCGCCACTAAAAGGTGATATCACATCTTTGCTCAACCTTAAATTTTCGGAATCCATAGTCTCCTATTTGGGCCGAAATAGCTTGTAATCCAGTAATGGAATTAAATTAACTTTTCTTCGGCATCACCGCAACGAAAAATCTCAATCTTCACTGTCCGCTACTAACTCTCTGCTGACCGAAAATCAACTGAAGTTTTGCCACCAGTTTCACTTTTTTCATCCACCCGACTACAACATGCTAAAATATTCCCTAGGTTCAGGATTGAGTTATGTTAAAAAAAAAGAAGAAAAAAAAAAAGAACTTCAATTTTAATTGGTCTAATTAGTTATAATTCGTAATTAACTGACCAAGTGACTCCTCTCTCTCGAATGTTGTGTCTATGACTTTCCAACTCTCTCACCAGGTTGTTTTATCCCCCCCTCACGTCTCTCATTTCACTCTCTTGTGTGTCTCCCTCTCTTGTGTGTCTCCCTCTCTCTGTTTATTAACAGTCGAAGGTAATAAATAAAGTAAATAAGTAAATAATAAAACAATTGGGATAGTCCATTATAAACATAAGGGGATAGCACTGAAGTATTAATACGATTTTACCTTTAGCGGGGAGAGAGAGAGAGAGGGGATATAGCTATTAGGAAGTACTAATTTGTTATTTAATCTTTTTTATATTTAACTGGCTTTACAAACTTACTTTTTCCTGATTCAAACGATCTAAACTGAGCTGAATGAGTGACACAAGGGGTCACATTTTTTCCTATTTATATGTGAAATATATGAGATGGAGGCTAGGTGTGCGTTCTGCGTACAAATCTAAAAGCAATTTTGTTTTACCTCCATCCCAAGGTTACTTTTCAAAATCAGCTAATTTTATTATGGGCAATTAAAATGTATTCATTACCTGCCATATTTCTTTTTTTCTCCAAAATGCGTACCAACGCAACTTCTCAGTTTCGTTTGATGTAGAAAACTTCACAGCAAGTACTCATGTCGCTACCACCACTTAATAACTTTCCATTCTATGTTCCTAATACCAAAAGGAACTTCTATGAACAGAGCTCCTTACCATCTGTGGAATACAATACCATGAGCTGCCTCCCTGCTGGCTACACCATAGTCGTCTTAAAGTCAATGTCAACAAATACTTGCTGAGTCGTCCTTAGATGATCAAATCCTGTTTTTTTTCACCCATTGTTTCCAATCCTCTCATAGTATTGTTCATCATCCAATTGACAAATTTAACCCTTATCCTTAAGTGGTCTTTGGGCCTTCATAAGCGGTGACTCTTTAGTATTAAGAAAGGATGTTATGAGAGAAAGGAAGGGGGCCATAGAGACGGAGGGTAATTAACTGACACAAAACACTTTAATATCAATACAAAATATTTTCGTGTTTTTTATCCATTCATTTTTTTTTTAATCTATGATGATTAGAGAAAATTATCTAATAGCCCTGACAGAAAAAGAATAACCCCTGCACCACTTCCATAGGTGTTGGGTTGATATTTAATTTAAAGCTTTGGCCAAACCCTGAAGAACTGATATCCTTATGCCAAACATGGCTTTGTGATTTGTAAATTGTAACTTTTATATTGGCATGTACCCAGTAACCTTTTGATCTGGTTATCATGTTCTTCTCAGAAAAAATATCCTGTTTTTTTTTTGTTTAATGGAAATCGCTCCAGATAAGGCATGGAGCCACTTAATGTAAGGAGTTAACAAGAACAAATATGATTATCGCAAAGACAGGAGATGCCTATTGACCTTAGTCTTGAAAAGACCAAGATTATAGGTAGGAGGAAAACAGTCAGCAGGAAGAGAGTTCCACAAGCCTGAAGTTCTTGGAAAGAAACTACTGGAATTACAATAAAGTATCAAAACAGCGAATTGATGGAGACCGTTTTAATTACAATGAGTAACATGTACCCGATGTTGGCTCCATCGTTTTCTTTTGTTTTCTTTTTGTCTACAAAACTGAATCAATAACAGACAGAACCAGATGTTAATTTATGGATTGCATTATTCGGACTACTATTCTCATCTTGATTGTTATTTTCATGTTTCGGCCGATGTAATCTCCGACCTTCTTCAGGTGCATCTTTTCGAACTTGGGAAACTATATGGAAATTTCAAACTAAACATTTTATTTAATCCATGGGGTAGATTGTTCTTATTTCAATCCCTTTCTCTCAAGTTCATTCTTATAACTTTCTCCCCTGTTTTCTTTGGCTTTCCCCTCCCAACTGAACCTGCTACCCCAACTGTTCTTCACTTACTAACCCAAGAATTCTTATCCATTCTTGCAATGTGGCCATACCATTGAAGTCTTCTGTTCTGCAGACATCTTCCTATACTGATTGTTTAGTTTAACTTGTTTTTTTTGTAATTTATAGAAATGACCCTGGGCGACGTCGTGTAGCCCTGCTAATACAGGGTGTTTCAAAAGTCTTGGGAACATAACGATTTTTAATAACTCAAAAATTATTAAGAGTTGAAAAATGAAATTGGTACCGTTGGAAAGGTTAAAGTTTCAAGTTTTGTGGGGAATCTTCAAAGTTGCTCAATATGAGCACCATTCGTCACACGGCAGACATCTAGTCGATAGTCCATTTCCTGCCAAACGCGTTCCAGCATCTTGACGTCAATGGTTCCCACAACTGCCGTTACTCGAGCCTTTAGTTCGTCAATATCTCTTGGAAGGGGCGGCACATAGACTTGTTGCTTGACAAAGCCCCAAAGGAAAAAGTCACACGGGGTAAGATCTGGAGACCTAGGAGGCCAGGGCATGAGAACGTCATCACCTCGCCCAGATCTCCCAATCCATCTACCAGGCAGCCTTGTGTTAAGAAACTGCCTTACTCTAAGACTCCAGTGTGGTGGTGCACCATCTTGTTGAAAAATGAAGTCATCAGATTCTGCTTGTTCCAACTGAGCCATTAACCAGTCTTCCAGCATGTTGAGATAGGATTCACCAGTGATAGTTGCCTCTTCAAAGAAGAACGGTCCATAGACACCTTTCTTGGAAATTGCACAAAACACGTTCACTTTTGGTGAATCTCGCTCGTGCTCAAGAAGTTCATGAGGATTCTCAGTACCCCATATGCGAGTGTTATGCTTGTTAACTTTGCCATTCAGATGGAAGGTCGCCTCATCGCTAAAAACAAGCCGGTCATCAAAGCCGTTATCTTCCAACTTCTCTTGCATTGCAATGCAAAAGTCACGGCGAAGTGGCTTATCAGTGTCCTTCAACTTTTGGACCAACTTGAGCTTGTAAGGTACCATTTGCAGTCGTTTCCTTAAGACACGCCAGACAGTTGCTGGAGCAAGCTGAAGTTCCCTGCTGGCTCTTCTCACTGATTTACGGGGGCTCCGCTGAAAGGCTGTCCGAACTTGCTCAACTGCATCTTCTGAAGTTGAAGGGCGACCTGTTCGCTTACTTGGGCACAAACACCCATCTTTCACAAATTTAGCATGCCATCTGACAATGGATTTCCTTTCAGGGGCTTCTTTTTTAAATTTCCTGCGAAATGCACGCTGAACACATGTCCACGATTCAGTCTTTGCAAATTGGAGGACGCAAAATACTTGTCTTGTTTAGAGAACGCCATTACTGCACCTGGAAAGATAACACGAAAATCATTAGTATGACCAAAAACTTGATTAAGCAAGCTTTAAAATGGCACCAGTTTCATTTTTCTACCTGGAATAGTTCATGAGATATACGCATTTGTAATGTTCCCAAGACTTTTGAAACACCCTGTATATGGATATATTAACGTAATAAATAGCTTCTTTTTTTTGTCAATACAAACTTCTCTTAATTATCATATTCAGTTTAACATCTGTTTTACATACTGGCATGTATTGGATTGCTTTTAGAAATTTACTTTCAAAGTAACCTATCTCTGGGCAGGTCTTTATTGATCCCGCTTTCTCTCAAGCCCATCCTTAATACTTAATCCATGTTTTTCTTTGGTCTTCCCCTATGAACTGACCCTGTTACTATCTATTAACCCAATAACTCTCATCCATTCTTTCAACATGGCTATACCATCGAACTCTCCCGTCCTGCACACATCTCTCTATACTGTCCAGATTTAATCTTCTGAAGTCATCAGATCTAAACCTATCTTTAAGATTCACATTACATATCCATCTTATCATTCTCATATAATTTCTCTCCATGCAACACATGCCCTCAACCCTCACTGGCTAGGTTTAACTTCCATACATCACACTTCGTACACATGCCTGATAGACTCTTCTCTTGGTCGACAGTGGTAACACTCAACTCTGTACTAATGGCTGAAGTTCGCTGAACTTACTCCATCTACTCCTGGGTCGGTCCTGTGCAGTTATAGGAGGTCCACCCTCCCAGGCTTTGCCTCCCCTCTTTGGGGAGGAGTAAGTTTATTGCTTACTGCCTGAGACGCCCCTACCGGGGAATGCCGACGGGGCTGCCCAGGCAATTTTTAATGGCCAGAGTGCTCACTTTCTCGGGCACTGGCTTTTCAAACCCCACTTTTCCGACCCGACCTTGGGTCACATCTTACTTGTGGGAGTAAGATAAAACTGGCCTTGTGCCTAACATCCTGGAGAGGAGGTAAATAAATACTCCTAACGCTTGCAATCACACTAGCACCTGCTTCTCCCTGTGCTCCAATGGTATCACCAAGGTAACAAAACTTCTGAACAACCTCAATATCCTCACCATACAAATATACTTTCTCCACATCAACAAGATCTGGCACAACACCCACATTACTTGGTAGGGGTGCCTCAGGCGATTAGCTATAAACTAACCCTTCTTAAAAAAGAGGAGGTAATGCCTGGGAGGATGAATTTCCTAGAACTAAACTGGACCTTACCTAACTTGAACAAGTAAGGGTCTGGGGGGTTTCAGGTCAGTCCCTAGGTTTTCAGAATGATTGACAAGGTGAACTTTGGTTGGTATGACAGCTGGTCGGAACCAGTCATATAAGTAAAAAAAAAACTTCTTGCCTCTCTTATTGCTGATAAACAAAGTCAGTAGGTACTTATTCCCACAGTCATCCATTGTTTCGATTTATTCTTCTTTGATGATTTATTATGAACTAGCCGACCCAACCCGGCGTTGCCCAGGAGCCTTTTTAATTTCATTTTATCTTTACCAAACTATTTTTAAATATAATTTTGATAGTTAAGATTAATTAGTTAATTATTACGATATCGTTTGGTCATTAAATTATTAATTGGACCAAATTGTTATAAAATTATAACTAATTGTTATTAAAGTAATGTTTTGATCTCTATGCATAAAATGATTGGATGTAAGTAGCTTCCAAAAGTTTCAATCTTTTAATACATTAGGATTTGCTAAGAATTTTAAAGCCAGTTTAAATGACTTTCCATTCGACTGTTTAAATGCTTTCAAATTTTGAATGGTTGCAAAGTAATAATTTTTATTTACTTATTATTAACAAAAGATTAAAATAGCTGACTTTTTTGTGAATAAACCAAAATGCATTCCGGTGGATTTAATTTCGTAATAAGTTTTATTAAATAGGAATTTTATAAAATTATTTTTAATACTGTTGCATTTTGATTTCAATAAATTATCGATTAATAGTAAATAATAAAAAATAATGTAAGTCATGTAGAGGCGAGAAACACGTACAGACACCCGAGAAATGGTCACATAAATTTAATATAAAGATTGCAGACAGAACTTCATGAAGTGCAATTATGACATCTTTTACAGTTTATTATTATTGAAAAGGAGGGCTTTAATTCTATTAACCACTTAGACTTTCAGGAAATTAAAAAGATTTGAATGCGTTTATATTTTGTTGTTTTTGTGATTTCCCAACCTCTGTAAAAAGGGGTTCGTAGTAGTATTATTAGTAGTAATAATATCATGTCTTCATAGAAAAAAACATTATCTTTTGGTTACATTCCCAAACAACATAATTGCATTCTGAAAAAATATAAAATAAACATATTTGCCAATTATTCATCTCCATGCCCCACCCACACCTTTTCTTTTCCCCCTCCCGTTGTTCCCTCTTTTCTTTTCCTCTCCCCCTCTCTCCCTATTCTTTTATCTCCTATTCTCCCCCCCCCCCCCGCTTCCATTTTTCTCCTTTTCTCCTTTTCCCTTCCGCCTTTTCCTTTTTTCCCACTTTTCCTTTTCCTCCCTCCTTTGTCCCCCCCCCGCTTTCCCCTTTTCCTTTTTCCCCTTTTCCTATTTTTCCCCTTTTCCTATTTTTCCCCTTTTCCTATTTTTCCCCTTTTCCTATTTTCCCCCTTTTCCTATTTTCCCCCCTTTACTTTTCCTTCACCCCCTTTACTTTTCCTTCACCCCCTTTACTTTTCCTTCACCCCCTTTACTTTTCCTTCACCCCCTTTACTTCCCCTCTTTTCCCCTTTTCCTTTTTCCTCCCTTTTCCCCCCTTTTCATTTTTCCTCCCTTTTCCCCCCTTTTCATTTTTCCTCCCTTTTCCCCCCTTTTCATTTTTTCTCCTTTTTCATTTTTTCTCCTTTTTCATTTTTTCTCCTTTTTCATTTTTTCTCCTTTTTCATTTTTTCTCCTTTTTCTTTTTTTCTCCTTTTTCTTTTTTTCTCCTTTTTCTTTTTTTCTTTCTCCTCCTTTGCCCTTGTTCTTTTTTTCTCCTTTGCCCTTGTTTTTTTTTTCTCCTTTGCCCTTTTTCTTGTTTTCTCCTTTGCCCTTTTTCTTTTTTTCTCCTTTGCCCTTTTTCTTTTTTTCTCCTTTGCCCTTTTTCTTTTTTTCTCCTTTGCCCTTTTTCTTTTTTTCTCCTTTGCCCTTTTTCTTTTTTTTCTCCTTTGCCCTTTTTCTTTTTTCTCCTATTCCATTTTTCTTTTTTCTCCTTTTTTCCGTGTATTTGCTGTTTTCCTCTTAAATATTGACAAGAAAGGGACATGGAGTGGATCAAGAAAAATAGACGATAACGAATCAAGTAATGCATACATATTGAGTTCATGTACACAAAAGAGAGAGATGAGTCACACTCTATTAAGGCTTTTCTGGATTTTACTGGTTTGCGTATTTCTGTTGCTCTCTTTTCTTTGCATTATTTATGTGTGTGCGTAAATAAAAGTATCTAAAATCTAATTCAAACTGGTAACCCAGTACTATGCATGAAGAGAGGCCTCTATATTTGTCCATATAAAAGGAAAGCATCGGAAACGACCATCTATGAGTCACTCGACTATCGTCTTATATCATCAAGCTATTTCTGAATAAAGGGACTTAGGTTTTGACTTGACGACATAATTATGTCTACGCATATATCAGATACTCGTGCGTGTGTGTGTACATCTATACATAGCATGTAGCTATGCCTGCATTTTTAGGTTTGTTGATGTCCTTTTATACAGCCGTATCACTGGTTCTTGTTTGATCATGAAAGTTAAGCAATTTTGAGCCTGGTTAGTACTGCGATGGGTGATCACTTTATGAATACCAGAAGCTTTGAGCAAAAGGGGGGGGGCGTGATTTACCTAATGAACACT
This sequence comes from Sepiola atlantica, assembly GCA_963556195.1. Lineage (NCBI taxonomy): Eukaryota > Metazoa > Mollusca > Cephalopoda > Sepiida > Sepiolidae > Sepiola > Sepiola atlantica. The sequence continues at coordinate 32,857,012 of OY744532.1, read as the reverse complement.
GTTGTGAACTATGGAGTTGGCTCTGAGTTCAAATCCTTTCAGAGTTACTGTGTTGCTTTATGCTAAATACCAAAAATTTTTATATGTTAAAAACTCTCCTGTCATGACAGAGTACAAAAGTGACTTCGGAATCTACTGGGGGTGGGGGGCCTCTTTTCTTCCCTGCAGCCTCTTTCTCACAGAAGAGACGTTGCCAATCTTTCTCTACTAATCGTTATTTTCATGGTAGGTGCTCGACTGAGCTCCAATCTCTGGTTCCCTCCAGTAAACATTCACAGCAAAAACTTGTCTAGTTACAACCATTGTAAATAATTTTCCTATATTTCTCTTTGTACCTAATACTAAACGGAACTTCCACGAGCAGAGTTTCTTTCCAAGAGCTGTCCGTCTGTGGAACACAATACTACAGGGCTGCTTCCAAATTGACTACAGCATAGTCGTTTTCAAGTCCAATGTAAACAAAGTCTTGTTGAGCCGTCCTATTAAGTAATCAATTTCGGCTCAGATTCAACCATGATCTGCAATCCTTAAGGTGTTTGTCCTACCGTTCACCTGACACAAACCATTAACACTTGTCCTCGAGTGATCTTTGGGCCTTGATGAGCGGTTACTCGTTAATAAAAGAAAAATGTTCTGAAAATGATTACTTCCTTAATTGCCTATAATTTTTGGTAGAAAAGATTCAAAGAGTGCCTTCATGGTGATTTTATATTTATTGTTTTTATAATCCTTGTCTCCCATTTGATTGGTTGAATTGGTAATAAATGTCACATGACCTGCTAAGTTTGCCGACTTTTTTTTTTTTTTTTTTTTTTGTAAGAATATTCATTATTGAACCTTGCCGGCCGGCAGTGAATAATATTGGTTTAATCTTTTCTTTCACCACTATTACAAGACCTACAGAGTTTACTTATCACGTTTCACTTGCTTCTCAAAGTTGCAACAAGACATTCTTGCAAATTCGATCATCTTTTTTAAATAAGGGAAGTCGAATTTTTCCATCCTTGCCGGAAGTTGCGCGTATATTAATGTGATCTATTTCTTATCTGGATTTGATAGTTAACTTTTCTGCCAGATAAATAAGTTAAAAATAGGTTAAACCATCCATAGAGACCAACTGATTCCAATTATATCATTGATTATGCTCGGAGATCAGTCATTGACAGCTGATGTGTGGACACACAGACACAGCTATCTTTACTTTATATATTTGGAAAATCGATGGCATAACTTTAGGATTTTTTTTATGTACTAATGGGTCACCACTTATCATGGCCTAAAGGCCATTCAAGGATAAGGGTTAATGAGTTTGTCAGGAGGACGGTGAAACAACAACGTGGGAATCGGTAGCAATGGTTGAGACTGACCAGAAATTAGATTATTCAAGAGGACGGCTCAACAAGAATTTAATATTCGACTTGAAAACAACCATGCTATAGTCAAATGGGAAGCAGCTCTGTAGTATTGTGTTCCATGGACCGATAGTTTTTGGAAAGAAACTTTGTTTATGGAAGTTCTGTTTAGTTTTAGGTACACAGAAGGGAAAAAAGGTGAGTTTTGTTAAAGTTTTAAAGGGGAACAATAGATTAGAGCTCAGTCGGGCACCTACAATGAAAATAACGATAGAGTAGAAAAAGACTAGCAACGTCTCTTCTGTGAGAAAGAGGATGTAAAGAATAGAAGAGGGCATCCTTTATAAGATTTCGAAGTCGATTTCATCTTAGGACGTATTTGACTCTTATATTCTATAATTTTGATATTTGACTCTTATATTCTATAATTTTGATATTTGACTCTTATATTCTATAATTTTGATATTTGACTCTTATATTCTATAATTTTGATATTAGACTCTTATATTCTATAATTTTGGTATTTGACTCCTATATTCTATAATTTTGATATTAGACTCTTATATTCTATAATTTTGATATTTGACTCTTATATTCTATAATTTTGATATTTGACTCTTATATTCTATAATTTTGATATTTGACTCTTATATTCTATAATTTTGGTATTTGACTCTTATATTCTATAATTTTGGTATTTGACTCTTATATTCTATAATTTTGATATTAGACTCTTATATCCTATAATTTTGATATTAGACTCTTATATCCTATAATTTTGATATTTGACTCTTATATCCTATAATTTTGATATTTGACTCTTATATTCTATAATTTTGGTATTTGACTCTTATATTCTATAATTTTGAAATTTGACTCTTATATTCTATAATTTTGGTATTTGACTCTTATATTCTATAATTTTGGTATTTGACTCTTATATTCTATAATTTTGGTATTTGACTCTTATATTCTATAATTTTGGTATTTGACTCTTATATTCTATAATTTTGGTATTTGACTCTTATATTCTATAATTTTGGTATTTGACTCTTATATTCTATAATTTTGATATTTGACTCTTATATTCTATAATTTTGATATTTGACTCTTATATCCTATAATTTTGATATTTGACTCTTATATCCTATAATTTTGATATTTGATTTTCGAGTTATAGGCCATTGAAACAAATACTGATCCTTGTGGCAAAGACCTGTGGCATAACGGATATAAGTGCTAAGTAATAATCAGTTCTAAGTGACAGTCTTCTGGGGGTTGAAGGTTCAATTCTCAGTGCGGGCGATACTAAGAATACAATTACGAATTGCTTAAGACTTCTACCCGGTCATTGCTGACAGAACGAGAGCAAGCTACCCCCGTGGATTAAATGAAGGGTTCCATTCGAAATTCTGTACAGATTTCAGAGTTCGACAAGATACACCTGAAGAAGGTCAGAGGTGTTCGGAAAATCGATGGTAGCACTTCGGGATTATGTTCTATATGTGTATATAGGTCTGGAAAGCTGGGTTTCCAAGTTATAGACAATTGAAACAAATACTGATCAGCATCCTTTATTGTAAACATATGTGATAGTGCACTGTTATTTTTACATATGGGATTGATAAACACTGTGACAGGATCACATGTTAAACAAACCTAGGCCAGGTGTAGCCACTAGTGTTGGCACGATTAATGAGAATCGGAAAAATCAGAACATTTTGGGGGATCGGAAAATAGGCTCTAATTTTTCCGATTCTCCAAACAATTCTTTTAATTTTGTTGTTTGTTTGTTTAAAACTTAGTTTTCTATCGCTGGTACTAATGATAACCATTTATTGATTTTAAACTACCAGTTTTAATAAAATCAATAGATCATAATAACGAATTTAGGTAAAAATGGCACAGGTAAAAATAGAATGAATAAATAAAAAGGGAAAATTGGCACGCAAATGAAAAATATAGATGAAAATCTTGCAATGAGTTTATCAAAATCTTGGATAAATAATAATCTCTAGTAGGAGAGTATAAAGTGGACCGTTGGGTTTACTTTCGGCAACCTCGTAACTCTTGTTTTCCTTATTTTGTCCTTTACTCCTCACATTCTATTGCTGTTTTCTAGGTCAGAATTTATCCATATAACACATAAATGGATAGTTTTTTACATTGAAGTAATATTATTTTTTTTTTTTACCTTCTTACATCAAGTGGCTTCATGCCTTGACTGGAGCGATTTCCATAAAAAGTATATATATAAAATAATACATATATAATAATACATATAATAATACATAAAAAGAAAACATTAAGTAGTTTGTCAAATTAAAAACAAAATTATATCTATATTTAAAAATAGATGAGTACTCTCCGCTACCCCCTCCCCAAATATGAAATTCTACTTTTTAGGCGATTTTAGAATCGGAATCTGTAATTGTATGAGAATCGGAAAAAAATATTGGAATCGTCCCATCACTAGTAGCCACGAACAAAGCCAAGAAAAAATTACACCAAACAAATATAAAATCTGTGAGGCTTAGAAGAAAAACATGATTGGCAGGGTGTCCTGATATCAACATGGGGGACCCGGTCAGCATTCTGTGAATTGTCACTATTCTTATTTCAAGTAAAAGAATACAATAAACCAAATACAGGTAAATAAATATGATCAGCAGAAATCAAAGACCATGCAGAAGATATATTTAAGAACATTTACCAGAAAGAACTGTTGGAATAAGTCATACATCGTCAGTTATGACTATGCAATCCATACAGCTAATTACTTAAAAAACGGAGCTGTTAAACCTGACATAGTGATATGGGACAATAGGGAGAAAGTAGCAACCCTAGTTGAAGTCAATGCCCCTAATGTTGCAGGCTTAAACAGAGCTGAGAGGGAGGAGATAACTAAATACCAAGGTCTTATGTACGACATGAAAAGAAACCGGAATCTTAGGAAGATCTCCATCATTCTTGTAATCATAGGAACAACCGGGCTCATGAAAAAGAATTTCAGAAACTACCTGGTGAATATACACGGTGAACCAAGTGCAAGAAAGATCCAAAAAATTGCATTTAAAGGGACGGTTAGAATCCTAAAAAGATCTCTCTGAAATAATGGGTGAATGACTGACATCCGGTAGGATACTCCATCCCTTCGAAAAACAAAAAGATGAGAAAATTAAAACAAATAAAATTAACTGCAAAGAAAATTAGACTAGTATTGGAGTGCTATTACAAAGAGACTCCTTTGCATTTTTATGGAAATCGCTCCAGACAGGGCATGATGCCACTTGATGTAAGGAGCTAACAAGAACGAAATATGATTACCACAAAGATAGGAAATGCCTATTAGCCTTAGTCTTGAAAAGACCAAGACTATAGGTAGGAGGAAAACAGTCTTAGGTTAGAATCCTAAAAATATCTCTCAGTTGGAGTCTCTGAAATAGTGGGTGAAATGTCTAGCATCCGGTAGGATGCCCCATCCTCAGAAAAAACAAAAAGATGAGAAAAAAAAATGGACTGTAAAGTAAATTAGACTAGTATTGGAGTGCTATTACAAAAGCAACTACCTCACAAAGAGACTCCTTTGCATATATAGAATATAATCTCAAAGTTATGCAAAAACAAAACCCTTGTATATAAATTGGTGTTGTTTTAGTCGAAATCTGAACACAAAATCGAAATATCATGTGACTATTGAACTGCTGATTAATTCACTCTGGTCGTCGAGGACTTTGTTCTCCGATTATTGATCGAGAACTTCTCGCCCTCCGTCCCATAAGTGACCGCGAATTCATTTCTCTCTCCATCAAAAAGAAAAATAAAGCTATGAACCATGAACTCTATTATTCCTCTGTGTGTGCGCATGCGCGCATGCGGATGTTCAGTCGAGCAATGATCAAACGAAACCTTCCCACATTGTAAATATGATAATAGTTTCCATTCTGTACTTCTGATGTTACTCATCCTTTTCGAAGGTCCCGTTCCTCTTTCCCCCCCCCCCCTCACCGATGAGCTCTACCTAAAAAGAGGGTCATCAGTTCGTAACCTTTTCCTCGTGATCCCCTCGTGATCCTCCCTCCTCTTCCTTCTCCTCCTCCTCCTGCTCTTTTCTGCCTCTCTTCCCAAAATGGTCCAATGTGTAAAAGAATCCAACTCTCTTGATATTTCTTTGTGAATAATAATGGTCAGAAGAAGCCAGGAAGTAAATTAGGATGCAGGGACACATGGAGGGGGGTGGGGGATCAAATCCCGGCGGGTCACTAGAGTTGGGTGGTATGAGAATTCTAGTTTTGGTATTGTTTTTTTTTTCCCCCCTCCCTTTCATACCTTGGTTTTCGGTTCTTTTTTATTTTTATTTATTTTTTATAGAACTGTTATATTACAATAAGAAACCAATACAAAGTTAATTCATAATATGTCCTTTTGCAAAGAAATATGCAAATTAGTTAACTTTCTGAAATCGATCGCATACACATGAACAGTACATTAGAAAGCTGTTCTTTGATTGTGATTATGAATTTGGCGTTTTAATCTCAGTTAGTGCAACAATTTTATAAGTACTATAAAAAATATGCTGTCCCCTCCGGTCGCATATTTTTGATAGGCTAGGAGGATTATATAATTGTGAAAAAACTACATACAATATGTAGTTAAAGCCAAATAAATTGGTTTGGACTATTAAAATAATTTCCAACGCTATTGATAATGTTTACCCATGCATTTATTTATTTTTTATTATCGCTTATGTTTGAATTCATGTTTTGAAACATGACTGAAATCATAAATCTATGATGTCACACCAAAGCTATAATTATTTTGTTACAGTAATTTTTTTAGTTCTACTTATAAGAAAGTCCTAATAGCTCAGTAAGTAGAACGTCGGACTGGAGATCTCAAGATTTCAGTTTCGATTTCCGTTTCCTGTTGAGAATTTATTATTTACTATTAATGCAATATTCCCTATTTTTAAAAGTAGTTAAGATCTCTGATGTTTCGAAGTTAGAAAAAATTCCACAATGTATTTATTTTGTTTAAAAAAAATTGTGACTGATGGGCAGATGGATAAAATCTCTATTTATGTCATATAGAGATGGGTCTTGTTAGCGCTAACTCGGAGATAGACTGGATATTTTTTTTTTCTTTACATGGTTCACCCCAAACAAGGCAGGACGCCACTGTAAACGTAAGGGGCTACTGAGAAAAAGGAAAAGGGGGGAAGGATTGGTGGTTCAGCTTAAATTGGGATCTGAGCAGCGAGATGTCTGTTTAATGGCATGTTTGATTTGATTATAGAGTGGATTGGCCAAGGTGGGTACTTGCTTGGTGCCAATAAGCTCACACAACCAGTCCATTAGTCACGACCTGGTCCATGGGGGTTGTGGCCTCGGGAAAGCCCACCGTAGATAATTGCAGGGTCCCTTTCCATGCGCGACATGGCACATACAACTACCCACGGTATTATGCAACTGATGATGGAGCAGCCGTTCTTGGCGCTACCCAAGAGTTTGGGCTCCTGTCCTGTCAGTCGGAAACAGCAGCCAGACAAGCTGTCTAACCTGTACCCTCAACCTGTCGGAACAAGAGAGACCCAGACTGGTCATGTAAGACTTACTAACGAAAAAACTTTCCCCGAGTTGCCCAAATAGAGAGAAAGAGAACGGCGTTCATTGTCCTAGTAAGGAAACAAGGCTAGGCACTGAGTGTTTAGAGGCGTCCCAGCGCTGTTACCTCTGCGCCTGACTAATAAACAAAGAAGGAGTGCAAGGGCCGGCGATAGGTATGCTGTAAAACGGACAAGATCAAAGCTCAAGCTCGAACCACTTAACCATTCCAGAAGTAACCAATAGATTTATATTACAGAATTTCCGAAAGAGGAGAGAGAGAAAAAAAAATCAAGGCCATTATTACTAATGGCGCTGCGTTGTTAGTTACTGAAACGACTTTTCAGATGATAATTGGGTCTTAATAATTGCATGTCGGAATCGCCGGAAAATCAGGTCTGGTTCAAATCACCTCTTGTTGAAATATCATCCCTCTCCAAAATGAAAACCACATTTAGTACTTGTGTGTCCATTTTAGGTCAAGGGCTCATCATGTGTCCTCTTAAAACGTAGAGAAGAAAAAAAACGGTTTCTGGTTACAAGTGACTAAGGCCTCAAAGTCCTTCCTTTTTACAAAACTTGTAGCACGCACCCATATTAATCTCAATAATAATAAGCTACAGCAATTTCATACTTGCACGTATGTTATCACTCTCCACCCATTTTAAAAATATGGAATCCCCCGATTGCCGAAGATGCAATAAAAAAAAAAAGTAATTTTTAAAATTTCATCTGTTGTCACTGTTTCGGACTAAGATCAGAGTTTAGTATCTGTTCTGTCCAAAAGAGTACAATAATACTGTGAGCTCTCTGTTCACATACGTTGATAGAATGGAAAAATATCACAAACTCCTTCAAGGGTTTTGGAGAGAGATCTCCGTAACCAGATATACTCTGAAACTGTTAACTAGAGTACTTAGATAAGTATGTTTCAGTTTGAACAAAGGTGATATAATAATAATATTGTGGGGTGTCTGCGTTCGCGCCGGACGTCTATAAAATGGAAATATGTCACAAACTCCTTCAATGGTTTTAGAGATAGACCCCCATAAGCAGGGCAACAATATACAATAGATGAAGGATATAACTGTGGAATTTTCACAGGTCCTGCTACTAATAATGCATATATATAAAACTCCATGTCTGTGTATTTGTTTGTGTGTTCTCTATAGAAAAAAAAGTTGGCGAATCTACATAAAACCTAAAAGTGTATTCTTATGTAAAATTTACCGGGGGAGACAATCGAAGTGGTCCTGAATCTCAAGGTTATCGTCTATGTGCTGAATATCTACATGCCCCTCACCTCTAAGTGACCCATGGGGACAACACCCCCTTAAAACTTTAAATATGTATATCAGATTTAAAATAATCCTCAATCATAAATATGGAGTACTTATATTGGACTGTTTTTTAAATTTAGTATTTACTTATTTTTGTGTTAGCATTTTGATACGAGCTTGTTGCATTTGTTCAGTAGTTGTGTTTTAACCCTCTCAATGCTGAATTTTGTTTTTGTAGAAAAATTATTTTTTGCACCTATTTTTAAAATGACACTCTGTAAGCTTTACCTTTCATTGTCTTCCCAAACAATGTATGACATTTGTAGCATATAAGTAGGACTATAAAAATAAATTGTAAAATCTGATTAATTTGCATATTGTGATGGTGGACATCTTGAATTTATAATGAGGTTGACCATCCGCTCATGGAAAATTGTCATTTTCTCATGCACATATTAGTTAATTGCTGAATTTATTTTGTACATTTGTGCTGTTGTCTTATATTGCAAATATATGTCTGTAGTATCGTCTGCTATTAGAGGTGGTAGACTTGTCAAAATTTTGTGACAGTCGCACTAAGAGGGTTAAACGTTGATAATTTTTCATATGGATAGAGGGCATATTCTTTGTATGTTTCTCTCTATGGAATCATTTTTGTAAGTTTATTTGTTCCACATTTTATTATTGGGGTCTTAACACTGAACATGAAATACATATATTTATTTATTTATTTGTACAGAAAAATTAGTACAACATTAGTACTGTCGGTCTCAAGCTCAGAAGGACTTAGCCATCCGGCTCTCTTTAGCTTATGTTGTCATCTGTTTCGGAAATGTGAAGTCACGTGTCACTCTCGTTTGGGCGCGTTATTTGCTTAGAATGTTATGTATATTTGTTTAAATTTATAAGTGAGATTTAATAAGGTTTGAAAAAAAGGGAGGGAGTAACATTTGAGATTTAAAAATGAAAAAAGATTTCTATATAAATCCCGTGAGTCAATGTTTATAAGTAGCGTATATTTGGCCATTACTGGTGTGTCTTCTAAAGAAAATGAGAGAAATGGGTTTAAGGATTATACTTATGAAGAGATAAAAAGGTTAAAAAACACACATTAAATTAAAGTTTAAGGCCTGGATTAAAGGACTTTAAATCAATCCAAAAAGAATTTAAATAAAGATTTAACCCGGGTCCGGTCCTGGCAGTTTGTCGATCGGTCTACAAGCAGTAACTCTGCAAAACCAAAACAATTGTCCCCTAGATGGGAAATTGCAAAATCGATTCCCTCGTATATGAAGCCACCGTTACAAACCAGACTAGCGATAGAGCAGAAAAATATATAGGCATGACACAGGGAAGCTTCAAGTAAAGATTGTACGCACACAGAAACACCTTCAGATACAAAAACAAGGCAAATACGGTACTTGCGACTCGGATATGGCAACTTAAAGATGAAAAGACACTCTTCACAATCAAATGGAAAGTAATAGAGAGAAGACCATCCTTCTCTCCAGCCATAAATAGATGTCCTCTGTGAGATGCAGAAAAATACCATATATTAAGGGCCATCATATACAGTCTGTTTGAATATCAGAGATGAAATCTTTAAAGGATGCATCCACAGGAGGCAAGCACTACTTATAAATTGGACTTACCGATACACATAAAGGCCTAGCACCCCCCCCCCCCCCCATGACTGATACATAACCCCATAATTGTCCCACTAAATACCGACTTCCACTCCGGAAAATCCTGACAAATGAAAATTATCTAGTAAGAATCAAAGTTTGATATGTCAGCTTAAATGCTATTTAGGTCTAACTATAAAAATCTCACAAGATAACTTTATGTTATATGTCTTTCATCTATTATTAGACTAAAACTGAGTTAATCAAGGTTTGTTTCCCTAAAGCTGTTTTTCATAAATATTTTAATCACACAAAATACATGGAAAAATATTCCTTGGTTTGGGGATTGTGTTATGTTTGAAAAACATTTTTTTTTCTTATTGTTCTAATTAGCCGTAATTTGCAATTAAATCACTAAGTAACCCATCCCTTGCTAAGTTTGCCTATCATTCTGACCTTTCCTCATTGTGTGTCGTTTGACCCCCAGCTTTTATTTTATATGCTGTCTATCACTCTCCTCTCTGTATTTATTAACAGTCGGAGGTAATAAAGAAAGGTAAGAATAAATATTAAAATAGTCTATTGTAAGCAGAAAGGGAATATCACTACAAGTAGTATTACTATTTAACCCGTAGCTGGAGAGGAAAAGATATAGCGAACAGAAAGTGACTAATTTTGGATTTTATTTTTATTTTTACATTTAATTGGCGTTGCAGACTCACTTTTTCTTGAATCAAACAATCTAATCCTTGAGTTCAATGGGTGAACCAACATATCACATTTTTATAGTATTTATATAAAGGCTATATGAAAAGTCTATATAATCTTTAATATATATATATATATATATATATATATATATATATATATTTAAAATAAGTTTTATTTCTACTAACATAGCATGCCTACATATCCAGGACATGTTTCAGGCATAACTTTAATAACCTACGCCCTCCTCAGGCCGAAAAAAATATGTCCATTCTCAATGTTTTTATATGTATACATACACATTTAGTTAAATTTATTGATATATAATAAGAAATAAATGTATTAATAAAAACATTTTCTTTCTATTTTTAGGTAAGTGTTGAATTTTTTGCCTACATTTTGACAGATGTTAGAGCTAAAGCTATGGTAAGTAAAATTCCTAAATTTGAATTGGGGAGGGAACTGTATCACTAGTTAACATTTTTGTCAGCTTAGCTACCTTGATTGTACGTGGGTTCACGATTTTCATGCACTTTTAGAATATCGTTTTTATGATATCCTAACAATGAATAAAAATGGACACTATTTCAGATCAATGACGAACAACTCCTTAAAACAAGATGCATTTATGTAGTTGTATGAAATTGTATCGCTTTTATAAGAGACTGATGTGATATATCACTGAGTGAAAAAATAGAAGAGAGTTCAATGTTGTCTCAGTTTGTGTAAGAGTTTTGCTAGAAAGTAAGCTGTTATGTACGAAATGTTTTTTTTTATGTAAGTGTGAAACAACATTTTAAATAAAGCTTTTTGTTTTCAATTTGAATATAGGCAAAATGCTTTTGAAACTACATACAAGATGCGAATATTTTTTTATGAAAAATCATTCATTTTTTTCTTGACTTTTACCTTAAATTTTTCGGATTACATATCCTTCCTCAGAGATCGAAAGTATTTTTTAACAAATGTAAAGGTATTACCTTCTTTTTTTTTTTAATAATTAGTAGGGCCTTTTTTTTCTTGGTGTTATCGAAGTGTCTGTCTGTTGTTATTGGCACGATTATAGAAACAGCTTCTTTGTCTCCTTCAAGGAAGGGGAAATTTTAGCAGTAGTTCAGTAGTTCGACTGACAATTGTTGTATGCAAGTTTTAACTTTAGCAGTTACATGATTGAAATCTATTTCCTGTTGTACTAAAATGTAATCTCTTGCATAGTGACGAGGATCGTTTTTGGAAGACAGTGCGCATGTCTACCTTTCCTCGTTTCCACTAAGACAGTTTAGCCGCAAATTAATGAGTTCCAGCAGAGATGCAGACGTGACAAGATTTTACATTTCCTGGCTCGTCTCTCATCACGGCTTAGATGGGAGACGATCTCAAAGATCTGAAACCAACAGACCTACACTCAATTACAGTTCTATTTTAATACATGCCTGCCGAACTTCAATCCCCGACAAGCATCTCATCACACCAACCAACCAACCATTCTATAAATTCGTTCGAAATTGACAGATTTTAGCTTTTCCTGACCGATATATGAATAGTTGCAGACAAAAATTTGTCTAAATGTATTTTTATGGAATCATAAACTCTTCATAAACTAAAAATAATTAACCCAATTTGTCAGAATTTAATGGCCACTTGTTACAAATATGTCGGACTTTCATAAATAAGTACGGTGTACAAATTATTCTGAACGTGTTAGAAAGCAGGATATGGAAAACACTATAAAGTCACCCCAAAAAGCAAAAACTGCAAATAACATAAATACTTCCGTCTCTCTTTGGAGTTGTTCATTGTGTTGTATTTCAGCCGTGCTTAAAAGAATGATGACAAACACGGATGTATTAACAATATAATGATCAATCTTTATTGCCGGTGGCGGTGAACGAGTGGGGGTTAGTGATCGCAGTTTATATAACGTTTTTTGGATGCCCATGCATCCACCTGTAAAAGCCCATTCTGGGATTTTGCCTTCGCTGCCAACGCAGCCACACACCTAAGGCGTTTATTTAGCGACAGTTGTATTCATGTCTGCAGATGACCTTTGCAATTAACCTTTTCAGGTGTTTGTATTTTTTCATCAAATCCCTAGATATTTTAGTTTCTGGAAAGTTGTGTTTCTGTGTCAATCAACCGGGTTTTGTTTCTTCCGGTCAGGTGCGTGTCTGTGTCAAGTAGGTTTTATTTATTCCTGCCAAGTGCTATTTCCCATACACCAGCCCCAATGTTCAACAGGTGGAGTATCTAGACTGAGGAGTGTAAGAAAGAGATGTGTACTAAAGACAACCGGAAAGAGATGAAGTGATTTTTGTTCCAATCCAGAGTGCCCCTTTTTCGGGAGCTGTATTTCGCAACATTAAAAAACTGACTTTGTGTCTAACTATCCCCTCTAGGGGAGGCAAGTAAATAAGAACAAGTGATAACCCGAATACCTATGTGATCAAACTATGCCGAAATGAAACCTAGGCTGCAAAAATATAGCCGCCATCTTTATAAACAAGTCGAAGAAAAGGGCTAGCTCTGAAGAAGAATAACTCATGTTCATAATCCTGTCCTTTAACTAGAAAATTATGAACTCAATTAAGTTGTAAGGAATGTCGAGTCAGTGTTGTATTTCTGCTGTGCTTAAAATAATGTCAACAAACACTGATGCATAAAAATATAATGGTATATCTTTATTGTCGGTGGCAGTGAGAGAGGAGAACGCACAAGAATTGACGGGATGGTTTTCCCGGACAGTCGACTCTCGATCTCAATCTCGGTTTAGTGTTAAATAATTTGACACCCACGCATCGACTTGTATATGCCCATTTTGGGATTTCACCTTTACCGTAAATGTAGCCATGCTCCTAGTGCTTTTATTTAGCGACGGGGTATTTCTATCTGCAGCTAATTTGTCGCAATGTTGGTAGAGAGCAATGTTCAGCTTCAGTTTTCCATGGTTAACCTTGCTGTAACAGTAGTTAACGTGATAAGTTACGCAAAACAAGGTTAGCAAATGTGAATGAATAATAAAAATAAAAGGAAGATGAAATAAAGGAGAAGATTGTTTCTGTTGATGGAAACCATGTGCTCGTCACTAGAACTTGTTTACGTGGTATACTTGTCTCCAGTGACACCATAATCACTGTAACATGATGTTTGCCAGTAGATCTTCATCACATAGACTTTTCTCCAACAACACAGTTTTCAATAGTGAACTCGGGAACAATGTGCTCACTAAGGTAAACAATTCCGACTTCACCCATTTTAACATGAATTGTTCCAAAATCAAATTATATCGTCCCGTCGACTAAAGTGGTACAATTTTAAATGTTGTTAACAATACATACGGGTCTTCCATCGCTGAGCATTTAATAAACAGCCGTACCTGTGTTACCAATTTTAGTGTTGATTCATTCTCCATTCTAACTAAGTCACACTTTCCCTTTCACTTTAAGATTCTAGAAACTATTTATATTAAGTATTTGTGACCTTTTATTTGTAAGCAAAGAGAACATCTTCTTGGACTTAATGTAGTTTCTATTTGTTTTGTTTGTTTCCTCCTTTCCCTTATCTATATATATATATATATATATATATATATATATATAGGTCAGATTCGGAATAACTGAACTCTCCAGACCGTTTGATAGTAAGAATGATCTTAAGTAATAATAAATGAAGAAATATACAGACGGTTGTAAACGCTAAACCAAATAATAGAAACCAAAAGAAGGGTCGATTGGGTAAAAATGAAATTTGATACGAGGCTTGACCGCTGAATTATGAACCTATCCCACCCAGATACTGGATAAGTGAAGTCCGTAGCCTCTCATTTGAATTTCTATTTCGGTCTGAAGAAGTTTACTCTATTGCAGAGGACAACTGAAACATGTATGCACATATGCAACCAATGATGTTTGTATAAATAAAAATTTATACTAAATACAGCTCTACTTGTTAGTGAACACTTTTTATAAACACTGGAGTTTCAATGGATTAACATCTATAGAAACAAATATAATACATGTACTAATATATATATATATATATATATATATATGGTTAGACGGATTTGTAACATGTATATATGTATATGTGTATATATGTATGTATGTATATATGTATATGTATGTATGTATATATGTATATGTATGTATGTATATATGTATATGTATGTATGTATATATGTATATGTATGTATGTATATATGTATATGTATGTATGTATATGTATGTATGTATATATATATGTGTATGTATGTATATATGTATATGTATGTATGTATATGTATGTATGTATATATATATGTGTATGTATGTATATATATATGTATATGTATGTATGTATATATATATGTATGTGTATGTATGTATATATATATGTATGTGTATGTATGTATATATATATGTATGTGTATATGTATGTATATGTATATGTATGTGTATGTATGTATATATATATGTATATGTATGTATATATATATGTATGTATATATATATATGTATATGTATGTATATATGTATATGTATGTATATATGTATATGTATGTATATATATATGTATGTATATATATATGTATGTATATATATATGTATATGTATGTATATATGTATATGTATGTATATATATATGTATATGTATGTATGTATATATATATGTATATGTATGTATATATATATGTATGTATATATGTATATGTATGTATATATATATATGTATATGTATGTATATATGTTTAGACGGATTTGTAACATCAAGCCAAAAGATACTTCCACTGTGTGGACAAGGTAGTTGCTGGGGAAACTTAGTGTTGCAGACCTCGATCCCATCTTGAGGAAGAGAAGACTCTGCTGGTATGGCCACGTGGACAGATCCAGCAGTGCAATCAACTGTGCACTAAACCTACAAGTGTCTGGTAGTCACGCAGTTGGCCGGCCAAAGTTGTCTTGGAGGGAGCTGACAGAGAGACTGCAGAGACTGGAAGTTCCTAAACGCTGACCCTCAGGATCAAGAAAAGTGGAGATCTGCGGTGATGGCTGCCATGCATACAGCTAGCCAGCTGTCTGGAGAGGGGTCCACTGGTGTGGACATTGCCCCCAATTCTGCACGATAATCAAAAGACCGAAGAAGATATATACATATATATACATATATATATATATATATATATAATTATTTAATAAATATTTTATTATTATCCACATACGTATATATTTAATCCTAATGGAATCATCAGTGTGGAAGATAACTGTTCAGCCGGTCGCATGATTCGAATCCTGGACACAAATCACCTTTGACGTATTTTTCGGCACTCTAACCAAACGGACAATTCAACAGCTATGCAACAAGCAGATAAATAAATACTACTTATGTCATGAAGCGGACAATATATTTAACTGTCTTAAGTGTTCAACAGGTCATGTGAACAGGAACTTCACAATTAATATATGTAGTCTTGGAAGTTTTTCAACCTTTAAAACTATATGAGAGGGGAAAAAGCACTTTTTAGTCCTAAGTTCTTCATTGGAAAATTCCTTTGCTTGTAAGTCAATAAATCTCTTGTAATCACTGTATTAGTTAGCTTCCAAGAATTTACGCTAGACTTCATATTATTGTAGGGATCATCAGATGTTTACCATCAAAAACTGTTTCGGGGATTTAAAAACAAACCGTATTTTACCCCATGGCTCCCCAGCAATGTTGATATATATATATATTAATTTTATGTAGTTCCATTGTCTCGGATTTTAGTAATTAGATTACTGACTGACAAAAGCAGCACATGTGTTATTCCTAGCCCAATAGGCTTGATTTTTCATTCCTTCTGAAACTACCGGTATTAAAGTCTAATTGAATTCTCATGGTATACTATTATATGTAATAAATATATTATGCTCTTATAAACGTAATTGAGCACTCTGTTCTTTATTCCTCCAAAACCACATTGCTATAATATATATTAGAATCTTGTCTACCCTACTATTTAATCCATAGCTGGAGGAAAGATATATGGGTTCATACCTATCCCAAGAAAATGAATTCTCCGAACAGAACAGTCTTGCACCACTTTTATGTTCCCTAACAAGACTAAAATCAAGATATAATGATACTAATCCTTATGTCTAGAATCCTTATTCCAATTTTGATAAAAATCCATTACATGATTTTGATTCTAGAAAATATAATTTAAGTCTTCAGCTTAAGAGGTAATAAGAAATTGAAAAACAGGGGATCTTGCTTAAATGGTATCTAATGACTATAGATAAAATTTAATGCAAATCTGAAATATTTGAATTTTCAAATGAGAGGTTGTGCCCATATTATGCACCCTTAAAAGTCTTTAATATTGAAATTTAAGAAATGTTTATTAATTGATGTCTAATACCTATCGTTTAAATTTCACAAAGATCGGAGGTATCTGAATTTTCACAAAGGACTTCCAACCCTTTTATCCCCTTTGCATTAAACTAAATATAGCCCATATTTGGACCCCTTACGCCTAGCAACTGTGTTCTAAAATTCATAATGATTGCTTAATTAATTTAGTAGTGAATCCTGTACATACAAATATATAAGCATACTATGATATATATGAGTAAGAAGTCTTGACGTTGCCCGGGAGTGAATCAGAAAGTCTATGTCCTTTTGTGTCCAACCATATTACGTTTTTTGTAGTATTAATTTTATATGAGGGTTTTTTTACAATTATATCATGGAGTCTGTAGTTGTGCTGGACATCTGTAACCACCCAAGATAATGTCTTACTTTATTTTAAAGATTGAAAAAAAAAAAAAAGGATTAAAATGGTAATAAGGGGTTCAGGGCTGGGTGTATGAGTACACAGGGTTCTCATTACTTACTGGGCAACGTTGGGTGCCCTTTCTAACAAAACCTTTCCTGGTTGTTAGTATTGGGTTAATAATCCAATTTCATGAATGGTTTTTCCTCTGATCAATATTTGATATGAAGCCAAGAGTTGAGGGGTGGCCGTTGTAGATCAATATCTCACAAACATCCAAGGGTCGAGGGGTGACTCTGCAGTAAATGAATATTTGATAAGTAGCCAAAGGTCATCATGGGTGACACTGTCTTGGATTAGTATTTAATTGACAGCCTCAGGGTGGCTCGGGTGGAGATCAATATTCAATGAAAAATTTTCAATTATCTTTTATGCAATATGAATGTCAAAATGAATTAATCAGTTCTGATAGAGAATGTTGAAGTTTTTAAAACAATATTTGTCAAGTATAGATAGTCCATTTGGCAGAGTGGTTAGTGTTCACTAATGGACTGGGAGGCCAGTGTTTAATCCTCAGCTGAGTCATACCAAAGACTCTGAATATGGTACTTGATGCCCCATTGCTAAACACTCGACATTATAAGGTGAAGATCAAGAGTAAGTGGATTTGTTGCTGTCTGGTTGAGGTATTGTTTTGTTCAGTCTTAGGGTGTTCACCCTCCCAGGCTTTACGTTCTCCTTGAGAAGGTGTTAGTTTATTGCTAATCGCCTGAGGCGGCACTACCGGGGAATCTTGACAGGGGCTGCTCAAGCATTTTTTGTAGGCCAGAGTGCACTTCACCTAGTGCGCTGACTTTTTAAAACCCCACCTAACCTTGTCTAATCTCATGCAGAGGATGTAAATAAACATACTATCAAAGTCTCCTGTTCTCCGCACAGGAAGATTAACCCTGGACAGTGTAGGCCGATCCCTACACTGTCCAGAGTTAATCTTCCTCTGAGGTCATCAGATCTAAGCCTGTCTTTAAGACTCGCATTACACATCCATCATATCATTCTCATATTATTTCTCTCCATGCAATGCATACTCCCATCTAACAAAAATATACTTGCCTGATATTTAACACAGCTGCTATTTCATAAAGTTTTGGATTTAAAAAATTATTATTTTCCCCTCCCTAATGTCTAGTCCTGCACAATCAAAGTGAGCCAAAAACAGACATGCAAGAATGTGATAAACTAAGTAGAATTTCCTGTTGATTGCAGTTTATAGAAAAGAGGGTGAAAAACACTTGTATTCTATTTTATGAAAATCGTGTCTGTGACTGTTTTCTGTTTGCTTATTGTCAAGAGGATACCTCACTGGGGAGTCTGTCATTGTCCTCTTGATGGTGTCACGCTTCTGGTGTGAGTTTTCGCTTTTCTTTTCTCCACTTCTACCAATCCCCCCCCCCCCCTTTGCCTTTTGAGCAAAGAATAATGACATCAAGCACTTAAGTTCAAGGTTACAGAGAAAATTCTCCGGTCATTCCAAAAAGGAGGGAAATATAAAGACAGATTAGAACACACACAAAGGCCCCTATTAAGTCTTGAGAGACGATGGAACCTTCTGTAAGGGTGGCTTGTGCAGGGAGTCTATAGTGAAGCAAGGATTGTGCAATAACTAACTGCACCCCCCCCCCCCCCCCTGAAGTGGTATTGCTTAAGTCCATTGGAAACAATACCGGGAGAAGTGAAGAAAGTCTGGTGTTAGTTCAGAGTTTTTCCTTCTCCTAGATTAGTTGCACAACCAAGGCTTGGGAGTCTTATCTACCCTACTATTTAATCCATAGCTGGAGGAAGGGTATATGGGTTCATACCTATCTCAGGGGTACTATTGAAAGTGATGCAATAGCCCTAACAATATGTGTGAAAAAGACAAAATGAAAAACAAAATAAACACTAAAAACCAATAATCAAAAACGAGAGATTTACTGGTTTCGTTCGCATAAACGAACGTCTTCAGAAAAAGTGTAGATGATCCTCACTTTTTCTGAACCAGTAAATCTCTTGTTCTTTGATTTTTTTCCTGTGTTTAATTTTTTCTTTTTGGCTTTTTCACGCATCCTGTCTCTACACCATTTCACTTTATTATATATCGTGTATTTTATCCTCATATATATATGAATCTCGCTACGTCTCTTGAAAAGATGACTATATCATATATAGATATCTTCGTAATATATATATATATATATATATATTACAAACTAGTCAACACTTATCAATACCCACAGGTCACTCGAGGATAATGGTTATTGGGTTGGACAGGTAGACGGTGAAACACCGAGGGGATTAGTAACGATGGTTGTAACTGGTCAGAAATTGACTATTTAAGAAAACGGCTCAACAAGAATTTGTTTACATTGGACTTGAAAACGGCAAGCAGCCCCATGGTACTGTGTTCTTCAGACGAGCAGTTCTAGGAAAGAAACTCTGCTCATGGAAGTTCCGCTTAGTTCTAGGTACACAGAGGGAGAAGGGAAATTTATTTACAGTGGTTGTAGCTAGACGAGTTTTTGTTGTGAATGTTTTACGGAGGGGGGGGGCATAGATTGAAGCTCAGTTGAGAATATTATGTTATTACTTAAAAGGATGACAATATCTTAGTAATACTAAGTTATTACTGTTTATATATATATATACATATATATATATATATATACATATATATATATATATATATATAATGTATAGGGTAAATGTGTGACATGGTCGCTAGCCTTGGTTGTCTGGTAATCTATTTTCAGTTTTTTTTTCCTTCCTCCAACCTTCTTTTTTCCCTTCCTCCCTCCCTGATTTATCAATCGCCAGACAGAGGATTTGAAGATGTGTAATTTGAATTTCCGGCTTTCAGAGACGATTTAAAAGAACTTGGGGTTAAGCGGTTAGAGAGGAACCTAGACAAACTGACCTGGTTAGGATACCTCAACTTCCTTCCCCCTCCTTATATACCTTCCTTGTAAATCATACAATTTCCCCCTCTCTATATATATGTATTGCTCTCTTTCCCTCTCACTGTATTGCCTTCCGTTATAAATCGTGCAATCTCCCCCTCTCTCTATATATATATTGAATATATTGTCACTCTCTTTCCCCCTCATAGTAATAATAATAGTTCATTTCCCACTCTCTCCATATATGTATTAAATACGTTGTCGCTCTCTCTTTAAATAATGAGTGTGAGTTTCTCTTTTTTCATTTTCAAAAAGGTAATCGCCTCGCTTGGATGCTTGAATAAGGCCGTAGGATCGAAATAAATTATTGCACCGGTGATGATGTGATTCCGTGTTACTTTACTTTATTTTATTCTTGCTCTGTTTATTACATTGAGCTCTCATACTCGGATTTCCTTCTGAAATTTATTTCACTCTAACACACACTATATTAATTATATATATGTATATATACACACTTATATTAAAAGATAATATATTATGTATATATTTTTGTTTCATTATTTACTTAAACAGTGCTCAATTAATGAGTGGAGCTCAGGCTGTCTTTAGCCATATTTGATTTAAGAGAAAATCAAATATCGCTGAGGATAGCCTCAGTGACTTGTTTATAAAAATAAACGAACCCAGTGAAATATTATTTTTCTTTCCGGGCCAGCTTCAGGCTTGAAACCTATGGTACCTTGTTGATTTGACGTGATCTTCTGTAACACTATTAGCAAATAAATATTATGCTCTTATTATTAAATAATTGAGCACTCTGTTGGATTTCTTTCTACCAAACAAAACCAAAGATTATATATGTATATTGAATGGTGTGTGTTTAGCAGTTCTCAATGACTCCAAATAAATTGCTATTAATTAAGGACAACTATGCACATATGAAACGTTTTTTGTCATGTTTTTCCAAAATTGGTTTGGTCAATTGCAGCCGAAAATTAAGGCATAATTCTACAGGAATTCCAATAATTATTCCCCCCCCTCCCCCCCCCCCCCCCCCCAAAATGTATTTAGTCAAAAGCTGTTTGGCATATAAACTATTAAAACCAAAAACATGATTTTCCCCATTTGATAAAAATCTATGGGAAGGGGGGGGGGGGGTAATGGTACATAAATATTTCCACTATTATGGCTTGATTTATTATTATTATTATTATTATTATTATTATTATTATTATTATTATACTTAAACTAGGTTTATCAACGTTTTTTACCTGAGGCTTTTTTCCTATCTATTTTAATTACACTAAATACAGGCTAAAATATTCCCCAGTTTTAGGATTGATTTTATGTTTGAAATAAAGCTTCCATTTTAATTATTCTAATTAGCCGTGATTTGCAATTAACTCGCCAAGTGACCCATCTCTTACTAAATTTGTATCTATCACTCTCATCCCCTCTCACTTTATACAATATATTACTCTTGCTTCAGCCACTCACTTTTTACTTCTGTTTCTCTCTCTCTCTCTCTCTCTCTCTCTCTCTCTCTCTCTCTCTCTCTCTCTCTCTCTCTCTTTCTAGCAGTCAAAAGTAATAAAGAAAGGGAAGAATAAACAGATTGAAACAGTCCATTATAAACAAAAGGGAATATCGTCACAAGTAGTAATACTATTTAACCTGTAGCTGCAGAGAGGACAGATATAGCAAGCAGGGAGATTAATTTTTAATTTTGTTTTAATTTTGTATATTAAACTGGTTTTGCAAACTCACTTTTTTCCTGATTCAAACAATCCAACCCGGGTTCAATGGGTGACTTAACGGGTCACACCTTTTCTATTTTCCATGAAGATGTATCTATGCATCTCTGTAAAAGGCTCTGCCCATTCGTTGGATCTTTAAAAATCCGACAAGATAACTTTATATGATAGATAAAAATTATGTCACATTTGAAAAAATAACAATGAATGTCTCATAGCTTTTAAGCAAAGGATATATAAATTTGTATAATTGAATCCATGAAGCATTTGTATGCAGTTTGATGTATGGAAGTGAAACCTGGCCAGTAAGGGGTGAGGACATGCGTTGCATGGAGAGAAATGATATTAGAATGATATGATGGATGTGTAATGTAAGTAGAACATGCACTTTGGGTTTACTTTCGGCAGCCTCGTAACTCTCACTTTCCTTATTTTGTCCTTTAGTCCTCATTCCATGAACGATGTTTCTGGCAAAGGGGTTATAATTGCTGTTTTCTGGGTCGGAATCTACCCATCTAAAGCTCATCGTTGGTTATTTTTTTTACCTTGTAGTATTTTGTTTTCTTTAGCTCCTTACATCAAGTGGCTTCATGCCTTGTCTGGATCGATTTCTATTAAAAAAAAAGTGTTTAAGACAGGTTTAGATCTGATGAGCTCAGAGTAAGATTAAATCTGGAGAGTATAGGGAGATATGTGCAGAAGAGAGGACTTCGATAGTATGGCCACGTTGAAAGAATGGATGAGAGTTCTTGCGTTAGATGTAGAACAGTTGAGGTAGAAGGTTCAGTTTGCAGGGGAAGTCTAAAGAAAACATGGGAGGAAATGATAAGAATGAACTCGAGAGAGAGAATGTTTAATAAAGACGTGGCCAGAGATAGGTTAGTTTGGAAGTCAATGTGTAAAAGCCATCGCCCAACAGATGACAGCATGTAAAATAGATGTTAAAACGAATATGATGATAATGGTTTCACAAATGCTATTTTTCAGTTTCTCTTTGCTCTCTTTCCAATGTTGTTTATTTGTATATCAAAGAATATATTGAATAAAAATCTTTAAAAAAAATAGATTTTTTAATAGTATAAAAATTAATATTAGAATAATAATAAAAAATAAAATACTGGTCGAAATAAAATTTTTTTAAATCCATTAAAGTTTCAACATTGCTCCTTGCCCTTCAAAATAGCGATACTTTTCTTGTGATACTATTTAGTTTACTAACGGAACCCTGTGGAAATTCCACGGTGCTTTCTACATAATTTACTATTAATAATAATATTCCTTTTGAAATAATAAATGTCTGTCAAGGTCAATACTATTAAGAAAAAGAATCACTTTTTCTTCTTTCATAAAAAATAATTGTCTTTGTCAGCTAAATATTCTTTAAATAAAGAAAACGAAAATGTCTCTTTCTTTTATTTATCTATTTAAAATTGTAGCAATTTGATTTAAAAAAAAAAAATATTCTGTCATATAAATATTCTTCAAAGCGTTTAAATTTAAAAATGAAACTATTTTACTCGATGGTGTTGCATTTACAGGCTTATAATAAGTTCTTAATATTCTTTATATGTTGTGTCGTAATCTCTTGGTCGTAGAACTCTTCGTCTGTTGATCCAAAACGGACGGCATCGCCACCAATGGGCCGATATGTCGTTTCTCTCTGCTTCGTTTTGCCTCGCCGTGTGTTGAATTGCAGGGAACTATTAGCGATACTCATGCGCGCTTCTGCTAACGCCATCTGCGCTCACTTCCGTCGCCGCCACCATTCTTTGCCACTGTATGCTTATCGTTTCGCCTCGCCGTGTGTCGAATTGCAGGGAACTATTAGCGCTATTGTGAATCTTCCTCTTTTGCAATTCTTCGGCGATGCTGTATTTGTCGTCTTTGGGTCGACTACTATTTGCTCCGCTTCGCGTTAACATTTCGGGCTGCTATCTTCGCGCTGAAATCAATCTTTCTTCAATAAATTTAACAAAGTCTTTTGCTGTTTAAATTCGAGCCATTTTTATTTACTAACTAATTAGTCGACAATGGAGAGGTTCGTTGGAAAAGAAGAGACAGAGAGAGAGGCCATACTAGTTAAAACTCCTACGTTAATCACGTAATCACTTGCAAGGGAGGATTAGGAAGATATCGTTTCTATCTAACTGAGCTCTTATGTTGGGATTCGCAATCCCTTCTTTATAACAGCTACATGATTGTGCGTTGTTCCCTAGTCTCTTCCAAGTGAGAAACTGATTAAATCTCAATTTAACTTTCCCACAGCGGAAAACTGACGTCACGAATCTAGTGATCAACATGCAGCTGTGACCCGATCTCTGACCTTGAGGTTATGTCACTGTCTCCGCAAATCGTGGGAACATATCCACCAAGTTGCACGAGGTGACACCGCCACAAATCGCGCAATTCAAACCCGACTTCCACAGATGCGTCCATCTCTCACAAGGCCATTATCTAACAATGGGACAGTATAATTAAATTTTGGAACAATTCATTTTAAAATATGTAAAATCGGAATTGATTACTTTAGCGACATCAAATTAATCACCAATCATCATCTTTGCTAATCGGACGATCTCATTTTTTTTGTGTGGAAAAGGTGATAAAGTATGTGCGAACACAAAGTAGCTTAGCATATTATTATATAAATCCGCCCTTGCATCCCTCACCACTCCCTGGTGAGAGGAGGGGGGAGGTCCCCTCTCCTCGACTCATTCACAGAAAACAGAAAATGTAATTTCACTAATGGCCATAAGTCCTCTTAACTTACGTCCACCGGGACCAACCTGCCGGCAAATACATGGGCGGCCATTATCGGTCCAGATCACACCTGTCTTGTGTACAAGCAACGACTTGGTGTGAAAAAAATGACATTCTTTCCTAGTCAGGCCAGACACTGTGACACTTGTCTCCACAATCCTTGTGTTCGTTATCAAAAAGAACAACTTATCTGCTTTCTTACAGCAATTCTTATTTCTTTTTGACTACATCTTTTTTATGCATTGGTCGTTATTGCTCGGAATACAACAGTGACAATCGACGTGTCTGACCCGAACTGGCCGGCACTGTCGTTTGCTCTTATCAGTTTTTCGTTTAATGAAAATATCCATGTCTTTCCCTGTTAATTCATACTAGCACGATACCCTGGTCGTCGACCCTCGTAGGCTCACTTCTAATGCATACTAGTGGTGTATTTTTGTTTTCATTTTCTGTAGGTTCGTTACACATTGTCACATTCGTCCCCTTTATCTTTTAAGCCTGTCGTCCAAAAACACAGAAAGGAAAATAGATGATATAATAAAAACTAAAAAAAAAAAAATTCAAGAAAAATAAAAAGTTCCTCAACTAATGTTTCGTTCAGCGTGCAATAGTGTCCTGCTCCTTCAGGTGGCGGGTGTGCATGTATGTATTTCATAGTTCTTGTATTGGAAGGGGATAGCGATAAAATCAATGATTTACGCATGCAATGAAGAGTTTGTTACTAAGAAATGAGGGCTCTGAGCGCTCTTTACAGTTACTACACTATCCTCTTCTCCTTGAAATCAATCTTCATTTCTTCACTGTTCTTGTTTAGAAGAGAATGGCGATAAAATCAATGACTTAAGCATGCAATAAAAAGTTATTCTATTTTTATTTTTTTTTTCAGTCCTCTAAGAAATGAGGGCTCTCAGCGCCCTTTACAGTTACAATACCATTCTCTTCTAGGAATCAATCTTCATTTCTTTAGTGTTATTGCCTTAAGGGCAGGCCTTGGTGTCTTGACTCTCCATTCTGGCAAACTCTCTGCAGGTGGGGGTCTTCATCTGAATTTCCGCCAAGGGCGGCAATTCCTGCACTCGATCACGATTTTGGTAAAGTGCACTTAATGGTATCCCTTCTTCGCCCAGGTACTCTGTTGTCAGTGTTCCTGGGTTACCTAATCTCTTCCTACGTCTTTCTGCTGCAAATGCTAACTCTATCATTTTTAAAATTATCACTACCACCAACCAAGCTATTATAGTACCCATATCCTCTTTCCAATGTGAATTTTCTTTTTCTACAAGGCTTAATTGAGCCTTTGATTTCTCAAAGCTAATAGCTTTCTACCTTTCAATAACGTAACACATCCTAACGCATTATAATACTCCCATAACTGTTCAGTGGGATCGACAGGCAATCTCGAAATATGGTGTAACTCAGTCTGTATCTTCGACAGGTTACTATACTGGGCGACAGGTGTCCCCGCGACAACATATCCAACTGCACCCGTACATGCTCTAATAGCGTCCTCAATGATTGTCTTTTCTGGTGCACCTTACTCATGAGGGCCAACAACCGAAATTATATCTGTACGAACGCATCTAGTTTACGTACCTCTGCAGTCATTGCGTCGGTTATATTGGTCACCTCTTCTCTAAATGCCCGTACCTGGGGAAAACAATTCCCTCAGGCTAGCCCTATTCTTGGCTAACTCCAAAAAATTCGATATCGATGCACTTTCTCTGGCTGCATGCGACAGTAACCTTTTGGTTCTTCTCTATCGCCTCCAATTTCTTCCTGATTATTCTCACATCGCTTTCCGACACCATCCCAAACAACACACCGAGTGTCTTTTCCACTATTAGAAATACTGATCTCTTCTGCCTCGTCTGCATTAACTCTATCGCTCTTAGATAGTGATAGCATATCTCTCCATTCGTTTATCATTACCTCTGCGTCCTTTCGCAAGGAGCACCACAATCGGACATATTCCTGGTTCCTGGTTGTGCGAATATGTATTGATTATCTGTCCTTCAACCCCCTTTTAAACTCACTAAATCCTTGCCTAGTCGTTTCAGCAACAACCCGTACGGCTGTAGATCTATCACTAACATGATCAACCATTTGGATCTATCCACGATGACCCCCATCGGTTTCAGCTATGCATCTCTCTATCCTTATCTACCTCTCCCTCTCTGGGGCAACATCCAAGAAAACGGTAGGCGCCACAACCACCAGCACCACATATGCGTGGGAGCCCTCGCTGCACACGGCGGAACCAACAGATGCGATACATCACAGCTGTGGCTGTCCCCCGAATCCCTGACTATCTTTTACTTGGCCTTCCTACTCTTCTGTTATGGTGTTTTGCTCCCCTCAATCGTAACTTAAGGGGCAATTCTTCCACATTTTTAGCTACCCTATCCTCTTTCAGTCTTTTCTGGAGTTGGGCCAGGGGTATTTCATCATCCTTCTCCCACTCACTAGACTCATCAACTGACTCAGCAGTCGGGTTTAATTCAATTTCTCTTTCCACGGTAGGGGGGGGGGGTCATTACCTCTTGAGGTCTCTAATAAACAGGAGAGCAAAACCTAAGCCCCTCTTCTTCCCCATTCAGATTCACTAACCTTTACTAGACTTGTAATTCTTGGGGTCACCCTGCCTTCTACTTCTTGCAGGGTGACCTCTGGGTGTTTCCCGGGTTCCTTACCTAAACATTAGATGGTATGCTACGGTTCGGTGTCTTCATCCCTAACCTCCGATTTCCCGCTACTGTGCACCACTGACTCTCATGTCCGAACTGACCACACTTAAGGCAGTTCGGCCCAAACAAACGGGTTGGGCGCCCATAATTTGTGGGACACTCTTCCGCCCGATATCCTTCATATTTGCAGTAAATCAACCTGTACCTGCCCTGAGTGGGCCTATAGTACCCATATCGAAGGTCCCATGCCTTCCTTCCAGGATCATACTCTGCCTCCTATTCCTCCATGCCATCTTTATCTGTTTGGGGCCTCAACCTCACTCTGCTCCCCACCATTCTCTCTCTACCTCTAACTTTCTTTTCACTCTCGCCTCCCTCCACACGTTCCCATAGTCTTATGCTGTCTATTGCCAACTTCTGGGCTCTCAATAGGGTGAGTGGGTGACCTCTTAAGACCTCTCACCTAACCTATCCACAAAGGCATCTACCAAGATGGTCTGGATGGGACCCTTATTTCAGATCTCTCCATCCGGGAAGGCCAGAGCTGCAAGCCCCTGGATATGCTCGACCAACTCGTCAAGTCCCTCTCCTTCGGTTAGCTTAAGCCAAGTTAGCTTGCGTACGGCCTGAATCGCGGTCCACTTGCTGGCGTATTGCTTCACCAGCTGCTCGCGGAGCTCCGTCCAAGTTATATCCGGGTTCTCCCCATAAATTCCACCAATGAACTTTGAGACTGGATCTGCCGCTCCATAAAGGGCCAGCAGTACCATCTCATAATCTGCCAAACCATAGACCACCCTCTTCTTTTGGATTACCACCAGCCAATCTTGTAGTCCGGCAGCATCTCCCTTATATGGAGGTATCCGTATTCCCCCTATGGGCCTTTCTATTTTCTTTGATACCTCAAAGGTGCTATTTTCTGCCCCCTCCTCAGCTAAATTCCCAACAATATCTTCCTCAGATCCCATTCTTCTGATTTTCTATCTATCACTCTCTTAACAGAACTAATCGTCAACTTCATGCAAAGTTGAAACAAGAAAACGACAAACAACCTATCAACTAACAGAGTACAGAACTGAGCAAAACAAAATGACAAGGGAACCAAAAAAGTGACTTCCCCTTCTTCTGTCGTCCGCTCCTTTTGTCGTCTTCTGCTGTCGAGTCGTCGTTCTAACGAGCTTGCTCGGACCTTATAGTCGATTGACTAAAGTCCTTTTGGCCTGGCTATGCTCTCAAAGTTCTTCTCTTTCTATATCTTTTTTTTTTTTCAAAACGAGTTTGGTTAACCCTCGGTCTATCTTTTTCTTTTTTTTTTTTTGTAACACGAAAAAAAAAAACAATGTTCTGCTGACCAAATTGGTGACGTCACTGACGCTGGGATACAAAGTAGTAGGGTAGACTAGACTCTTAAGTCTTGGTTGTGCTACTAGTCTAGAAGGAAAACTCTGAAATAACATCACTCTTTCTCTGCTTATCCCCACATTGTTTCCAGTCGTTCTGGATTTCTCTTTAACACTAAACTCCAGTAATGCAGATACAGGAAAGGTGTGGGTGAGGATTGTGAAACCTTTGCTTCACTATAAACTGATCAGCCTTATGCAAGTAACCATTGTCTCTAGAGACTGAGTGAAAGGAGGTCTTTATATATGACTTAACTCTAAAGCTAAGAAAACCCAGAATAAATTACATCTTTGTCTGATATGTTTCTTTCCATACAAAAAACCCAATGTAATTTTTGTTTAAAATTTGGTACTTCTGCAGTTTACGGACTGTGCTGATGAAATAATAACGTTATTATTTACAAACCCATTCTTAACATGGGGAGGGGGGGCTTTGTTAACTATTCTGTACTTCTAACAATTTAATAAACAAAAAATACCATAAACATTGCATTTAACTTGAAAATCCTGTCTAAAAAATAGCATGTGTGGTATTAGCATTAGGCAGCCTATGCCTGCTCCTTCCAAAGGAGGAGGTTTACAGGGAATACCAAATTCACAAGCGGTCCCTAACCGCATATATATCCCGGTCATGGGAAGATGACATATAGCACAAAGCATTCCCAAATGGTCACCCATTTGGTAATGGCCAGGCTCCACATCGCTTAACTTCGGTGGTCAATGCTGTTGATTGAGTTATTCCTCCTTTAACAGTTTTGATTGATCTTCCTTGATGCCCGGAAGTATAAGAAACTGACTTGGAAGAGAGGAGGGTTCTTCAGTTTTGGAGTACTACATTGATGAACCAGTAGAGCTTTGACAAACGTGATTATGCCGTACTAGTCTAGGAGAAGGAACACTCTTAAATGACACCAGTCTTTCTCTGTTTATCCTGACATTTTTTCCAGTCGTCCTGGATTTCTCCTTGCCACTGGACTCTAGCAATGCCAGTTCAGGAGATGTGCGGTTGGGGATTGCTCAACCATTGCTTTGCTTTAGTATAGAAGACTCCCCCGTGCAGGCACACTTGAAGGAGATATATATTAGTGATGAGAATATTTCAATATTTTTTTCCGATTCCGATACAATTACTGATTCTGTTCTAAGTTCCTGATTTCGGTACAATTACCAATTCCGATTCTAAAATCGCGTAAGAAAGTAGAATTTCATTGTGGGGTGGGGGTATTTAGCGGAGAGTCCTCATCTATTTTTAAATTTAGATGTAATTTTATTTTTAATTTGACAAACTTTTTAATGTTTTCCCTTTATGTATTCTATCCAAGGAGTTGATAAACTTATTGCGAGATTTTCGTCTATATTTTTCACTTGTGCCATTTTTTCTTATTTAGCCACTCGTGCCATTTTACTTGTGCCATATTTACCTGTACCATTTTTACCTAAATTCGTAACGATCTATAAATTTTAGTTTTACTAGTAATTTTTAAATTAATAAATATTTATCATTTTATCATTAGTACCAGCAATGGAAAATTAAGTTTTAAACAAAACCAAAAAAAATTAAAAGAATCGTTTTTGAGGAATCTGAAATTAGTCTCAAACTTTTGCGATACTCCAAAAAGTTCCGATTTTTCCGATTCCTATTAATCGCCCCAACACTAGTATCTAGCCATGGTATTTTGAGACTAAAAGTATCCCTAAACATATATGGTGCTACTAGATCAGGCTGTCTGAAGATACCAGCTTCCTGACCTAAAATGCGCCAAACATTAATGTTATTGTTTTTTGCCTTTCCCTTTGCAAAACTAAATCATGTTCTGCAAGTCAAAAACAAAAACATTTTTCCTCTACAAAACAATCAAATTACCAGTAAAACTGAAATTTATAGATCATAACGAATTTAGGTAAAAATAGCACGAGTTGATATGTTGTAAAACAAAATAACCAAACCAAACAGCATGAATAAATACTTAAATATATAAAGAACTTAAAGCATAAAAACTTTTACTAAAATGACCGGATTTGGCATTAAATAACCCGTAAAGGGTTGATATGTTGTAAAACAACCAAACCAAACCTAAACATATGCCCATTCATTTTACAAATCGTCAAATACGGTATATTTTGTGATTATTTATCTAAGTTCTGTGTCATATCTGGCAATCTATAGATATTCTCCATGCGATAGAAAATGGAACTCTTCAAACAAATGTTTAACCTTTACAATATGTCAACAGTAACGTGTTTTCCAGATGTTTCTTTCTATAATCAGGGCTCTTTTCCTTTTTTTCTTTTTACTTATGTGCTCTATATTGCCATCAAATATGTTAGTTATTTGTATATCATAAATTCTGTAACTATATCTCATAATTAACCAAGCTCAAAGGCCGGATAGTGTAATATGGAGTGAAGATCAGAGGAAAATTATTATAATGGAGCTAACAGTAAGTTGGAAAGATAATATCAAAGGTGCAGAAAACAGGAAAGAAATAAGGTACATAAAGCTCATTGAAGATTGCAAAGACAACGGATGAGAAGTGGAATATTACCATATTGGAATAGGAGCAAGAGGGTACTTTGAAAAAAAGTTTTCTGTACCTAGTCAAAAACTGATTTGGATTTAAAGAAAAAGAAGGAGAATGACAACAGAAATACAGACAGCAGTGGAAAAAGCCTCACTTTGGTTGTGGCATAAAAGGGATGATCCTAGCTGGAACAAAAGAGAAATCTGGTGTCTATTATAGAAACCATAAAAACGTCAACATAAGATCACATTGACAAAATATATGCATCGAAAAAGCAATAGCCAGCACTAGACCAAATATTGGCAACTCCAGTGTGGAGGGGCGCCGCTGTACCAGTGTTATCAGTCAAGGATAAGGTGCCGAAACTGGTTGATACGGTATCCTCCTGATGATGCCATTGGCCTAGATTCAAGAGTGCTGGCTATGAAGTACAACAGTGTACGACACTTCTATATATTAGGTCGTTACAAAAATAATGGCCACTTGAAGGGCTGGGTTTTAAAAAGTCATTTTAGCTAAGAATGTGTAGTTTATTTCTGGTAAATTTTAAAATATATAATAATTAATGTGTTCTCAATAAATAATTGGTAACATTTTTCAGATAGAACATATTTTTGAAGCATAGAAGACCATCAATCATTAACATGCCAAAACATAACCTTCGCCTACTTATGTTGCTTGAGTTCAAACTTGGGCACAATGCCTCCGAAACTTCTGCCAATATCAAGAGAGCATGGGGAGATGGATCCACAAGCGATCGGACAGTACGAAGGTGGTTCCAGAAATTCCGTAGTGGATATGAGAGCCTTGAAGATGAATAAGGTAGAGGACGGCCGTGTAATCTTGATAATGAACAATTGCAAGGACTTGTTGAGCAAAATCTATGTGAAAGTATCAAAGAAATGTCGCAGACACTTACTGGCAGCACTGCAACAGTTTCACGTCATTTACAGAGTATTGGAAAGTTTTTCATGAATAAATGTATGTTTCTGAAATCGGCCATTATTTTTGTAACTACCTCATACATACTAGAAGAATACATATATTAGGACGGGTAAAATGAATTCCCAAAACAAAACAGTTTTGCATCACTTTTATGTCCACTTACGAAGATTAAAATCCAGATATAATGATACTAAACCTTATGTCTAGAATACTTATTCCAATTTTGATCAAAATCCATGACCTGATTTTGATTTTATAAAATGGCTTAAGAATTAAGGAAATCTTGTTTAATTGGTGTCTCATGACTGTGGATAAAATTCATTGCAAATCTGAAATATTTTAATTTTCAAATGGGACGTTGTGTCCATAGTATGCCCCCTAAAAACCCTTTAAAATACTTAATTACCTTTGACTGCTAATAAAAACAGTGAGAGAGGAGCGATGGAAGCGAGGGTAATATATAGTGTATAAAATAAGAGTAGGGCTTAAACAAAATATAGTTAGAGAGGGTGAGAAATAAGGGATGGATCACTTGGTGAGTTAATTCCAAATTACAGCAAGAAGTTTTTTTTCAAGCACAACTCAATCTCAAAACTGAAGAATATTTTAGTATGTATTTTGTCTGATTAAAATATATTGGGGGGAAAAAGCCTTAGGAAACAAACGTTGATTTCTTCCTTTTTGGCAATCTCGTATTTTAATCACTTATCCTATTACAACATTTTATGAAAAAAAAAAACAAAGTAACTTTTAAAATATATGGTTTACATTACCATGATTTCTACCCTTCAGAGCAAAATCAGCTCTACTTTTCATGGTATGGAGCACTTTTGAATTCAATAATACTATTTACTGCAATCTATCAAATTTTGTAATATTTTTCATTGTTTGTATGTGCATATGTTTGGATATATATATATATGTCATCCTCAGACAGTTCAGCCGTATCACAGCTCTTTAGTGCGGCTAGACTAGCACCTGTCCCAAGCCAGGATAGAATCTACGTCAGTGATTCTAACCACTTGTCTACGAGGCAAACGCTGTTGGCAAGTGATATCTCAATGCTTTATATAAACATTTTCAACTACTAGAGAGTGCTCCATTTGTTTATTTACAAAGAGCTTTGCATTGTTGCTAATAGATGCGTTTTTAATAGTCATAACCACTGGTTTCACTCTGTAAGCGATTCATCAGATGACTCTAGTTTTTTGTGCTTTGTTTACTTTCGGTTCTACATAACCATTCTGCACAGAATTGCTGTGGATACCTTGATTCATCCAATTTTGCAGCAAAAAATGTTTCTATTTTTCTGTTCATTCTTAAAAAGAATTCTAAAATATTCTTTAAATATATTCTACAAATCTACTATCTCACAGGAAATATAATAGGAATATACAGGTAAAAATTCTATTAAATATTTCATCAGATAGGCCCCAAAAATGTCCTTGTAAAGTTATTCTCTCACCATTATTTCTGAATTAATCCAGTTTATGAAAATGTTATTCTTCACTTCCTGTTAAGGTTACTAACGTAAGGCTGATCCCCTCTCTCACCAGGAATGACATGTTCGTGTTGCCAACCTTGTTTGTGGTAAGATGGAAGAGGACCCTTTTGTGTTCATGCATATGCATTGTTCCTCTCTCCTTGTTCATGTTTATACTGTTGCTGTTATTGAGCGAATCAGTTCTGCACTGAGTCCACAAAGACTTCGGACCATTCGAGGATCCGTTCTCAACAATCAAGAGGACAGAACCTGAGCTATTTCGGTAGCCTTTTATCTGTTAGGCTGTGGTACTAGTCCTGGGTAGTTCAAGGAGGTCCACCCTTGCAGGCCTTGCGTTCTCTCTTTGGGAAGGAGTTAATTAATTGCTAACTGGTTGAGATGCCCCAACTGGGGAATGGCGACAGGGCGGCCCAGACAATTTTTAAGAGGCCAGGGTGCCCTAATTCTTAGGCATTAGCTTATTTTCTTCATCTTCTGGCTTTGTGCCACATTTTCTCATGGTGGGAAGGAAGTAGATACCAAGTTTTGCACTGAGTCCACAAAGATTGTGCCTCAGGGTTGTCTGGTCTGCATGAAGTCCTCCTCTTTTGGCCATAGCTATTCATTATACCTTCAAGGTCACAAATTTTTATCTCTGATACCGAAAGCAGCAAGGCCCAGAGGTTGCATACGAACTTGGTCCAGAATACACAAAGGAATGACAGATGCACATGTGCAGAATCAACATTGTTATTTTTACTCAATGAATTTGTGGTTCCGAGCTTGGCACAATCTTGTTTGCCACAGACGTAGAGGCAAACTACCAGAGAACGACAGATCCTGATGTTGGCACCTCCTAGATTTTAATCAGAGCCCTGTTAGTTGAGTTGTGGCCCTAATAACGCTGAATGCAAGACCTGTCATCCATGTGTGACCCTGACAGAAACCGGAGTTTTAGATGGTATAGCTCTAACACTACCATGTTGCCACTGCACATACTATGATGAAGAAGTGTTGGACTTTAGGGGAGGAGGAGGCTGCTGGTTTAGCTTTTCCTATTGTCTCCAAGTAACAGACATACAAGCTTTCTTCCAGTCTGGCTCAGTATTTACATACTTCTGACATAAATATGATGTAGCACAAGGCTGAAAAATGGGGAGAGTAAGCCAGCACTCCTAAGCAAGGGGCACTATGGCCTTTTAAAAATTGTCCCAGCAACCCCGTCGGCATTCTCCGGTCAGGCCGCCTCAAGCAGTTAGCAATAAACTAACTCTTCCTCAAAGAGGGAAGGCAAGGCCAGGGAGTCTGGACCTCCTAGGACTACCCAGAACTAATACAACAGCCCGACAGATAAAAGGCCACCGAGTTGACCTAGTCTCTGTCGGATTGATTGTCAAGGACGCATCCTCAAC
Source organism: Sepiola atlantica (assembly GCA_963556195.1). Lineage (NCBI taxonomy): Eukaryota > Metazoa > Mollusca > Cephalopoda > Sepiida > Sepiolidae > Sepiola > Sepiola atlantica. The sequence goes on along the minus strand of OY744532.1, from coordinate 32,821,818 downwards.
TGGTATATACCGGTTTTAAGTTTTTGGTCGACGTCGACTTCAGTCTGGCTCAAGGTCAGCAGCTCAGAGCACTCTATATATAACACTGTTAATAAGTTTAAGACAAAGTGTGGCAAATAAACTGCAGACTTGAACAAGATTAGTTTTCTTTTATTCAGGATTGCCTGCAATCAGGAAAACTGAACTTTTAATCGCCAATTTACACCTGTAAGTCAATTAGCGCCAGTTAATTAACACCATTGTATTTGAAAAGTGGGTAAAAGCTGTTTTCTTTTTCGTAGATAATTTGTCACTTAATAGCACATAATTGAAGAAAGCAACATGTAATGATGCAATATAAGAATTATATTGTTGTTGAGGCAGCCAAGTGGTTAGCTAGTTCCAACTGGTACCACTAGGCGGTGTTGAAACTCTGATGCAGAAAGAAAGGCGACAAAAAAGCTAAGATCTTAAATACAGATTTTCAAAGCCACACTCACTGATATGGATTGAATTCATTATTGTAATAATCAGGTCCAGTGGTAGGAGTCAGCTAATTCAATGCTTTACGAGTCAGATATTTTTGTTTTTATTCATTTTTGTTTTTATTCATTTTTGTTTTTATTCATTTTTGTTTTTATTAATGAGTTATTATCAAGGCTAAAAAACACTCGAGGATAAAGGTTAAATTTTCAGCATCGGGAGTCAAGGCAGCATTCATTGGAGTGTCATGAGATAATACAAGAGTCTGCAAAATAGTTCATGTCTAGATTCATAAACCATCATACGTAACCGATGGCTGGTTGAGACGGGACGATTCCAATATTTTTTCTGATTCCGATACAATTACCGATTCCGATTCTTTTCAAATTTCTAAATATTTAGCTATAGAGTTGGAGGTTTTTTTTTTGGGGGGGGGGGGGGGGTCAGATTACCGTAAAAACCCATGTAATGTATGCATATATTTTCACAAAGAGTGATCTATAGATTTTAGTTTAGCTGGTAGCTTAAAATCAATAAATATTTATCATTTTATCATTAGTACCAGCAATGGAAAATTAAGTTTTAAGCAAAAACAAACAAATAAAAACAATTAAAAGAATCTTTTTTGAATCGAAAAATAGGCACTAATTTTTCCGATACCCCTCAAAAGTGCCGATTTTTCCGATTCCGATTAATCGTCCCAACAGTAGTTGAGACCCCCTTGGAAACCTTGCAATAACCAGAAGGAAACGGTAAATCGGTTTGAGAAAGTGCCAAAACTTTTAACTGAATGAGTGTCGTGACGAGAACATGCAGCGAAAATTTGACTGGCACAGGTGATAGTTGCATGGTTTATATGGGCGATTTCATAGGTCAGTGGCAGCTCATCTCCACTGCCCATCTCAGACATACAAATCCTTTAGGCCAAGTAAATGACGACGAGCTTGTGATCGTCTCCCTTTGTAAACCCAGGTTTTAAAAGAGTGATCAGCTGCGAATTATTGTGGTGAATATTCAAATCGCTTACCCTGAGAAAAACGTTTATAATATTTTGCAATTTTGGAAAAACTTATGCGCAGGCTGTTATACTTTATATAACTGACAAGAGACAGCCATGCAAAGTCGAAGTGTATATAAAGCCTACAAATTTGTCTGTGGCAGAGTGTGATTAAAACTAGCGTCAAAGTCACACCAAAAGAACTGACTGATATGTCCTCAGATGGAGTACTGGGGAGGTGCCGCTCAGAGCACTCTTTCTTGTCTTGACAGGGTACAAAATCGACTTCGCAATCTAGTGGGGAGGGGTGACGTCTTCTCGTCCCTACAGCCTCTTTCATACAGAAGAGATGTTGTTAGCCTCTCTCTATAGTATCGTTATGTGCATACTAGGTGCTCGACTTAGCTCAAATTCCTGCCCCCCCCCCCCCCCCCTGTAAAAAAGTCACAGCTAGAACTCTTCTAGTTAAAATCACGGCAAAGAACTTTCCTTTCTCTCTTTGAATCAAAAACCAAATGGAACTTCCATGAACAAAGTTTTTTTCCTAGAACATCTCATCTGTGAAACAAAATACGAGTCTGCTTCCCAACCGACTACAGCATGGTCGTCTTCAAGTATAATGTAAACAAATACTTGTTGAGCCGTCTTGTTGGATAATCAATTCCTCTTAAGTAATCTTCTGCACATACCGCCAATTGTTTCCAATTCTTTTGTAGTGGCGATTATCGTCCAGTTGACGATCTCTTTCACCCTTATCCTCGAGTGGCCCCCAGGCCTTGTTAGGCGGGGAATTATATTTTTTTTCCTAAAGTCGGATTCCCTATGTGTTGAACCGGGTTTGAGAAGAGAACTTTAAATTATGTCTTTGTATTTACCAGATTACATGGATGAATTTATGACTATTATTTGTATTACTCTTCTTACCTTGGTTGTTATTTTTACAACGTTTCGGCTGATGTAACTTCCGGCGTTCAGGTGCATCTTTTTGAACTTGGTAAGCTAATTGAATTTAGATTGTTCTCGTTCAGCCATAACCAGATAGAAGTGTTAATTATGTTATCCTTAGTTACAGTAAGGATTAAACCTTTAATCTCCGGAATACTTTCACTTTGAACTGATTGTTAATCACCGCCATTATCCGTTGCACCATGGGTCCATGTGGACAATTATAGTATGAATTTTGGGTGCTTTAAGCCTAATCTTAATATTATTTATTATATATATGTATATTATGTAAGAAAAAGACGAAAGGAAAAACAAATTAAACACAGGAAAAAAATCATCAAAAACGAGATTTACTGGTTTCGTTCGGATCACCAAATGTCTTCAGATGGATCAACGAATGTTTTCAGAGAAAGTGAAGATTTTAAAATCTGTGCTGTTTTTTTTTTTGCTTCGAACGAAACCGGTAAACTTCTCGTTTTTGATTTATTTTTCCTGTGTTTAATTTGTTTTTCCTTTTGTCTTTTTCTTCCATCTTGTCTCTGCAGCATTTCATTCAATGATATATTGTGTATTTTATTCCTCATATGTATATTATATAAGTATATAATTTTTCTAATGCTGTTCTAATCTACTATTTATAATTATTAGTTTCCATATTGTATTTAATTCTATATTAGATCTACTTAAGAGGTCATTGTCACCCAACATTTGCACTGATTCTGTGAGACGTTTTACTCTCCACCATTCTTTTGTCACTTTTACAGTGCTCTTCCAATATGTGATATATCGAGTTGTTAGCGTTAATGGGTAGATCACATATTGGAATGTAAACCATTCGGTAGATCACATATTGAAGAGTAACATTTTTAGTTCGTTCCATAAAGGTAGATGGTTTCCCTTTTCCCTCCATATGTGGTCAGCAATATCCGACTTTTCAACATATTACAGCTTTCCGATGTTCTTCTTGCCTTATTTTTAGTGGGCAGCATGTTTTACTTTTGTTTATTTCTCGACATTTACATCAAAATATGGCATAATCACGTTGTCACACCGGTTCTCATTAGATCACCAAAGTTAAGTGACGTTGAGCCTGGACAGTACTAAATGGGTGACCATTTGGAAATACCAGGTGCTGTATGTGGCTTGGAGAGGACATGGGCTCCACCAGGTTCTATCATGCTCACCGAAAAGTTATGACAGATAAGATATCTGCATGACTCTCTGACGACGTCTCTTGACGTTATCGGATATGGATCGATGGACATCGGAATTCTGTATAGGTTTCCAAGTTCGAGAAAGATGCACCCAACGGATATCAAGGGTTACATAGACCAAAACGTTGTGAATATAACATCCAAGATGAGAATAGTAGTAAGAATAATCCAAATAATACAAATCATAAATCCTCATCTAAAATATTCTGAAATTGAATTGATTACTATGTTGAAATTTTCTAACTAAAAATCGCTACTATATCACATGATTAGAGATGACCAATGAGAAGTCAACTCTCGTGAAAACGTGAATCTGTGTCTGCATGCGTTCACTGGGCAGGCTGTGACCATCCGCTTGTCGTGTTCATCTCGATTCGGTGCTTGCTTATGACATCGGTCGCAGTGGCAATCATGTGGTCTCTGGCACTGCTGTAACAATACTTGCTTGTTTCCTTCTACTGAACGACAGAACTGCAAATCAAAACACAATCAGTCGATTAGCTTAAGGCTTAAAGGCTCATCTGTCTCTCAGACCAAGCAGAGGCCCAACTGACCCTTTTGCGCATCCTGCTGGAAAAAATATATAGATATTTGTGTCATTTGTGATAGACCACCCAGCCACTTCCTTGAAAATCATGGGACAATTTATCTATGGACATAAAAAAACTTACTATCAAGGGTGCCCTGTCTCTGGAGAGGCATTCATTTTTTTCCAAGACTCAAGTGGCTCACACTCACAGCATGGAACCTCATATCCAAGAAGACATTACAATTTCAAAGACGTCTGCCCACTTCTTTAATGATCTCTCTCTTCACTTGGCTAAATATTTCTCCCATTGCATGCCTGTCGTCTGCATGCATTGCAACTATGCACTCCAGCATTACATATGTTTACACTAGAACTATGTGGCAGAGGTGAAGCTACGGTTAAACTTTGTCAGTCATACCTAAGTGACCGTATTCATTTTGCGAATCGTTTCTACTCTAAACTCTCAAAGTAGAATGTGACATAAAGGATTGTCGGAAATTGTTGTTCAGATTTTCGTAATTTGATACAACGGGGAAAAATCAATTGTTCGTCGTTGTTGTTTTTACTACAATTATGTGATGTCAGTCTGACACCTCGTTTGTAAAATAAAACCGATTCTGCTGATTGATGGTTGATTTTGAGTGACTGAGTTAGTGAGACGCATACAGGCAAGAGGTGGGTTGTGGAAAAGCCCACACAGTTTGAACATAATAGCGGATGGAGATAACGAAAGGAAAGGAAACAAAAATAAAATTTAAAAAAAAAAACTTGGAAGAGAAGAAAAGAGAAAGAAAAAAAAGACTAGGAATAAAAACATATTTTTAAAAAAAAGTTTTGAAAAGAAAACGAAAAGAATAGAAAGAAGAAACGATTAAAAAAGGAAGAAAATGTGAAGAGGAAACAGAAGGAAAACAAAACAGAGGAAAAAGAAATTGTGAAGAGGAAAGAAAACGAAAACAATAATGTGAAGAGGAAAAAGAATAAAATCAAAACAGAGGAGAAAAAAATGTGAAAAGGAAAAAGCAACAGAAAGGAAACAAAGGAAAACAAAATAGAGGGAAAAGAACAGGTAAGGAGAAGAAAAGTTGAAGAAAAAAAGGAGTTAAAAGGAAAGGAAAGAAAGGAAAATGAAGGAAATAATACAAGCTAAAAAAAAAAACAGAACAAAGAAAGACTGACATAAGGAGACAAAACTGGAAGGGAAAAGTAAAAAGAAAGGTTGATAGAAAGAAAAAAAGAAAAGAGACGTAAAAAGATAGAAAGACAAAAGAAGAAAAGAAAAACAAAACAGATGAAATAGGGAATACCTATTTGCATTACGTTTTTAATCAATACTAGAAATTCGTCTCGGCTTTCTAAATGAGGCGAAATAAACAAATGAAACCCCAATTTTTCATTGTAAAGTACAAATAGAAAGAAGAGAAGAAAAAGAGTAAAGAATGCGATTCTCACTTGTAGTTAGTTTCATAATCAGGCGATGAATTCTTACAGAGAAAACAGCATTTTTCTCCGTTACACGCGGCCAGCCATTATAGTAATAATGTCGGAACGATGAAAATAGATTTTCAGAAAACCCCTCCAGCATTTTCACTCCGATCCATGATTAAAAGTGCAATCTTTGATAAAAAAAAATTAAAAAATCGTCAGACCGCATATCGTCTATCTGGGGAAGTTCACATTTAAACGTAACTTTTTACAAATCCGATTAAAAAATATATATATATAGATCAGCATGCAACAGCTTCTTCTTCATCATCATCATCATCATCATCATGATTATGATGATGATGATGATCATCATCATGATCATGATTGTGATGATGATGATGATCATCATCATCTTCGGTTTAACGCCCGTTTTACATTTTCTTTTTTTTCTTCTTTTTTTTTAATGGAAATCGCTCCAAGCATGAAACCACTTGTGCTAACAAGAATAAAAGATGATTATCGCAAAGACAGGAGATGCCTATTGGCCTTAGTCTTTAAAAGACCAAGGCTATAGGTAGGAGGAAAATAGTCAGCAGGAAGAGAGTTCCACAAGCCCTGAAGTTATTGGAAAGAAGCTACTGGAATAGAAAGCTGTATTACAATGAGGTATCGAAACAGCGAATTGATGGAGACCATTACACCACTAGACCAACGAGTCAAACGAGCTGGAACAAAAGAAGCAGGGAATAGATAATATAATTCTGAAAAACACATGTCATAATAGTATTTATACAAAAGACTGAGACTAGCAACATCACGTCTGTGAGAGAGAGAGGGTGCAGAGAAGAAGAAAGTGTGGCCAATCAAATTTTAGATATGTTTCTACACCTTATCAAGAACCCTCAAATGGAACAGAGATTCACTAGCCCAAATATGACAACAGTACTCCATACATGGTCTGATAGTAGATTTGTAGAGGTAAAGAATCACAAGTGTGAAAAAGTGTTTGGAGCGATAGAGAGAACCGACTTTACGAGAAGCAGAAAGAGCAATGGGTCTAATGTATGAAGTCCAAGAAAGATTTGAGTAGAGACATCCATGAGAATCTCAGGAAGAAAAGGGGCACGCCTACGATTGATTGCTGGCAAAACTTCCAAACTAACCTCTCTGGCCAGGTCTTTATTCACCCCTGTTTCTCCAAGCATTTTCACTTCAATCCATAATAAAAAGTGCAATCTTTTTATTTAATGAAATCGTCAGACCACATATCGTCTGTCTCTGGAAATTTACATTTAAATGTAACTTTTTAAAGTATTTTTTTAAAGTATGTAATACGCAAGGACATGTGGCGTAACGGGTATAAGTGCTATGTAATAATAAAGTTGATAGTGACAGTCTTCTGGAGGTTGAAGGTCTAATCCTCAGTGCGGGCGATACGACTTCTACCCTGTCATGGCTGACGGAATGAGAGCACGCTACCCTTGAACAATGTTTGCACATTAAAGAGGAGGGTGAAGTCAATTTAATCTCAGACTGTGACGATAGATATTCACACTTTCCGGATCCAAAGCATTCATGATGTCTTTGCAAGTGGTTGAAAGCGCATGCTCAGTGTTTAGCCTAGTTCATCTTAGGACCTATCTCTTGCATCATCAGAAGTCAAGTACTTTCTGGAACGATGGAATGATCCAACCATTTTTCCAGCAAATATTAGCAACAAATTGTATGTAAGTCGCCCATGTTATTTCATCCGGCATCCTATGGGCTCATATGCAAAATTTGGTACAATTTTACTCAATATTTTTGAGCCAATACATATATATTAGTATTATTAGTAGTAGTAGTACTGTTTTCATTTTGCCTCTCCTATTGGCATCCCAAGGGCTCTTCATGATGAATTTCTAAAGGTTTATTATTATTAGTGAAGAATATAATGGCCCAAGCTAGAGTTCGGTGTAATGGCCCCAACTGGAGTCCAGCTTACAAACTTTTGATTGAATGAAACAATATTTATACACTAGAATGTCCACTCATGGACTAGCAACCGATCAGAACCTAAAGAATAGACTTGCCTGTCTAGACACAATAGAATATTCCCGCCTGCTTATATACCTACTCTCTCGTTTTTTTATCTCTATTTAGTTCTAGCTCAACTGGTCAGACAGCTGAGCATTGGCTACTAACTTCAATAATTAGTAATAGTAGTATGGTCAGTAGTGGTAGTATCATTTTTATGCTGTTTAACATGTTCAGCAACCAAAGGGTTCTTCATGTCACATTTGGAATACTAACCAATTTTAGAAAAGACCAAGAGAAGATAACCTTTCGTACCCCCCCCCTGCGAGTTCGTTTGTGCAGAGGAGGGTGAAACCTCATGAGGTCTGACTAATATCTTCACTGTTGCGATCCGAAGGATTGTATACTCAGCTGATAGCTGTCACTCCATGTTTGAGTAAGCATACAATGTCACAAAGCAAATACCTGGAGCCAGGGTGTGGAGATTTCGACTTGCTAATTCTTAAACTCACAGCGGTGGCTCATTTCAGCCCTTTTTACTCCGCCCTCCTCAAAATCTGCAAGAGTGTTTTTAGTATTAGCTGTACCAGCAGTATTAACACTTGTCTGTACAACATATTTTTTTCTAGGCGTGGTGTAGTGGTTATAGAAGTGATGGGCTCTGCATTCCGGATAAATTTCACCAATTCCTTTGAGGAAAGTATCCTTTCTCTCTCTCTCTATCTCTCTTTCTCTCTATCTCTCTTTCTCTTTATCTCTCTTTCTCTCTTTATCTCTATCTCTCTTTCTCTCTATCTGTCTTTCTTTCTATCTCTCTCTCTTTCTCTCTATTGCTGTCTTTCTCTCTCACTCTCACTCTCACACAGCAGAGAAGACTAGACTCAAGACTCGGTTGTGCAAGTAATCTAAGAGAAGGAAAATTTCAAAATAACACCAGTCTTTCTCTGCTTATCCCGGCATTGTTTCAAGCCATCCTGGACTTAATCAAGACCGGTTTAAGAAAGGTGCATTTGCAGATTGTGCAACACTTGATTCACTATAGAAAAAAAAAGGCTAGTCCGAATCAAGTAGCGATTTGCCAGATGGATTGCTATTTGGGTTCAACTTTAAAAATCCGACTGACTTAAATTTGTATTATTTGGATTATTCGAATTACTGTTCTCATCTTGGATTCTAATCGGTCATAGCTGACAGAACGAGAGCAATCTACCCCCATGGATTTAAGAAAAGGTTCTGTTCGAAATTCCATATAGATTCTCAAGTTCAACAAGATACACCTGAAGAAGGTCAGAGGTTACATCGGCCGAAACGTTGTGAGAATAACAT
>OY744532.1:32722901-32807901 GCA_963556195.1 Sepiola atlantica | reverse complement strand
TCTTTCTTGGAGTTCATACATTAGATCCATTGCTCTTTCTGCTTCTCGTAAAGTCGGTTTTCTATCGCTCCAAACACTTTCTCACACCTCAGACTATTCTCTATCTCTACAAATCTACTATCAGAACATGTATGGAGTACTGTTGCCAAATTTGGGCTAGTGAATCCCTGTCTCATTTGAGGGTTCGTCATCAGGTGCAGAAATGTATCTGTAATTTGATTGACCGCACTCTTTCTTCTTCTCTGCACCCCCTCTCTCATAGACGTGGTATTGATAGTCTCAGTCTTTTGTATAAATACTATTATGGCATGTTCTTCAGAATTATGTGATCTATTGTCTGCTTCTTTTGTTCCAGCTCGTTTGACTCGTTGGTCTAGTGGTCTCCATCAATTCGCTGTTTCGATACCTCATTGTAATACAGCTTCCTATTCCAGTAGCTTCTTTCCAATAACTGCAGGGCTTGTGGAACTCTCTTTCTGCTGACTGTTTTCCTCCTATTTATAGCATTGTTCTTTTCAAGACTAAGGCCAATAGACATTTCCTGTCTTTATAATAATCATATTTCGTTCTTGTTAGCTTCTTATATCAAGTGGTTTCATGCCTTGTTTGGAGCGATTTCTATATAAAAAAAAATCTGTTCAAAACCAGTTCACAGTCAATGCAAGACGATTCGAGTCGAGATGCCAATGTAGACAGACGTGACATTTCCTTTCGCCTCTAATACTCGAGACCAACTTGGACTCAATTACCTTTTTACTATAATACGCGCCTGCCAAGCCAACTTACATGTTTATATTTTTGTATTCCTATGTTCCTGTTAAATAAAGATTGATTTATATTCTAGAGAAGACGTTGGTGATTTTATTTCGAACTCTGTTGACCTTTTTCTTATTTGATTCAAGTCAGATACGTACAGACACGGTCCACTCAGCAAGAATGGCTATCTTCCATCTCGACACTAACTAATCAACTCCACTCTACAAGCTTAACCTTGAGAATTAACAACGTTGTCGGTTGCGGCTACCGATAGCTATACTTCTGAAGAAATTGAAATAAAGGGAATTCTGCTTAATTGGTTTCTAATGTCTATGCAAATCTGAAATATTTAAATTTTCAAATGGGAGGTTGGGCCCATATTATGGCCCCGTAAAACATTTAAAATTACTCCAAAGAAACTGAAATTTGGATATTAATTCACGTCTAATACCTATTGTTAAAAAATCATAAGAATTGAATTTTTATGTAGAGCTCCCACCCCCTTTCTCCCTATCAATAACACTAAATTAAACTAAATATAGCCCAGATTTGAACCCGTTACGCATAGCAGCTGTATTCCGAAATTCATAATGATTGGTTAATTAGTTTAGCAGTGAATCCTGTATATACAAATATATAAACATACCTAACTTTATAAAGGCATATCTATACATAAACAGACATGTAATTCGTAGTATCATGGCTCTTCAGTGTGGCTAAACCGGGCAAGTGTTTCAAGTGAGATTCAAAATCTGACCCGGAAAAATTGAGGAAACCAAGAATTGCAACCTAAGGACTAAATTGATTTTAAAGCACAAATTCTCGAAATAAAACGGTATTCATAAACTAAAGTATGTATTGTATTAATATCAAAACAATCACTGAATTTAAAAACAATAAAACTGACTGGTTAATTAATTAAATGCCATTTTGCAAATTGGTATGCAAATTAGTTGACCTTACGACATAGATTGTGTGTACATAAGCAAGATATCAAAGACGTTTGTTTTTATTGTGTGAACCCGAGTTTTAATTCCAGGGCAGTGAGTAACATGGGCACATTTATTTTTTTGTAAATTTTATCATTTAGGGTTGTGCCCCCACATATTCCATAATTCATTGAATAAGTTCAAAAGTTTCTGATTTTACTGAGCACATGCATATTATTAACGCTCACGCGCGCACCAATCCTTTTAAAAATATATTACTTAATATAACTACAAAAATTTGATGTAAAACAGTTCTTTTCTCAATTAAATATTTTGTAGCTAACTTATTTAAAGGTTTTCGGGAGGAGGGTGTAAGTTTGGGTGGGCGCACCACCTAAATGGTAAAGTTTACAAAAAAATGTGCCCATGTTAATTACTGGGTTGCCGAGAATATGTATTCCAAAATTCATAATGATCCATTTATTAGTTTAGAAGATTATATATATAATATATGTATATATATATATATATATATATATATATATATATATATATATATATATATATATAAGCAAACATTGTTAAACATAACAGAATTCTTCTAAGCTTGATGATACATTTTTTTTTTTTTTCAATGTTTCTAATCTTTTTTTGTGTCAAAATTCGACGAAGAATCGAAGGTGCTAGTGATATTTATTGAACATTAATTAATTTTTTTTGATTTTGACACAAGATTTAGAAAAATTGAAAAAATTAAAATGGTATAATCAAGCAGAATAATTCTGTTATGTTTAACAATGTTTGCTTAAATGAAAGAATGTTGCATATATATATATATATATATATATATATATATACACCTACTTACCTAACTTTATGTATATTTTCACTGCCTTGTCAACTAAACTTGCAACTAAAACGTCATCGAATGCTCAGTTGATTTTTCTAGAGTTAAAAATTGTGTTCGAAAATGCCCAGCTTCTCCTTCCATCATTCCTGTCACATTGCAAACGCGATATCAAGGGTGGTAAGGCTAATGTTGCAAGTTTATGCAAGGAAAGTCCAACAATTAAACCGAACTTGAGTGACATGACAAGCTGTAGATGTGTCACTCTCTCCTATGAACAGTTAGGTTGTCAAGGTGCCATGCTAAATAACTCTTCATCATGTCGTCTCTCAGGGTGGAGAGGGAAAAGTTACGTGGCAGTAGCCATCACCACTGCAGACGACATCCGACAGGCTGCACTTGGTTACGTAGTAGTAACAGTAACGAAGGACATATTATCGAATACTGAAGATAGGTTGGTGTCCTTTCATTACTTTTTATTTACAGGAAGACCCGGCTTTGCCCGGAATTGAATGAAGAAGCCTATTTTTGTTGCACCCTGCACATAACATTGTATTGTCTTTTTTATTATTTTTTTATAATCGTTTTTTTGGGGGGGTGACTCAATGATGTAATCAGCTTTGAGTGTGAGTAAAGTGATATTAATTCTGGAAGCGCCTGATGCTGCGACCAGAAGAGGGATCCAAATGGAATAGCGTCAGAGTTGTAAAAATCATAAGATGAAGAGCTAGGCAGATTACAAAAATGATAGATATCCACACGTGGGTCGAATTTAGATATATTTTAAGTTTTGGGAAATAGAAGATTGTATTCTACGTTATCTAGTAAATATTCAAGGGAGATCATTCGGATCTGGTTCAAGAGAGATAACTCCCTGATAATTCTGAGCCAACACGTTTTTTTTTTTATTATTTATGTTTATATTTTTAAAATATTCAGTTTTTGGGGTGGGGCCCGAAGATGTACTCAGCATTGATTAGGTGGAAGGGAATGTAAATAGAATGACATTAATTGAAATAAATTTCGGTAAACTTTTAGCTTTTAACCCCCTCGAGGCACACCTGGCGTTTCCCGAGAATCAATGAAGACCCCTGTGCACTCCTCCTCAAAGCACGGAACCCCTTAAGATGTTCATTATTTTTTAATTTCTATCATTTTTTTTAACACTAATGAGTCACCACTTATCAAGGCAGAAAGCCACTGAAAGATAATGTACTTTCACTTACCGATGGGTGTATAAACCTGTATACACCCGTGTCGTCGTGGTCGATGCCAGGTTGTTAATCGTCTGTCGACACAAAACCACTCGGACACAAGTGTTCAGTTTTTTAATAAGGTTTATTTAAAACAGAGTAGAATGTAGCATACGTCCTCTCTTAGGGGAGGCCCAACACCTTACAGTTCACAATCAATTTAATATACTGGTTCCTAACGTACCTGCAATCACGAAAAATGAAGAACCATTGATTTGAAGAAAAAGACCTTTGTCGGTGTGGGTGAATCCTTTGTTCTCGTGGGGAGGGGGGGACGCACTCCCGGCTACAGATTTTGTCTTAATTATCTTCGGTGTCCAGACATTCTTGCACGTCTGTCGTCCTCAAATACTTTCACGCAACTCCCGTTTTTTTCTTTCCTCTCTCACTCACTGACGTCACATCCGCTCTCAGTACAACCATGGTCGAGGTTGACATTTGAAGGCACTCGCTGACTTGATGACATCAGCCCGTGAATTAAAATCATTGCACTCATAGTCCACTGCACTTCTAATAACAAAGCCGGATGTTAAACTTTCGACAGCTTCAGTGCATATGGCAGTTATTATTAGTGATGGGACGATTCCAATACTTTTCCTGATTCCGATACAATTACCGATTCAGGTTCTAAAATCGCCTAATCTTCTAGAATTTCATTTTTCGGGAATTAGCAGAGAGTCATCAACTACTTTTAAATGTAGATATAATTTTCTTTTTAATTTGACAAACTTCTTAATGGTTTCCCTTCATATATTGTATCCAAGATTTTGATAAACTAATTGTGAGATATTTTTTCCTATTGATTCACTGATGCCATTTTTACCGGTGACATGTTATAATCTATAAATTTTAGTTTTTAGTTTAAATTCAATAAATATTTATAATTTTATCATTAGTACCAGCAACAGAAAATTAAGTTTTAAACAAAACATTAGGCTCAAATTTTTCCAATTCAGATTAACCGTCCCAACACTAGTCACAACCACTATTTATTCTAGTTTGATGTTAACCTTTCGACAGTTATTATATTAACTGTTTATCTTAGAAGCTGCATTTTGATGTATAAATACGGGTCTCTTTGACTATTGATAAATTTAGCTTTAATAAAGATTCTTTGACAGTTCCCCAAAAATTTTTTGATCCTTTGTAAAAGAGTCCTAACCCTCTCTCTCAAAAAAAATAAAATCAGAATACGTGGATTCTAGTAAAAAGAAAAGTCTAATATTAACTCAAGAGAATGAAATTCATTCATGTGTTGCATTGCTGCTTACCTTCGCTGTGGGTACCCAGATTTCGTTTGGTGTTTGGTGCATATCTAACTTTGTTTCTGCTGGCTTCTGTCCTTCGGCCGTGATTGACGACACATGAATGCCGGATTTCGTTTTTAAAGGTTTTAATAAGCATGACAGAGACAGAAATTTACTGAGGGAGAGAGAGTCTGGAGTGAATTTGGGAGAGATACCACAACAACTTTTCTCCACCTGTGCCCATTGACCCCCCCCCCCCCCGGTCTGCCAGGACGATCAGTTCTCACATCTCATTCGTCGGTTGTATTCAGGCTGAGAGAGAGAGAATCAGCCCCAAGCGAAAGTGACGTCATTTCCGACTTCTGCTTAGCCCCCCTTTCCTTGTAACACTCTACTTCGTTATCTAACACATGTTATTGAGTATTTTCATAAATATCCTTTCCCTTATATTTCACATTCAGCTCACACAGAAAGCTGTCTACCATACCGCGATGCATTCCATGGTAGTGTTTATTCTGCATTTTGTGCGATGAGTATTTCATGTGGAGACTTGGACTCTAAACCTAAGGCGATGCATGTCTCGACAAGACTCACAAAGTAGGTCAAAGACGCATGACTAAATTTTTTTTTCAAAAACTCATGTGACGGTGGGGGTTCGGGCGGGGGGGGGGGGGTTGGTCTCTTCTACAAACTATTTTTTTTTAAGTGAAATTCTTAAAGATAAACGATTTTTTGAGCGAAACAAAGTTTATGTCAATGAGATTCTAAATTATCTCTTCTGGAAAAAAAACAAAATAAAATAAAATCGATCAACAATTGTCCATGTCTTAAACGCATGTCAAATTGAGTGAAGACCAAGCACTGAATCCTGTATTAAGATTTCTATTATTCTTTAATGTCTATCATTTTTTTATACTAAGAAGTCACCACTTATCAAGGCAAAAAGCCACTCAAGGATAAGGGTTAATGAGATGGATGGATTGTCAGTTGAATGCTGATGAATATTATGAGAGGATTGAAATGATGAATGGATTCAACAGAATTAGATTACTGATAGGAACCGTGTATGACAATTATTCGTTGACATTAGATTTGAAGATGGTCATGTTGTAGCCTGCAGGGAAGCAGTCTGTGGTAATGTATTCTACAGATAAAAAGTTATTGGAAAGAAACTTTGTTGATGGAAATTCCGTTTGATGAGGGAAGAAAGGAAAGTTTTATGCAGTTGTGGTAGGACGTGAGAAAAAAGATTATAACCTTATAAAACTATAATCTTTAAGGATTTATTTGCGCTTACAAGTAACACATTAGTATGTCGTGGCCTGTTCGCAGGTCGCTACCTCTTTTTTAGTGACAAAAGCGAATGGTGATCTTCATCTTTATTTCTCGGACCTGATTTTTTTTTTTACTAATGAGTCACCATTTATCAAGACCAAAAGCTACTCGAAGAAAAAGGGTTAATGAGATGGAATGTCAGTTGAATGATGATGAATATTATGAGAGGATTGAAAATGATGAATGGAATGAACAAAATTTAATTACTTATGAGGACGGTTTATGACAAGTTTTTGTTGACACTGGATTTGAAGATGGCCATGCTATACCTGGCAGGGAAGCAGTCCCGTGATAATGTGTTCCACAGATGGGAAGTTCTTTGAAATTCCGTTTGATGTTAAGCACACCTAGGAAAAAAGTTCTTTGCAGTTGTGGTAGACAGGAGAGTTTTGCTGTCAATGTCTTACATGTTATAAAATAAAGTAAAACATCAATATTTTTATCTTTATGCCAAGCACAAAGAAAGACTCCATAATATTGTGCCCCTGGGTAATGTAGTTTCAGAATATCTATGGTTATGTAGCCCGATGATCGCATTCGTGGTTGCGCTATGGTAAAAACAACATTAGACAAGTTGTTGGTAAAACTTTGTTGTGTGTGTGTGTGTGTGTGTGTGTGTGTGTGTGATACCGTCAACGTAGAAAAGGACCCCCCGAAACGATAACCTCCATATCTTAGTTAAGTTCCAGTGTATCAGCTAGGACCCAACTGGGAAAATTTGTCTGTCGAGGCATCATTGTCGTTCGGTTGAAGTCAGGTCATCTCATCGTCTGCTAAACTTGATCCAAATCTCTGCTGAGCTTTCACTCCTCCAGTCTACCCGAATCTGCTCAAAACCGAACTCTGATTGCTGAATATGTTTAGTTTCGACCGGAAATCCTAAGTGTCCGGTGTTTGTCTCAGTCACACCCAGCTTATCAGCGTAAATGACTATGTCCGCCTGTTTTCTCGGCCGCTCTCAGCTGTCCACTCGGAAACCATCAAACGAGCAGTCTGGAGAGGGTCAATAGATTTCAGCGGTCTCCCCCATCACTTGTCCACCTATCTAACTTCCGATCACTGAGTAACTTTTCTAGGAGAGTAGAAAGTTGACCTTGGGTCTCGCTTCCCTTATTTTGTCCTTTAGTCCTCACATTCCATGAGCGATGTTTCTGATAAAGGGAGAAGAATTGATGTTTTCTAGGTCGGAATCTATCCATCTAACACTTATCTTTGGCTAGTTTTTGACCTTAAAGAAGTATATTTTTTTAGCTCCTTAGATCAAGTTGCTTCATGCCTTGTCTGGAGCTACTTCCATAAAAAAAAGTCAACATTCTTGACTGTGTGTGTGTGTGTGTGGGGGGGGGTCTTGATGGAGGGGAGCAGTCCATAGTATCACAGTTATCGAAGTCTATCTCCAAAACCATAGAAGTTTAAACAAACAAACAGATGAGAACTAGAACATGTATAGATTATAAAATAAATAAAGTGTTCTTACAAAGGATGTCTGTGTAGCAGTCATAAACATTGGCATTTCTTCTTGCGGAGAGCAGCCCCTGTGAGGTGGTTTGGTCACACGGTGCCAATCAAACTCCAGGGCGTATTAATTTCGACTGAACCTTTTGAAGGATTACTTACACACCCTTTGAGATTGGCAGGTCAGACAGAGAGCTTTCTAGCACCAACGAAGAAAGACGTCTTTTTTCTCGCCCCAGTCAACTTGATCCTGAGCATGGCTATCTACCACTGGAAAATAAACTGCTTGAAGACTTTTGGCAGCCAGTCAACTTTGTCACTTTTCTATTTTCTTTACTGTCTAAACTTTCGGCAACCTACACCCAATGGTGTAGATCACTCATATAAATATATCGTTGTTATTTATAGACGGGCCTTGTTTTCCTTTCATTTGACAATCCTTTTGTTACAAACTATTGTAGGAGTTGGTCTGACAGTCCATGCGAAGATAAGCACCTATGTGTCTGTGTCTGTCACTTACAATTAACTATTAGACCTAGGAATGTGAAAATTGGTAGGAATTTATTCATTGCTTATACAGATTCCCCTTAATTGATCTTTTTGGGGGGCGGGGGGAGAGGGGGTAACCATATAGTTTACCATAGATTTTATTAATGAAACCTTTCTTTTTAATTATTTTTTTGCCCAACCTTTATTTTGAAACAAATGACATGCAAGCTACATGAACTTTGAACATTTGTTTGATTTATAAAAAAAATAAAATAAATAAAAAAAAGTTAATGATGACCCAATTAGTAAAATTATCCCACACTATAATTAAAGACAATTGGGTAAAAACAAAAAAATTGGCCTCAGCAATTAATACATGGAGTGACTAATTCTTTATTAGAAAAAATAAATTTGTAAAACTGACATTTTTAAGAGCAATTTAGTAGTTATCTGACTCAAAGTTTTTATACTTACATATAATATTGGACATTTCTGTTTACCGTTCAGTAATGGAAGATTAAAAAAAAAGATCGTCTGCTGAATTGTGAGTTAAATGTGACAATGTTTCGGCTACAAGATTTAAATGTGACAAAGTTTAACCCAAAAGAAACTTACTCAAACATTAAAGGTAAGAGAAATTAATTTTTTCGCGATTCAGAAAAAAAAAAGATTATAGTTCAGCAATTGTCTTCTTCATTACGAAAAACAAACATGGCTGACTTCATACTTAAATCAAATCGATGTTTATTGTTTAAAAATATTTTATATATTGCCATTCATTTATTTAAAAAAAAAAAGAAGTATTTTAATAATTTTCACCCTATCTCACTCTGTTGCTTGACACCCCGATTCTCTTATTTTATACGTTGTATATGACTCTCTTTCTCTCTCTCTCTCTCTCTCTCTCTCTCTCTCTCAACAGTCGAAGGTAATAAAGTAAGGAAAGAATAAAAGGATTGGAATAGTTAATTATAAGCAAAAGTAATCCTAATTAACCCGTAGTGGGAGCGGAAAAGAGAAAAGGAGAGATAGTGAACAGAAAGAGGCTAATTTTGGATTTTATCTTATTTTTTTTTTCATATTAAACTGGCTTTGCAAACTCACTTTTTCCTGATTCAAACCATTTAACCCAAACTTAATGGGTGACCCAACAAGTCAGACTTTTTTTCAAGCACACACACACACATATATATGTATATATATATATATATATATAGGAAATATGGAAATGATGAAAAAAGTATAATTACATATTTTACAAGTTTATTATGATCATTAGGTGTTTAAACAAGAAATAGAATAAAATAACCTTTCTTTGAAATTCCATGGATTAAAGGTCATTTTATTATATTCTTTGTTTAAATACCTGATGATCATAATAAACTTGTAAAATATGTAATTTTACTTTTTCATCATTTCAATATTTCCTATATATATATATATATATATATATATATATGCTCTATCCCTAATATCGACCATTTCCCTATCATGATGGAGTCTAATATAAAATAATTATCTTTATATTATTCAATTAAATATATATATATGTCACTAGTTACTCGCTTGTACATGAGGGCAAAGTTTCTTTTGTTTTCTTCATCAAGACTTAGACGTTGCGGAATCACGTCATAATAGATATGGCGTTTTTTTTTTATTTACCTCCCCAGGAGGTTAGGCACAAGGCCAGTTTTATCTTACTCCCACAAGGTAAGATGTGTTGCCTCTGATGATATCTAGAGGGATGCACTTTAATATCCAAACGTATTTGAAGTTTTAGGGGGTTTTTCCCCTATAGCTCCCTTAGGGAGTATGCAAAGATTCGGCACATTGAGTAGAATGAAGAGATCCGGGACAACTTCCATTGTCTTCCCTGAAGAATTTTATCAATATAATTTAAATTTCATAAAAATAGGATATTTTTAAAGTTTTAAGAGAACCTGCACTCATAGCCACCCTTCGGGGTTCAGGACCACTTCCATTGTCTTCCCCGGTAATGTTTGCATATGAATAAACTTTTAGATTTTATGTAGATTCTCTAACCTTTCTATAGAGAACGCATAAACACCACAAACAGACATTGAGTTTAATATATAGAGATTTTATTATTTTAGAATTAGCTCAGTACCGAGGGAAAAATTATCTCTGAAAATTTTGTGGTTTACAGGCACCATTAAAGTGTATTTTTATTTAGATTTAATAATGAATATCCTGTTGGATCACAGAAGTTAAACAATGTTGACTCTGGTGCTACAAGATCAGGCTGTCTAAAAATACTGGCTTGCTGACCTAAAATGCACCAAACATTGATGTTTTTGTTTTTTTCCTTTCTCTTTGCCAAATCATGTTCTGCAAAGCCAAAAACAACAATTTTCTTCTACAAAACAACCACACCGCACACCATGAATAAATATTTGAAGATATAAAGAACTTGAAGCATAAAGAACTTCTAGAAAATGACCAGATTCGGCATTGAATAACCCGAAAAGGGTTGATATGCCAGAAAACAAAACAACCAAAATAACCTCTTATTCGTCGGGCAGACTTCAGTGACGGGACGGATATATATTTACAACTAAATACACATTGCTCTTTATTATAGAGTGGGGGATATATAGTCCATACTCGCTTTCCATCTTGGGGTAGGGTATTTGTATCTGGATAATACCAATATTCTCTATTTTAGTGAACATTAAGTCAGAGTCCAGCTATGCTAACCTCCTGATTCTCAATAACCATTTTTAGGGTCAACAAAGGCTATAACTTGCCAGTGTCCTGTGATCAGTATAATCGGGATTCTTTCATGACTACAATATTATAAGATGTAAAAAGAAAAATGTGTGCACGACTATGACAGATTTTTTTATTTTTTTATCTCTCGTCAGTAGAAAATAGTAAAGGAATATTGATGATCTGTGCTTCAACATGGAAATAATGAGACAAACATTTCTGATGAATAATAATGGTAGCATCAGTTAGCTTCAAAGAATTTGGGCCTTTCGATTCCGCATCAGTAATAATAATAGCCAATTCTATTTAACTTACAGCAACAAAGAAAGTAAAGAACCTCTTTTTTTTAAATATGGAAGTGTAATTTCTCTGTGTGCTTGTTGGTTATCTCATTTGATGGTCCGCATGTTGCGTGTTTTAAAGCAAGCGCAAAGAAATGGTAAAGAAAGTATTATTCTTTAGACGGATTATGCAAACCTTTTAAGCTGATGTTCCAAGGGCAGAGAGAACTTTATCTTTATCCTTTGAAATGAAAAACAAGATACAAACTGATATTTTTTTAAATGCATCGATTTAATCTGTGCATTTATAAAACTGAACATGACGGATCAGTGAAAATGTGGTTTCAAAATTGTGTGACGGATCGGTGAAAATGTGGTTTAAAAATTGTGACGGATCGGTGAAAATGTGGTTTAAAAATTGTGTGACGGATCGGTGAAAATGTGGTTTCAAAATTGTGTGACGGATCGGTGAAAATGTGGTTTCAAAATTGTGTGATGGATTGGCGAAAATGTGGTTTCAAAATTGAGTATGACGGATCAGTGGAAAATGTGATTTCAAAATTGAGTATGACAGATCAGTGGAAAATGTGGTTTCAAAATTTAAGTGTGACGGATCGGTGGAAAATGTGATTTAAAATTTAAGTGTTATGGATCGGTGGAAAATGTGGTTTCAAAATTGAGTATGACGGATCAGTGGAAAATGCAGTTTTGAAATAGTGTGACGAAGCGGTGAAAATGTTATTAAATAATAGAAATGTTAATAAGGGGGGGCAGAACATAGAGCCGGAGTGCATAAGGCTCTTCATGGATTTGTGGGAAACGCCAGATGTGCCACATGTTGGTTAAATTTATCTAAATTTATTTCCACTAATATGACTGCACTTACCCCCTCCTATACTATACCCAATCAATGTTAAGAACCCTTTCACAAAAATGGAAGGTGTCTGAATTTTCATGAAGGGCTTCAACCCTCTTTTTACCTCCTTTGCATAAAACTAAAGTAAACTGAATATAGCCCATATTACAATCCCTTAGGCTTAGTAGCTGTTTTTCAAAATTCATAATGATCGGTTAATTAGTTTAGAAACGAATCCTGTACATACACATACCTTACTTTTAAATTTATTGGTTCCCATTTTGTATTAAATTCTGTACTAAGTCACCTTAAAAGGCCATTGTTGCCTAACATATGCGCTGCTTCTTTGAGAAAAGCTTCACCTAATATAAGAATACGAACTCCTACTTTTTTTTTTCTTGAAGTGAACATCACCCTGAATTTTAAATTGTTAGTACTGTTCCCTTTCAACCTTGTGCCATACATGTAACACATGAAAGTTCACACACCCTTTCTGCGAGCTTTCCAGAGTGCAAATACGTTTTTTCATACCTTTAAAAGGACTAAGTCAAGACAAAACTGTTATAAGACAGAGGAGATTTATTCGACTTAATCTACGTTCCAAACCACTGGGAGGAAGTGATAAGCATGGATTTGAGAGAAAGGGGTCAGAGATAGGTTAGTTATGAAATCGATTTCTAAAAGCCGTTCAACAGATGCCAGCATGTAAAACAGACTTTAAGCCGATTATTGTTATTATTATTATTATTGAAAGAAAGAGTGTGCTTGGGTAAGTAGATGTAGGACAATTGAAGTAACAAGGTTAGTTGGCAGGGGAAGCCCCCAAAAAACATGTTAGGAAGTGATAAGGATAGATTTGAGAGAAAGAGGGATAAATAAATACCTGGCAGAGATAGATTAGTTTGTTAGTCAACTTTTAAAGCAGTCCAATAAATGTTGCGTTTCAATCTTTTTTTGCCATACATTAATAAAAGTTCATAGGTATACCTTGTTAGCTGTTTAGTCCTGTATGCGGCCTATTCGTGATCTTTCCAGACCGAGGGAACGCCGCCTGCAAATAAGTTAGTCCTTTTTCGGGGTATGAAATGAGTCAAGACAAAACTGGTGTAAGACAGAGGAGGTTTATTCTGCTTGATCGTTGTTCTAAACCACCAACCAATAGGGTGGAGATGGGAGAACAGAGAGAGATCGATAATCACTGTTTAATCATATCTTATCAGCACATTTTAAATTAACATTTGCGGACCCCGACGTAGCTCTGGATTAACACATAAGAAAAAGAAAACATTTTGAATTAACATGTTCACACGTGTAGTGCTCCCAACGAACTGCTCAAATCTCTCTATCGCTATCTCTCTCTCTCTTCCTCACTCTCTCTTTGAGCCATGTGACGTCACATCCATTTCTATCAATTCCCACAGTCTAGTAAATCTTAACCTCGAGTTCAGCAAGTCGACTCCGACTGAGCTTTCAATTCCTGTTATTTTCAACTAACCAATTTATAGTAATTGTCTGTATCTCTGAAATAAGGTGTTTTCATTATGAGTTTTAGTGTTCGGACTGACTTCCTCATCTTGGCTGCCACGCTCACAACGTTCAAGGGTTCAGACAGACGGTTCCTGAGTTCGATACATGACACCTGATGACGGCCGGAGGGCAGAACGGACGAAACGTTGTGAGCATGGCAGCCAAGATGCTGAAGTCAGTCCGAACACTGAAATCCATAACCAATTTATATACTAGCGGATCTATTCGTTCAATATTTAGCATGTACAGCAACAAGTATTAATATCCAATGATCTTTTATATACACAAGTGTTGTGTTGTGTTGTTCTTTTTGTTGTTTTTTTTATCCGTTTGCAAAGTTTTGTCTGTCTTGGATTCTGTTAGAAATGTCAAGTGAACTCATGAGGAATTCTAAAGATTTAAATGCTTGGAATCAATTTGATTGAGAAGAAATTCATCAGTGAATCATTAACTGAATTTTCATTTTGTAGACTTTTTTCTCTCACCCTCCTTCTTCCTTTTTTCTCTCACCCTCCTTCTTCCTTTTTTCTCTCACCCTCCTTCTTCCTATTTTCTCTCACCCTCCTTCTTCCTATTTTCTCTCACCCTCCTTCTTCCTATTTTCTCTCACCCTCCTTCTTCCTATTTTCTCTCACCCTCCTTCTTCCTATTTTCTCTCACCCTCCTTCTTCCTATTTTCTCTCACCCTCCTTCTTCCTATTTTCTCTCACCCTCCTTCTTCCTTTTTTCTCTCACCCTCCTTCTTCCTTTTTTCTCTCACCCTCCTTCTTCCTTTTTTCTCTCACCCTCCTTCTTCCTTTTTTCTCTCACCCTCCTTCTTCCTTTTTTCTCTCACCCTCCTTCTTCCTTTTTTCTCTCACCCTCCTTCTTCCTTTTTTCTCTCACCCTCCTTCTTCCTTTTTTCTCTCACCCTCCTTCTTACTTTTTTCTCTCACCCTCCTTCTTACTTTTTTCTCTCACCCTCCTTCTTACTTTTTTCTCTCACCCTCCTTCTTCCTTTTTTTTTCTCACCCTCCTTCTTCCTTTTTTTTTCTCACCCTCCTTCTTCCTTTTTTTTCTCACCCTCCTTCTTCCTTTTTTTTTCTCACCCTCCTTCTTCCTTTTTTTTTCTCACCCTCATTCAACCATCCCTTATTCATTCTCCCATCCCTTATTCCCCCTTTTCTCTCTCTACCATCCCTTATTCCCCCTTTTCTCTGTATCCCATCCCTTATTCCCCCTTTTCTCTCTCTCCCATCCCTTATCCCCTCTTTTCTCTCTCTCCCATCCCTTATCCCCCCTTTTCTCTCTCTCCCATCCCTTATCCCCCCTTTTCTCTCTCTCCCATCCCTTATCCCCCCTTTTCTCTCTCTCCCATCCCTTATCCCCCCTTTCCTCTCTCTCCCATCCCTTATCCCCCCTTTTCTCTCTCTCCCATCCCTTATCCCCCCTTTTCTCTCTCTCCCATCCCTTATCCCCCCTTTTCTCTCTCTCCCATCCCTTATCCCCCCTTTTCTCTCTCTCCCATCCCTTATCCCTCCTTTTCTCTCTCTCCCATCCCTTATCCCCCCTTTTCTCTCTCTCCCATCCCTTATTCTCCCATTTCTCTCTCTCCCATCCCTTATTCTCCCATTTCTCTCTC
Source organism: Sepiola atlantica (assembly GCA_963556195.1). NCBI lineage: Eukaryota > Metazoa > Mollusca > Cephalopoda > Sepiida > Sepiolidae > Sepiola > Sepiola atlantica. The sequence continues at coordinate 32,792,575 of OY744532.1, read as the reverse complement.
TCCCATCCCTTATTCCCCCATTTCTCTCTCTTCCATCCTTTATTCCCGTTTTCTCTCTCTATCATCCCTAATTCCCCCTTTTCTCTCTCTCCCATCCCTTATTCTCCCTTTTCTCTCCCTCCCATCCCTTATTCTCCCTTTTCTCTCCCTCCCATCCCTTATTCCCCCTTTTCTCTCTCCCCTATCTCTTATTCTCCCTTTTCTCTCTCTCCCATCCCTTAATCCCCCTTTTCATCTTTCTCCCATCCCTTATTCCCCCTTTTCTCTCTCTCCCATCCCTTATTCTCCCTTTTCTCTCTCTCCCATCCCCTATTCTCCCTTTTCTCTCTCTCCCATCCCTTATTCTCCCTTTTCTCTCTCTCTCCCATCCCTTATTCCCCCATTTCTCTCTCTCCCATCCCTTATTCCCCCATTTCTCTCTCTCCCATCCTTTATTCCCCCTTTTCTCTCTCACATCCCTTATTCTCCCTTTTCTCTCTCTCCCATCCCTTATTCTCCCTTTTCTCTCTCTCCCATCCCTTATTCTCCCTTTTCTCTCTCTCCCATCCCTTATTTCCCCTTTTCTCTCTCTCCCATCCCTTATTTCCCCTTTTCTCTCTCTCCCATCCCTTATTCCCCCATTTCTCTCTCTCCCATCCCTTATTCCCCCATTTCTCTCTCTCCCATCCCTTATTCCCCCTTTTCTTTCTCTCTTATCCCTTATTCTCCCTTTTCTCTCTCTCCTATCCATTATTCCCCCTTTTCTCTCTCTCCCATCTCTTATTCTCCCTTTTCTCTCTCTTCCACCCCTTATTCTCCCTTTTCTATCTTTCCCATCCCTTAATCCCCCTTTTCATCTTTCTCTCTCCCTCATTTGCATTCCCCTTTCATCTTTCTCCCTCCTTCATTCGCATTCCCCTTTTCTCTCTCTCTCTCCATCATTCCCCTTCTCGTTTTCTTCCTTTCCATTACCTTTTCACACTCCTCTCTGCCCCTCTCCCTTCTGCTATTTCGTGTAATGCAAACTAAGTAGTTTCCACCAAAAGTGATGGTATGTTTAATGAGATTAAATAATTTTACTTTTCCCAACATGTATTTCCTTTGTTGTATATAAATGGATAAAAATAAAACCGTATATTTCTTGAGAGTTGATGTCTCCTATTAATGTACAATTTCGCCATTTGCTTGCCATGATGAAAACGGATCATTTTACAATTTTTGTTTCTGTTATGTACATATGAGTCACTTTTTCTCTTACCTACGACGTTTGATTCCACCTTACCTTAATCGAAATCCCTGCACTATTAACTTCCTTTGATGTTTCTATAAAAGGAAAGATGACACCAATTTTTTACTGTCCACTCTTTCTCAGCATCGCTACAGGGATGGCGGCCATCTTAGGTTTCATCTCTATTTTATTTTTTACCCAGTCTGTTATCGAAATCAAATAAGGAAATGGGTTTCACATGTTCAAGGCCCTCTTTTCGCCTATTTCCGATATAGATAAAGGATCTCTCTTTTCTCTTTCCTCTCTTTCTTGTTTGATGGATGACATCATTTTTATGTCATCTACTGTGAACGGTTATTCCACATCTGTTTTAATGGATGACGTCATCCTTTAGTGCTGTTAATTTTCTGTATTTCCAGCGCTTAAAAACAGCCATATATATATATATATATAATATATATATATATATATATATATATATATAATATATATATATGTATGTATATATATATATGTGTGTGTGTGTGTATTGATGATTTCCAGAAAAGGATGAAACACATGTGTAAGAATTTAAAATATTTATTATGATATTGTTTATAGCCCCCTTGAGGCAAAATGGACCCTTTCAGAGAAGTAAAAATAGGCTGCCAAATTAATGCTTAAATGCTTATGTCGAACATTGTTGTGAGAAGCCTATTAGATATGTCCGCTTGTAAAGACATAAATATACTTTAATTCTCTTCTTTCCCAATGGCTGTTCGGTTGAGAGGTTCAGACCTGAAAGTTAAAGGGTAACTTAGGGCTGGGTTCGAATCATGCAACCAGCAGAAGTTATCCTCCACACTGATGATGCCCGGAAAAGAATGAAACACATGTAGATAAGAAGTAAAAATATTTATAATAATATTGTGTGTGCGCAAAAGCCAGAATGGAAAAACAATTAAACACAGGAAGAAATTTAAAAAACTGGAAGTTTGACCGGTTCTGTTCAAAGCAACGAATTTCTTCAGAAAAGTGAAGATTTAAAATTTCAAGTTTTTTATAGATACTTGCTCCACGACTTTTCAGTTTATGATATATCGTGTATTTTATCCTCATATATATATATATATATATATATATATATATATATATATATATATATATATATATATTATAATTTTTTTTATTTATTCAATAATACAGCTCTACCTGTTATTGAGCACTGTCTTATAAACACTGGAGTTCCATTGGATTAACATTAGGAAATAACCATTCAAATACCTTATATATATATATATATATATATATATATATATATATATATATATATATATTAATTAAGAAATATATAAAAAACGAACAATATTATGTTTAGTAACCTACAAGAAGTTCCCTCTGAAGATGAGTATATTTATTACTTTGAAATTTTCAGATATAAGGAGATTAAACTTTTCTATTGAACATTTATAGTAAACAGATCTGTGTTCAAACTTGAATATTTTTTGTTTTTATATAGTTTTTAACTATATTATGATCTATTTGCAATTTCGATGCCTTTTTTTCTTTTTTTTTCCAGTTAGCTTTCATCATAAACCACAATATTTTCGTTTAGAACTGGTTTCAGCATTAATCACAATCAACTTGAGTTATTGAACGTTTCATCGTACATGTAAAACACTAAAATTTAAATGACTACAAAAAGATTTCTCCGAGAATTTCGGGCGATTGTGGGACATGATTTTGCTAGTTTTCATATATGATATTTATATTTATATTTAAAAAAATTTCTTTCTCCAGCTTTTTTGTTCATTTGCTTTTGTCACCTGAGGATAATTCGATGAAGAATCAAAAACGTTCGTGATGGAACATTTATTAATTTTTTTGATCTTAATACTTAAAAAAATTGAAAAATAATAATCAAAAAAGGTATAATTAAACAGACGAATTCTGTTATTTTTAACAATGTTTGCATATATATATATATATATATATATATATATATTCAAGTAATATAAAATAATTATTTTATATTAATTCCTAGTGTGGCAAGTGTGCCCAATATTGGGGATAGAGCATTATTATAGAAAAGAGTAATAATAAAACAAATGTCAAGTTACATACTTTACAAGTTTATTGTATTCTTATATTACAAAAAAGAATTTTTATAAAAGAGTCCTTTAAGCCATAGCTTTTCAAAGAAATAAGTCATTTCACCAGAAGGAAAAAAAAATCATTAAGCATTTATCAACATTATTAATTATAAAAAATGTTAGTCCTTTATGAGTTCTAAAGGAAACAAAAAGTTTATGTATGAAGGAGCAGAAAATCTTTGTAATAATGTATCTCCAGATACATTATGAGGTGTTAAAGTGTCATCCATTGGAATATTATATGATAATATAAGGTTATTGGAATCCAGAAAACGGGTAAAAATAGTCGAGCAATATATATAAATGCATTATGCCTCAAACTGTCTTCTTGGCATCATTTTAAATATGATAAAGTTTGTTCACAGTTAAGCTACTATTATGTATATATTTTTTCCTTAAATTTCATGTTTTATTTGTTACTAGCAGGGGTACCCGACGTTGCGTGGGGCTCCCGCACCCAACGTTTTTCCCTTCCTCTCTGCAGGCAAAAGTGTAACAATTTATCTCTTCCCCGTCGGCCGGGGCAAAAACGTAATTTATTTCTATCATTAAAAGTACTATCTCTGTCTTGCCCGGTCGTTCCGCCCACCCCCTTTGTTTAAAAAAAAAATTCTTGGGAGTCTGTGGGGATCAAACCGTCGACCTCTCGGTCTTGGTCCTTTCTCGATACCCGCTACGGGCAGTGTATAAGATCGCCGTTTGAATCCGGGCTTTGTTTTGGCAAACAGCACATACGCACAACGTACAGATGATGGGAAAACGAAGAAATTTGACACCCCCCTGAGAATTTCCGTGTCAGTTCGGCACGAAGAAATCAATATGTTTTTTTCCCAATTTTTCGAAGAAATATCAACTTTATGGTAGTGTGTCGAGTATCTCGGGGGGCCTTTTACAGACATACAAACACACACACAGACATTTCCCCTTTATATAATAGAAGATAGAAGATAATTATTTTCAAACTGAAATGTTTCTTTTATTCAACATTTCCTATAATATTTTCTTTTTTTCTTTTTCAGGTACGTTTCTAAGATCTTTCTTCTTCTGAAATCTGTATGGTAAAGGTAAGAAACGAGAAAGTTATTGGATGTTATATTTTTGCAAACATGCTCATTGCTACATGTTTAGTGCAGTGCTTAGATTCATGCTGCAAACAACGGGGGGCATATCTGGCTCGTGTTTGTTTGAAAATAGTGATTACTTCTTTAAAACGGAGGGGGGAGTCACGCTGCTGTAAAATCACGCCACTCGAAATCTTACAGAATTAATGTCCTCCAGATAGGAGGACACCCTGGTCAGTAGTTTTTATAATGTCGAGTGATAAAACAGCCATTCATTTTACAGTAGGTTGGCTGTGTGGTCTACCCTAAATGACACCAATATTTATGTATATTTCAGCAAGACGGTGCCATGTCGGCGGGGCTTAGAATTTGCCGACTGCAACCCCATGCAGAGAGGTCAGACCCCCCCCCTCCCCCCGAAAACGGTCCAGTGTCACCTGTTGGCCGTAGATGGCGACTCATAATGCCATAGGATGGGATCCTGGTGACTAAGCGGTCCATGGCTTGGTCACTTCGGGTTCCTACTTTGGCTAGATGAGAGGTCAGAGAGGCCTGATCTGATCAATCAGCTGGTCATGTCATGCCCTAGTATCTGTAAGTTCATCCCCAACCGTATCATTCCATTTTTATTTTATTAGTTAGTATCGCCTGTATTTATTTAACCATCAACATCCAAAAGACTGTCACTTATAACTGATTTTTACTTAACAATTTTATCTACATAGAGAGTAGAAAGTGGACCATGGGTTGACTTTCAGCAGCCTCGTAACTCTGTCTTTCCTTTTAGTCCTCACATTCCATGAGTGATATTTCTGACAAAGGAGGAAAAATTGATGTTTTCTGGATCGGAATCTATCCATCTAACACTTATTGTTGGCTAGTTTTTGACCTTGAAGTAGTATTTTTTGTTAAGCTCCTTACATCCGTGTCTGGAGCGATTTCCATTAAAAAAAAAATCGATCTGATTCTTCAAAAGGTCAAAACCTTATTTCTCCTTTTTATTTTATTTTTACTTTTCTCCACAAGTAGATACTAGAAGGCGGTGGCTGAGGGTCAATCACGTTGATAACAAAGAAGATTATCAATGCCTAACAGGAATGTTATCCTGAGAGTAATGTTTTTCTTGGAGTGGTGTTTTGAGATTAATGCTGCCCCTTTTCGGTAAAGTTCCCTTCTAAGAGTAATGTTTCCGTTTTCACTGTGAAATTTTCTTTTGAGAGCAATGTATTTTGGTTATCTAAGAGCAATGTGTTCTAGGAATATAAATAATTACCCTATTTATGGAATTATATTTGACAACTATATTTCAAACACAAAACTAGTGGTATAGGTCTATTGCTCGCTTGTATTATTGTCGGAGTCTTTTCCAGCTTGGGTGTGGTTATTTTCAAAGAGTAATGTCTTCAAAGAGTAATGTAATCTAGGAATATAAACAATTATCCTACCTATAGAATTATATTTAACAACTTTATTCGGCATTAACCTACAGATGGTTGATATGCCGTAAACCAAACCATCCAGCAAGACTGGTAGAGGGAGTCAGTTGGCTCTCAGTTGGTCTGAGAGACAGAGATTGGTCTCTAGGCCCTAAGCTGAAGGACTGTTTGTGTTTGGTTGGAAGAGAAACCCCTTTGTGGCAGCACTGACTAAAACAACCTAAGTGACACAAGCCAGTGTTGAGATAGGTACCGAAGACAACGAGCAGACGATCACGGCCTGTGCAGTAAATACACACAAACGTAGGTTAACACAATTACTTTTCAAAAACACCAATAAACTCCCTTGAAATTAGAGACTGCCTGTTAACTATTTCCATTAAGAGTTATGTCCTCTTCAATAATTGGTAGTTTAAAAAAAAATGGTTTGTCCCCATAGGTGGCACTGTTACTAATATTTCCATTTCAATGAGGGCACTAGGCTCATTTACATAGGAATGGTGGTGTTTCATTGTTAGCCCATCATAATCTGTGGTGAAGGTCACATGTATACAAGATCGATATTTGGCGGCATGATTCTTGCGGGCATTGACTGTTCGAAGACTATTATAGAAGAGAAAGATAAGGTTAAAGAGTTTAAAGTTAGTGATTTTGAAAACATTTATTTTGGATATTTGGGCAAGCAGTACTTATATATTTTTTCCTCTACATTTTTCCATAGCTGTTCAATTGCGCCAAAGATTGACTGTTTTAAAAATGTTTTGTGAGATAAATAAAATCTTGGTCTTTGGAATGTAACAAAATCTTGTTTACTTATATATGCTCTGTTGTTGCAAGTTGACAATCATCGAGCTTTCAATTGGAAGAGGTTGGTATACATAAAGTATAGAAGGTATCTGCTAAAAGATATATTTTCGCAGTCATGAAAATATATTTATGGCAATTAAGCTACACAGAGGCTTCTGCGTTTCACTATACACAAAAAAAAAACATAGCCAGGTACAAAGAAGAGTACCTTACCTTTGCCTTTGGTAGTATTTATTTGTTGCCTATTTGTTTTTTTTCACCCGTGTTTTTGTTTGTTTTGTTGGCTCTTGTAATAAATGCCCAGTTTATATATATATATATATATATATATATATATATATATATCCGAAACAGTTACATGGTAAACAGCTGATAATCCCCATTTGATATCTCACAATTTAAGTTAAGGTCCCTTGTTTTTGTTTCACTGTTATATACTTCTGCATTTGTAAATTTTCCAACGATATGTTGGCTTGTACAAGTGCTAAGTCTGTGATATTTTGGATTTAGTTAGTATCCATGAGAATTTAAACTGCATTTTCTTTCTTTGTTTAAAATGACTCAAAGCTTTTTTAGACATATATATATATATATATATATATATATATATATATATATATATCTTACTATTTCATGTATCTACATAAAATTTTATAAGCAGATATAATTTTTTATGTATCAATTTTCAGTATTTACTTCAGCAGTGCTCGATATGTAAGTAGAGCTAGGTAAAAAGTTATGAAAATATATTTATGGCAATTAAGTTACACAGAGGCTCCCACGTTTCATCCCCGCAGGGAATCTTTTTTTTAACCTGAAGATTCCCCGCGGGGATGAAACGCGGGAGCCTCTGTGTAGCTTAATTGCCATAAATATATTTTCATATATATCTATATATATATATATAGAAAGAGAACAATTTTTGAAGTGCAGTGAGTTAATTTGTTTTTTTCATAAATTAAATTGTAATTTAAAACCTAATTTAATTTACGTTTCCTTCCAGACATAGTATGAGAAATAAGTAAATGGTAGAACTTCGATTCTTCTTGTGCGTAGCTCGTGGTTAAATAGATGAATCGGCCTCGTCCTCCCTTCCCCGTTTATTGTAACACTTGCGCAAATTTAATTTCCATATTTTAAACACTTTTATTATTATTTTTTTAAATCTTGCTACTTGGTATGCAACGCAGAGATCATTACAGTGACCCTACCCTGACGGTCTCTGACCTTCCATAAGCACCTTGTCTACCTGCCTTAACCGACTGCAAGCGACTAAATAGCTTTTTGTGAGAGAAGGAGTGTTGGGGGATGACAGCGCGGAAATGTGAGTGATTAACCAAGTTTATTATCAGGGGAAATGTCAGTTGTTGTAGCAGCATTTAAAAAAAGAAATAATTCAGTGATTGACTTGAATTTTTCTCTTTTTAACATTTTTCTTTTTTTATTATTCGTTTTCTTTTTTTTTTTTTTTTTTCGATTTCTTTTTCTACTTTTTCTTCCAACTTTTTTAAAATAGGGTAAAGTGATGTGGGGGTGGTAATTGAACTTTAAAAACAGTTAGGAACAAAAAAATCTGATGTAGTCGTGGGGGGGGGGGCTAAATATGTAGGTGATAGAAATAGTTAAAAGTGGAAGAGAAGAGAAGAGAAATTTTGAGTAGTTCTCCAATGAATCGCTTGGCATAGATAGATTGATAGAGAAACAGAAATAAAAGGATTATGGGTAGAGATATAGAAAAATGTATTGAGATAGGTAGAAAGGAAGCCACAAGTAAGGTGGTCTCACCTGCCCCAGAAAATATATATTTGAAGGAAAAATACCAAACAGTTATTCCTCTGTTGAGCCAGAGTTTTCGAGTTATCTCTCTTGAGTTTAATATTAAAGCGCTCTTCTGTATGGGAGTTTGTAGTCTCATTCTGTCCAAGAAAATTCAGAACGGAACTCTTCCACTTACTGGCGCAACTTTCAAAGCGTATGGATATGTTGATCCCCTGCTCTGTCAGAGCATGGCTGTTAAAAGGCCTGACGACCATTCCGCCAGGTTTGGACGTGAGCAGCTATTCGGGTTTTGAATTTTGGTGTGGATACACTTGCTACGTTTAGCCATAGTGATGAGTTGTAGACGACGAAACAGCTATCCGTGGGTGACATATATATATATATATATATATATATATATATAATTGAAATAAAAGCCAAATTAGCAATACAAGATTAATTTTTTTTTTTTTCTTACATTAATCCTATCGATTACGGAATAAAATTCCTTCCTCAGGGGTGACCAGTATTGAGTCATTTTTTTTTTTTTTTTTTTCTCATCAAAAAACAAGAATAAAGAAACTTATTTCTTTGTTAATTTGATAAACGTCTTTGATGGTACGACGTCCTCGCCTAGCTGTTATGAAATGGCGGGTAGGATTCAAAAACCGGTGTCGAACGATGGATGCGTTGGCACGCTGTTGAGTAATGTGTGTGTTTCTCGTTCAAGTTTAAAGTATTGCATGGAAAGTTAATAAAATTGAAATACACACACACACACACATTCGTTAAGAAGAGTGGGGGGGGTTAAGCGATTGGCCTAGATATCGGAAGAGACAAAACGTTTGAAAAAAGGTGATAACGCACACACGAAAATGAAATTATTATACACAAGCAGGACTCGGTGGAAATTTCACGGTTTCTTTCCTACCGTCTTTTCTTTCTTCTTACCGTAAAAATACCTGTCGGCTAAATATATATTTTAAATAAATAAACGTTTTCTCCTTTTAATTTCACTGTATATTGTGACAATTTAAATCATTTTAAAATAAATAATTTACTTACTCAAATTTGTAAAAGTTAGATGTATTAAAATGAAAACAATTAAAAGAACACATGAAACTTTTTAAGTTTAGGGGACGACAGAATTCTATTTATGACGGTTTATTCGATTTAAGAACAGTTCATTTTTAAATGAGAAAAATTTCAATTTTTGGCAGACAGCGACATTAGCTATTTCTTAGTTACTTTTTGCATTTCACCCTTAGCAATCGGACGATCTCACTTTTTTCAGATAAGTGCGAAAGGTGATAACGTACGTACGAACACGAAATACAGATTATTGTTATAATCTATTACCTGTCGTGAATAGTTAATCAAAATAAAAATTACATCAAATAAAAATTACATCAAATAAAAATTTAAAATGCTCCCCCCCCCCCAACGACTTCATCTGAAATGTTTTTTACAAACTTTCCTCCAGTTACTCATTACAAAAAAAAAAAAAAAAAAAAAAAAATCCAAGAAAACACGAAACAAAATCTCACAGAAAAAACTCATTTCGGAGTTGCATCATTAATACATTTGAGGTTGTGTGAAGACTTGTTTTTAATCATTTGACCCACCCCCAAACCTCCTCTTCTACTCCATCCCGGTTATTCAATTCTGTTATTTGTTTTCCACATCACGCCCTTCACCCCACCCACACACACTCACACTCGCACTCACGCAACTCATTTATTACTCATTTATGAATTTTTTTCAACCTCTCCCCTATTCATTTATTACAAGTTCTTTTGCTTTTGCTTATTTTTTCGGGGTGGGGGGTGGGGGCATCAACACTAGATAAAGAGATAGAGGATAGCGTTATAGTGATAGCGAGGTGGATAGCGATATAGTGATAGCGAGGTAGCTAGTATATTGATAGAGAGGTAGATAGTGATCTATTGATAGAGAGGCAGCGATATAGTGCGGTAATTATGGCGAACGAGATCAATAGATATGGTGAACTAGAGCAGTAGAGAGGTATATATACAGATAGTTGAATATAGCGATAGAGAGGTAGGAAATAACTAACTACTTATAAAACATAGCTAAATCCCAAAATGTACTCGCATCTTCCCCCAATCTGTACATCCATATGGATGCCACCAGCGGCTGAATTTGTTTGGGTTTTTTATCATAAGGAGCCGTACATGTTTCCCTGATAAATTAATGAAGAGCTATGAAAATGCTGCGTTTTTGTTGCATGCTGGCTTCATCTTCCATCTTGAATTCGAGTTCGACTGCTTCTCTCGGAGACAAATATACAACTCGAAATGGTTGAGGGTTTTCAAGTGGTTTTTATTTTTCTCTGGTTTTGAACTCAGATGGTATGTCCTCTGGACCTCATTAAATCCATGTACCATTACTCAATGAGTAGATTGGTACAGCCTTTGTCTTACTTCTGACCTTCTGACCCTCTACTCAATGAGTATTGATTTACTCCTCTCCAGGAGTTAGGCACAAGGCCAGTTTTTATCCTACTCCCACAAGTAAGATGTGACCCAAGGTCGGGTCGGGAAAGTGGGGTTTGAAAAGCCAGCGCCCGAGAGGTGAGCACTCTGGCCATTTAAAAATTGCCAGGGCAGCCCCGTCGGCATTCCCCGGTAGGGGCGCCTCAGACAGTAAACAATAAACTTACTCCTCCCCAAAGAGGGGAGGCAAAGCCTGGGAGGGTGGACCTCCTAGAACTGCACAGGACAGACCCATTGACTGGCGTAAGTCAAGTCCCGAAGGACAAGACAATACCAGTCTATGGGGTGCAGTATCCATCGGAACAGATACTACACTTTTGGTACAGCCATACCCTATTTTGTCTTGCTTCTGGTCTTGGCAAGTTTTATACGTTAAAGTCTCGGGCCCTCCATTACCCACATGCCCCTTTACAATGTAACTATCTTTAAAATGAAAAAATAAAAATAAAAAATTTTTTTTCGGTGGCTTATGCATCAGCTTTCCATCAAATTTTGTGAAAATATGTTTGGAAGTTTTTGTATAAGCCTGCTTAACAAACAAGACAAAAACATGCTGATTGAAAACATTTCTGCCCGGTAACGGTTAAGATCGCCGGCCTAAACAGAATGCGATAAAAATGGTTTTATGTTGTTGTTGTTTTTTTAATATTATTACATGATGAACTAATACTTGTTGAGCCGCCGTCTTCTGCTGTAGTCGCCTGGGAAGCAGCTTCGTGGTATTTTGTTCCACAGATGGGACGCTCTAGGAAAGAAACTTTGTTCATGGAAGTTCCGCTTGATCTTTGGTACAGAGAGAGAAAGGAAAGTCCTCTACTGTGGTTGTTTAACAGTGGGGGAGAGACGAGGAATTAGAGATCAGTCGAGCACTTACCATACACATATCGATAGGTAGAGAGAGGCTAGCAACGTCTCTTCTGTGTGAAGGGGGCTGTCAAGGCAAAAAAGAGTGACTCGAGCAAAACCTCCCAAGATGTGACAGCAGATAGATCTGGCTCTTATACAGGTAGAAGATTGTGTCAGGAGTGAGGTACTTTCTGGAACGATAAAGCTAGGTTAAATAATACTGTGGAGTGGGGTAGACACCAAGAGCTCCGATTGGCTGAATAAGATCATGTTTGAAGAGAGAGGGCATTTTGAAGCGGTCAGGGTCGCCTACATATGGAGATAATAATTTTTAGCCTCTTTCATAACAACAATGATGTATACCATGGATTTTCCCCACTTATTATCTTCGTATTAAAAAGAACAACTATCAGACAAGATATTTGGGGGTCTGTGTTTCTCGTCTATATGTAACTTTTATTTTTATTTTTTATTTTACTACTAGCTGTCCCTATCCGACATTGCCTGGATTATTTTTATTTTCATTAATAATTAACATGACTGAAATGTAAAAGATTTTGTGTCCTCTTTAAAAATGTTATAAGTAGAACAAGGGGAAGTAACCATGTATTCGCCAATACAATTACTTCCCCTTTTTAGAAAAGTAAAAAGGGCGACCAAACAAAGGTAAGCAACTCTATATTGACGAATACAGAGTTACTTCCTTTACGATGGCGTCATTTTGAAAAATAAATAAAATAAAATAATTTTTCAAATGAATTATAACAAATTAATTTTTTTTTCCTAAGAACATGCACCAACGTTGAGCAAAAAAAACTGACGAATCAGAATCAAAGATTGATTTTGAATTATTTTTTTATCTAAGCCCTCCACTCAGAAATATGTTTTTATCTGGGCAATGCCGGGTAAATACAACTTGTTTTGGAGATAAAAAAAATATTTTAGTTGCGCTTGTAACATGGCTAAAAACTAAACGAAAACTCATAAATAAAATTAATCCTTGGATTATTATTAGGAAACTCCTTAAACAATGAAGGCAATATGGACCATAAATTGCAGTGCAGGATAGGAAAAGCCTCAGCAGCATTTAATCAACTCTGCAAGATCTGGAAAAGTAAAAAATACACCCTCAGATCTAAATTAAGATTTTATAACAGCAACGTTTTATCCACACTGCTATATGGAAGTGAAACTTGACATCTCAAAATCAGCCAAGAGAGGAAATTAGACGCATTTAATTCCAAATGTCTTAGAAAGATTCCAGGGATCAAATAGAGCGATCGAATTACCAGCCAAGAAGTCAGAGACCGCACTATCCAACAGGTGGTATTGTCAATAATCTGCAAACGACGTCTAGGCTGGCTCGGACATGCCCTAAGATTGGCCCCAGAGAGAATTGCTAACCAAGTGCTTCTGTGAAACCCTGATGGAAAAAGAAGAGGAAGACCAAAAATGAACTGGAGGCAAACAATCGAGAGATTTGATCGCAACGGGAAGAAGCTGGAGGGATACTATGGATCTGGCTTCAGACCGAAAACAATGGTTTACTTTGACTGCCTCATGCGTCGCAGGATGCAGTGGTTACTGAGCCCGAGAGAGTTAGATTATCCATTTAAAGAATAATACTGTTTTTTTTTTCTTTTTTAGTCATTTTCTTTAAAATGTGGAATTATCAGACACTTATATCAGCCAAGCGACATGGACACTGAAAAATTACATTTCCGCATTAGGTGGTCCCTCTTTCGGAAGCAGGTTCAAATCCTTTAAGAGTCTCATTTTCCACTTTGTCGTTTTATTTGTTTATTCTCAGCCTCGTGGACTAAATTTAATGGTATTACCTATGCAAACACGAGTATCAACAAAAAAGCAACACGATACATAATATACTTGTCTTGGTTGCTATATTCACAACGTTTCGGCCGATGTAAACTCTGGCTTTCTTCAGGTACTTCTTTTCAAACATTGAAAATCTTTGTTGAACTTTAGGAACCTATATGGAATTTCGAACTAAACCCTTTATCTAATGTACGGAGGTAGATTTTTCTTGTTCCGTCAGCGGGGTAGAAGTGTTAATTACTAAATTATTCTTAGTTATTATCACCTGCAGTAAGGATTGAACCTTCAACCTCTAGAAGACTATCACTTCGGACTTATTTTTAGTAAACGCCTTTATCCGTTGCGCCATGTGTCCAGATAATCCAAATTATACTTTCTCTCAAAAATTTGGAAACGTAATATACCATGGAAAATAAATTCCAATATAAACTATGCAAATATTTTCATATAAAAAAATTGAAGAGTCTTCTTCCATTTCTTTCTAGTCGTAATCTAAGGAGAATTGGAGATTCTTGGTTTTAGACTGATAGCCTGGATTCTTTGAATCTAACTCAAGCTACCATTATTACCTGTCATGGAACCTTCGCTTCAGTATGAGTCATGCTCTCATGTTAAATCAGGGATCATTATCATCATCATCATCATCGTTGCTTTTTCTTCCTTCCTTTTCTTCAAAATCTTTTCCTGTTGCTTCTCCGAGTAAGTGGGATTTTACTGCTGCTCCTGCTGCTAGCTTAGGATGGTGGGTGGGTGTCGGTGGAGCGAGGGTGGGGGTGGGGCCTTGGGATCTTCCAAGATCTGGATATATCGGTAATCAAATTTGGAGCAACAAACCAAGTAGATGAAACAAGATCTTTTGGATTTTGTTTTTTTCTTTTTATCTTTTATTTTAGTTTTGTATTTTTTCTGTCTCTGCATATTTGCCATGTGTTTGTTTAAAAATGGAAAGGGAAATGTTAATAGAGAATGTTATTAATCTTGCATAATCAAGGGAACCTCCACCAATACTATGTTTTAACCTCTTATATAAAGGGCAGGTGTATGTATGTATGTATGTATGTATGTATGTATGTATGTATGTATGTATGTATGTATGTATGTATGTGTAGCTAAAAATAAAAAAAAACTACAAAACAAACATCCACAAAGTTGGTATATTCTTGATTGACGTTGCCCTGGATGAATAATATCTAAAATTAAAAGAAAAATAATTATTCATTCTTTGGGGGTAAACTAGGTGAGTTTTTATCGGGTAGGGGGGGGGGGTTATGGTTTCTATTTCTGCATATTTACCATGTGTTTTACTTTAAAATGGAAAGAAAAATGTTAGTAGAGAATGTTATTAATGATGCAAAATCAAGGGAACCTCCACCAATTCTATGCTTTTAATCTCTTATATAAAGGGCAGGTGTATGTATGTGTGTGTAGCTAAAAGTCAAAAACTACAAAAACATCCACAATGGCGTTGCTCTGGTTGAATAATATCTGAAATTTAAAAAAAAAAAAAAGAATTATTCATTCTTTGGGGGTCAACTAGGCCAGGTTTCGTCAGCGGGGCAGAGGGGGTTATTTTTTTTCAACCATTGTTATCTATTATATAATGGAGAGGTGAATGACTTACATTATTATTATTTTCAATACATTAAAACAAGATAGTCATGGGATGGATAGAGGTGAAAGAGGAGTGGGGGAAAGAGATGTGGAAAAACGCGGAAAGGGGACAGAGAGAAAGATAGAAAGACGGATTGAAAGAGGTAGAGAGATAAAAGTTTAAGTATAAAGATGTTGCACACACTTTTTAACCTCTTCTATTTATTTTTTTTATGCCCTCGGATAACGCCGGGTAGTCCTGCTAGTAATATATATATATGAGAGAGAGATACTGTGTTTTCGAAATAAAACGGACTAGAGTGCTCAATTACGAATGTAAGAGCATAAGTAATTTTTATTAAATAATTACAATATAGATATCTGTTGTACAAAAGAGAATAACACCATAGGACTAAATGGAGACTCAGGAACTCAACTATTCCATGTGGCTCTGTAAAACCACTGGTATATATGTTTGTTCGATTCATTGTATAGTAATCATATATATATATATATATAAAAAGCGATGTTCCAACCTCTGTCGTAGAACACTAAGCTTACTGTATTTGTCCGCTGATTCGACATTATATAGAGTTTAAATTTTTCTTCATTCCCATGTTAATTGATGGTGACCTGGGGGTTGAATATCAGGCTGCAGAGTCAAAGGTTACTTTGAAACTTGGTTTAAATCCTCCGATCGACAGTAATTGTCATCTCCTACACTGAAGATTGCATAAGCATGAAGCACCGGTGTCTGTAGTGTATAATAAATATAATTATTTTTTTAAATGTTATATATATATATATATATATAACATTGGAATTTATTTCCGACAGTACCACGCTGCTTTTTAGTTGACACTTATGTTTGTGTAGGTAATATCATAAAAGAAACTGATAATGGGAATAAACAAAGGAAATCACAAAGTAGGTAATATCATTAAATAAGCTCTCTATCCTCCATCACTCATCTCTCTATTCTTCTCCCTCTATGCCCCTCTCTCCTCTTTCTCACCCTCCTCTCTTTCTCACCCTCCTCTCTTTCTCACTCTCCTCTCTTTCTCACTCTCCTCTCTTTCTCACTCTCCTCTCTTTCTCACTCTCCTCTCTTTCTCACTCTCCTCTCTTTCTCACTCTCCTCTCTTTCTCACTCTCTCCCCTTCTCTGTTTTCTCCCTCTCACTCCCCCTCTCTGTTTTTTCCTCTCACTATCTCTTCCCCTCTCTCTATCTGCTCCTCTCTCTCTCAATTCCCTCTTTCTCTGTCTCTTTCTCCTTCCTTTATCTCCAAGTAAAACGGGCTCCCACTTTTTTGCTCACTCTCTCCACCAACTTTCATAATGAATATCTTTCTCTCTGGTCTTAATAATACATTTGTCACTTCCATAACTATTCGTTTCTTCATCACATGCATACTCCTTTCCCCGACCCTCACATATACATGATAGGAATATGCAGCTCCCACTACTTGAACCTCCCACCCTCTTTATCTCCATTTCCCTTATCAAATCTTGCTTCAGGGTGTCTTAGTGAAGCTCTTCAGTCATGGAGGAGTAAAAAAGACACCTCTTCTTGTGCCGTTCGGTTACACAAGACTATCTGTTGTTTTACTCTTTTGTCTAGTTTTCCTTTTAAGCTTCGGAACATTCCGCTTGGTTTATAATTCAGAGTTTCTAATTATACTCATGTACTGGAAGAGGAGCGGGGTAGGGACTCTGAGGTGGTGTGCGATGGAAGCGATAAACGCCTTAGAAATTGGATTGGGTCTGTTAACCAATTATTACTATTTCCATCAATGCCCTCTTCAATAATTTATAGTTTGGAAGAAGATAGTTTGTCACCGTACGTGGCGCTGTTGCCAAGCATTTAAAAATGTGAAAACAAATGAAAATTTAAAACTAAAATGACTTCACTGCATCCCAGGCAACAGTGGGTATGTACAGCTAGTGTGTGTGTATATGTGTGTGTATGTATATATATATATATATATATATATATATAAAATTTTATTTATTTAGTACAGAAAACTAGTACAGCATCGCTACCGTCTGTTTCGAGTTTGGAAGGGGTCCGACCTTCCAAACTTTCGTCAGCCTCGAAAGTTTGGAAGGTCAGACCCCCTCCGAACTTTAAATCGACGGTACCGATGTTGTACTGATTTTTTGTACTAAATAAATAAATATTTACGCTCTTAATTTTGGATTTTACATCTCTCAATTAATTGAGCACTCTGCTGGGATTTTTCCCACTATCCTACAAATAAATAAATAAATAAATATATATATATATATATATATATATATATATATATGTTGTGGAGGTTTTGTTCATAAGAGTTAATCCTATAAAACTACAGTGTTTATAAGATAGTGCTCAATAACAAGTACAGCAATATTTGGTATGAATTTTAGAGAATTGAGTTCCAGAGCTTTATCTCCGGCATCGCCATGGCATGGGACGAAAAAAGGTTTTTAGCGTCCGGTCTCCATGGCGTCTGTCCAGGAACTGTTTCTATTGTAGTGCCAAAGTAAGGCTGGGCGAAAATGAAGGAAAAGGTGAGCATGCAGAAAAGTGTTCGAATTGGCCGATGTATTTCTACGCAAGTTTTAACATGCCTGCTTTAGCCAACCGAACCACAAGCTTATCACTACACAAGAGATTATGGATAAACATAAAAGAAAGTAGATCTCAATCATGTAACTGTTACAGAACCGACAGGATTCGAACTTTGTCTGCCCAGGTCGTCAATCCACGTTCGTAACTATTTCATCACGACCACATCCCTCAGAAGGGTTGATTTGCCATAAAACATAAGCAAACAAAAAAGCACATAGTTACATGACTAAGATCTAATTTCTTTTGTATTTACACACAATCTCTTGTGTAGTGATTAGTATGTGGTTCGGTTGGCTGAAACAGGCATGTTAAAACTTGCATAGAAATACATTGGGCAGTTCGAACCCTTCTGCACATACTGGGCTTCCTGTTTCTGCTCAGCTCGTTCACACACAAATATGATTCAGTTCTTGAACAGACGCCGTGTAGACCATATGCTAAAAAATCCTCTCGTCCCTTGTCAGGAATTCTCTATCTATAGCTAAGGCCTGCATGCCGAACAACTTGCCTTACATTTTTGTGTTCCTGTGTTAATGAAACTACTAAATAAGGTTGATTTGATTGTAGAGAAAATGTTGCCATTTTTATATGGAACTCTGGCGATCCTCTTTTCTTCATTTCGAACCAGCTCAGTCAGATAGATACAGACACGACCACCTCTACAAAATGGCTATCTCCAGTCTCCGGCAAGCGACGCATGACACCAACTCAAACTCTACAAGTTCTTCTCGTTTTGGCTGTAAACCTTAGAATCGATGCTCGGATATGTTCCTATTAGCTCTTTATTGATTTTATGTTAAGAAACAAATGATTCATGGCCACGGAGATCGATTTTTAGCTTTTCATGCATGACTCAGAAAAACAAGGGAATAATATATTTATTATTTTAACCGATGACTGCTATGCTGCTGGAATACTCACTATCTAAGGTCACAGAAAAGGGGACAATAATAAGACAAATTGTTGCTTGAGAAATATAATCCATGAATTAACGATCCGTTCACACAGGTGCAAAGTTTTCAGGTAAAATCTATATTTATGATTATCTTGCTTTTTACTGCCTTTTGTCGACTAGTGTACCTGTGCCAATCAAATTGACAGCAAAAACATTTAATTCTTTTATTGAAAACGAGATTTGCTTAGTTTTTCATTCATAATAATTGATTCATTCATTTAGGTGTGAATTTTATATATATATATATATATATATATATATATATACTAGTGAAAATATGTGACCGAAGGGAGCATATTTTTGCTAGCCTGGTAGGATGCTATCATGATGAACGAACATATTCTACACTGACTCCCCAAAGGAGGAGGTAATGACCGAGAGCATAGTATCATGACGAACGCCCCCCCCCCCCCAAAAAAAAAGGAGTTAATGTCTGGGAGGATGATATCATGACAACAGAACTGATAGTACACTACCCCCTAAACAGAAGATAATCCTGGAAGATTGGTATCATGAGGAACGAACACATATTATATTGCCTCTCCTCCAATAAAATGGAAGTAATACCTGGGAGAATCGCCCCCATAAAAAGAGAAGGTAATGAGTATAGTATCATGGAAACTGAACAGATACTACACTACCCCCACTCCCACTCACCCCAAAAAGGAGAAGTAGTCCCTGGAAAAATGGTCTGATTATACCAGAACAGATATTATATACCCCCTACCCCAAAGGAGGATATAATACCCGAGAGGATTACCCCACCTTCTTAAAAAGGAGGTAATTCCTAGGAGGACGGTATTATGACAACAGAACCGATACTACACTACCCACCCTCATTAAAAGATAATACAATAATAGATTAAATAATTTTCTTTTAATTCATTTAAAAATGCTTAGCCATGGTTACTTGACCTTTTAGCTAGGAACAAAGTGTAGTATCTTTTCCCAGCGACCCCAGACGTTTTACTGTCGACGAAAATATTGCGTATATATAAGAAAATATGACAATGCAAAATTACAAACTGTATATTACAGAATATTAATTTATTAGAAACTGTTTATAAAATAAATATGGAAATTAAGAAGACCTAAATGTATTTGAGGATATTTGCAGTTTTCTATATATACAGTATTTCATAAGTCTATGTTGTATCATAGAATTAATTAAGCACAACCTGGTTTGATGTTAATTAAGATAGATGGAAAAATTCATTTAGATATATATGTATATGTGTGTGTATATATATACACCAGTAGAATATATCCGCTTCAGGATGTGTATAAGCAGTAAATATAGCATTAGTTTTAAATTTTAATGATTTTTTTTCTTTCTTTGGGGGGGGGGGCCTTAAAAGTATAAGTTTACAATAAAAACAATGTGGAGGGGGGTGCAAGTTCAAGTAGTGCATCCCTTAAATGGTAAAGTTTACAAAAGAATATAATGTGGTCATGTTTACTCACTGTGTCGCCAAGAATATATATTCCAAAATTCAAAATGATCAGTTCATTCGTTTAGGAGTTTATCTTGTAAAACAAAATATTTATGTATATGCACCCCTCGAATGTTAAAATTTGCACAAAAAAAATAATATACCCATGTTACTCACCGTGTTGCCTAGAATATATAATCCAAAATTTATAATGATCCGTTAGTTAGGTTAGAGGATTATTTTGTAAATATAAATATATTCCATGAAAAATGCCAATATACTGAAATCATATGCCCTTAATAGGGTTAAGATGAAAATTCATATACACTAAACGTACAAAAGCAAGGAAATTCCCAAATTTTTACACTTTTATTGTCATTAAGGGTATGACTACATATCAACCAAACCATTTCATTATCACATCACTACAGTATAAATTTCTATGCATGAATGGATGAAGTGTGTGAGGTGCGCTGAAGAAAAATTCCTACCAGTAAAATACATAGCCCTGTTGTGCTTGCATACCCTTAATGACAATAAAAGTGTAAAAATTTGGGAATTTCCTTGCTTTTGTACATTTAATGTATATGAATTTTCATCTTAACCCTATTAAGGGCATATGATTTCAGTATACTGGCATTTTTCATGGAATGTCGCTACTTTTGTAAAGGCTATGCCTCAATACAATGGTCATTTTTAAGGTTTTTTGGAATTTTCTGGAAAACTAAGGTATATGGTAAACTGAAATTAAAATGCCATCAACTAGACCCTAGAACCTCTATCTCAGCCAAAAATCAGCTGAATCCATCAAATAGTTGAGATACAATAAAAATTTTGTGCAAAGTTTTAACTAATTTGGTTTATTGGCTTTTGAGTTATGATTGATCAAAGAAATGATATTTCCAGCATAGGCCATTTGTGAAGTCTATTAAGGGATAGAGCGCTCTCGCGCCTCCCTTGATACACACATACCTAACTTTATATATATATATATATATATATATATATATATATATGATTATTTATAAATAATATTTTCAAATTAATCCCTATACACGTTTCATGCTAAACCTTCAATCATCAGTATGGGAGGAGACAATCTCTGCCAGTCACATGGTTCGAACCTCGATACGAAAGTCATATTTGACTCAGTAGTTAGAGCGCACACCGATGTGTGCACCACGCATTGCCGTAGAAATGGGAGAGCAAATTAACGTCTAAATGACAAATACAGTGGCCATATTAGCAAGCCTTCAAGAAAACTCAATAGGTGGGACCTAGAGGATTGCATTATGCTATAAATAACGGCTTGTTAACTTATTTAAAGTGCTCAATCCAGCAAGAGCCTTGAACAATGATTTATAAATAATATTTTCAACTTAACCCATATACACGTGTTTCATGCCAAACCTGCAATCATCAGTATGGGAGTAGACAATCCCTGCCGGTCACACGGTTTAAACCCCAATATGAAAATCATATTTGACTCGGTAGTTGGAGCACGCAGCGGTGTCCAATATATATATATATATATATATATATATATATATATAAACATACACACATATCAGCCTTTATAAGAGAGATTGATACAATATATTGATTAAAGTTCTGTTTTTATTTTACCAATATTTTTTCTATCTGATTGCAAATATGTCTTTAGACACTTAATTTTATTTTGTTAGTCTTGTTTTGCACCATATCCGTCTGCTACAATGTGAGGAATTCCCTGTGATCACACCTTAACCCTTCCGATTGAGGAGGAGCCAATCTCCTCCAGCTGTGCAAGGCTTGGTCAAGTGTTCCACTCGAGATCAGTGGACTTATCAAAGATATGAGCAAATAAATGTCAACTGTTTCTCCTTCACTGTTGCTTGGAATGACCAACAAACAAAAGAAAGGAAAAAAAACATCTGCATAATGAATGGTGAAATTCCCAGGGAGAAACGGATGTTTCTTATTAGAGATGATAGAGAATCTCACTTGGATACAAAGATGGAGCCTTATACTTGATATGACATGAAGTAAAGTGTGTGTGTGTGTGTGTGTGTTTATTATACTATACAAGTAGAATGTTTTTTCTTTCTTTGGGAGGTATGGTACGGTTTTTATGGCACCCCACTAAATGGTAAAGTTTACAAAAAAAATAATGTGCCCACGTTACTCAGCCTATTGCCTAGAATACATATTCCATAAGCCATAATGATAAGTTCAATAGTTTAGGATTTTACCAAGCACATATTATTGACTTTCACATGCATGCACTGATCCTTTTTAAAATGTATTAACATAACTAAAAATTTTATGTGGAGCAATTCTTTTCTATTAAATTTTTTTCATCTAACTTATTTTAAAAGCCTAGAATATATATTTCAAAATCTATAATAAGTTCAATAGTTTAGGATTTTACGAAGCACATACATATTATTAATGCTCATGTGCACACACGGATCTTTTTAAAAATTGTATTACTTAATATAACACAAAATTTGATGTAGAGCAATTTTTTTTTGTCTATTAAACTTTTTGTTAAAAGGTTTTTTGAGATGAGTGCGAGTTGAGTGGACGCACCCCCTAAATGGTAAACTTTACAATGAAAGTAATGTGACCATGTTATTCGCCAGGTTGCCGAAAATATATATTAAATTAAAAAAAAAGATTTTTTAAACTTTATATATATATATATATATATATATATGCACCCCATAAATGTTAACATTTACAATAAAAAAAAATAATGTGTCCATGTTACTCAGTGTTCACTAGAATATATATTCCGAAATTCATAATGATCCATAGATTAGTTATGGAAATAATATATAGTGAAACAAAATATAAAAATTAAATGAATGAGCAATGCAATACAGTTTTTTTCCTGTCTGGAGGGTTACCCTTTTTTTAGCAGCACTGCTGATGATCCTTCAAGAAAAATAAAGGCCTTATACGTTTCAAACATTATATATATCTTGGTGGTAGGCCGAAACAATTGTATGCAAATAAAAAAAAAATTTTTTTGGGTTGATTTGTTCCCTACATTTGATGTGGTTGTGTATGTATGTATGTGTGTGTGTGTGTGTGTATATATATATATATATATATATGAGAGAGAGATGTAATGTGTGCATGCATTGCACTATAGTGTAATGTCCATCTCATTAACACTTATGCTTGAGTGTCTTATAAGTGGTAACTCATGAGAACAAAGGAAACCCTACCCTACTACACAATGAGGAGTTTATAATGAAGCAAAGGTTGCTCAAGTTTCTTCTCCTGAAATATCATTGATTTAAATCCAAGATGACTAAAAGCAATGCTGGGATAAGCAGAGAAGGGCTGGTATTATTTTGGAATTTTCCTTCTCCAAGACTAGTTGCCCTTCCAAGGATTGTGATTCTTGTCTATTTTACTATTTCATCCATAGCTCGGGGAAGCTGAGACATATTCTTACCTTTCCCAAGGGAATAAGAGGAATTATACAGCCACTTTTATTTAGTACTAGATAGACTCGTCCACCGGCGTTGCCCGGGAGAAATATAAAAGAATTAATTAAAATTTGTCAACATCCGACAGAACGTACAAATTTAATGTTTAGAATAATTGTTGAAGTGTGAAAGAAAGAAGAAAGGAAGGAGACGCGGTTGTAGGAGTTTTCTTGCCATCCCATGGTACCGGTATTTCCCAAACACCTGCTCTATCTATGATAATGAGCACCTTTAAAATTAAAGAGGCCTACAGAGCCCTATTAAATCCAATCCCCCTTCTGCTATCTTTGTATAGAAATTCCATTTTTTTGTGAGGAAAAATAAAGAAGAAAAATAAATATGTCTCCTGAGCACTACTGACACACACACACATATAATTAAAGTGGACTGCAGAGCACTAATAAACCATGTGTGTTCGAAGAGAAATGATGATATTCACAATAGTTAAAGTACTACCTATTACATTGATTTCTTTTCAAAAAAAAATCCGGCCCATAATTCTCCCTTCCCCTCCTCCCTCGTAGGCAAAAGTTTAACAATGTAAAAAAAAAATGTGTGTGTCGACTGGGGTCGAACTCTAAAGCTCTCGATCTACGATCAACGGCGATAACCACTTAGCCACAAAAGCGATTCAAAAATCTATTGAAAAATAGGTCAGTAAAACTAAGCATGTAGCTGGCATGCGTTTTATATTACGATCCGAAAGGCGACCAAATGTTGGGTCCACCAGTCACATGTTTTGGGTCATTTCTAGACGAAGAAATAGATGTTTTTTCACATTTTTGGATATTATGCATGTGAAAAGTGTAGGATTCAAGAAATGTCAACTTTATGCAAGTCTGTCTCGTAGCTTGACATATATTGACTTAATTCGGAAGTCGAGTCGCGTAAGAAATTGTAGCCGCCATGTTGAATAATGAAACACTGCAAGGAACTATGTTCGTTAATTGCATTCTTTAAAAACCGGAATGAGTATAAATGTATACGTAATAGGTAAAAATAACGTAATCTGATATTCTCGAATATCAGCGAGTTTAGCGGGAGCTTCCATTAAATGTGTGCGTAATATTTTGTATTATGTAGTAAATTAATAGCAGACAAATCGTAAATATTAACGGACACTTTTTTGAAAAGTAGACATTGTTTATTAGTTCCCGGTGTCAATGGGGAGAGTGTCAGTACTAAAGTGTTAGAGGGAAAAGTTTTTGCTACCGCCTATATGGAGTATGTTTTGAGGAGAATCGAAGATGGTGGGCCAAAAGTAATATTTAGTGTTAGCTGGAAAAAAATAATAACAAATTTACTAAAACACGCTCGAGTGAATAAGTGTAATATAGTGGTGAGTTTAGTAGCCTGTAATGCATGTGGTTATTTTCCTATTCTCCGAGAAGGTATAGGGGGAAAATCGTCTTAACTTTATTTATTAGATTAGGAAACGATCGCCCATCTAAGTAGTGACCAGACTTCATGTTCTTTAACCATTGCTCCATCGTTATCATCTGATGAGAAACTAGTGTTTCAAAGTGATATACTGATGCTACCAGATCAGGC
This sequence comes from Sepiola atlantica, assembly GCA_963556195.1. Taxonomy (NCBI): domain Eukaryota; kingdom Metazoa; phylum Mollusca; class Cephalopoda; order Sepiida; family Sepiolidae; genus Sepiola; species Sepiola atlantica. The sequence continues at coordinate 32,767,351 of OY744532.1, read as the reverse complement.
TGTCTTAAGATATCGACTTCCTGATTTAAAATGCACCAAACATTGATGTTATTATTTTTCTTTTCCCTTTGCACAACTCAATCATGTTTTGCAAAGCTAAAAACAAAAAACATGTTTCCTCTACAAAACAACCAAACCAAACACCATGAATAAATATTTGAAGATATAAAGAACTTGAAGCATAAAAACTTTTACCAAAATGACCTGAATAGACATTAAATAACCTGAAAAGGGTTGATATGCCGTAAAACAAAACAAAACCAACCAAAGTGATATAGCTGTAATTAATGAGTGCAGTCGACCCTCTATCTGCATTATACCAGAGTGGTGAGTGTTTGGGGTTGGCCAACAGGTTCACTTGATAGTCACTCGCTCCACCAGGGTAGAGGCAGAACAAAAAGTGGCCCCTAGATGACCCCCAGACTGAAGCCCATCAGCTGGTAAGTCATGAAGTCACGTGGGGAAGGAGGACAATCATTATTGCCACAGAATGGTTTAGCAGTGCAAAAATAAAATGACAGATGATTATGATAATTCCATTGTTTCTAAAAGAGTACCCCCCTTCCCCCTGTAACAACGTATTGGGGGTGGAGTGGGGTAAGCTGAGCCCCAGAAGCAAACAAAGCCCTTAGAAAACCAATCGACATTACTTTCATTCATTTATATCTAATGAAAAGGCTTTTTAAGTCATCTGTTTGGGGTTTTTTTGTATCTTTCTTCCATCTTTATATTAATTTTTTTTCTGTGTGTAAGCTTCTGTCGTTTTTAGAATGTGTTCATATAAGCAGCTGTAAAAATAGTAGACATTATGTACACAGTGGATGGGGGGGATGGGCGACCGAAGCGTACTGAGTGCGAAAATGACCCCCCCCCTCTCCCCGTTTCTCTGAATGTTCTCCTTTTTTTTTTTTTTACTCTGCAAAGGTTTCTTTCACTTAATCTATCATGTGTTTTTTTCTATCATGTATACTTACCACTCCCCCAACACACACACACAGTTGTGCTTCATTTGGTCACTTTTTTTTTTAATTGACCTTTTTCGCGCACAGGGGATTGGGGGACGATCCCTTTTTACATAGATCTGAGACTAAGTCTTTAACTGATGGCGATAGTTTCTAACTATACTTAAAGATTTTTATGATAATCTTGCAATATAGTTAACAGCATAGAAGTAATTAAAACAGATAAAACACAAATAACTTTAACCAAACGCATTAAAATTTAATTTTCTACCGACCTGTATACTTTTAACGTTCTGAAACTGTTTTCAAGATAATTTTATTTCAGAATTAGATTTTGTTCAAAGCTGTCTCTTTCGTCACATTAACATCAAAATTGCTGCCTTTTGCTATGTTATTGGAGGGGCTTCATTCCTTAAAAATATAGTAAAAAATTTTTTTAAAAAGGACTTACTCGACCACCGACCTGAAGTTCTAGTGGTAATACCCCTCCCTTTGAACTTAAGGTTATTGGTAGGGTAAATCTTTTTTTTTCTTTTTTTTTTTTCTTTTTTTTTTTTTAATATCTTTTCAGCCTGAAGTTATCTGAAACTAAGCAACCATTGCCAAGAAATCAACACCATTTTTTTTTTTTTTTTTTGCATTTTGATAACGCTAAAAAATTCTGAGATAATAAATCTTACAATCAGTTTCCACACTTTAAAAGTATACGGGTCGGTAGAAAATTAATTTTTAATGCGTGAAGTTATTAGTTGTAATTTTTTTCTCGATTTCTCGGCTGTCAACTCTACTGCAAGATTACCTTTGTTTCTATTCCAAGTAATATTGCAGCGATAGGCAAATTCAGAGATAATATATATAAGTAGATTATTCTTTTCTAATTATTTTTAATTAAATCGAAGACGTTTTCAATAATTTTTTCAGCATTAACTGAAGTATATCTTAGATAAGCAATCGAAGGTTTCAAATTTAACATAGTGATTTTCAAAACTGTGAAAGTTTTACATCATTTGAGTTTAGACCAGTTTACACACATGTGTAGTAACGTTGTACAAAATTGGCAGAGGTTATGGGTTTATGTGATGCTTGTCGTAGACAGTCATCTTGTGTAGTAACGTCGCTGTGTCTGTATTCATATGCCAAGCCATTCTATGGGTCTGTAGAGATTAGTGTAATGAGATGCTTGTCGGAGATAGCCATTCTGTAGTAGGGTCGTTGTCTGTATTCATCTGACTGGCCTTGCTTGAGATGAAGAAAGAAAAGGGTCACCAGGTTCCATTTAAAAAGACAAACATCTACGATTATACCAACTTTAGGAACCAGGAGGAGTTAATAACACAAGATTATAAGACAGATTTGTTCGGCTGGTGAGCATGGTCTATAGAAAGAGAATTGAGTCCCAGAGTTTAATCTCGTACCTCAACGCCATTTTGCAAGAAATGAGAAGATCAATATGGCGTCTGGTCACAGTGACAACTCTTGAGAACCTTTTCATAAAAAGCGTCAAATAAGCTTGAGCGGAAGTAGCTGAAAGGTGCGCATGTGCTGTGTTCTAATCGTCCAATGTATTTCTCCAAGAGTTTGGACATGTGTGTTTTAGCCAACCGAACCACGTACCAATTATTACGCGAGAGATACGTGTTAGTTCTAAAGAAAATAGATCTTAATCATGTAACTGCTACAAATTGTTAGTTTTATAGCTTTCTAAATTGTTCTTACACATAAACGAACTATAATTTTACTCATAAAGATATAACAGGATTTATTTGCGCTTGCAAGTAATACACCAATATCTAGCAATGCATGTAAATCTTCCTGATGCATAGATATATGAAAAGGTGGACTTACAAAGATTTGTCGGGCACAGAACTGGTCTGTTTTGGGTGAGTTGAGTGACCACATGTCATGTAAATGGTCTGTTTTTGGTGAGGAGAGTCAGCACATGTCACAGAACTGATCTATTTTAGGTGAGGAGAGTGACCACATGTCACGGAACTGGTCGGGACATAATAGAAGCAGTGGACAACGACTGTTGTCGCTTTGGTGATGAGACCAAAAAGGTGCTAAGAGCAAGGGATTTGGAAAACATTTTTACACTTTGATCGATATCTAGATCAAGATTTGGCATCCACAAAAGAACGTTGCTCATGATTTTATCCTTATCCCTCCAGCAGTGCCCATAAAATCTAGTTGTTCTCTCTCTGATCAAGGCTGAGATTTGAGGAAGGTGTCCGTGGAGTTGCTCTCTCATGAGGTGATGTCTCCAGGTGTTAGGAGCAGCTCTTGGCATTCTAGTGTACACACCATCAATTGTTTTCTCCTATCTTTTGGTGAAAGTCCAGGTGCTACTTCTGTATACAAGAACTGATGTAACAATGGCTTCAAAAGAGTAACGTTTTATCTTCAGGACCGGCGGCACAGTTATAAAAGTGGTGGGGGGGGCTCTCCTAAAAAGTGGGGGGGGGGCGGTTAAACACATGCATATATAACTTCATTATTGATGACCGTAAAGTGGGGGGGGTAAGTCAAAAAGGGGGGGGGCTTGGGCCCCCCCCCTGCCCCCTGCCCCCCCCCCCCCGGTGCTGCCGTCCATGATCTTGGTGGGAAGATTTGCTTTCCAGATCGCTTTCATCTTGTCCAGGCTTTGCTGGTCCACACCTTTACTTAACTCTCTGTGGAATTTTGCTTTGCAACTTTACTACCAAGATAGGTAAACTCGTCGACATTTTTGAGGCAAGTTCCAATTAACAAAGAGATATAGTTTAGATACTACTCTATATAAATTGTTTTCCGCAAAATTATAAGTAAAACTAAAAAGATCTTAAGTGCTCTGTTGAAGCAATTTTTTGGGGGGGAGAGGGGGGGGGTCAGCAGGATTTGAGGATTCAGAGATATAAACCTCTGCATGTTTGTTCCTCTGTTTTAAAAGCTTGCTTATAGCTTGGCTGTTTTCTTTTGCGTTTTTTTTAAAATCAAATCCTAACCCATAAAAATCAAGATACTTGATCAATCAATCTCCTTATTTTCGAGTGTGCTTTATTCTTACTGATTAATTCTGATCCCATTTTGACCCTTGATGGTTATTAAAGCCTCAGGCCATTTTATGTTTTAGATCTGTTCTATGACCTGCAAGAGGCTTCGTCCACCAGACAGTACGATTTCAGAAAAAGCATTTCAGTTGTTTGTCTGTCACACTTCAGTCTGAAATAGCATTTCAGTTGTTTGTTTGTCACACTTCAGTCTGAAATAGCATTTCAGTTGTTTGTCTGTCACACTTCAGTCTGAAATAGCATTTCAGTTGGTTTGTCTGTCACACTGAAGTATCTATTTACCTGCCTCTCCACGAGGGCAGAGTTAGACACAAAGTCGTTTTTTAATGTTGAGGAAATCCAGCTCCTCAAAAAAAGGGCAATCTGGATTGGGACAAAAATTAAATTTCTCCTTTACTGACCGAGGACAAAAAAAAGTATTAGAACAGATATTACACTTTGCTCCTTGCAGATTAAATGGACGGATTTTATTTCAAGAAACTGTTTGTCGGTCTGTCGGACTCAACTTTTAAATAATATTGTCATCTGACTGTCATGCTTAGGTTTGAAATAGCATTTTTGTCGGTCTGTCAGACTCGGTTTTGAAATAGTATTTTTGTCGGTCTGTCAGACTCGGTTTTGAAATAGCATTTTTGTCGGTCTGTCAGACTCGGTTTTGAAATAGCATTTTTGTCGGTCTGTCAGACTCGGTTTTGAAATAGTATTTTCGTTGGTCTGTCAGACTTTTATACAGGTAGTGTATTGCGTCAGGAGTGAGATACTTTCTGGAACGGTGAAATGATCCAACCATTTTACGAGCAACCTTAGTAACAGATCTGATGTAAGTCTTCCATTTCAGGTCTAGAGTAAACGTCAGTCCTAGAAGCTTATCAAAGCAGGGGACTTCCTCAAGAAGAGAGCCATTCATTTCAAAGTGGGGATCCAAGCGTTAGTTGTGAAAGAAGAGAAGTTTGGTTTTAGATGCATTAAAAGTAACCAGCCACCTTTTTTCCCATTGCACAACATTCTCCAGGTCAGAAGAGAGAGAAATAGAAACATGCAATTTCAAAATCAAGTCGAACAGATCGACGAAAATGCTATTTTTTTTATGTACTAACGAATCACTGCTTATCAAGGCCAAAAGGCCACTCGAGGGTAAGGGTGAATGAGTTTGTAAAATAGTCAAGACAACACTGTGAAGATTCATAACGATGGTTGAAACTGAGCAGAATTTGATTATTTAAGAGGACGGCTCAACAAGAATTTGTTAACATTGAACTTGAAAACGACCATGTTGTAGTCAGCTTGGAAGCAGACTCAATTTTGAAATAGCATTTTCATCACTTAACATAGAAGTTTTGTTACCTTGGTGATATCATAGGAGCACAGGGTGGAGCAGGTGCTAATGTGATTGCAAGAGTTAGGAGTGGATGGAGTAAGTTCAGGGAACTTCTGCCATTACTAACCAGCAGAGCGTTATCACTGTTGAAGAATAAAATATTTTTTACTAGAATTAATGGACCTTATGAGCCCAAATTCTAGTATATTAAATAATTTTTAATGTCAATATGTAGTTAGACAAATCAATTGTTTTAGAATATTAAAATAATTTCCAACGCTATTGATAATATTTACCCATTTATTTATTCATTTTTTATTATTGCTTATGTTTGAATTTATGTTTTCAAACATGATGTAAATCATAAATCTATGACGTCACACCAAAGCTATAATTATTTCGTTATGGTAATGTTTTAAGCTCTAGTTACAAGAAAGTCTAAATAGGTCAGTTGGTAGAAGCTCAGATTGAAGATCTCAAGGTTTTGGTTTCGATTTCCGGTCATGGCATCTGCTTTATTTGTTGGGAATTTATTATTTACTATTAATGCAATATTCTCCATTTCTAAAAGTAGTTAAGATCTCTGATATTTCGAAATGAATCAAATTATGCAATGTATTTATTACGTTTAAAAAAAATTGTGAGTGACGTACAAAATCTCTATTTATCAACTTTGAAAGTGTGTGATTTTGCTTCTAGTCAGGTGGGTGGCGAGTATTTTCTTTGAGGGGAGTGCAAATGCAGTAAGTTCATCGGAGCACATTTCATGGAAATACTTTTCTACAAGCACAAGGATGCAACACTGTAGTGATGTAACAGGGGCTGGAGCTTGGCAGACTGTGCGGGAACTATGAGGTTAGAAACTGATTTTTTGCAAAAAGGAGAGGCTAGTGTTGTTTTTGGATTATTATCAACTTGCTTTCATGGTGACAACATGGCTGCCCTTTCTCTTTCCTCCATCATCTCTTAAAATGGACAATAATAAAAAATAATCTCTTGGAAAGTTGTAATCTTTGCACACACATATAAAGGTGAAATCCGTAAATGCAATACATAGGACCCTAACCCTAAAAGAAGAAAAATAAATCTATAAAGTAAAAGAAGGATAGAAATATATATATAGCGTATCATGGTGTGGCATTCCCCCTGGGTGGGTTGAGCCAGCTTCGTCTGAAGGAGTAAGTTTCTAAGGAATTTTAAATTCATATGTCGTCTTTAGTCACATGTATATCCCAGTGAGGGGAGATCATTTTGACGAGGTGTTGCCATCTACATACAGTAAATAGACAATATTAAAGATAATCTTTTGGTAAGGGTCCAGATAATCTTTCCGACTTATTAAGAATGTATTCTTCATATAAATTTGAAAACCAAATAATGTTTTGTTTGTTTTTTTAAATAAATAAAATCATAAAGGCTGAGACTTTCAGCAAATATGTCTTTTTTCAAAACAAGGCTTCTTTTTTTCTTCTTCTTCGTTTTCCTAGTATTAACCTAAGGAGAAATGACCCTCTCGTTGAGACAGCAAATTATATGTCCGGTATTGGTGACGAGAGTTTTAAAATAAATGATTTTATTCATTAAAAAAAATATATACATCATTTAGTTTTCAAATTTCTATAAATAATACTACACGAAAATAATCTTTTCTAAGATGTGACCAATACCTTTTATTAAGAATGTTTTTTTCCTCTTCCTGTCTTGAATGCTTAGTCCAATTCCTCTGGGTGAATCATCTTATTGCCAATTTGGTTTTAGTTGTAATCCCTTATACATTTATAAAGGCGAAATTCGTGAATGCAATACTTCGGACCCTGAAACAAAAGAAAAATAGTTTCTCAGGAATATTTAATTAACAAACGGTTCTCAGTCGCATATATATGTTGTTTTTAGTTTGTTTTTTTTGTTTTTGTTTTTGTTTTCTTGCAGGGAGGTGTCGTCATCCTCTCACATACATTGCTAAATGGTCACCCATCTGGTACTGACCAGACTCAACATTGCTTAATGATTTAATGAGAACTGGTTTGTCAACTTGCTTTTATGTTGACAACATGGCTGCCCTTTCTCTTTCTTCCATGATCTCATAAAATGGACAATAATAAAGATAATCTCTTGGAAAGATTCCAGATGATTCTTTACGATTTTTAAGAATGGTTTCTCCTCCTTCTCCTCTCTTACTCTGCGTGAGTCATCTTATTACCGGTTTGGCTTTAGTTGTAATCTCTTGCACACATATATAAAGGCAAAATCCCTGAATACAATGCATAAAGGCCCTGAAACACAAAGAACGAATTATTTATAAAGTCGCATGTATATCCGGTTCAGGGGAGATGATTTTTATGATGTTCGTTTTTGCAGTTTGTTTTTGGGTGTTTTTCGGGGATGGGGAGTGGTTTTTGCAGGGAGGTGTCACCAACCTCCCACGTACCATAAATAGACAATAAATATAAAAGAGTATGGTAGTTTGCTTGGAGCATTGCTAGAAAATAGATATATAGGCTGTAAGCAATGCAGAATAAGCTGGAACTCTGAAAGAGAAGATCAACAAAAACAAATAATTGAAGACAATATATGTGATATTTTTGCTTGAAAAAAATATCTATTTATTTTTCAGTAAATCTTTCACATGTTGTTTCAGAGTTGTTTTCAGTTATTGTTAACAGAATCCGGGATGGTAGAAAATATTTTGATATTTCAGGAGAAACACTCCCCTTTTCAAAAAACAAACGTTTTACAGAGAAAAAATATCAAAGTTGGCCTTTTCATCTTCCCTTTCACACGTTTCCGGCTTATTCCACATTGCATGAATCCTTATTAAATATGCCTATATAATTATTTACCAGCAATGCTTCAAACAAACTACCATGCCCTTTTATATTTATATATATATATATATATATATATATTTCGGAAGCAAGTCATTTATTATACACGCGTCGTTAAAGACCACAGAGTTTTCTCTCTTCGCTATCTTTTTTGTTACTTTCTCGACGCGGCGAGCGATTCGTCGGTTTTCTGGTGTTAATTGGTGGAGTATGGCACCTAACGTTGTATCATGGGCCATTCCTCTAGTGCTTCTGGTCTCTCGACCATCTTCAGGAGGCTGTGTCTTATTGTTACTAAGAGCCGTATTTATAGTTTTATTATTAGTTATATATATATATATATATATATATATATATATATATATTGGTTGTGATCGTTTAACGACATGAGGATGAAGAAATTGTAAAATCAGAATAAAGGTATGGTTATGGATTTTTTTTTCCTTGCAATTTGGAACATTTTCGGATATTATGGAAGGTGTATACTAAAAAATACATGTTTTGTAAGAGCACACACACACATATATATCTATCTACATATATATATATATTATATGATCTTTATTATAGAATGGAGAATATTTTTTATTATTTATTTTGTAACAATTTCTTTTGTGATTTCTGCAGATTAATGAATGTGAAAAACTGCTAATGGCCACACAAATTTCTGGTTGACTAAATGACTACAAACTCTGCCCCCAGATAATATATGCGATATTTTTCTTGAAAAAATGTATCTATTTATTTTTGAGTACATTTTTCACATATTATTTCAGTAAATTACAGGGAAGAAACGTCCAACGATGTGGATTTAGTTGTAATAACTTGCACACCTCTGAATATAATATGTAGGGTCCTGAAGCACAAAGAACGAATTTATAAAAGAAAAGAAGATAAAAAAACTCGTTATTTGGATTATTCGAACTACTGTTCTCATCTTGGATGCTATTCTCTAAAAACGATTCGACCGACGTAACCTCTGACCTTCTTCAGGTGTATCTGTCGAACTCTGTATGGAATTTCGAACGGAACCCTTTATTTAATCCACGGAGTTAGCTTGCTCTCATTCCGTCAGCCATAATCGGGTAGGAGTTTCAAGTAATTCGTATTTTTAGTATCACCTGTTCTGAGGATCGAACCTTCAACCTCCAGAAGACTGTCACTTAGAACTGGTTATTACTTAGCACTTATACCCTTTATGCCACAGGTCCATTCGAAATTCTGAACAGATTCCGACAAGAAACATTTGATGATGGTCAAAAGGTACATCAGCCGAAACGTTGTGAGAATAACATCCAAGATGAGAACAGTATGTTACATTCTCGCTTACCTCATTGGGCTGTATGCACCCGGGTTTAGTTTTGCTTGTTGGTGTTTCTCGTGTTCGTCGTTGTGGTCAATGTTCGCACTGTTAAACTCTGCATTGACAGAAACACCAGGTGGATGCTGTTGTTAAGTTATTTTATCAGTTTTATTCAACATTAAACAGACACATTCTGTATGGTTGTTTTGCACGGGAGAGAGATAGAGAGAGAATGAAGGAATCAGAAAAAGCTTTTGTCCGGTAATTTAGGCCACACGGTCGCCGTCCTCACCTGCTACTGGCAGTGAGCAGACTGACGCTTTATAACCTCTCCTCTGTTTGTAAGTCAGGAACAAAAGAGGTCGACAAGGCCTCCCACCATCCTGACACCACTTCCGACTTCCATTTTAGCTCCTACCCCCTAGAGGGAGCCCTCCTCCTCTCTGCACCCCCACTATCTAACAAGTAGTGTGAATAATACAGATTATCAATCCTCATCTTAAAAATTCTGAGACCTGATAAACCACATATGTAGCGACTGGAAGAAAGGATCCTATCAACCGTGTTTCATTAAAAACTTGGTATTGGTGGGATTTGGGATGCCTTACTTGCTTGATGTTTCAGATGATTCGGCCATGGACAGCATGCCACCTCTTATTTTTGTTGATATAGGATTTGCCGAATTCTCGGCGTGACTTTTTTGAGTCACTGATATTGGACACTTTAATCGTAAATATCTTATGAAATTAATATCTATATCCCGATTTTAGTTTTTTCTGGCATAAAGATTACTGTATATGATGTCTTGCATAACAATGCCGGCCCCTCAACGACCGTCGATCCCCCCCCCCCCCCCAAAAAAAAACACGAGTTGTGGGCTTCTTCTTCGTCTGGCTGTGTCAATTCTAGTCTTGGTAATTGCCAGGGGCGCAAGCACTAGTTTATAATTTGTATTCAAAGCAAGTAACAATGCAGACAAAAATATATACATTGTGTAAACTTGTTAACACGTGTGTTGTTAAGGCCCTGTCATTAGTGTCCACTCTTCTGAGCTAAGCCTTCCATCTCCTAAGACCAGGATATCAGCTAAGACTTAACTGAGGTCTCTCGTCTTGTCTGCTCAATCTTCTCAAACCGATCTATGTCCCTCAAATATATCTACTTTCGACCAGAAATCCTAAATGTCAGGTCTTTTTTTCAGTTACATTCAGCTGAACACTGGAACTGGTTATATCCGCCTATTCCTCAGCTCACTCTCCCCATCGTTATCCGGCCACCCAGAAAGCTAGAAACTAATTGTCATGTTGTCATTCGTCTGGAGAGTTCAATAGATCTGTCGATCTTTTTATTGTCGTTCACTTATCTACTTCCTAGCTAACATTTTCCGGCGTCTATAGTATCACAGCACATGTACTTTTCGGTTTGAAGAATTTATCTTTATTAATATCCGAATTTGGTATCCTTGAATTTTTCCTTAAGATTGTTTTTTTTTGTTTGTTTTTTTAATTTCATCCTGGATGTTTGATCCTTTGAACATTTTTCACGACTATAACTACATGTTTTTGTTGGAGTGAATAGCGAACATGTTTTTGATTCTATCTTTGGATCTTATTGATGAACTTAAATTTTGTTTCTCTTTCCACTTTTGATCTAATAATTATAACGAAAAAAAAATGTTTTTATGGTAAACTACCTGGATTTTTTTTTATTATGCAGATCTTTTGAAAGTAAGACTGGAACTGAATCGTTCTGTTCATCACGTGGCTTGGTTTTCGCACCAAGACGATTCATTGTGTATGAATCTTATTGGGCATAGACGTGTTGCTTGTCCATACGGTGAAGAGGCGATGGTTACATAATCTACGAGCCGAATCACAATCTCACTGCTGATCACATATACCGATACAAAATAGTTTACTGATGCGACTGCTACATGGCTATCTTCTAACAATCTGGGGGTCATTTCTACTTAATTTTATACTGCAAACTGTAATAACCTAAAAATTATTTTGGAGAAGACAACCGCCATTTTTTTTTTCCAAAATATTATTTTCGGTCAAGTAACTCTGTATGGACGAATACAGTTAGATCACCTTTTTAAAAGATGGTGGCCATTTGAAAATAGTGGTTGGACAGACAACTCTGACTTTTGCTCTAAGAAGAAATTTTTTAAAGATAAATAGTTTTTCGAGTTTGGAGTTCTCCAACATAATGAGGTAAAAAAATATGCATAGGCGATGAAAATGTTTTTTAAAATTTTTTTATTTATTTTTTTTAATTTTAATTATTTATTTATTTATTTTTTTAATAATATTAAATGAGGACGTTTTGGAGGTGTAAAAAGGAAACAGACGTTTTAATACACTTTTCGTCAAAAACAGGCAATGTTGGCATCAAACATACGATAACGTGGATTGTGAAGCATGGAGTAGTACTGAAACGAACTCTTGTAGTGAATTATAAAAATAATTTATTTAAGAAGTTTCTTGATTTCATAACTTGTGTTATCTCAATAAAAATACAAAAAATAAAATGTCTTTCACCTTTTTTTCATCGTAAAGTGAATTATAAAAATAAGTGGTGGTTTCGTTTCGTACTTCCATTCCGTTTTTCGTTAGTCCCTACTTCCGGGGTTTTCGCGTTCATTTTCTAGTAGTTCAGACTTCATTCTTGTAGCATACTTACACATTTCAAACATGTTTTTCTTCCGATTATATAGGTAATAAGATGTAGATTTTTACTCGAAATGGTTTCTCATTTGATATTATTTAAACAAAAAAAAATCATTTTTCATCGCTTATACATAATTTTTTTTTATCTCATTATGTTGGAGAACTCCAAACTCGTCCATTACCGTTTTTTCTTAACTAATGATATCCAGTAAAAATAAAGAGTACCCCCCTCCCGATCAAATAACGAAATTCTTGACTTTTAATTACAAAAAAAAACAAAACAAAAAAACAAACAAAACGAAACAACTCAAAACTTCACATTCAAACAAGAAGCTGTTTTCACTTTGAAATGTCTTCTTTGAGTTGCAAGGTTTCCCTCTAATGGAGATTTGCTCTAAACTTTGGTTTCATTTTCAAAGGGAAAACAATCTGAATATTTTTCTCATAAAAATACAGACACCTCATCCACGGACTTTAAGAGGAGAAATAAAGATATTTAAAAAAAAATGATGTTAAATATTTGTTCCTTTTAATGAAGACTTGCTCGGTAGAGCAGGAAAATATTTTTGCATAATAAAGAAATAAAGACAGACAAATTGTCCATTTTCCTCCTTGTTACTGTAATAGCCATCTTTCTTTTTTTTTCTCACAATAATTGATTTAAAAACAAATAATAAATTATAAAATATTTTTTTAAAATTTATATTTACTCATTTTGTCTATTTTTCTGCTGATATTTTCGTTATTATGCGTTCACCATGTTTTTTCGTTATTTTTATTTTTTTTGTTATTCAATTCTTGATTTAATCTTTCTGACATCTTTGCCAAATTGTCACATATTTCATTTTTTAATTTAAAACTTAATCTTCATTATTAAGATTTTTTATATTTCATTTTGACGTTTCTGAAGATCTATTTTGTAAATTTTGCTGCTATTTCTTGTTTTGGGATAAAATTTTCATCTTTTTTTTCTTTTTTTTTTAGTTTTAGCCTCTTTTACATTTTTTTCAGTCTCTCCATTTTTTTATGCATTACATCATTCATTTGTACCCTTTTCTTTATTTATTCTTTTCAGTCCCTTCGGCCTTTTTTTTCTTTTTTTTTTAAATCTATATATTCTAAACATTTTTCGTTTATGGTTCGGTTTCTTCCAATTTTTTTCATTTATAGATCAATCTCTTTTATTTTTTACGTTCATGGTTCAATCGATTTCATTTTTTTTTTTGTGGTTCAACCTCCTTCAGTTTTTGTGGTTCAATCTCTTTCATTGTTTTTTGTTTGGTTCAATCTCTTTCATTTAATTTCATAGACCCATCCCCCAAACCTGTGCCACCCCCATTTTTTTCATGATTTATTATTTCTTCCATTTTTTTTTTTCTGTTCCGGTTCTGTTTGTATTTACATTTCTCCTTCATTTTTCTTAAATCTCATTCTTGTTATTGTTAGGTTCAATTTTCTTTTTATTTGCTCTGTCACTTCGCCCCAATGACATTATTTTGTTTTCCTCTTCTTTTTCTTCCTTTGATGTCAACCTCCTTCCAATCCCCACCGCTATGGATTGCCGAAACCATTTTCATTGTCTCCGATGCTCTCCGTTTTCATTAAGCTGATCTGTCAACCCCTCCTCAAATCTTCCAGGAACCCATGTAACCAAATTCCAAATTAACCAGATATCCCGCCCCTCTTCCCCTACCCTTCTTCCCACTCCCTCCCGGCCATGAACGTGCTTACAGCCCCATCACATACACCAACAAACACAAATTATGCCATAAAACCATTTGCAGTAATGACTGTCAATACAAATTCCCAAGAATCTTTTGATCAAGAAAATTTCTTCAAACTCTTCCATTTAATTTTGGTTCTTTTCACGACTCAATCGGTATAAAACTGCCGCGTCTTTTATGAAGATTTTCGTTGTTTCCTGCATGTGTGCACACACGAATAGCACTCTTGAATTGACAAAATCGACTTCGCAATCTAGTGGGGGATGATCACTTCTCTTCCTTTCCCCACAACCCATTTCTCTATTCTATCGTCATTTCAAATCTCTGGTTCTTACTGGTAAAACTTTCACGACAAGAACACGTTTTACTACCACCACTGAAAAGAACTTTCCTTTATTCCTTCGTCTGCTAACATTAAACGGAATTTCCATGAACAGGGTTTCTTTCCAAGAACTTCCCATCTGTATAGAACATTATCAATTTATAAAATAAAATGTTTGGATGTATTTCAAATAAGATGGGTCCGTACAATCTGCGTGTTCAACAATGACATTGCAAACTGAATCGCTTGGACTGACGGACGAAGCCTCTCTTACAGATACGTTGATGCATCTAAAAATAAAAATCTCAGTATTTCACGCACGTTTAGGCTTCTTGGTAGTCCATCAATGGCCTCTTCTCTTTCGGTGTCCATTTTGATGTAGAGTATGACTATGCAGACACAATTACTTATTAGCATATAGAGGAAGAGGGTAGAAAAGGAATAATTTGGTCTCTGACTACGAGAACTGGATGCATTTTTCCAACCAGTCCTGGAGATGCTGCTGTAGGGATGATAGTTCTTCTATAAGCTGTCATGTATATGCTCGGTCAGTACAGACAAGTTGGTCTGATTCCTTATGCCCCCCCCCCCACCTGTCACACCTATCACAATCTTTCGTGTTTGAAAATAATCATGTATGCACTGAAATAACCCTATCCTTTTCCAAAAACGATTAAATTGTACAGTGGAACCTCGGTTGTTGAACATAATTCGTCATAAAAGCTGTTCCAAAACCGAATTGTTCGAAAACCGAATCATATTTTCCAATTAAAAATAATGTTAAAGAGGTTAATTCTGTTATGTAGACTATTTTTTTTTTAGCTATTTAATCTGGTAAATATACAAAATTATTGAGCATCAGTTATATTGCTTTCAATATTAACTATAATATATAATATGAAACCTTATTTCTTAAAAACATGTTCTCTGAACTTTTTATGAATTAAGACTATTTTAGTACATATTTTGACCATTTTACTACATATTTGGTTATATATATATATATATATATATATATATATATAAATTTTAGCAGGTATTTAAAAATATAGTTTCTAAGAATAAAACTTAGATTGATTTAAAAAAACAAAAACACAGATTTGGATTTAAAAACCCAGGAGTGGAAATCCTGCACAAAACTGTTAACGTTTCATCATATGCTTCAGTTGCTGTCGCCATGGTTCGGGAATACAAATTTTGTTAGAAAACCAAGGCATTTCTGGCTCGAATTTTTTGTTCAAAATCCGAATTGATGGTTTTTGATACAGTCCCATTCGTCAAGATTACTTATATATATATATATACTCTATTTATATACTAGCTGTCCCGACCTAGTGTTGCCCGGTAATGTATTTGTTTCTTTTTTTGCAATTTATTTTGCTTTTCTTTTTATAAACTCTGCGAGAGGTTTTCTCTTTTTTTTTTGCCAATACTATTTTTGTTCCCATCAAAGGCAAGTAACTCTGTATGGATGTATACAGAGTTACATCCCTTTTGTAAGATGCCGACCATTTGAAAATAATTCCGACCTAATTAAACTATTTTCTGAAAGGGATTAAATTGAGTTACATTTTATTATTCTTAACAGCATGCTGCAACACTCCACAAGAAACACTGACGAACCAGAATCAAATATTGATTTTGTAGGAAGAAAATTATCGATGAGAAAGAAACAATAAAGAGACCGACTTTACTTGATATATTAGATATATGTATATATACACATACCTTAGTGTATATTATCATTGTGCCGTTATTTACTTAACATGCAGAAACATACACTGCTGCATGCACTTAAAGCACACAAAACCCCTCTAAACTCGTTCTAGAATGAATTCTTACGATCGATTTGATAAAATCGTACAAATATTGCATAAATGATTGGATTTGAATTTTAACAATTTTTTTTTTAATTTTCATTTTCGAATGAGTTGATTGGTTCGTTATTTTTATTTATTTTTTTAGCTTTTTAAAATATTTTCTTCACTCTTCCTCTTCCTTAAAAAATTTAAAATGTCAGTTTTCTTATTTCATCCATTAATTTTAATAAAAAACATTGGTAATAATATAAATAAATCAAAAATCAATGTTATGAAACTAATGATAATAATAATGAATAAAATATAAAAACTTAATGAATAAAATTATAATGATTATTGAATAAAATTAAATTGATCAGAATAGATATAGTCTGCGTTTTAAGTTTATCTAATATTTTTATTTTTTATACTAATTTTTTCCTCTTTCTTTTGCTGCTGCTTGTTTAAAATTCTTTAAAATTATTTCGGCACATCAAAAAATCTTTGTTTCATTCAAAGTGCTAATCAATAATAGCAGCCATTTTGATTTTATTTGCTGAAATTTGTTTTATGGGTTTTTCTTTCCTTTTTTTTCTTTAAACCTTTAAATAATAGTTAACTCGGTATGAAAACGAAATATTTGTTGATTGAAGAGATGAAACTTTTATTCCTTTTTAATACAAAAGTAAACATTTCTTATTCTAAACGATATTTTCTTAGATCTCTAATTATTTAAGTAAAAACAAGGAATTTTATCACCCAAAAATATTCTAGCACAAATAGAATGAATATCTTACATCTATTGACATAAGATTCGATATGAAAAAACATTAAAATCTCATAATCCACAATTCACAATATTCTTTTTTTATCTAAAATTTATATAAAATAACACTTTGCCTATAATTTTATGATTTGAAAAAATAAAATGTTCGCTGTATCATTATTACAGATTTTCAGCTCCTTCACACATATACTTCTTGTTCTTTCAGAACTAATAAACGATTGATAAAAACTTTTTTCAAACTTTTTAAAATTAATAATGTAAACAAATGCTTGTTAATTGTTTTTTCCTTCTAATGAAAAGACTTATTTCTTTGGAAAACCATGGGTTAAAAGAACTTTTTTTTATAAACTATTCTCTCTTGTATTATTTAATTTTTTTTAATGGAAATCGCTCTAGACAAGGCATGAAACCATTTGATGTAAGGAGCTAAAAAAAATTACTTCAAGGTCAAAAATTAGTCAACACTAAGTGTTAGATGGATAGATTCAGACCCAGAAAAAAGCAATTCTTCCTCCCTTTGACAGAAACATCGCTCATGAAATGTGAGGACTAAAGGACAAAATAAGGGAAGCGAGAGTTACAAGACTGCCGAAAGAATATAATAAACTTGTAAAGTATGTAACTTTACATTTGTTTTATTATCATTTTTCTTTATATATATATATATATATATATATATATATATATATATATAATGATATTAAAAATATTTATTTATTAAAAATAATTAAGTTCTGTTCAAGTCGAACACTTTGAGTGAAATATAATAAAAGATTAAAATTTAGCAACGTTGCGAGTTTTCTCCCTTGTGCAGATAGAACACTGTCTGTTTCTTACTAAATAAAAACGGCTTATTTCTCTTGCATTTGAAATGTGTTTGTCATGACGGGTTAGGGTTAGACTTATTCAGGTCTGAGGTTCGAGTCGTTCGACTGGCGGTACAGTTACATCATCCATACTGATGATTGTTGGTGAATATGAAACATACATATGTCTATGTTGTGTGGAGGGTGAATAAAACTTTTTGTCAATGTGTGTGTGCATGTATATGTATACACGCACAAACACATTCACAAGGTGTGGCCCCTCCCCCCTCTACACACAGTCCAAACTGGCTGATTCACTTTTCGTGCTTATGTCGATATTAGATATGTTCTGGCAGTAAGTACATCAGTGAGTATTTAAAAACTAAACCGACCTTTCCTTTTAGCTTATTGTCAGCATCCTGGTTACCCTAACCTTTCTCGCTCCCCTTTTCTTTATCTCTTTCTCTGTCCCTCCATCCTCACTCTCTCACGTGCTCCAGTTCATCTCTCCCTATCTTCACTCTCCTTCTCTCGATCTCTTCTCTTTTCATCTCTTCTCTCCCACATCCACCCTCATCATCTCTATTTCACTTCCTTTCTCCATCCCTCTTGTTTCTCTCTCTCTCTATCTCTGCCCCTCCTAATCTTCTTCCCCCTTTTTCCCTATTTAAAATCTCATCATTGCCGGCTTTTCTTTCTGACTCTCTCCCAACGTTTGAGAAATGTGTGGGCGTGCACCCTACACCAACCCATACCATCTTTTTAACACCTAACCCTAACACACCTGTTCTTCCTTCCTTCTCAAACACTGCTGACAGCTTTTCTCTCATTACGACTTTTAATGCATAGAAATGCAGTTTTAATGCGTACCTATCCCCATGCTCAACATACATTTTTTCTTTTAAGTAAATAGTTTCCTGAAATGCATGAAATTGCAGTTAACTGTTTCCCCAGCCTTTACATATCATAAACGTTGGTTTGGACGTGTTGACGACAACGATACCGTCACAAAACTTCTCTTTGCATTAGAAGTCATCGAGAAGCGACCGAGAGGAAGGTCGATGATGAAATGGGCAGACACCCTACACAAAGATCTCTGTAAAACCGACCGTCACTCAGACTAAGCCTGTGATCGTACCAAGTGGAGATAAAAATCCATCATTGCGAACCCCGCCATAGGTTAGGACTAACACATAAGAAAAAGAATAGTTTGATATGTGCCTACCAAACGTCATGATACCAACTGTATCAGAAGATTGTATATTCGTGCTCAATATCTGTGTCTACTGAACGTTCGTGGGTACCAATAATGGCAAAGGGTTAACTTAATGTGAATGGGAATGTATGAATGAAAAATCAAATAAAACATTATTAATCAACAAAACACTTATAAAACCACAATTTTACATGAATATGAAATTTAGTTTTAGTGAAGAAATGTTCGTTGTAAAGTTTATACAACGTGTGTTCTTGGTTAGAAATGTTCATTTTGTAAGCAGACCCGAAGACTAAAGATGTGTATGTCTATATGTGTGAGTGCGTATAAGTGGTAATGTGACATTGTGTGTGTTGGGGGGTGGTGGGGTAGGTTTACCCTGTTCTGTTACTGTGTGTGTGAGTCATAGCGGTTTGCTTCTGTTCACCTGACCTCGTGTCAATGTGTGTGGAATGTTGAAAGCTTGTATGTGAGTTTTGAAGTGTCCTTTTCTTTTTGTCGCCCCGGGTAGAGGGGGGGGGCATACTTCTTGTGTGTTCTTTCGAGGTGCATCGCTTGGGTCTGTCTGGAGAACTGTTTATTTATTCGTTCTTATAGGGGTTACAAAGTTTGCGCCGGTTTGCCAATTTAACGTAGACGTGTTAGATTTTTGCTGAGAAACGCTATTCATTGGTTGGACTATACTGAGTTAACACGTTTTTGTGAGAACTCTCTTGCCCTTTGGACTTGAAGAGGAGAGCGTATCCCAAGGAAGCAGGAAAAGAAAGAGGGTAGCAATTCAAGCCATTTTCTTTTTGGTGTTCGTTCGGATCGCATCTCGTTCCACCATAAGTTCTAGGAGAGATTCTGATCACCAACATTCATAATCAGTATAACTTAAAATCATGCCTGGAATTTCTTTGTGTACTGATTTTCACGGCTCCCAAAGTGATCCTCCTGGACTGTTGACACTGAATTTAAAATCATACCTGGACATTGTCCCTCTGAAATTAAAGTCTGGCACAGGCAACACAAACGTAGTCACTCAAGAACACATTCTGTTGCTTCTTCTGTAATTTACCCACCCCTTCTTTCGACCTTTTTACCGATCAAATTCTTTTTCTTTTGAGCATCGTTTTTGGCGGTGCTCAAATGTGAGGTTAAAGGCATGACCAGAGTGTATACATTCAGTGGACGAGTGTTTCAAAATCACACACAATTCAAAACAAAAATTATTTTAATGTGATGTAGTGAATTCACTGCTTTAACGGAAATTGTTTAGTCAAAAACAAAAAAATATCACATGCATGCTGTTCTGCACAAGTATTGGAATTGTAGAAGTTATTTATTTTTTTTAAATGGTCGGTAAAAAAAAAAAATTGTTACTCTTGTCAAAAAAAAAAAAAAAATTTAATAAAAATTTGTTGCAGTTTTTTTATATACATTAAGTTTACGAAAATTAGTGATGGCTAAGAAATGACTGATCATTTCACGAGGTGACGGTGGTTAAGTGGATAACGACACGGACTGAAGACGTGGGTGTTCCAAGTTCGAATCCAGTCGGTTCCACAGTACCACTTTCACTTAGGGATGTTGGCAACCTTCTCGTAAGTACCCGATGTCTTTCCAGAAAGATTTCTAACTAGAAAAACATCGGGGAAACTAATGCCAACACTAGAATCATCTGATTCACACGAAAGAAGAAGATTTCACGTTAAATTTATAAAGGAAACTGATCCTCTCCTAAAATCTAAAACATTTCCCTCCAAATATAGAATTACGACAGTGTCGTGGCAGTCATAGCCGCAGTATCAGACACAGACTTTCTGTAACATACTATTCTGTACTTATGTAAATACACTCTTGTAAATATACCAGCATGTTGTCTTAATTATTATCGACCCTTCAAGGTCATATCACTTTATTATATAGAAGAAGAAAAATAAACGATAAATGTGGCTCCCTTACAACGATCTGCATAGATAGGAGATAATTCCTACTAAGTTTCATGTTCTAAGCTCTAATAACATAAAAGTACTTACCGGACACTGGTCTCTCTTTAGTATAGATTCTGATTTTTACGGTCTGTAGTTGATCATTTTTTTCGCTACAGGTATAATTTGTAAGTCTTTCGCTTGTAAACATGCTCTAGGCAGTTACATGTTTGGTGGGTTGCATGTTTGCGGTGCATGCGAATAACAGACTTGCTGCTGGTGAGAAATATTTAACTAAGAAAAGAGAAATCACCCAAGATATGGGAAATATCTCTGATTTTGGATTCGGCCACCCAGAATTCGGCTTATCCACTATAATGTTTCTACAGATACGATGTTCCCTGCTGTGGTTATGACTCACTTAAGTTTTTCCAAAAATAATGGCCAGGACCCACTAGGCATTAGGTTTTTGATGTCCATAGATTGGCAGCCGATTGTCTCAAGCGGTCTTTTTTGGTGTGGTCCTAGAATATCTATATATGTTCCAGAAGAGGGGGGGGGGGAGTTGGCTCTTTTGGCATCTCACAGTTTGGTTTTTGGAGACGGGGGAAGGGGTCTGACAGTTGGTTTCTGGTGGACGTCTGAAAACATGGTCTGTTGGTGATTGGTTGGACTTGGATTTTGATTTAGTTGGGCTAAGAATTCTCAGTTGCAAGAAGAAAACGAGTATAATTGTAACCTCCAAAACGAATAAAACGTTTGTTACTTGTTTAAAACTGGAGTTGTGATTTTATTTGGTGGGAGAATTCTTCTGTTACAGCACGGACTGAGACTACATTGACATTGCGACCGGTGTCGGAATTGAGCCACGACTTAAAACCAGCATAACCACGGACGATCACAGGCTGTGTAGTGAACGCACGCACACACACACACGTTCATATGCTAGTGGTACTTTTTTATGAGATTGTTTACCGTCTTGGTTGCCAATATTTCTCTCAGTAGAGAAAAACAAATAAATGCAATTTACGTCTATAGCTAATGCCGAATTAAGGCATTGTGACAGACATTAACATAAATATGCTTAAATATATTCATTTTAATATCTACATGGACAAAAACAATCCACACAAGAAAAAGAACAAAACATAAAACGGTTGAGACCAATTTTTAAACAATGCAACGTCATTCTTGCATGTGTTTATAAAATAACGGCATTTCTCTAATGATTTTCATAATTTCATATTTGGTTGAAAAAGCCGACAGGAGTTGGTGAAAATTTCCAATGCTGCAATGGGAAAAGAAAAAAAGAAATGATACTATATATTTAACAATATCTATCTATCATACTTCTTTAAAAAAAAAAGTTCAATAAATGTAATAAACAAAACTATGAGTTATAGCTATCTGCAAGTGACTTGTTTTTGTTATGTATTTCCTACGATAACATTTTAAATATATTCATGTATATATGCATATCGACATACATCAAACAATAGATAAACACATAATAATCTATATATTTTCACACACCTGCATACATACACAATGGCTGCCACATCATGTTTACCATTCTTTGACTATTTGGCATTGTTGGCAGAACTCATTACCAAGTATTGATTCTTTTCTTTTCATCTTTGTAGACATTTTCTTTCTGTTGTGAAGAATAAGACTTTTGGTTGTTGTCTGGCATCTACTTCTGCAGTAGGTCCATTCTTTGTGCTAGTAAATCTACTCCCTACAGACACCTGCATCTTTTTTTATTAAAATGATTCGTAAGCAGCATTACTGTTACATTCATGCTTACCGGAGAGATTTATTTGAGTCATTCTGGGCTCGCTGCCCCGCTTCCCCCGGACTGCCTTGCTGGCAGCAGCAGTCGGTTCTCACGTCTGTGTCTGCCGAGAGTCTGGAACGGAAGAGATTGAGTCGGCTTCGAATGGAAATGACGTAACTTCCGCCTGCCGTTTTCTCTCCTGCCCACCTTTTTGGGCATCTCGTCGATCTGACACGTTTCAATATCTAACATTAAAATGGCTACTAAAATCAATTCTGGTGTGCAATATGGCTGATTGTTACCACTGTACATGTGGTCAGATGTGTTGCCGTCATAACAATTGATCTGCTGCTACTAGATGAGTCTGTCTGAAGATACTGGCTTCCTGACTGAAAATGCACCAAACATTGAGCTTATTGTTTTCTCTTCACAACCCAAAACCAGGGTAGTACCAAGCAAGGAGTGAGTCAGTTATTGACACTTTTGCATGTGACATTGTGACATCCAACAAGTGTGCTTATCATCGAACAGCACTAAAACAATGACTGTTGGACATTCAGAACAGAAATCAAAACTAGGTGGATTTTCTACAGAAAAAAAATGGAAGAAAAATGCTCAACGTATGTTTATTTTTATGACAATTTATTTATTTTTTAAGAAAATCAATTAAATAAAAAAAAAATTTATTCACGAAAAAGTCATCATCATCATCAACAACAACAACAACAACAACCGGTTTATTTGTTGAATCAGGCCACAATTAATCCTCTGATGAGGGTGGGGCCTGATTGTCTAATCTCGATCTAAGTCTTCCCCTCCATTCCTGAGGCCTGACAGAATCCATACCCATGGCTTTACTATCACGTTTGATCACGTCCTCCCAAGACAACTTGGGTCTGCCAGCGGTGGTCTACTTTGCTGGCACTTTCA
The DNA here is from genome assembly GCA_963556195.1 of Sepiola atlantica. Classification (NCBI taxonomy): domain Eukaryota; kingdom Metazoa; phylum Mollusca; class Cephalopoda; order Sepiida; family Sepiolidae; genus Sepiola; species Sepiola atlantica. Next base: position 32,743,950 of record OY744532.1, on the reverse strand, counting down.
ACTGTCGGACTTTACCAATCCAGCCTTTGTTGCGCTCAACGTGCCCCAACCAACACAGTCTGCTTTTCTGCATGATGTCCACGAGGCTTTTCAAGTTGACTTGTGCGAGCAGAGACTCAAAAGGTATGCTTTGTTCAGCCCTCACCAAACAGATCCATCTGACCAGATGGATCTGTCAAAGTTCAATAGTCAAAAGTTAAAAATTATTTTTTAGATAAATTGTTTTGTTTTTTTTATAAATAAATTAAAGATTATAAAATAACAATGAATGAAAAAACGATTTTTACAGGGGTTTTTTTTTTTGGTACTGGTACACTACAACTTTTAAATCGAACAAAAACTGACTAGGTTAGTTTGGGTTAGGGTCAGGTTAGTTGAGGGTTAGGTTAAAGGTTAAAAAAACAATTCGTTTTTTGTTCGGTTCAAAAGTTGTACAAGCTTCTTTTTTTATTGCGAGAATATTTTTTTAGTCATTTTCAAAGATTTTCTTTTGAAGTTAGCGCAGATGTGGGAAGGAGAGTTTTGGCATTCCTGTCAAGAACTGTCACCAGGAAACCCTCCTTCTCTGCGGGGTAATATCCTCTGAAGATACAGAGTTGTTGTCTGCTTTTTTAGTCTTCTGATTGGCTAAGCGCTTTGGCATTTTCCGTCTGTTTACGTAAATGGCCGGAAGATGCCGAACAAAATGTTGGTTTTGTCTGGTTCAAAAGCTGTACCAGTACCGTGAATTTTATTAACGATTCCATGGGTGGCATTTTTGGAGAGTCATCCTGTAATTTCTGAAGGTCATTGAAAAGAAAGATCAAATTTACAATGGGTTTTGGAGTCAGCATTTTGTCTGATGCTGACAATGAAATAGTTTTTTAAATAATCATCTTGGATTTTGATGCACCAACTTTTTGTTTTGTGGAATTGGTTGGGTGGTCTGTAGATTGTTCTTGGAGGAGGAAAACAAAGAAAATATTTTCTTTAATCTTAGATTCAAAAAACGAAGAAACCGTTCTCAAGTGCAGAACAGTAGGTCTGAAGGTCAGAATAAAGATTTCTTCTGTGTTTTTTAAAATTTTATTTAAAAAAGCAGTCAAGATGTCTGTCTTGGAAATCTAAAGATAAAAAATAAAGAAAACCCATTCAAAGACAATCGTTAATCAGCCCATCGCGTCCATTATGAGATTGTGATATTTAATTTTAGGTCAAGTCTCAAAACTGTATTCCAAAAGGTGCGGAGTCAGGAATCTCCAATTCTTGCAGAAGTCAGACTTTTTTTAAAAAATTTTAGCCGACTCTTCCTCATTTCTGAGGTAGAGAGTCGGACCCCGCAGTTTTTTTGCGGATGTCTGAGCCAGCATTTTTTTTATTTTGCGGGTGTCGGAGCCCCCAGTTAGTTTTTTTTTTAATTTTTAGGGGGGGGGGGGGGAGGTTCTGAGCCGGCACTTTTCAAAACTGACTCCCCGCCTCTGATTTCTGGGCAAAATTCCAGATCATACCCTCCCCTCCCGTATGTTAGTATTTTCTTTTCTGGATTTCTTTGTATTACATATCACATTTCCAGATTATCAAAAACATTAAGTGGCTGTAATTTTATTGTCAACTGATTACTCACATATTATTTGTACCATAAATAATACTTTTATTGTATTGACAAAATAATAGATTGTTTTTTTTAAATAGTGTTTTAATTGGTCTGTCACGCTTAATTTGTACATTGCATTTTAGTTGGTCCGTTATGCTTAATTTTAAAATAGCATTTTAGTTGGTCTTTCATGCTTAATTTTAAAATAGCATTTTCGTTAGTGCATCGTGCTTATGTATTAAATAACATTCTTGGATGCATCTACACGTCTCTATATTCGTCATTCTGTCACGTTCATGTGTAAAATAGCATTTTCATCACTAAACACACGAATTGAATGGACGCATCTTAACAATATCCGTCATTTTTGTTTTCATTCTTTTTCTTTTATTAATTGAGAACAAAGTTTTCCGTCGGCAAATTAAGTCCTGACCCAACCTTTAGAAAAATGCAAATTGGTTAAAAAAAAATCTTCCCTTGGTCGATTGCCAGAAGCAATTGACCTTTTAGTGATAGGCATGAGGAAATGCTTTAATATCCGGTCGTGTCTCTGACTTGTGATCTTGGCAGGAGTCAAGGCGTGTGGCTGGCTGAGGATACTCCAAAGGAATACGCATTATTCTCGTCTTTAAGTAGATTTAGCAAATGCCAACAAAGCTATTCTAAAACATTCTAGTAGTGTAAGTTTCTTAAAGGATCCTTGTGTGTGCAACATGTTTTATCGTAAGAGGATTTCGACACTTAGAGGGCTTATTTCTCCTTGTGTGGGTAGCGTCGGTCATCCGGGTGTCTAGAAGTCTAATAACATTTCCCCAACCTCGGGCAGCATTTTCTATTTCTTGCGTTTGGAAAAAAGAGGATCATTCATTGATGTCTAATGTCTGTGTGACTGAATGGTTTAAATTGCTTCTTGGCTGTTAAGTTCCCTTTGTCAGTCCCTGCATTTTTCTTTGGTGTTATTTTACGTTTAGTTTCAAGGCCACTGGTTGTATAAACAGTATATGTATGTATGTAATATATATATATATATATATATATATATATATATATGTGTGTGTGTGTTGGATCCGTGAAGGATAGAGAAATTTCTGTAGGAAGTCTTGAGTCGGAGAGCTCAATGTAAACAGAGCAAGAAAAGAAGTTAAAAAAAAATAACTCAGACAAGCATTCTAGCCATTTCACGTTATAATTTTAATTCATCTTGTCAAGACGAGAATCATCAGACGTACGATGGCTGGTGGTTTCTAACAAGACACCACCAGCCATCGTACCACTTCTTATGATTCTTGTCTTGACGAGATGAAATAAAATTATAACGTGAGATGGCTAGAATGCTTGTCTTTCTTTTTAACTTATATATATATAACATTTTAAAATGGCCTACATAAGTGCAATTACGTTTCAGTACTCATTGTACCCCATCGTGGCCAAAGTTGGTAATGAAAATTTTGCACGCAAAAGAGATTTCATATAATCAAATTTTACACTCAGTAGCAACCGCTGTTCAGACGACAGACACTCGGCTTAAAAGTACATTGTTAATTATATATATATATATATATATATATATATTACTAATAAAAAAACATCAAAGTGCTCGATCGTAGGTCTTATTAATTATTTTATTTAAATACTATACATTACTGTGTCTGCTGAAGATACTCGGGTTTCGTCTATCTGGTGATCTTGGATTAAGAACAAGTAGGATTTTCTCCTAAATCCTGAATGAACTGATATACAAAACCTGGGTATCCTCAGCGGACACAGTAGTGTGTAGTATATAAATAATATATATATATATATATATATATATATATATATATATGAGTCCTCCTTTCAATCGCGAGAGACAATGGATACTCCCTGTAAAGGTGCTTCTATCTTTCCACCCTCTATCTCTCTTTTGCATGCTTTCTTTATCCTCTTTCCAACCTCTCTGTTTTGCATCCTCTACTTGCCCTCTCTTCTTTCCTCTGTAACTTTTAATTCTTTACGTCATTTGCCTCCTCCCATTAGTAACGTTTGCCCTTTATGTCATTCGCCTTTTGTGACGTCATCCACTGTGCAAGATGACTAGCAAACAAAATAGGAAGATCTACAGACTTCTAATAGTGCCTTTCTCAGCCTTTTTGGCTAAGATCAAAGTGTAGTATCTGTTCTCAGTTGCGACATTTTCATTTTACCCAAAGTCCAGTGATCAGCTACCGGGCCTATTGGCAAGGTTAAAGCTTATTACCATTGACTAAGCCCCCCTTTGGGGCTTTTGTTGACTCCCCCTTTTGGGGAGTTTTTTCACTTTTTCTCCCCCTTTTGGGGATTTTTTCTCTTTTTTTTTTATTTTCTCTTTTTTCTCTCTTTTATGTTATTTCTATCTAACTCCTCCCCCGTTGGGGAGGCAGCTCCCCGTTGGTAGAGCTAGGTCTTCTATATTGTAGTTCCTCCCCCTCTTGGGGAGGCAGCTCCCCGTTGGTAGAGCTAGGCTTTCATTGTATATTAATTTTTTAAATTCTTTTTTCAGAGTCTGACTGCTTGTCCCAACTTAAGCAGCCGGCAGGTTCGGGGAAGACTCACGTGCCTTTTGGCGACGGTCTCCCTGATTCCGAATCGGCGGGTTGTGGACAGCAGACAGATCCAGTTGCGATGGAGGCCACCTGGGTCTCAAAAGCCAGAGCTGTCTTGGCTAAAGACAGCGAGAGGGGTGTGGCCGCGAAGGGCACCCCTGTGAAAGTGGGTGGCACACCCGAGTGCCCCCTAGGAGGTGTAGCCCCGCAGGGCACCTCCGGATCCTTGTTGGGGAGTGTCGTGCCGTGCGACACTCCAGTCCGGTCGGGGGGTGGCACACCCGAGTGCCCCCCAGGAGGTGTAGCCCCGCAGGGCACCTCCGGATCCTCGTTGGGGAGTGTCGTGCCGTGCGACACTCCAGTCCGGTCGGGGGGTGGCACACCCGAGTGCCCCCCAGGAGGTGTAGCCCCGCAGGGCACCTCCGGATCCTTGTTGGGGAGTGTCGTGCCGTGCGACGCTCCAGGGTCTGATGGCGGCCCAGATTTGGTGTTTGGGGATTTCGAGAAAATCCCAGGGGTTATCCTTTCGCATGAGGAGTTTTTTGCCGGTTTCGACGATGCTCCTTTTGCGAAAAATACAAAAGCCCCGTTACTTAGAAAGTCCCAATCACTGGATTTGGGGGTGGCACAGGGCCGGTACGACCCTAAATTGTTTTTCGGGTGCTCCTCGGGGGGTTCTTCATCGGCGGAGTCGGAGGGGGAGAGCCTTGGCAGGAAGAAGGAGAGGAAGGGAGTGCCAAAAGTCCGGAGCAGGCCGTCCGCCACAAAGCTCCCAGCAAAAACCAAGCCGGAGACCACTACATGGGGTCCCCAGTCCAAAAAGACCCCGGAAGACTATAGGGAACTCTTCAGGGGAAAGTACAAGGAGTACACGGAGGGCAGTACCATTCGACTTGTCCCGGGTACTCTGGAGAACCTGAAGAGGAGAATAGTCTCCCTGGTGACAACAGATGCCAAGCTCAAGGGACTCACTGGAGTCACCAGGGACAAAATGTTCCGGATGCTGGTGGACCTCAAGATACCGGCGACCTACATCACAAAGAGGTCTTATGCGATGTGGGACATCCTGCTCCCAACCCAGCAGGAGGCGGAAAAGGTGGCAAAAGGAGACTTTGGCTGGAAAGACCTCCAATTCAAGCCGGAGTACCTCGAAAAGAGAAGGACGAACGTCACCATTCTCGGCGTCCCATGCTGTGTCAGCGCTGACCATTTAGGCGCAATAATGTCACAGTATGGAGATGTCGAAGAGGTTATTCCGGTCCGTGGCCCCCGCAACATCCAAACGGGGGAATTTAAATTCCGGATGAGGTTGGAGCGGGCGGGTTTCCAACAAATTCCTGCCCAACTCAAGTGCGAGAGCTGGACGATGTCCATCATCGTGGAGGGACGGAGGCCACATTGTTGGCATTGCCAGACGCCAGGGCATATGTCCAAGGACTGCCCCAGGAGAAAGACCCCGGCACCCGTCCCAGCCAAAGCTCCAGCTCCAGTGGCAACGGGAAAACCCAGAGCACCCGTTCCAGCCAAAGCTCCAGCTCCAGTGGCGGCAGAGAAACCCGAGGCACCCGCCCCAGCCAAAGCTCCAGTGGCGGCGGAGAAGCCTGAGGAGGAGGGATTCAGCCCGGTAACCTCCAGGAGGGGAAAGAAAGCCCTCCCTAACAAAAGGAAGCTCCAACAGTCATCGGAGTCAGAGGAGGAGCCAGCGGCCAACGAAGAGAGGATGGCAGTGGAGGGGCCGGCAGAGCCCAAAGAAAAGGACCCGAGGGCCAAAAAGATCAGGGAGGCCGAAGACTGTGGGGCTACTCCGACTGTCCAGGCACCAACACCCCCGGAGGTACAGGACTCCACTCCTCTCTCCAAAACACCCACAACGGCCGTTGCAGAAGCAGCAGGGACCAAAGAGTCCGCCCCAGCCAAGACGCCCCCTCCTCCACCAGCTGGAAGGCAGGTAAGGACAAAGAGGTCCCCTTTCCTGCCGGGGGAGAGGATTTGTGCAGCCAACGCCTCCCAGGTTCACCCAGATCTAAGTGCGAGGCAAAGGCAATACCTCAAACAAATGCAGGCTTTCACCCATGTGAAGGGAAAGTGGGTGGAGAGCCCCCAGAAGTTCCGGGAGGCCCCCATGATGACCACCTTCCTGAGAGAGAACAAGGGGAGCAGGACAAATGCTCTCTGGAGGATGGTGGAGGAGGGGAAAACAGCATTCCCGGGGTTCAAACTAATTGACGAGGAGCACCCTTCCCTTAAAAAATTATCGTTCCAATGTCCGGGGAGGGTCCCTGTTTATGTTCACCCCTCTTTCTTTCGGGCCCTTAAACTAACCTTCCCCTTGGACGTGGGAGGTTTGGCACGAGACGGACGGATTTCGTCCGAACTGCTGACCGGCAGTCTCGGTCAGGCCTTCGGCGTCCTCACTCCCGAGGACTTTAGCCCCGTTTGCGACACTAACTGATGGGGATCACGAATTTGAACTTGGCTTGTTGGAATGTGAGGGGCATGAGATCCCGAGGCAAAGCTGCTCGCGTGCTAAGGGATCTCGTGGCCCGTAAGGTAGATGTAGCTGCGATTGAAGAGACCCACTTCTGTTCGTACGGGGATTGTGATGTGCTGACTGACGACTTTGACGTCTACTCAGCATATGGCGATGTTCGTAGAAGTGGCATCTCGGTGATGGTTAGACGCAGCCTGTCGGCGAACGTTAGCGTTGTTCATACGGATGCGGCGGGACGGCTGGTCGTGGTCGATGTTGCCGTCGAAAACAGCAAGTTTCGGATCGTTGCGGTTTATGCGCCTAACATTGCTGGCGAGAGGGTTTCCTTTTTTCGACGATTGGAGGCGTTCCTCGGGGGTCCGGAGCGAGTAGTTTTAATGGGGGACTGGAATGCCATCCTAGACCCCAAGATAGATAAGGTCGGTGGGAATAGAGGGTCGGCGTGGTGTGAGAGCAGTCTGTCTGACCTGATGGCCTCGTGCGATCTTGTCGACAGATTTCGTGTCGATCACCCAGGGCGGGAGATGTGGACGTGGTATACTAGCGCGGCCTTCTGTCCGAGTACCTACTTGGACAGAATGTTAGTTAGAAGAGGCGACATAGATTTCTTATCTTGTCCCACGTTCACTATGTTAGGACATTCGGACCATAAATTAGTTATGGCCCGTCTGAACTTAAGCGATAGGCCTAGGTTGGCTGGGTACTGGAAGTTTAATACCTCCTTGCTGGAGATACGGGACTTCCGGGAACAGCTGACGTTACTACTTCAGCAGGGATTAGTGGGGGTGGTTATCGGGAGTAGATACTGGGTCAAAACTAAGGCTCGTGTTAGAAGCTTTTGTGTCCGCTACAGCCAGCGCCTCGCTCAAGATAGGGCTAGGACACAAAAGCAGGCAGAGGATAAGATGACCCGGGCGATGGCGGGGGGGGATCCCCTAGAGATAGCCTTAATTACGGGGGACCTCAATCGCTTGGCCAGCGAGCGATATGAGGGACAAGTAGTTAGAGCTAGGTTAAAGAAAGTCTCTAACGAAGCCGTGAATGTTGACGCTGTTGAGCGTAAGGCTGCTTTACGTCGTGGCTCGGACGGGTACATTCGGAAGGTGAAAAACCTGGAAGGACATACCCTGGTATCGACTCGTGAGATTTGTGAGGGGTTCCGTGAGCATTTGGAGGAACGCTTCACCCAACTGCCCAGACTCCGCGGCCAGGAGTTTGACAGCTATTTGGCTGACTCGCCCCGCCTCGAGGCGGCTCGAGCAGCTGGCTGTGATGGCAGGATTACGGAGGGCGAGATCGTTACTGCGTTGAAGCAGGTCGGCTTGAACAAATCTCCAGGACTCGATGGTCTGCCGTACGAAATGTATTTGAGGCTGTCGCCCATGTTTGTCCCAATTCTGAAGGATGTGTTTAACCACTGGTTTGCTCAGGAGTCAATCCCTGGACAGGTAACCAAAGGAGTGGTCACATTACTGAAGAAGGGGGGACCAACCTGGTGGGGGTAATTTAGACGATTACAGGCCCATAACTCTGCTAAACACAGAGTTAAAGATTTTGGCCCGCGTTCTTGCGAACCGCCTGCAGGTTGTTATCGGTGATTTGATCAAGCCTGAGCAGAACTTTGCTGTGAAGGGGAGGTCGATTCAGAACAACTTGCATTTGATTCGCATGATCATAGAGGGGACAGAAGACGACGCTGAAGCCGCGCTGATCAATTTAGATCAGTCCAAGGCTTTCGATAGGGTCGACCATGGTTTCCTGAAAGCTGTTTTAGCGGCTGCCGGTTTTGGTCCGGACTTCCGCAGGTGGATCTCCATTCTGTATGACTCGCCGACGGCAGTGGTGCAAGTCAACGGAAAGAGGTCGGAATCGTTCGTTGTTTCTCGGTCGGTACGTCAGGGTTGTCCGCTGTCGCCCCTGCTCTACATCCTGGCGTTGGAACCCTTCCTTCGCAAATTAAGGGATCAGGCGACAACACCAGTCCTGCGCGGAATCGCTATCCCTCCTCGCAAAGCGCGAGTCAGGGTTTCCGCGTTTGCCGATGATGTCACCGTTTTCGTGTCGAGCCGTACTGACATTCGAACGGTGATTAAGGCGCTCGCTCGGTACGAAGAAGTGACAGGGGCCATAGTCAACCGCAGCAAGTCGAACGGCCTGCGGTTGGGTGCCTGGAGCGGAGAGACCGCTCTTCCAGGTGACTTCAGCTGGTCGGATGGCCCGGTTCGAATCCTCGGCGTATGGTTCGGGCCGGGCCTCCAGCTGGAAAAGAACTGGTCGGAAGTACAGACAAAGGTCGAATCGTCGGTCCAGGCTTGGATTCGAAGGAAGCTTTCCTTGAAGGGCAGAGCGGAGGCGTGCGCCACTTACGTCTTCCCTCTCATCCTTTACCGGCTGTCTGTACTACCACTGCCTGCGGCCCGCCTTCACGCTTTCACGCGCTTGCTCTTCTCGCTTCTTTGGAAGGGCCGGAAAGCGTACGTCCGCAGACAGGTCTGTACTCAAGTTCCGAGTGTGGGAGGCTTGGGGATGCCTGACTTGGCAAGTCATCGACATGCCGAAAGACTGGCTTTCCTGAGTCGGACTTTGATGGAAGACACTCCGTGGGTCCCTGCGGTCGGGAGCGCCTTTCCCAACCTCATACCCGACCTCTCGGTCGAAGGTCGACGTAGGCCGAGAGGGGAGCCCTTGTTCTTCGCCGAATGCCGGGCCGCGCTTAGAGCGTTGCCGGGGTCCAGTAACCTTGCCCGGTCTAGGAAGAGACTATATCGGGATCTAGTGGAGGGTACCGCTTCGGACCCACTTGAGGAGCGGCTTGGATTGTCGAGGGAGGAGGCCCGCTCCCAGTGGAGTTGGGCGCCGGGCCAGAGTTATCTCAACAATTCTGAGTATTCTCTGACCTGGCGACTGGTTCGGAACGCACTGCCCCTCTATGGCAGACTACGCAGAGATGGCTTAAGGGACGTCCCCTTATGCCCGCGCTGTGAAGACGACGAAGAAGAAACGGCCGAGCACGCCTTTTTCACCTGCAGCAAAGTTCGACGTCTCTGGGAGTATGTCGGAGAGGTGACGGCTCGCATCGACGCCGAGCAGCCGATGGTCCTGGATGTCGCATCTGTCATCAACAACGCAGCTCCGCAATGGACGGGGGAAAAACGAATGGTGTTTCTGACCATCCTAGCCGTAGCGAGACTAGTGACGTGGGTTACACGTCTTGATGAGGTTCATGGGGTTGGATCGGTTTCGGATCGCGATCTGGTAGTTTACTTTAAACATCAACTTAAAGTGAAAATCAGATGCGATTGGAAGCGATTACATCGCATGGATTTCAATAGAAGATGGGTGCATGACACTAGTTTGTGCATCCGACGAGGCGCCAAGTTTGAGTTCGTGTTCCCTCCATAGTTATGGCACACGCGGTACTAGGTTCTACGGAACCCACCCCGGTAGACTTTTTTAATTAAAAGAGACACTCTTAACTAGTAGGAATGAGAGATATCCTGTCCCTATAATATTTTTTCCGGCACTAGAGAGCTTCCAAAGATTCCCACTTCCATTTTTTACTTTGTCCCCGGTCGCTTGAAACCTTTGGCATTACCATCTTGGAAGCCGCCATCCACCCCAGATCCCATTCCCGATGAAGTTATTTTTGAATACCCCTCTTTTAAATTCCCACTCCCATTTAGGGACTGACCCGCTTGTTTTCGGTCTTGGGCCGGAAAACAGCGGGTGGTCCAACACTTAGCAACGAGGGAAAGACGGGCCATACTAACCCCCCTTTTTTATCATTTTATTTGGTTCTTTATTTTTCTTTCTTTTTGGGTGTTTTTAATATTTTTTTCCCACTCCCACGATAATTGTCATTTACAACGTAAATTTTTTGGGATATGTTAAGTAGGGATCCATCCACAGAGTGAATGCGGTATTTTGGTGCAAGAATCTGGTTAAGAGTAAGCAAAAGTTTTTATTTTCTGTTTTTGTTGTATTTTTTGTTGGAAATAAAAAATGTTAAATGCTTGTGTCACTTATCCCCGACCCCCCCCTCCCCCTACATCCCGGGCGCTATGCCTAAGGTCTGGTGAGTTCCCAAGGTTTGTAAAATCTCCATCTGTAGATAAAGATGGAGGTTGTCCAAGGGAATTCACCGGCCTAAATAACTTCTCAGCCTTTTGGCTAAGATCAAAGTGTAGTATCTGTTCCGATGGATACTGCACCCCATACTGGTATTGTCTGGATCTTCAGGTCTGGATTTACGCCGGTCAATGGGTCTGTCCTGTGCAGTTCTGGGAAGTGGCGCTCCCAGGCTTTGCCTCCCCTCTTTGGGGAGGATTGAGTTTAGTGCTTAATGTCTGAGGCACTCTGCCCAGGCAATTTTTAAAAAGCCCCTAGCACTCCTCCTCTGGAGTGCATTCCCACTTTCCGACCTTGTGTCACATTCTACTGTGTGGGACGTAGATAAATAGGTGCCTGTGCATGCATACTTGGCGATGCTTGTTTACTGAACAAAAGGAAGCCAAAATAGATAAGGAAACTTAATGAACTGGAAAACCAGTAAAAACTATTTTGTGCGAAATTGATAAATCAATAAATTCATTTTCATTTAATCAACGTGAATTGCCAAATCAATATGGCTTCTTCAGTGTTGTCTGCCATGATATTGAATTGGGAACAAACAACTTTTGTATAACTATTTCTTTTCCGGCATTGTCGTTTCCGCCAGTGTCTATACATGGAAGTTACATTAGAACACGGGTAAACTATTCATACTCGGTTTTAATCTTTTTTAATTTATTATTCCTGGTTAAACAAGCTTAAATGTACGAGAATTGCACAACAGCCAAAAAAGTTCAGATATTTCTCAAGATAAAATACTTAACCAGTTCAGCTTTAACTGTTCAAATTGAGTGTGTGTAATTGACTTGTGTGAACTTTGGAACAATTGTTACATTTGCGCCTACCAAGGCGTGTATAAACTTATACACCCGGTGTCGTCGTTGTGAACCCAGGTTCTTGGTCGTTTTTAGACAAAATCACTCGGGCGCTGATTCTAGTTTATGAGAAGGTTTATTAATGTAGATAATTTGGATCATTTATAAAACTCAAGAGTGAGGGCGAGACAAAGGCTTCAACATGTGGACTGCCACGTGTGTGTGTGAGTGTGAGAGAGACAAACAGCTAGTGTCACGTTTCACATCGATTTGTACTTTATATTTTTCATGTGTGTATATATAAACTTTTAAGTTTACTCTGTTTATTTGCGAATGTTAACGAGTATTTATTTATAAATATCTATAAATAAACGAACTTTACACATCATCTACCTACGTATCTGTTTATATGTTCAACTGACGATGCTTCGCTAAATGCCGAAGTCTCTCCCCATCCAGTTACTCCCAATCTTTTTGGATACGATTCCCATCTTGCATATCCGCATCTTCCAGGGCAGCAGTCGGATTTCTTGGCTGTATCTTCCGAGACCATCAAGTGCTCTTGCCAAACCCAGATTAATATCGAGCGAGCCAAAATCAAAGTCAAGGTCACAAAAACGAACACAAAACACAAATGACAAAAAAACAAAACATTTCCATAGAAAAATAAATGGAAACAAATGCAATCTTTTCTCCATTTTGGAAAATCTCCAGATGATTTGAGTATTTTTTTTGTAAACAACTTTCTTGAATGAAGATTTGATGACCGTTTTGAATCAGAGTTGCTAAGATAATTATATTTTGATCAGCCAAGGGGATTATCTTGAAGGGGACTAAGGCGTCTCCATTAGAATTTTATAATAAAATCTCTTTGAAAGTGGTATTTGCCACGTAAGTTTAAAATTACGAAAGTGGAAAATTCCATTATAAGTTTAAAGTTTATAATTACCTTTTCATTTTACTTTTTACGTTTTTCGTTTGTTTTTGTTTTTTACGTTTTTCGTTTGTTTTTGTTTTTTACGTTTTTCGTTTGTTTTTGTTTTTTACGTTTTTCGTTTTGTTTTTTACGTTTTTCGTTTTGTTTTTTTACGTTTTTCGTTTTGTTTTTACGTTTTTCGTTTTGTTTTTACGTTTTTTGTTTTTACGTTTATCGTTTTGTTTTGTTTTTACGTTTATCGTTTTGTTTTTTACGTTTTTCGTTTTGCTTGTTTTTTTACATTTTCGTTTTGTTTTTTCTACGTTTTTCTTTTTGTTTTATACTTTTTTACGTTTTTTCATTCTCTTTGCTGCTTTCATTCCTTTGGCTGTTTGTATTTTTTCATCCTTCATCTTTTTTCTTTCTTCACTTTTAATTTTGAACGTATTCTTTATATTCCTCTTTATTCGTCTCCTGCCATTCAGTCTTCTCCCACTCCTATCTCCACCATTCACCCTGCTCATGTCTCCGTATTTTATCGCCTTCTTCTTTGTGTTTCTTTTCTTTCTTATGTGATATCAATTTTGGCAGTAAATGATTCCAACCAAAATCAGGAAAGCAAAGATCAAATTAATATTTCTTGTTGTCAGTCACAGACTGTTAACGAGGTGGGACAGTCACGTCATAAAAAAAGCGTGTCCCCGCCCCCCACCCACTCCACAATCCCCCCCCCCTATCTTTTCCCTCTCACCCTCATCATCGGTTACCCTTGCAGCATGACGAAAGTAAGGAATCTCTTAAAAGAGAACCTTTCTCTCCCTCTCTTATTGCACACGTCTTGCAGAATATCACAAGATGAGTGAATTGATCAGCCTGCAGTCCTGGAGTTCTTCTGGTTTCAAAAACCCGAACAAGAGTGTCGCAATTCTTTTAAATGCTTGCAAAAGGAGAGGGAGGAATAATGATAGTCATAATTATGAGCAACGAAAATAATGCAATAATAACTAACAGTATGTGAGCATCTTCATTTACTCTAATTTCTGTAATTAGTCAGTCTTCTTCTGAAGAGCCCGCTTTAGAGTGAAATAAATTATAAAGGCAGACTGAAATGGTGTTTTGAGTTATTTCAATTCTAACTTTACTTTTGCTCTGTACTTACATTGAGCTCTCTTACAGAAGGTATTCCTGTCAACGACGATACATTCAACTTGAATCTACCATATATATATATATATTTATATTAGTGTAAAGTTGAGAATTTTTGGTAAGAAATCCGAGTATGAGAGCTCAATGTAAACAAAAAAAAGAGCAGGAATAAAATTTTAAAAGACAAAAAATACCCACACATTTGAGCTGTAAGCATAATTTATTTCGCCCCGTAGGTCTCATCAGATGCTTAATAAATCAGCTACATTTGAAAATTGAAGGGTATATAGATATATATAGTAGTCCAGGTAAAGTAGACATCCACAGGATAAAAATCTACAGAATTTCAACCGGACTTATAAAAAAAGTGCTCAATAGTAAATAGAGCTATATACATAATTATTTTTATTCATACAGACATGTACAAAAACCGCTACACTGGCACGTCGATGTTATCGATTAATAGTTATTAGAAATTAAGATCTCATCAGGTGGAATAAAAATTTGATCTTTCACTCAGATGTTCATCAGATGAGATCTTAGTTTCTAATAACTATTGATCTGTAACATTGACATGCTAGTGTAGCGGCTTTTTGTACATATATATGAGAGAGAGAGAGAGAGAGAGAGAGAGAGAGAGAGAGAGAGAGAGAGAGAGTGAGTGAGTGAGTTTGTATGCAAAAGCCAATAAATGCCATTTGTAAAATTTCGAAGCTTTCACTACAGAAACCGTGGCATTTAAACACTCTACCACACTCCAAAATCATGCTTGACTTAAAGTGATAGCATGTTGCTTTCAATTAAAATAAGCTTTCAGTCAAAGTCTACAATTGATATGTTAGTCTTTTTATCATTTAATTTCTTAAAGAAATTAGATTTATCGTGTTTTGCATGCATGCTCTTCATATCATAATGTGTAGATTGTAATGTAGGTACATACATACATACATACATACATACATACATATTAAATATATTTTACTAGCAGGCGTCTCCCTGGATCATCATATTCGGTTTAACGTCTGTTTTACATGCTGGCATGCGTTAGACGGCTTTAAGAAACTTAAACTTTCAAAGTAACTTATCTCTGACCAGATCTTCATTTATCCCTCTTTTCCACAAGTCCATTTTTATCATTCCCTGATTTTACCTTGGCCTTCCTCTGTGAACTGAACCTGCTACTACAGCTGTTCTACATCTCCTAACCCAAGAACTCTCACCCATTCTTTCAATGTGGCCATACCATCGAAGTCTCCTGTTCTGCTTACATCTCCCTATATTGTCAAGAGTTAATCTTCCTCTGGAGTCATCCGATCTAGGCATCTTATTAAGACTTACGTTACACATCCATCCTATCATTCTTATATGATTTCTTTCCATGCAACGCATGTCCTCAACCCTCACTGACCATCTTTCACTTCCACACTGCATACACATGCTGATAGACTCTTCCTTTGGTAGAAGTTCACTCCAAACTCTTGCAATCAACCTAGAACCTTCTCCACCCTGTGCTTCAATGGTATCACCAAGGTAACAAAACTTCTGGACAGCCTCACCTTAGTTTCCATAAAATTGCAGAAGAAAAAAAAGTAAACAATCTGCTTAATATTGTAATATGAAATGTTTAATTTCATTTTGGAAATACTTATGCCCTGGATGAGGTTGAAACTCAAAACCAAGACAATTAGGAGATGGTGATGCTATAAACCAGAACAAAGAGCTGCTGCTGTTTTATCTAGAGTTCTTTCTTCCTTCTTCCTCTTTCTATCTATCTATCTATCTATATATAATATATATATTCCCCCTTATTCTCTTTACAGTTGAATGTGGGTGATCCGCTTATTAACGAAGAATGAAAGCCAATGAAAACACTTAGAATATGATTTAATACCGGTGAATTTCGGAAACATCTGTTAGTAGATTTGTTACAAAATTTGTTTGGCTTAGCTAAGACTGGCAGTGTTAGGACTTCTGTGTGTGAGAGTAAAAGCTCCTCCGCCTTTCTTCTATTTATGATTAATCAAAAATAAAATATCGATCATGATTAAATATTTAATTAGATCGGAAATATAACGTTTTTTTGAACAACACAGACCAATATTAGCCTTAGATGATTAGTGAAACAGATTTTTTCATGTACCTTTTTATTCAAAAAGCTATTAATCACAAAAATACCGGAGAAAAATTGGACGTATTTAATTCCTGCCACTAACACCTGCGAATTTAAATAATAGGTTAGGGATCATAGGGTTAAGATATCTTTCTCTAAGATTAGAATAATTGATTTAAAATTAGTGATTTCATTCTGCCATACGACTAGAAATTGTCAGTTGAGATTCAAAGTTTTAGAGTGACAACACCTCACGCCTGCTCTCCATGTGGTCCAATCTGAAGGGTTGACTTCAGTCAGGTTGCATACAGTCATATCGTTTCTTATGCACTCAAGCCACGTCTTCCTCGGTCTTCCAGGCTTCTAGTGTCCGGGATATCCAAACATGTTATGGAAGTAGTGCGAGAAATGGCATGCTATACATCTCCGAACCATCTGAGAGGCTGAGCGCATAAGACATCCATAATCTTACCAATATCAAGTTTCTGATGAAACACGATTGAAAGAGATATTTTTATTCCGTTTTGCAGCCGCACATCCACCCGACCACAGTGCAGTCATTATACTGAAACTGTTGCAGATCAGAAATGTTTGGAGCCCATGTCTCACTGCCGTGCAAGATGGCAGAGCAAACTAGAAATAAATGCATTAGATCTCACTGGGCATTAATTTGGCTTAGCTAACTGATTCGTTTTAATATCTATTAGGCCACTTGTGTACCTCAGCCCAGATGATCCACATCACTAAATGCTGCACCACATACTCGTTACCTCTGACAAGGAGGTTAAGTTTTCGGTCAGTTTTGTTTGTTAGTTTGTCAGTGTTTGTTTATGTACAGCCTAGTGTCTACATCGCTTGACCAATCGTCACCAAACTTGGTAAAAATATCGAGCATAGTCTACCTTAGAACTGATTTGATTTTGGTATGTCTAGGTCAAGCCTCAAGGTCAAGGAACAGATGAAAGTTACGTGTGATAATTTCTGTTCTATTCACCATAGAGACTTGCTACTTGGCCCATATTGTAGCCAATGAAGTTCCGCATCTTATATAACCACGACCGTAACAAGTTCGGTCATTATCGAAATTGACAGAATTTGAACTTCCAATTTTTTTTCCAAGTTCGATGTATGAATCTGATGCTTTGATAAGAGTAATCACCATGCACAATTTCAGCCTGATCAGATAAATAGTTTTTGAGTTATCACGTTTCCATGGCATAACTTCAGAATGCTCCATACAATATGGAGAAGTAAGACCCAGGTAAGACTGGCCCATCCTTACATTGTCAGACAAAGGTATGCAGTTTCAAAACTGACTCACGTTCCTATATTAATAATACACCACTAATTATTGCGTGTATGAATGAACTGGAATATTAAAAGAACAATCTTATAATCCTCAATATATGTCGGGTGGCCTTACTTCTCTTGTCTTCATATGAATAACAACAACGAGTAAAATTTTCAACGGTCAGATCTAGGCCATGACTTTGCATTTGACAATTGTACACCCTCTGCCCGTTCCTCGTTTCACAGAAGTAGCAATGAAAATGATAATGATACGTTTGTTCTTTTGGCACTTTGTGATGGACAATACGTTCTTCATCTTTCTTGACCTCTTCTTGGTCTTCTGCTTGACTTTTTTGTGGTTAATAGAAAGGTCAAGGCGTCTTATCCATGCTGACTTTAGTCATGAAGAAATAATAGACCACAGATTAGAAGTACCTTGTATACTCGTTGCTTATTTTTGAAGAGAAGGGGAATAGTTTGATGGAATGAGAAATATATAGAAAGGTTGGGGGAAAGAAAGGTTGGGAGATAGAATGGTGGTGGAGGATGGAAGGGTTGGGAGGTAGAATTGGTGGTGGAGGATGGAAGGGTTGGGAAGTAGAATGGTGGTGGAGGATGGAAGGGTTTGGAGGTAGAATGGTGGTGGGGGATGGAAGAACTGGGAGATAGAATAGTCGTTGATAGAAGTTTTAGGGGATAGAATGATGATGGAGAATGGAAATTGTTTGAAGATAAAATGGTGTTGGAGGATGGAAAGGTTGGGAGGTAGAATGGTAGTGGCGGATAGAAGTGTTGGGAGGATGGGAGGGTGAAGAGGAATAGATTGATATTTCACATATTTAAGACTTCTACCTTTTATTAGTCTCTCAAGCCATAGAAAAGTGAGAAAAGAAGTAGTTCTGATTCGACTTCACATTGGACATGCCCATCCATTTAAACCCCCCCCCCCTCGACTTGCACGAAATATCCATTACTCTTTACAATCCAGCACATCCTTATAAACTGCAACAACCTTAATCAAATCCATTCAAAAGAATTACTAAGCAAACAACATCAAATACATTTTTTTCTAAAGACTGACCCAAATACCTTAAACTTCCTAAAAAAAAAAACTTACATAAAAAAAATCTAAAAACTGCGAAAATAAAAATCACTCACATATTATGAATATTGAAAAGCATTCTGGATTTCAATATCGTGTTCATCAAAGTAAACATCTAATATATAAAGTAAAGCCAGTTTCTTTCTAGATTTTTGTCATCGATAGTTTTCTTCCTACAAAAATGTTTTATTTAAATATTTCAGTTCTTTTGGTGAATCGTTGCAGAATGTTGTTAAGAATGATAAAATGCAGTTCGATTTAATTCCTTCCAAAAAATATTTTGACCGGATCGGAATTATATCGTTAAAAAAAATAAGACGTAACTCTATATTTGTCAATACAGAGTTACCTCCATTTGTATGGAACAATACAATATTTTAGAAAAAAAGAAACAACATAATTAAAAAAACAAAAAAACAACGCCTGGTAGGTACAGGTAGTCGTAAATGTACCCTTTCTTCTTCTCTGCACCTTCTCTCTCACAGACGTGATGTTGCTAGTCTCAGTATTTTCTATAAATACTATAATGGCATGTGTTCTTCAGAATTGTCTGATCTATTCCCTGCTTCCTTTGTTCCAGATCGTTTGACTAGTGGTCTCAATCAATGTATTTGTTAGCTCCTTACATCAAGTGGCTTCATGCCTTGTTGGAGCGATTTCCATTAAAAATAATTTTTTTTTAAATAACTTTCTTTGCTCAAAACAAGGCTGCAAAATAAAGCCATTGCAAAGCGTTATTTCTCATTGATAGTTTTTCTTGATTATTTATGCATTTGTTAAGTCTAAGTGGTGAGAGTTCTGGCATTGTTGCACTTATTTAACTTTGTGTTAAATTTGTTGTTTTTGTTGGTTTTTTTTCATTAAAATAAATCAAATGGTTGCTAAAAGATTAGCGGTTCCATGAAGAAGTTAACAATAAAAAATAAAATAGTGAAGTTTGAAGATTTTACGGTATGTTTGTACAGGAGTAAGCTGTGATAAAATCTGAAATAGGTACCCCCCCCCCCTCCCAGGAGAATGTCAACTTGGAGAGAAACTGCTTTCCAGGCCAGAGTTTTTCCCCTTGGGGAAAAGGGGCTTTGCCCCCCCCCCCCCCCCAAAAAAAAATCTCGTGTTCACCATGAGATTTGGTTGGGAACTCTCGCCTCCTCACAGGGCTCGAGTCTGTCGTCTAACAGAAAGGACACATAGAAAAATGTAATTCTTTTCTTCGTGCCTTGCACATCCCCTTCTTTTTACCTTTTTAAAGAAATAGTCTGTTGCATGGGAACAATGTATTTAATTGTATGTTTAATCTGACGTCTGACATATCTCATTTATTGTGTTTATAGTTTGTTGTAAACAAACTATTAATTAATGAAATTACCTCTTTGGGAAGTGGTTGGTTTATTGCTAATGTCCTGAGAATGCCGACAGAATACCAGGATATCTTTAGAGACCAGCCTAGCTCTTCCGCTGGGGCGCTGCTTTCTCCCTCCACCTTCCGGCCTTGTGCCATATCTTCTGTGGGAAGGAAGTAAATAAAGCGACAGGATGAAATCTTCAAAGATGCACGGCGCGCCCCGTTTTTGTAAAGATTGACTCCTAGCTGTTTTTAATTCCTTTACAGCAAAGCCAAAAGTGTTGATTATTTTTTTATTCACTGCAAACAAAGCATATTGCCACTGAGATGTAAGGGGCTACTGTGATTATGGGGCCAGATGTAAAAGAAAGCATCCTAAGTGGGAAGTTGTGCAGCAAGATGTTTGTTCACATTGCATTTAAATTTTTGCATGTTGGCGCAGTTGAGTGAAGCAGGAAGATAATTTCAAAGACAAGTAATCCGAGGATAGAAGCTATTAGAGTAGAAAGTTTTCTGGCATCTGGGGACCTATACAGTGTAGGGGTGCGATTTTGCTGCTAGTCGGGTTTGTCGTGGGTATCGGTGCAGTTTGTCAGAGCACATTCTGTGAAAGCACTTGTAAAACAAGTACAGGGATGCAACATTGCGACGATGAGACATGTGCTGGAACTTGGTGTGGGGCCTATTAGGTTTAGAGACTCTTTTTTGCATCCTGTCCAAAGATTAGATGATAGTGGTTGGTGCACCAGCCCTGATGTGGCAATAATACTCCATGCATGGGCGAATGGTGGCTTTATATAAATATAGGATACTGACACGCATAGGAAGTTTTCTCTGTAGAGAGCCCACCTTCTTTGCAGCAGACTTGCTAGTATCTTGTATGTATTTGCTTGAATTAATGTTGCCTGTGAATGTTAGGCCGAGGAGTTTGAAAGGTATTTTTTATTAACCTTCAATGTCGTCTACTTATTTTTACCTATGGAGATTCTCTCCCACTAACCTTACATAGAAATATTTCACCTACGGGTCAGATGGACTTATCACAGCTAAACTTTAATTATAATGGAGACGGATACCCCTCACCCGTCATCATTATAGAACCTTGTTTTTTATTTACTATTAATCGAATAGTTATTGAAATAACAAATAAAATCGGAAGAAAAAAATTAATTTAGAAAAGAAAATGTTTAAAAGTGTTTAATTATAAAATTGGGAATGTCTCTTGTTGAATTTGAATAAATGGCAGTAATAGAAAGCCAAAACAATGCGATAGTTTGTTTTGTAATTTTATTTTGAAACTTAACATTTTTTGGCGATTATAATGCCCGCTTCGGAAGTTTTAAGACATTTCTAACTGTTTCTTCTTTTGTTAAAGTAACATTTTTATAAGATAAAATAGTCACCTTTACTGAAAGTTGGAAATCCGTGAGTTGTTGATACGGAGTCAGGATAGAAAGTATGGTTAAGAGAAAGCGTGGCGGCGCGTAGTATATAAAATGTCTCTTGTTGAAGCATTGTTACATTTGAATAAATGACGATTATAGAAAACCAAAAGCAATACATTTTTTTAAAGTTAAGTTAGAAACGTCTTTA
>OY744532.1:32660401-32717901 GCA_963556195.1 Sepiola atlantica | reverse complement strand
TTTTGAAAGACTTAATGCCGGCCAATTCCTGCGGCATCCTTCTATACTCTGGCTCTCAAACTCAAAGGCACTAAAGGGCTATTATATCATGAGACTAGGTGAGGACAACGAATTACGGACAGTGAATAATTTACTTTATTTTCAGTTACGCCAAAACATGTAGAATTAAGTTTCTTCCTTCCACTTAAACGTCCTGGTGCTACCAGATCAGGCTGTCTGAAGATATTGGCTTCCTGACTTAAAATGCACTAAACATTGATGTTATTTTTTTCCTTTCTCTTTGCAACTCAATCATATTCTGCAAAGCCAAAAACAAAAATAAAATTTTTCCTCTACAAAACAATCAAACAAAGCACCATGAATAAATACTTGAACATATAAAGAACTTGAAGCATAACAACTTTGACTAAAATGACCGGATTCAGCATTAAATGACCCGGAAATGGTTGATATGCCATAAAACAGAACCAGCAAACCAAACCACCTTTTCTCTATCCTTATTACCCCTTCTTCCATTTTCTCCCTCGTCTTCTTTCTCATTTGTTGTCTACGTAAGTGTTTAGACCTCAGTCTGTTCTGTTCCCACTGACGAATTCCAACTGTATATACCCAAACGCAAGTGCGTCTAGTGTATATAAGCTGAAAAAGGTCACACATGCCCCTTTTCAGACACTGGTGAGGCATTGTGGTCCTTCAACTGCACGTATGTTATTACCATTCGTCAAAATTACCAATAAAAATGACATCAACTCTAATAAGGGAGTTACATAAACTCCAGTAGGTGGGAGCATTGATAGAGATTTTCTTGCATAACAATTGTTTGCATCATCTTAGCTACCCCCTCCCACCCTGCACACACATCAATGTAAGTTTCTAAATCCATCCCTTTTTTACTTATGAAAAGAAAACTTTCCATTTCCTGTTGTCTGAGTTCGTTGTATTGTATCTCAGTCATCCCATACCTCAAAATGTAGCCCTTTTCAAGCAAGCCATAATTATGTCACATTTCTCTAATGTTTTTATGAAGACTATCTTACATATATAACAATTCAAAAATGCCTGAAGCGGTTTACGATTTGAAAGCCATGAAAAAATGTATAAAGGCAGACGACATTAGGCATGTGAAGGTTATGTAACGATTTGGGTTAAAAACAATTTTTATCCCCTCAAAAAAAAAAAAAGGAAAATTGAAAAAACTTCCACCAAAAAAGAAAAGGTGGCTTTCAAATCGTAAACTGCTTCGTCCATTTCCAGGACTAACTCGGGATTCTCTGTCGATAATCGAGACTGCCTCCATAAGTATTTAAATCGTTTGGATGCCCATTCCTTACAAATAGCGATTTTCTTTTCTTTTTAGGGCATTCTTGAAAAATGTTTCCATTTTTACCAATCTTCCGGGCAGAAATAAGTATTTTTTTTTAAGAAATTAAAACAAAATGTTTTTATTGCAAAGAACATGGTGCAACAATAAATAAAAATTAGCTAGTCAGAATCAAGCATCGATTTGTCAGATGCCTTACTATATTGGTCTAGCTTTCATACCAACCACACCCTGGTGAGCTGAGTGTTAATAGCATAGCACTTTTCCTCAGAGATTTGGGTACTACGATTCTCCCATCCATCAGTGCTCAAGCTAATAAAGGTAATGTTCGTACCAGCACCTCCACTAACGGCAATAATAACTCATTCTTCCGCAAAAACCATTATGTTTGCATGCTGGGGGCAGGGGGATATAGAATCAAATTGACACTTACCAGCATAACAAGCTTCAATATTCCATGTGCAAATATTGCTTGAATGAAGCAATATTTATATAATGAATTATCAACTCGTGGATTGGCAGCCAATCAGAGCTCAGATGATTGACTTGCCCATCTTGGCATAGTGAAACATTCCAGCTTTTATATAAACCGGTTTTTTAGTGTTCCTTCAGTTTTTTACTTATTTTGTTACTTAACTGGTCACACAGTTGAACACTAAGTACTAAATTCCATAATATTATATTAGATTGCCTCTTGTGTAGATAGGTGCTTCATGTAGTACTAAATAAACCAATGCACATTGCACAAGTCATCGACTAAGAATAAAATGTAAGGAATTTTTTTAGATGAGGGTTGATCATTTGTATTTTCATTATTCAGACTACTGTTCTCATCTTGGTCAGTAAATATAATTACTAAGATGAGAATAGTAGTCCGAAGAATCTAAATCTATTACTAATGGAGATTTGGTATCTGTCTGAAGCCGAAACTATGCTATTACTTCTATTGTGCTATTGTACTATTTTTAAATGCTCAATTCAGTGAGGGTAGTGTAGTATCTGTTCTGTTATGATACCATCCTCACAGAAATTAATTAGTTCCTATTTTTTGGTGGAGGGGGTTAATGTAGTATCTGTTCTATTGTCATGACATTACCTCCCTCTTTGAAAGGGGGTTAGTGTATTATATGTTCGTCATGATACTATCCTTCCAGGCATTACCTCCTCCTGGTAGTGGCAGTTTAGTATATGTTCGTCCATTACGATATCATACTCCCAGACTAGCAAAAATATGGCCCCTCTTTAATACTACACATAAGATGTAAAAAGAAAAAAAAATTCCAAAAAAAGCCATCATCCAGGATTAAATTTTGGGTCTCTGTCCGCATCGCAAATTCTCTCTTGAGAATGTTCCAGTAAACCAATTTATCGATTTTGTAACTAGCCGTCAATTACAAGAGACGAAACAGCAAAATGGTTGAAGGCCAATCAAAACAGGCTTTCTTTTCTATCTTTGTAAATTGCCTTAATGAACAACTTTCTGATATCTTGTTAAATTCCAAAGAAAATTTATTAATTAGGTTTGAAATGAATCCTCTCCCTCCATCCTCTCCATCCTCTCTCTCTTTCTCCCTCCTCTCTCTCTCTCTCTCTCCCTCCTCTCTCTCTCTTTCTCCATCCTCTCTCTCTCCATCCTCTCTCTCTCTCTCCATCCTCTCTCTCTCTCCATCCTCTCTCTCTCTCCCTCCTCTCTCTCTCCCTCCTCTCTCTCTCTCTCTCTCTCTCTCCTCTCTCTCTCTCTCCTCTCTCTCTCTCTCTCTCCTCTCTCTCTCTCTCCCTCCTCTCTCTCTCTCTCCCACCCCTCTCTCTTTCTCTCGCTGTCCTCCCACCTCTCTCTTCTCTCTGTGGACTGCTTGTGAATTTGATACTCCCACGAAACCTGCCCAGGGTTAATGCCGTACCAGGTTGGTAGGTGTGTCCAGAGACTGGGCTGGGCGGAGAAGAAAGGAGGAGGGGGAAACCGGGGGGGGTGGGGTGGAGATAGAAGTTTTAATAAAAAATATATCACACTGCTAGTAAAAAGATAAAGAAGACCATATAACGAACATTTTTATTCATATAAATAAAACAAATCAGGTATTCAGTACCGGGTATAGAATAATAATGGTGAATGTCAGTCGGACAGTTGTGCCTGGTGTCTCGGTATTACTGCTGCCGTATATGAGCGAATATGAGATAGACATACTTATAACTCTTCTTCAATGTTTGTAAGTCTTTCACGTTTTTTATTTTTAATGTTATATAATTAAGAAAACCTCAGTTCACATAGGTACAAAGTTGAGAATTGCAGTAAGATTTTGGTGGTTTTTTGTTTTTTTTACTTAGAGTTAGATACTCTTCCATAACAGATATAAAATGCCTTGTCGCCACTCGTAGTGTGACAATAAAGAGGAATGATTGACAGCGTCTACCCTCAGTTATTTCTCATAGTACTGTGCCCCTTTAATTTGCCTTGGTGACAATATCTGTTATTTGAGATGGCACTAGCAGTCAAGTTGTCAATTGAGTTATCTTCCCTTTGCATATTTGCTATTTAGAGCGTCTTAAAGTTAGGTGGCTCTGGCTGGCAGTTAATTTGCATAGGTGGTGCGTTATGAGTATAAAAAATGTACTTTTTGGATTGAAGAGTGTCAGTTGACTTTCAGAGAGCAGAGTAGAGTGGAGGAAAGTTGGATTTCTTTTGAAACCCTTTTACCTGAATTGCCTTTGAACCCATTTTTTATTTTCATTTATGGATAGATTACAACAGAAATCCAAAAGACGTCTAATGGCAGTTGTGCGTACTTCAATTTGAGTCCACGATTACTAGAAAGGCTTGCGTATTCTTCCGCTTCACATAACTCAAAATTAGAAAGATTGATAATCGATAAATCTAGGAAAGGATTGCGAATCCAATCAAATTCTTCAACGCTGATTGAGGGAAAATATTCTTCAATTTGATTTTCTAAACATGTAAAATGCTCACTAATAATGGGAATCATTTTGGTAATGCAGGTTTTGCTAACTGATTGAAACATATCCAAATCGTTGACCTTCATTCTATTCCTCCATAATACAATAGTTTTCTTAAAAGTAACTAATTTATCTGTTGCCATAAGAATATTTTCATTTTTACCTTGCATACTCCTGTTCAGACTATTGAGATGTTCAAATATTTGACTGACATACTCTATTTTGGACATCCACAATTCATTTTTATGGTATTTACAAAATCTATCAAGTTTTTCGTTATCAAAGAAAATAAAAAGTTCTTTTTGAAGCTTATTTACATGAGATAGTACTTTTCCTTTCAACAACCATGTTACTTCTGTATCTGCATACAATAGTAAACGAACATATTGAGAATCTATATCCTTGCACAGCAACTAAAATATTCTGGACTTAATCGGCCGAGTTTTTATGAAATTATTAACCATTTCAATCACTTGATTCTATAGAATTTAGTACTAGGGCAGTTTAGCTGCTGGTGCCTTAGCATAAGTTGCCTGAGCAGAGAGTTCCTTAGCTTGTTTAAGGATTGAGAGGGCTTCTCTCATTGATGATGGCCTGATCCATCATTTGTAGGTTCTCCTTTGTTAGCTTCTCACTTGTAAATGTGACAGCATAGGTTTTAGCAGAGATCCCTGCCCTGACAAGGTAATGTTCCCAATCTTCAGGATCCATATATCCTGTGGGTAGCTCCATATAGAATTCAGTACTTAGAGCTCAACTGTGTGACCAGTTGAGTAACAAAATAAGTAAAACTGAAGGAAAACCAAAAAGCCAGTTTATATGAAAGCTGGAATATTTCACTATGCCAAGATGGGGAAAGTCCATTATTTGAACTCCAGTTCATGAGTGAACAATTCACCATATAAATACGGAGAGAGAGATGCAAACATACATTGACCAATAAAACAGGTGAATTTTATGTTTCTGCTTTTAAAGTTCCTTACATTTTATTCTTTATCCATGACTTGTGCATTGGTTTATTGAGTACTACATGAAGCACCCATCTACACAAGAGGCAATCTAATATAATATTATGGAATTTAGTACTTAGTGCTCAACTGTGTGACCAGTTAAGTAACAAAATAAGTAAAAAAAACTGAAGGAACACTAAAAAACCGGTTTATATAAAAGCTGGAATGTTTCACTATGCCAAGATGGGAAAGTCAATCATCTGAGCTCTGATTGGCTGCCAATTCACGAGTTGATCATTCATTATATAAATATTGCTTCATTCAAGCAATATTTGCACATGGAATATTGAAGCTTGTTATGGCGGTAAGTGTCAATTTGATTCTATAAGTTCAACACCTCTTTTACTTAGAGTTGTTATCTTTGAAACTAAAATTTCTGTGTACAAAACAATGAGTTCGCACGATGTTAGGATTCTGTTTTTCCTCTAAACAAGGAAACCTTTTACAGAACCAATCATTGATGGTGCTCCATCGATACGTATCCCCATGCATAAATCCCATGATAAGCCATATTTTTCAAGGCATATTGTAATTGCATCAAAAATATCTTGACCTTTTGTAGTTGTGGGTAACTGTTTGCAGCATAGAAATTGATTATGTCATTTTCATCAATGACACGTATAAATGCAATTAACTGTGCATGATTACTGATGCCAGTGGATTCATCGATTTGGAGAGCAAACTGACCTTTTGGAAATTTGATGTCAGTAACACCGTGTTATGAATGACATAAGATCCAGTGACAAGTTGGGACTCTCACTGCATCTTCCTCTGGACATCGCATGAGATAACATGTGCTCGGTTCTCACAGCAAACCTTTTCTGATTGGTTGAAGTCTGAGATAGGCAACCAATCGAGATTGAGTAATTTGGTCCAATCAGTATTGAGTATTTCAATCAAGTAAACATCAAATGTTTCAGAGATTTGTCTTATTGAGGTTGTTGTTGTTAAGCGAGTCGAACTTCTGCAGAGAGCTCACGAAGATCGTACCTCAGGATTGTCTGGTCTGCATGAAGTCCACCTTGTTGGTCGCAGGATTATAGGTGTTTACCCCCGACACTGAGAACAGCTAGGCTCAATGGTTGCATGCAAAGTCAGGAAAGGCTTGGTTTGTAACAGACAAAGAAATGGTGCAGAAGCCACGTCACCACTTTCACTCCATTGATTTGTGGTCCTGCATCTGACACGTCTTTGCTTGCCACATTCAGAGGCAGACGGATCCTTATGCCGACTTCTCCTGGATTTTCACCAGAACCCTGTTAGCCGGGTAGCTCCGACACAACCACTTTGCAACTTCACTACCACGATAAGGAAGGTTGATCTTTAGGCGGGCGATGCTGTTCTTGCTTTTGTTAATGCTGGAACAGATTCTCAGGGGTTCCACAGATTTTCTCTGCAAATCTGACAATGTACATAAGACGAAGCCAGGATTATAAAATGGTACGATTAAACCAATTACACATGTGCACATACCGTTCTGCCGCTAAAGAGCTTAGAATCTATTGGTTCAAGATACAAGGTAGCCCCCACCCCCACCCCAACCAAAAAAATGCCACCCATAGAATCGTTAATAAAATTAACAATCCTTTCTGTAATACAACCATGTTTGGTACAAATGAATTTGATTTTCCATATATATATATATATATATATATATATATATATATATATATATTTATAATGTGTGTGTGTGTGGATAATAAAAATACTTATTATTAAATAATTATTTATAGCTCCCTTAAGCTGGCCACTTTAAGAGAAATAAAATATGCCGTCTAATTAAAGCTAAAAATCTGTCCATGTGATTTGTCGAACATTGTAAAGACGGCTTACTATGTGTCCGCTTGAAAAAGACATCCTCCTTCCGCATTTCTGTTGAAGTTAGCCACATTAGTTAGGATGTTTGGATTTGAGTTAAAAGGTAACACTCTTGTTTGGGGGTTTTAATTGTGTGACCAGCTAAACAGTTATCTCCACACTGATGATGAAATGTATAAGTTTGTGGATAATAAAATATATATATATATATATATATATATATATATATATATATTACTCATAAAGCAATCTAAAGGACGTGATGTGGTGTAGTTATAGGCTCGGCGTGTTGGGTTCAAGTTCTGTCAGGGGCTACTGCATCACTTCTACCCTTAGGAAAGAGATGAATCCATGTACCCTTCTTCCAATTAAATAGTAGACTAGACTCTAAAACCTTGGTTCTGTAGTTAGTCTTGGAGAAGGAAAACTGTAAAATAACACCAGTCTTTCTCTGCTTATTCCTACATTGTTCTTATTTACTAACGAGTCACCGCTCATCAAGGCCCAAAGGCCACTCAAGGATAAGGGTTAATGGTTTGTGTCAAGTGGATGGTGAAACGAACACCTTGAGTATTGCAGACCATGGTTGGATCTGGGCTGAAATTGATTACTCAATGGGACGGCTCAACAAGAATTAAAAATTAAAATTTTTTTTTTTTTTTAACTTAGTTCACCCCAAACAAGGCAAGTTGCTACTGAAGATATAAAGGGCTACTGAGAATTAGGGTGAAAGTGGGGTGGGGGGGGGGGGGTGGCATCCTAAATTAGGAGCTGTGCAGCAAGATGCTTGTTCACATTAGTTTTAAATTTCTGCATCTCGGTACAGTCAGAGAAACAGGGAGCAGGGAGGGAGTTCTAAAGGCTGGCAGCTCGAGGAAAGAAGCTATTGGAGTAGAAGGTTCTCCAGCATCTGGAGACCTTCACAGTGAATGGATAGGATTTAGCTGATTGTCGGGTGTATTTACGTCGAGGGGGCACCAGAGCAGCAAGTTCATCGGAGCACATTCTATTGAAGTACTTGTAAAACAAGCACAAGGATGCAACATTCCAGCGATGGGACAAGAGCTGGATCTTGGTGGATAGTGAGGGACCTATTAGATTAGAGACTCTTTTTTTTAACCTTGCCTAAGAGGGAGACTAGTGGATGGTGCACCAGCCCAGATCTGACAACAATGCTCCATGCATGGGCAGATGGTGGCTTTGTAGAGATATAAGATACCATCAGGTGTGAGAAGTTTTCTAGCTCGGTAGAGGGAACCCACTTTCTTTGCAGCAGTCTTGGCAATGTCTTCTATGTATTTGTTCCAATTCATGTTACCTGTGAATGTTAGGTCGAGGAGTTTAACATTGGACTTGAAAACGACCGTTCTGTAGTCAGCTGGGAAGCAGTTCTGTGGTAGTGCACTTCACAAATGGACAGTTCTTGGAAAGAAATACTGCTCATGGAAGTTTCCAGTCATCCTGGACTTCTCCGTGTCACTGGGCAATGCCGGTTCAGGAGCGGTTCGGTAAAAAATTGCGCAACCCTTACTTCACTGTAGACTTCTCACGCAAGCAACCTTACAGGGGATATCCATTGTCTTTTAAGACAGAGCTGAGGCCTTTTTAAGATTACCTGCAATATTTAAACTTTATCATCTTTTACGTATGAATTTATAAATGATGCATCATTTTTACTAATGGCCTTGAGAAAGATATAAATCTATATATAATCTCTCCAGCTATTGATTAAACAGTAGGATGGACTAGACTATCAAGTCTTGATTGTGCAACTAGTCTAGGAGAAGGAAAGCTCTGAAATAACATCAGTCTTTCTCTGCTTATCCCGGCATTGTTTCAAGTCGTCCTGGACTCGAACGATTCTTGTTTAGAATAGGTGCGGTTGGGAATTGTTCAACCCTTACTTCACTATAGACTCCCCATACAGGAACCCTTACAGGGATTATCCATTGTCTGTTGAGACTGAAAGGATGCCTTTAAAAACAATATAAAAAACGAGCAATTGAGCAGGTGTCCTGAATCAATGTATAAGATATTTTTTTCTGATCCTGTTGTTGTCACAGTTGGAAATTGGTGATCTCTTGTTTAAAAACTCTGTTAACAAGTGATGGGCTTTTTTGAGGTGGAGAGGGTCGTCCTCTCTGGGTGTAGTCTCTCCCTAGAAAGTGATGGCCTTTTTGTGTGAAGATGTCTGTTGACTCATCCATGGCATGTGGGCGTGTCTTACAGAGAAAGAAAAAATACACACAGGTCAAGTGTACTCTGCTCTTTTGTAAACTTCTTTAGTCATTATGTTTTCTGCTTCCTTAATATTGTTACATACACGCTAAGCTAATGAGCGGAATGCTTCTGTGTGAGAAAGAAATGTGTGTGTGCATATATATACATATATATATGACACATAAAAGGATAAAATAAATCAGACGGTATAAGTTAAAATGGAAAAGCGGAAGACCTAAAACTCAACGTTTTGGGCTTTTTCAAGAGAGAAAAGCTAAAAGTGACAAAAAAAACGAGAAGATCTGTAATTTTGGGGAATATATATAGTGATAGGGCATAATAAATTATAATCTGTTAAGAAGGAAGACATACAAATAGTACATACATACATATCTATATATCTATATATATATATATATATATATATATCTATATATATATATGTACTCGAAATATATTTACAAAATATACATAAATGTTGTATTAGCAAAAGTAAAAGATAAGAGCAAAACAGAAAACAAAAGGGAATCCAAAGGACCTAATTTAAAAGCAGGGAATCATACAGTATCTAATTTTATATTGTTTTCATTAATAATAGCTTTAGATAAGTGGGGGGAGACATAATAGAAACCCACTCTTTTTTTAATTGTATTTATTGAGTGAGCTATGAGAGCTGATTTGATTAATCGCCGTGCAAATTTTTCTATAAATTTAATTAAAGTGGCGTTTTTTAAGTTAAAACAATTATCATATTCTATAGTATGAGAACATAAGGCGTTGAATGTTGTTAGATTTGATGGCTCTTTTGTGCTTGTAAATTCTCTTGTCTAGGGTATCGTTGGGTCTCTCCAATGTAGACTCTATCTATCTATCTATCTATCTATCTATCTATATATATATATATATATATATATATATATACAAACAAACGAACAATGTATGTGTATGTGTGATATTTGTGTGTTCCCTCTACATAAAATCTTAGTGTATTATGTAAAATTTATCGGGCAAGACAATGAAAGTATTGCCGAGTTTATAAGTGCAACCCTAAGGGGAGTATGAGGGCATAATCTCCTTAAAACTTAAAATATATTCTATTTTTATAAAATTAAAGTCATATGTATAAAATTCTCCGGGGAAGACAATGGAAGTGCTCCCTAATCTCTACAATATCTACATGCCACCACCACTAAGTGACCATGGGGGCAGAACCCTCTTAAAGCTTCAAATAAGTATGTCCGATTTGAATGAAATTCAAACCATATGTAGACGA
This sequence comes from Sepiola atlantica, assembly GCA_963556195.1. Classification (NCBI taxonomy): domain Eukaryota; kingdom Metazoa; phylum Mollusca; class Cephalopoda; order Sepiida; family Sepiolidae; genus Sepiola; species Sepiola atlantica. Next base: position 32,707,307 of record OY744532.1, on the reverse strand, counting down.
CATTAATTCAGAGAGTTTTCATAATTGTATTCTTAGTATCACCCGCACTGAGGATTGAACCTCCAACTGCCACAAGACTGTCACTTAGAACTGATTATCACTTAGCACTTATATCTGTTACGCTACGGGTTCTTAAGACTTCTAAGACGGTCATGGCTGATGAAACAAGAGTCAGCTATCCCCGTGGAATAAATAAATAAAGATTTTTGTTTGAAATTCCATACAGATTCCTGAGTTCGACAAGATGCACCTGAAAAAGGTTGGAGGTTTCATCAGCTGAAACGTTGTGAAAATAACATTAAAGATGAGAACAGTAGTCCGAATGAGCCAAATAATACAAATTATCAATCCTCATCTAAAAAATATTCTTAAACTTAATTTACAAGGATTTATTATTGTTATGATGCCATACCTATATGACGAAGAGTTAGACTCGTCCATTCCTAATAAAATACTGGAAGCATTTAGGCTTCTTGTAATTGGATTGAACTCCAGTCTACCCTGGCAGCCAGGACTGATATACCACTTCTCTTGTTCTCTGTACAAATCTTTTCTTCAATGTTTATTGTTCACCTAACCCTGTGTTCCATGTCTTCATTTCGGCCCCTAAACAGGGTCACAACAATTATATTAAATAAAAAAAGACGATTATTCCGATAGTTGGCGGCACAAATACCGGTCAAAAAGTTTACTGGAGATTTTTCAGTTTGACATCGTTTATCATTTACAATTTAAGCAATGAAAATTTTTTTCAAAAATTCTATCTGAATAATATGTAAAGAAAGTATCATTTAAATCAAATGTAAATAATAAATATGCTCATATGGAATAGTGGATAAGCATGAACAAACTGGTAGTAAAAAGAACACCAACACATATACAGCAAGAGATGAACAGAGACACCTGGGGAGAGAACTCAATCTATGGAGACAGAGAAAGAGAGAGAAAATGTTGAAAGAGGAGGGAGATAGAGATAGTGATGGAGACAGAGAGGGGGAAGAGGCAGCACACGTCAAGCTAGAATGCAATAACTTCCTTGTAACATCATTTTAAATAGAAGAAAAACTTTTATTTTGTGATGTAACTGACTATCCGCTGTTGCCCGTGAGTTTTTTTACTTTAATTTTTCATTTTGGTGTCATTTCTCAGAACTGTAGAGAATTACTCCCGTTCCTGTATGTCGTATGTCTGACTAAATATTGACTTCCTTTCTCACAATTTTAGCTTATTTTAGAAAGGATAAACCCTGTGACCACTTCCTGACCCTTATCTGAAATGTATCCTGTTGTTCTAACTTAACTCTTTCATGCATACTGTTGTTCTACAACAACAAATAAAAAGTTGTCATAAATTATCGTAAATTTTGATTTAACCAATTATATGTGAGAGTCAGGCACATGGAGGAATACATTTTGTCTCAATTATTAGTCGTTATGGACCTTTTTGGAAGTCACCTCAACTTGAAGGCTCGTGGTTCAAGAACAAGTTAGATCAGGTACATAACATTTCTTAAAGGGTTACGGCAAAAATATAATTTAGCTAATATTTATACTAGTAGACGTATCCAACAATATTAAACACATTCTTATTAAATTTATTTTTAAAAATAAATTATTTATTTCAATCATTAATGAAATTAACTATAAAAAAGTAGCGTTCTTGATTTATTTTTTTATTATGTCATCTGCTTACGTTTTCTTCTAGAGACGCTATTTTGAAAATGCTACCCTTTAATCCAACATTACCATATAATGAAAATCCCAAATAATATATTCAAATATTTTGTTGGAGCTATACAGTATTGATGGATTTCAATTGTAACCAATACCGTAGAGATTTATAATGGCCTGATGATGCATCCCCATTACCACATCGCAGAGAAAGACCAAAGTGTTATCACACATCAAATGTCAATGACAGTCGTTGGTCTGCACCTAGTGGAATCCTATACCAGTCACCTGGTGAATCGGACCCATCTGGTTTTGATCATTCCTGGATCTGCAACATCTCTATCTTTATAAAGTTAGGTATACATTATACTTTAGAAGAAAGCCGGTTCAACCAACCCAGGTACAGGGTAAGCTACGTTGTGTTTTCCTTTGTTATTGTTTTTTGGCAATAAAGAAAACTGAACGTATTCAGCTATCTTATGGTGAAGCATTTTACCTAAATGCCAGAGGGAGAGTTATTTCCCTTACACTGTGTGTCTCCCCCTGTATGGGAAGTGTATACATATTTTTATTTATAAAATATAATTACCCACACACGTGTTTCACTGTCGTATGGCTCATCAATGTGGCTGAGTTAAGCGAGATTCGAAGACGCGTCCACAATAGCTGTAGTCGGAAGCCTTACCGATAGGCCACGGAGCCTCGCTTGAAACAATAACAAAGGTAAACATAATGTATAAATTTATGTGTGGTAAAATATCCCTGTATTTTAAGCAAGGCTTTGTGACCTATCGATAAGGCTCCTGACTGCAGCTACTGTGTTAGCGGTTTCAGAACTCGCTAAACTCAGTCACACTGATGGCGAAAAACGTGTCCATGGATAATACTTTATATATAAAGTTAGGTATGTTTATATGTTTATATATCAGGACCAGCGGGACAGTTATAAAAGTGTGGGGGGGGGGGGCTCTCCTAAAAAGTAGGGGGGGGGCGGTTAAACACATGCATATATAACTTCATTATTGATGACCGTAAAGTGGTGGGGGGGGGGGCAAGTCAAAAAGTGTGGGGGGGGGGCTTGAGCATCAACTTTATTTAAGTTTCATAATCATAGGGGCACAAGAATGTAAGACGGGCTGGTTCGGCCGGCATGTATTAGAGGAAATGAATTGAGTCCAGGTCTGTAGTCTCGGGTTTCGAACGTGAATTTGTATCTCACCTCTCGCCAAGTCATGTCTTTTTTTAGCCAACCGAACCACATACAAATCACTACGCAGGTGATTACATATAAATACAAAAGAAAATAGATCGTATTCATGTTTAACTGACTGTTTTGTAGTCGAAAAAATCATTAATCTGGCACCTGACGTCCCAGTGAGGATAGATTGTAATGGTTTGGATTGGAGTTGGGGGTCGAGACTCTCCTCTATCAATCTATAAATAATTAGCTTGAATCACAATTTTATTCTTTTTGTGTTTTCTGACAAGGACGTATTTTTATTTTTTTATTTTCGTTTCCGGCACAAAATTTTACTCCATTTCCGTCTTTTTTGATTCATTAAGCATTTCCTGGGGGTTCCTCATCGTTAAAAAAAAAAGATATCAACAGTTTTGTTTCAGTCGAAAAGTGTCGATGATAAACGCTTTTCGTTTCTTTCTGGACGTCGACCTTTAAATAAAGCGGAAGATAGAGATGAACTTTGACATTCAAAGGTCGGAAAAGCTTAAAAATTTGGAACAAACTGTGAATTTCTTCGTCCGTTTCCTGTTGAATTACAGAGTTCATTCAATTTGTTCAATCGTTTGTCTCTTTTGTGGAATGATATTAGTGCCATTTATTTTTGGTGCCAAAATGATCGCACCTTTTTGATGTTTTATTGTGTGCGATTGATTTAGAAATTAAAAAAAAAAGCGGGTGTATTCCATTCTATTTTTAGGATATTTCCTTTTTTCCCCTGATGTTACCAGATCAGGCTGTCTGAAGATACCGACTTCCTGACTTAAAATGCACCAGACATTGATGTTATTGTCCCCCCCCCCTTCCTTGTAAAACTCAATCATGTTCTGCACAGCCAAAAACAAAAACAGCAATTTTCTTCTACAAAACAACCAAACGAAACCCTATGAATAAATATTTTAAGATGCAAAGAACTTGAAGCATAACAACTTTTACCAAAATGACCATATTCCACATTCAGGTTATTTAACCTGAAAAGGGTTGATATGCCGTAAAACAAAACAAACACACCAAACACCATGAATAAATATTTGAAGATATCTGGAACTTGAAGCGTAAAACTTTTACCAAAATGCCCGTATTCCGCATTAAATAACCTGAAAAGGGTTGATATGCCATAAAACGAAACAAACAAACCTTTTTTTTTCACATTTTAATAATGATCTTGAGTTTTCATATTTTTCATTACTAAAAAATTATGTTAAGAGAATTGTATCTATATTTGACATGAAACTGCATCCACTAATATACATAGAAATGCAAAATCTATTATTATACTAAATGAGTTAATCAACGTTTGTTTCCCCTAAAGGTTTTTCTTATATATTTTAATCACATAAAAATACATGCTAAAATATTCTCATTTTTAGGATTTTCTAATGTTATCCTTGCTTTGTATGTTATACGTTTTCATTACATAATTCGTTGATTTAAGAAAGTTGCCATATTAACAAACTGTCTAACCAGGTTAAGTATTTTAAATAAATTGTAGCGAAGTTAGTTTATTGCCAATAACATGGTACAGCAATAACAACTGCAAATTGGCTAGTCGGAATCAAAGTTTGATTTGTCAGCTTAAATGCTATTTAGGTTCAGCTGTTAAAATCCGGTCGGCATAATTGTATATATTAGATTGAATTAGATATATTCAGCAGCTGCATGTATTTATAAAATTCAACATTGTTTTAGGTTTTAAGGGCAAGAGAAGTTTTAGAATTTGAATAATTTACAGCTGTTAGTGTTAGAACACTACTTGTTTTTTTTTTTGTTTTGTTTATTAACGTAATTATTTTATTTCGAAAAAATAGAAATTATTTTAATTAATTTCACTGCGAGTTGGGATGAGCAATTCTTTCTCTTGTCATTCAATGACATTCACATAGAACAAAGGTACAACACCGAATAAGGGCTTGTATTTTGGTCAGACATTTGTCATGGCATAGGCTAGTGGTTACCAACGTGGGGGGGGGGGGGCATAGTAATATTTTGATGAGGCAAGCATAGAATGTGCTTACTATACAAAAAGAATAAGGCAGAAATTCGAGAAGTAGTTATTAAAAAAAAATTGTTTACTTATATTCATCCCAAACAAGGCACATTGCCACTGAGACGTAAGGGGTTACTTGAATTAGGGGCCAGATTTATAGGGAATCCTAAGTGAGGAGTTCTGTAGCGCGATGTTTGTTCACATTACATAGTTTTCTAAAAAAAAGCTATTCTTTAAATAGGAGGTGAACAAATTCAATACAAGGTTTTGTGCTCCCTTAGAGAGTCCTTTATAAAATCCTACCCCCCCTCCCCTTATGAAAAACTACATAGGTTAGGGATGGGCAAACATTTCATAGCAAGGACCACATTAAAATTCACAATTTTATACAATCGCATGATTTTATAGGGCCACATTAAAAATTCACAATTTTATAGGGCCATAGAGTATATTAACCCAAAATAATTAATATTTAAAATAGACAAAATAAAAGCCTTAAAAAAAAAATGGAATTAATTTTTATTATTCAATATTTTAAAGTACTGTAGAATATTCACATGAAACGCATTTATTTGAAAGACAAGCTTATATCATTTTGAATGTAAAAGCCCACACCTGACATAGGTAGAGAATAATTCCTACTAAATTTCCCGTTCCTAGGTCGAATAGCTTCTAATGCTCAGACAGGCACACATCTCTCATATGAGTATTTTTCAAATTATTTTGTAATTCAACTAAAATTATCTTAAGAATAAGTCCAACACATTTAATCGAAAGTGAAGGTAAAATGTCGACAACACTTGACGGTTCATTGGCTGAAATAATTTTGTTTTTTTTATTTTATTGTCAGATGAAGTCAATTATTCTTTCTTGTTGCTCATGAAACTAATTTCGTTTCGGTAAATGTCAAAGAAGTTGGTATTCCTCAAGGATTTGGCATCATTTCATGTCAAATAAGGAAGATTAAAAGCGGCATTTCCTATTTTGAAAAAATTCCTTTTTGTTCATTCCTTTCCTTTTTTCTTTTTTTCCCTTTCCTTTTTTCTTTTTTCCCTTTCCTTTTTTCTTTTTTTCCCTTTCCTTTTTTCTTTTTTTCCCTTTCCTTTTTTCTTTTTTTCCCTTTCCTTTTTTCCCTTTCCTTTTTTCTTTTTTTCCCTTTCCTTTTTTCTTTTTTTCCCTTTCCTTTTTTCTTTTTTTCCCTTTCCTTTTTTCTTTTTTTCCCTTTCCTTTTTTCTTTTTTTCCCTTTCCTTTTTTCTTTTTTTCCCATTTCTTTTTTCCTTTTTTTCCTTTTCTTTTTCGTTTCTTTTTCTTTTCTGTTTTCCCTCCTTTTTCCTTTTTCGTTTACCTCTTTTTTTCCGTTCTCTTTTTCCTTTTTTTTGCTGTTTTTTTCTCCCTTTTTTTCACCTTCCCCCCCCCCCCGTTAGTGATTTTCTTCTATAACAAAAATTAATCCCACAATGCATTTACCATCAATTATTACAAATGTATAAACTTCTGACTGTAAATTTCCATTCATTAATACAAGATTAGAATATTTTAGAATATTTGATAAATTCTCACTCGTGATGTAGAGTCAGACAGACAGCAAATTTCTATTATAATAAAAATAAAATAGTTTGTTAGGTTTTACGGCATATCAACCCTTTGTTGGGCCATTTTATGCCCAAAACAATATGTATGTGTTGTCTACAGATGATTTATAAGTTAATTTATTTTGTTGGCGTCGGATATTTTGTAAACAAATAATGTACACAATGATGGATTTTTGTCTCCACTTGACATGATCACAGGTTGGTCCAGGTGAAGGCCGGTTTTACAGAGATCTTTGTGGAGGGTGTCTCTCCATCTCATCATCATCATAAGCCTACCCTAGGTTGTTTTCTGGCGACTTCCAGTATAAAGCACATGTCAAAACCATCTAAGCTGTCATTCCCTCATCTTGCCCTCAATCAGTGCGATGCTGTAGCGCCTTTAGATAACCTTCATTGCAGACGTGGTCGAACAGTGTAATTAAATACATATTCTGCAAATGATTTTATTTAACCCATAGTATTTCCACTCCTGGTGAGAAAGGAACTGGGGGGTAACGGTAACTATGTCGTGCCCCCCCCCCCCCCCCCAGCTCTCAACTTTACCACCGGATGCAGTTTCATATCATTATCAGGACAGATGGAACCTGGACAGGTACAGGTTGTTAAAAAAATATACCACCGATTGAATCGTTAATAAAATTTGCAATCTTTTGTGCAATCCAACCATATATATTACACTGTCCACCACGTTTTAGTTTTGACTGTCCAACAATCTTTGTTTTGTTGTCGTTCAATGATAAACACACCTGGATACTCCGTGCAAAATTGTCCATAATTCTGACACCCTCTTTTCTTTGAGCTGTCATGGCCCTCTTCAGTCCATGAATAATCTGAGGATTGTTTTGAGAGATATCTTTCAGATAACCCCACGGATAAAAATATGGATGAGTGTGAAGCTTATTTAGGATTTCACCTCCTTCTGATGAGACGATCACTAAAGTGTCCCTACATATTATTTGAACAGCGATGAAACAAAGACTGTTGGACATTCATGACTGGTACTTGGTGGACAAGTCAGGTGCAGACTGAAGTTTATCTGTAGTAAATATGGTTGTGAATTTTCTTTATGATTCTATAGGTGGTATTATTTGGAGTAGCCCTGTACCCAGAGTCAGAGATGTGACTGTACACTTCCCCAAAGCCCACCGAATTGGGGCCTCACCATCAGGTGTAATTTTGTGTCCTACCCAGTACCCTCATCCACAATAGATATTGTACTTATAATATTGAATAAAGACTTGACCTGAAGTGACCCACTAAACTGTCGATATTCCATAAAACAAAATTCTTTTAGCTTATTTTAGTTATGGCTTTTTATGCTATGGCTTTTTTTGTTAAAGGCTTTTTTTTGTTGTTATTGGCTATTTTTTTTTTAGCTTTTGGCTTTTTTTGTTGTTGTTATCCGCGTTTTTGCTATCGGCGATTTTAAAGCAAATATTTTGTTGCTTTTTTGACTATTTTTGCCTGTTTTGTCTAGTGGCAGTAATTTAGTTTCTTTGGCTGTTGGTTTATTTTTGGAGGCTGTTGGTTTATTTTTAGCTGTTGGTTTATTTTTAGGCCGTTGGCTATTTTTTAGCAATGTTGGCTATTTGGCAATGTGGCTATTTCGGCTATTTTTTCCAGTTATGGCAATTTTCGGCTATGTTGCTATTTGGCAATGTAGGCTATTGGCAATATTGGCCGTTTTTCGACTTTCTTTGCTAAGTTTCGACTTGCTATTTTGCTATTTTAGGCAATGTTGGCTATTTGGCAATGTTGCTATTTTATTTTTTTGGTATTTTTTCCGGCTATTTTTGTTGCTATTTGATTATTTCGGTCATTTTTCAGGCTATTTTTGTGGTGATGTTGCTATTTGCAATGTTGCTACTATGTTATATGGCAATGTTGCTACTATGTTATATGACAATGTTGCTATTATATGACAATGTTGCTATTATATGGCAATGTTGCTATTATTTGGCAATGTTGCTATTTGATAATTTCGGTAATTTTTCTGGCTATTTTTGTGGCAATGTTGTTCTTCGACTATTAAGCAATTTTGCTATTTTATTATTTCGGAAATTTTTCCGGCTATTTTTGTGCCAATGTTGCTATTTGACTATTTAGCAATGTTGCTATTTGACAATGTTGGCTATTTTTCGGCTATTTTGCTATTTGTCTTTTTCGGCTTGTTTTTCTTGGCCTATGAATATTTCTGTATGCTATTTGGCTATTTCTCGTTTTTTTCTTCTCTTTTTCCGGTTTGCTATTTGGCTATTTTCAGCTTGTTGAGTATTTTTTATGCTATTTGGCAAATGTGCCTATCTAACTAGCATTTTTCGGTTATAAATATTTATGCTATTTAGCTATTTTCCAGTGTGACTTTACCAATGTCGGCTATTTTTCGTTTTTTTTTTTTTTGTTCTTGCTTTTTTTTTCCAGTTATATTTCGACTTGTTATTTTGCTATTTTTTGGGTAATGTTGCTTTTTTTCCGGTAATTTTTTGCTTTTGTTTTTTTAGCTATTTGTTCTTTTTTCCGGTTGGCTAAGTTGCTATTTCAGTTATTTTTTTATTGTGCCTATTTTTCTGCTATTTTGCATTGTTGGCTATTTTTCAGGTGTTTTTCGGCTATGTTGGCTATTTAGCTGTGTTTCGGCTATGTTGGCTATGTTGGCTGTGTTTCGGCTATGTTGGCTGTGTTTCGGCTATGTTGGCTGTGTTTCGGCTATGTTGGCTGTGTTTCGGCTATGTTGGCTGTGTTTCGGCTGTGTTGGCTGTGTTTCGGCTGTGTTGGCTGTGTTTCGGCTGTGTTTCAGCTGTGTTGGCTGTGTTTCAGCTGTGTTGGCTGTGTTTCAGCTGTGTTGGCTGTGTTTTGGCTATGTTGGCTGTGTTTCGGCTATGTTGGCTGTGTTTCGGCTGTGTTGGCTGTGTTTCGGCTGTGTTGGCTGTGTTTCGGCTGTGTTGGCTGTGTTTCGGCTGTGTTGGCTGTGTTTCAGCTGTGTTGGCTGTGTTTCAGCTGTGTTTTAGCTGTGTTGGCTGTGTTTTAGCTGTGTTGGCTGTGTTTTAGCTGTGTTGGCTGTGTTTTAGCTGTGTTGGCTGTGTTTCAGCTGTGTTGGCTGTGTTTCAGCTGTGTTGGCTGTGTTTTGGCTATGTTGGCTGTGTTTTAGCTGTGTTGGCTGTGTTTTAGCTGTGTTGGCTGTGTTTTAGCTGTGTTGGCTGTGTTTTAGCTGTGTTGGCTGTGTTTCGGCTGTGTTGGCTGTGTTTCTTGGGTTTTTTAAAGCTATGTTTGGCTATTTTGCTGTTTTCCGGCTATGTTGTTTGGCTATTTTGCTGTTTTCCGGCTATGTTGTTTGGCTATTTTGCTGTCGGTGACTATGTTGTTTGGATATATTGCTGTCGGTGACTATGTTGTTTGGATATATTGCTGTCGGTGACTATGTTGTTTGGATATATTGCTGTCGGTGACTATGTTGTTTGGATATATTGCTGTCGGTGACTATGTTGTTTGGATATATTGCTGTCGGTGACTATGTTGTTTGGATATATTGCTGTCGGTGACTATGTTGGTATTTTGGTTCTTTTTCGGTTATAACTATCTTTTTGCTATTTAGTAATGTTGACTATTTTTTGCTCTTTTTTCTTTGTATATTTCGACGCTATTTGGCAATGTAAGCTATTTTTTGGCTATTTTTCGACTGGCTTTTTCGACTTGCCACTTGGCAATGTGGCTATTTTGCAATTTGATAAAACGAGATCTTTATGGTTTTGTAAATGACTAAAAAAATTTCTAGGTAAAAAAAAATTAGAAAGTTTGTTTTATTGTTTATCTCCGTCTGAAGTAAATCCTTCTTAATAATAAAAATACACGACTAGAATTAGAAGGTGAAGAATAGTAAACCACACCACAAACGTGATCGGTTAATCGGGGCCGCAGGTATGGTAACACACATCAACTCCTAGCATTACAGTTATGAAACTTTGTTCTTTGCTTATCACCATCCCATCCATACCTAAATATTCTGTCGGGTATTTGTTCCTTTAAACAAATTTTCACATGGCTTATTATAATTATTAAATGGTGAACCATCCAAAGAAGATGGGCTCCCGCTACATTGCTAGAAAACTTCTCACACCTGTCAGTACCCTATATCTCTACAAAGCCACTATTCGACCATGCATGGAGTATTGTTGCCACATCTGGGCTGGTGCACCAACCACTAGTCTCTCCCTATTAGACGGGGTCCAAAAAAGAGTCTCCAATCTAATAGGTCCCACACTGTCAACCAAGTTCCAACCCCTGTCCCATCGCCGAAATCTTGCACCCTTGTGCTTGTTTTACAAGTATTTCAATGAAATGTGCTCCGATGAACTCGCGACACTGGTCCCCCCCCCCCAAAGTAAATACCCCTGACCAATCCGACAAGTAGCAAAATCCCACCCATTTCACTGTAGAGGTCCCGGAAAGCTTTCTACTCTAATAGTTTCTTCCCTCGAACTGCTAGACTTTGGAATTCATTCCCTGTTCCCTAACTGTACTAACATACAGAAATTTAAATGTAATCTCGCTGCTCAACCCCCCTATTTAGGATGTCCCTGTAGGTATGGTCCCTAATTCACAGTAGCCCCTTACGTTTTAGTGGCAATGTGCCTTGTTTGGGGTGAATAAAACTATGTGTCTGTGATTTTTTTTTTTATATTCCAATGACCAAAAAATTCAGCCTTTTAATCAAATCATTTATTTTTATTTGTCCATGGCAGAATAGCTTGTGGTCTTACAATTGTTTCTCGACAAGTAAAATGCAGCTGTTAATCTCATTAACTCGTTGTTCCTCAGAGATCTAAATGAAGGGCATATATAAAGTTAAGTACAGAGTTCGTGGAGGAAAAAAACAAACTAAAAAACAAACAAACAGAAAGCAGATAATACTCACAATAGGTCCTCTCCGCTAGTAGGATGACAGAATTCCAATCAAACAGCCATATATATATATATATATATATATATATGATACGCTTAACGACGCCATGTTGCCGGTATTATAGACGGCACGTGGACACTGGGGTTACTAAATATAGACTTGTATACACAGCCCTAAAACTACTTAAAGAAAGTAGATCCGAGGTCTTAAAAATCTTGCGCATCATTTTTGAGTTGGGTTTATGTTCGTCATCATAATAACATCTTGGTGTTGATGACGTTCGTTTCCTGCGTTTTGTTTTCATTGTAACCATAACTTTTTAATGTTCTACACGGAACACGTGCCTTACTTTAAAGGCATGGCGGCCATACCTGGCATTCTCATCGCTTGAAGAAGAAAAGTATCAAATGTCGTTAAGTACTATACTATATAAAAAAAGAAAATGGGTAAAATTGCAGTATAGTTAACGGTCCAGAAATAATAAAAAAAGAAGGAAAAACAAATCATTAATAGTAAATGAAGTAGAATTAAATCCTCTACCGACCCGTATACTTTTAACGTGTGGAAACTGTAAGATTTTTTTCATTTCAGAATATTTTATCTATGATCGCGTGTTCTCTCGACACATGAAAAACAACATGGTGACCGAAGTAATGGCTTTACCTTGCTAAACTTAGGTGATTCAATGTTGTTTTACGAGGGGTTTGTTTGGGGGAGGGCTTGCCTCATGTGGTCAGGCATTTTGGTTTTAGCGTGCCGATATAAACATCAAAAACAAATTCTGAAATTTAAAAAAAAATTAGTTACAGCACGTTAAATGATTAAATTTTACTGCGTTTGGTATAAGTTATTTGTTGTGTTTTCGATTTATTAACTGTTAACCAGACTGTAATTTTACCAAGAAATGTATTCTGTGTAGATGTGGATTGAACCATGGCAAGAAGAGTTTTTGTTTTTTATAATGGAGATTGCTAGCGTTTAGTTAAATAACACATATATAAGACCAGTTACTGGGTCCCATATAACGTAACATAGTCATGATAGAGAAAATGAGTTTAACATTAATTTTAGGAGAATGTGTGGTATATTAGTAAATAGATATGCGTAAAGAGCGAACGCGAAAAAGATACTAGCCTATATCAGCTACTCTCTTTCTTTCTTCATTTGTTCGGTTTACTCCTTCCTCTTTTTTCCTTTTCACTTTTTCCTCTTTCTTTACTGAGTGGAAATGAGGTGCACTGAAATCAATTGCTCTGCCCAACATCCGCACAGTCACAACGTCAGGTAAGGTCACGTGAGGTTCCAAAACAAAATAAAAACATTAGCTCATATGTAGGTGTGAACTCGAGAATTCTCAACCAATGAAAATGATCATCACTTTTTCAGAACAGCTTATTGTATAAAACCATTACATTTAATCCTTTTGTTTGTTTTTTCTACAAAAAAAATCCATGTAATATCTAACATATGAAGTTATCTTGTTGGATTTTCAAAGTCGGATCCTAATAGCATTTAAGCTGACAAATCTGGCGATTGTGCAGTATAGCTAACAAGAAAAAAGGTGTGGGGGGGGGGTCAAAAAAATTTACTACACCTAACTTTTACCAAACAAAAGAAAATTTAATCTATCAACTTTCATAGCTTTTCAGGTTTGAAACCTCTTTTAAATGTTTTTTTAGATTGTGTATCGTTACATCAGAGGTTTGTAAAAACGAATTCAACATGGCGCTGTATTTTACTTGATGTGAAGGTTCGATGCCATATATTTAACAATTGAAAAATATAAAATCAAAAAAAAAATACAATAACTGTCACCACACTGTCGAAAAATTTAATTTTCGACCGATCTATATATTTTTAACTTACTGAAACTGCTTTTAAGTTCTTCTTTATTTAAAAAAAAAAAACTCCCCATTATACCGAAGATTTTGACCTCACGTGGTCGCATCACTTGAATTCGTTTTTTTACAAGCCTCTAAGGCAACAATACAAAATCTATATAAAATAACACTTAAAAATGATGCACAATCACACAAATTTCTTTGTCACTTGCCAATTTTCATTTGTTATTGTTGTACTGTGTTGTTGGTAATATAATAATGGACTTAGCTACAAATTATTTTAAAAATTACTTAGTCCGGCCCAGACGACTGCTAATATGAAACATCTTTTTAAATAATCACCTAAAATAAGCAAAGAGGATAACATTTTAAATTGAAGAATAAAAAATGTCTACGGCTAAGTTTATAAAAATTAAAAACTAAAATAACTTCACCGCATCCCGGGCAACGCCGGATTCTACAGCTAGTATATTAATAAAGAAATCCTTTCTATTTCTGTTCGAGACACCATGGAAGCACTTTTTCAACTAAACTATGTCTTGTTTGCATGCTTAGTAATGCATTATGGTCGAATATATTTGCATTATTTTTTTTTTTAAGTTTGTGCGAAATTGGTTAATTTTGAGATAACTCTTAAAATAAAATTGTAAAGTCGCTTTTATTTCGCTCCCCACGAAAAAAAAAGATGAAAATAAGATACACGCGAAGAAGGTCGGAGTTTACATCGGCCGAAACGTTGTGAGAATAACATCCAAAATGAGAACGGTAGTTTGAATAAGCCAAGTACAAATTATCAATCCTCATTTCAAAAATTCCGAAACAAAAATACTTTTATGCCATTAATAGTTTCTGTTTAATTTAAAAAAAAAAAAAAAAGACCCCCCCCCCCAATTTTTTTTTTTAATGAGATTTTAATCCATTTAAGTGATATATTGCATTTTTTATTGACCTTCCCCGTTTTATTTTATTATATCTGATCAAAATAGCTGCAGGAAGCATTTTTTTGAAACAGTTATATCAGAATATAAAATGCGATGAAGACACACACCAATAATTAATCAAGGTGCTGTAGAATTAGTCAAACCCCCTATTCAATATCAAAGATCAAAACATTGATGTGAAATATCATTCGGATGGTGGATGTTCCAAAATAAGACTGGCAGAGTCTTGGGCGTTCTGGTGTGTCTAGTTCTCTGTCGGTCCGAGGTATGATCCTGTGCAGTTCATAGGAAGTCCACTTTCCCAGGCTTTACCTTCTCGCCCTTTGTGAAGGGATTACTTTATTGCTCATCGCCTGAGGCAATTTTTGCTCTTCCTCTAGGGCGTTGGATTTTCAAATACCACTTTCCTGACCTTGTGTCACATTTTTCTTGCCGTAGGAAGGAGATAAATAATCATTATACAAGGTCTCAAATTCAAAATAATAATGTATGTCTGCATTTATATATCCTCAAATGACAATATTAAAGATATGTTTACAAAAAGCCGGTAAACAAAATTAAACTTTATAACGGGTTAAATTTCCGATAAGAGTTGTCTACCCTTTGACCGTGTTTCAAAGAAAATAGCGAATAAACTTGATCTTATGGGTGGAGGGTGTTTTGGTGTGTGTAGTAAGATGTGATTTGCTGTTATTATTCTCTCTACTTTCGCCATTTCGCGTGCATGTTGTTAACACTTTGTATTTGTATAGTTCTACAGAGAAAATGTCGACATTTATAAAAAGTCAGGAGAACAAATTGTAATAAGAAAGAGGTAAGGCTCGTCATGTTTATTAAATTGTTAGGTGAAAGTACAGAATAGTTAATCAACGCCCCACCTCCGCATGTTAAGAATGGCTTTCTAAATTGTAACGTTATTATTTCAGCTCGGTCTGTAAACTGCATAATTGATTTTCTTACTAATTCTCTGGATTTTCTTTATGTGTTAAGGTTACAACAAAAAAAAAGTTTTAAATTATCTCCCCTTTCAACAGACTCTTCTATAAAATAAAAATGAAAATTTCATCTGCCTCAATAATACAGAAGCACCGCTTGATTATAAGAATAAACTCCTCCTTTACATGTTAATTCAGTTGGGACGATTCATCAGGAATCGGAAAAAATCAGAACTTTAGGGGGTATCGGAATCGGTATTGGAAACATTTTAGCCTAATTTTCGATTTAAAAAACGATTCTATTAATTCTTTTTTTTTTTGCTTGTTTAAAACTTAATTTTCTGTTGCTGGCACGAATGATAATATTTATTGATTTTAAACTATCAGTAAAACTAAAATGTATAGATCATAATAACGAATTGAGGTAAAAAGGACCCAGGTTAGAATGGCACGAGTGGATGAATAGGAAAAACGACACAAATGAAAAATATATTTGAAAATATCACAATGAGTTAATTAAAATTTTGGATACAATACATGAAGGGAAAACACATTAAGAACTTTGTCAAATTTAAAAGAAAATTATATCTACATTTAAAAGTAGATGAGGACTCTCCGTTAAAATTCTATTTTTATTTTTAGACTATTTTAGAATCTGAATTGGGAATTTAGAACAGAATCAGTAATTGTATCGAATTAGGGAAAAATATTGGAATTGTCCTGTAGGGACGACAGAGTTGCCTCCCTTGAATAAGATTATACGAGAGATTCAGAGATGTGCCCCTTTAGAAAGAGATAAAGTCTTGAGAGACACGTGACTTGAACCCAGTTCTCGCGAGACTTCGAGGTATCCCCATGATGCCCTTCCTCTTCCTTGGCTGACTTTGTGGAGTGAAGTCAAGCTCTTGCCGGCTCTCCCAGAACCTCCAAATCCTTATTTGAATAACGACTATGCGCATTCAATTGTTTATTTAAGTGTTTATTTCATTTATCTTTGACCATGCCAGCGTTTGTCAAAACAAACATTAAACAAAAGCACATGAGTTTAAATCACCGCTTCGCGTTTCCTCTTATTTGTCGACACACACACACGTGTGTTGTGTTATTGTTTATCTTTTCTCTGATATTGAAGGCCGGTTTTCGGTAGATGAAGAATGTGAACCACTCAACCGAACACTGGTGACCCCGGAAGGGCATCATGGGGATTCCTCGAAGTCTCGCGAGAACTGGGTCAAGTTACGTGTCTCGCGAGACTTGATCTCTTTCTAAAGGGGGCACATCTCTGAATCTCTCGCAAAATCTTATTCAAGGGAGGCAACTCTGTCGTCCCTACAGTTCCATCACTAATTCACACATAGTTTAACCAACAAACAGCAGGGACTTGAAAGAGTTACGGAAACAGAAATCTGAAAGCCTGTTGAGTTGGCTGGCACACGTACATCTGAAACATTAGTTGAGTCGGAGTTCACTCGTCTCATGCTCGTTGAGTTTTGGCTTTGGAACGAGATAGAAACATAACCGTCTCTTCACTTTAACGTATAAAGCACCGATCGAGAAAAAATGCGGGGAAAACGGGATGAAACAGTTCAGCGGAAGTGCCTCTCACACACGAATGTTCTGATTGGATGATGTATTAATTCTATTTATCTTCCTCCCACAAGGTAAGATGTGACACAAGGTCGGGAAAGTGGGGAAAAACCAGCGCTCGAGAATTTGAGGACTCTGCCTACTTAAAAATTGCATGGGCAGCCCCGTCGGCATTCCCCGGTAGGGGCGCCTCAGGCGATTAGCAATAAACTAACCCCTTCACAAAGGGTGAGAAGGCAAAGCCTGGGAGGGCGGACCTCCTCGAACTGCACAGGACGGACAACCGATAGACTGGCATTAATCAAGACCTGAAGGCCCGGACAATACCGGTCTATAGGGTGGGGTAAAAAACCCTGCATTCAGCAGAAAAACGGTTATAATCATATAACTGCTACAAACTCAATCGCTTCATACGTTTTCTGTTCTTCATTTGATTTCCTTTGCTTTTATTGTGAATTGTTGGTGTGGATTGAATAGCTGCTTGCCAGAGACGGGAAATCGACATTTCGTTGAGTCAGTCGTGTCCGTATTTATCTGACTGAGCTGGCTTGATATTAAGAAGAAAATAGGGTCACCAGGTTCTAAGTAAAATACAAACATCTTCACTAAAATAAATTCAATTTCATTTAACGTCTCATGAAAACAGGAACGCAAGAATGTAAGTCAAGGTTGCTCAGCAGGCAGAATGTTGTGTTTGGGAGTTCCATCTCGTCTTGCCGTTTTTTGGAAAAGAACGAGAACATGGTTTTAGCATCTCATCTCCACGATGTCAGGAACTGAATCGTATCTTCCTGGCAATGAGGTGGGCGGAAATAGAAAATGGCTGAAAGTTGCGTGAGTTTTAACATGCCTGTTTTAGCCAACCTAATTACAGCTAATCATTACGCAAGAGATTACATGTACATATACAAGAAATAGATCTCAGTTGTGTAACTGTTACACTTTCAATCTTTCTCCAGACGGACTAAAATAAAATGCCACCACGAAATCATTAATAAAATCCACAATCCTTTCTGCAATCGAACCATATTTGGTGCAAATAAGCTTCAATCTATGCCTGACTTGTCCACCAAGTTTCAGCCATCAAGGTCCAACAGTAGTTATTTTATTGCCGCTCAATTATATGCACCAAATGTGCACCTTTATGCTGCAATCAGACCTTTTGGCTGTGATGACTCTTCAGTTGATGAAGTCTGGGGGTTGTTTTGATAGACATTATCTTTGAGATTACCCCACAGATAAAAATCGGGGGGGGGGGGTAAAGTCCAGTGAGTATGAAGCTGTTATAAACCATGTAATTTAGGTTATAATAATTAATAACTCGTAAAACAAAATGGATGACTTTTCAACAGAAAGGTTTAACATATTTATTAAAAGTGAAATTAGAATGAAATGAGTTATTTAGCCGCTGTAACGCGAGATGGAATATGAGCTAGTCTGATCTGTGGTTAATGTTTACTTTTCACTCCGCAAGCCACTCGACAAGGGGCGATAACTCTTAAATGGTCCAAGGGACATAATTCCGTTTTTCTTTAGTTATCCTAACATCTCCCCGTTTTAGTCTTTAACTGTATCGAGCGCACCTGGGGTCAACTTGGAGGTGCTTTACTCTAGTGCAACTGCGCTTTGGCCAAGTCCTGGGAGGTCTTTGATAATTCTCATCTGAATTTGTCTGCATGAGAAGTGGTGGAGATGGCAGTTCAAATGTGTCCATTAACAAATCAAACGGAATGGTTGATCTGTTGTCTACAGAGTATCTGAGACGCAATTGGTTTTTGTGCCGTGCACAGAATTGATTTCCGACTTGAACATCATACAGAAATTGTTCATTTATTTTGCGGATGATGCCTGGTACCCAGTTTGGCTACCCAGGTCTGTAATTCCGAGCAAACACTGGTGTGCCAACTGAAAATGCTTTTGTTTTGTTAGGGCTTGGTTGTTGCCTTTGTGGCTGGGAACGTAAAGCATCCAGTGTGGTACAGAGTTTTCGTCCAATGAGTGCCTCTGCTGGTTATAGACCATTCTTCACAGCTCCATTTGGTGTTATTCCATATGGAAAGGAGGAAAGCATGTAGTATCTCCTCTGTTGTTCCCTCCCCTCTTGCTTTTAGTAGTGTTCTTTCGAATGTGTCTACAAATCTTTCGGCTTGTCCGTTGGATTGAGGATGGTTCGGTAGCGACCGAACGTGTGTTATGCTGAATGTAACCCTGGGTTGATGGCTGACGAGCACGCAACATTGTGTGCAATTTCTGCTTAGGACTGTTGTATTGCGAGGACCCGAACCTTGCTGCTGCTGCTGCTGGATCACCACGTGGGTGGAGTCCTAGCTGGTACACCTCTGGTGGGTAATTGACTCGATGGTGAATTGGTGCTTGCTTCATGTAGGAGGTGGTTGGTCGAGGTCCTGCTGTGGTAGTTGTCCTTGTAGATGATGTTATTGGAGATGTTGGCAAATGGAAACATGCTTCAATATCCAGCCATAATTTGTAGTCTGGATTCCGATCAACTGCCTTTTCTTCCAAAATCACCTTGATTGCCATAATTTTGTCAAATGTGGTTGAGATGAATGGACCAGTGATTTTAGTGCCATCAGGAATTTCTACAAAATCTTCTGATCCTGGACGTTGTACAAGAATCGTGATTTTCTCAGCATTACCGGTTACATCAACCTTGAGCAGCTCTACCCCTTGAGGGTCATCAGTCAGTTTAACGGTGATGCTAGGTTTGGGGTCAGTAGATGTAATCGGCGCTGGTACAATCCATCCAGGTCCATCAGGTCTGCCATCACTTACTAGAGAGTTTGGTGTTCCACTAATGTAGTCATCAGGTATGAAGGTTTATCAGTCATACTCTTAGTAGACTCACATCGAACTGATGTTGTTGAAGTAGGTCCTGATGTTGTGGTAATTTTAGGAGTCACTGTGGTAATCATTGGTGTTGATATTATTGTGGGAGTTCCTGTTGAAGTGGAGCCAAAGGTTGGTCCAAACGAAAGGTTGGTGGTTGGTCAATTGTTCCGCCGCCGCCGTTGCTGTTTCTTCTTGCTGAGGTCGTCTTTACTGCTCTGAGGTGACGATGTGGACACTACCTCACATATTTGGTTGAGTGGAATGTCGAGAAGACCTAGTAACTCGATAAAATCAAGTCCCAGCAAATTATGGCATGAGTTTATGTATACGGTGCCTGACACCGTTTTTCCTTTCATTTTGACGGTAGCGGGTAATTGACCCATGATGTGAACACAATCTCCAGAAGCACTCTGTGCTACCTGACTTGTTGATGTCAATGAAGGCTGGCCTATGGCTTCCCATAGTTTTTGTGATATAATAGTTATATCTGATGCTGTATCGATCTGCAATTGAATAGGATGGCCATTCAATTGTACTGCAACATATTTTCGTTTGGATTTTTGTTTTGAGAGAAAAGTTGCTATCAGGCTGTTTGTTTTTGAAAAACTGTTTGCTTATGAACTGTGTTGATGTCGTTGCCTGTTGTATGTATGTGAGGTTTGCCTATTATGGGTTGGTTTTCGTCCTGGAGGGGTGCACAATCCCTCTTTATGTCCGAGTCGATTGCAGCTGCGACAGCGGTGTGTCTTGAAGGTGCAGTATCGCACAAAATGCCAGTTGCCACAATTCCAACAAGCTGTTGGGGACTGGACTGATTTTGAAGTCGGTGAGGTGGGCCGACGTTGTTTTTGAACTGTGTTTACCATGGATGCTTGTTGTACCATAGTTGAATCATGTTTTAGATTCACTAGACGCTGGCATTCCACGGCAACTTGTCGCAATGTTATGTCTGGATGTTGTTCTATTTTTGACAAAATCCTTGTGCGAATGTCTGCTTCGTCTGTTGTTTTCAAACCACACACAAAAATCAAACATTTGAACTGAGCATCTGTGATGGAAGAGATTTTAAAACGTTCACATTCTTTGTTTACAAGGCCTGCATAGGTTGAAAAATCGGCCTAGGAAGATTTCGTTATGTTAAGACAATTAAAACGCATATTGAATAATGA
The DNA here is from genome assembly GCA_963556195.1 of Sepiola atlantica. Taxonomy (NCBI): domain Eukaryota; kingdom Metazoa; phylum Mollusca; class Cephalopoda; order Sepiida; family Sepiolidae; genus Sepiola; species Sepiola atlantica. The sequence goes on along the minus strand of OY744532.1, from coordinate 32,686,597 downwards.
AATATGCTCACCGAAAATCTGAATGAGGGTTTCCACTGTGCTGTGAAAATTTAAGTCACGAGCATGATTTGGTAATATGTAATTTACATACCGATCATGTTCCGATGTCCCAAGCTTACGTAACAGAAGTCTTACCTTCCAGTCGTCAGCTTGATCCTTGAAATCCACTCGAAAAATGTCCTCGAACCGTGCAAACCATGTTTCGAACGTCGAATTTGCCATTGGGTCATAACAAAATTCCGTTATTGTTTGTGAAATGGAATCTGTAGATGTCCCAAGATTTGTTTCTGAAATCGACGATGTAGGTGTGGAAAATCTCTCTGAAAATAATTCCATTAACCGTAACTGTTTTTCCAGTAATCGCTTAATTGTACTATCCATTTTTTTTGTTTGTTTATTTTTTTTTTTGAAAAAATTGTAAGTTTATCTCATCCTTCGTCGCCACTGTTGTAAACCATGTAATTTAGGTTATAATAATTAATAACTCGTAAAACAAAATGGATGACTTTTCAACAGAAAGGTTTAACATATTTATTAAAAGTGAAATTAGAATGAAATGAGTTATTTAGCCGCTGTAACGCGAGATGGAATATGAGCCAGTCTGATCCGTGGTTAATGTTTACTTTTCATTCCGCAAGCCACTCGACAAAGGGGAGATAACTCTTAAATGGTCCAAGGGACATAATTCCGTTTTTCTTTAGTTATCCTAACAGAAGCTCATTCAGGATCACACTTCCAACTGATGAGACGATCACCAAATTGTCCTCCCCACCACATCATTGAACGACAGTAAAACAAAGACTGTTAGACATTCATGACTGAAACTTGGTGGACAAGTCAGGCATAGACTGGAGTTTATTTGCACCAAATATGGTTGGATCACAAAAGGGGTTGTACATTTTATTAATGATTGCATGGATGGCATTTGGGGGAGGGAGCACTTTGTACAGTAAATGAATCAACAATTTAACTAACACCAGCAATCCATTACCTTGTTGTCTTACTTTCCGGTCCCTGTAATGCCCCAATTTGGGGGCTTTAGAGTGTGTGGAGTTAACCATAGTTACCCCCCCCCCCAGGTGTGCAGCAGCAGTCATAAACATAAACATTTCTTTCTTCTTGCAGAGAGCAGCCCCCATATGATTGTTTTGTCACACGAGGAACAATCAGACTCCAGGGTGTATTTATTTCAATCAGAACTTTGAGGGACTACTTCCAGTCCATTTGGACTTCTGTGACATCAGTCGTCAGACCGATAAATACCAATCGAGGATCCATTCTCAACAATCAATCTGACGAGAACTGGGCCATTTCGGTGATTTTTTTTTTTATCTGTCAGGCTGAGGTATTAGACCTGGGTAGTCCTAGGAGGTCCATCTTCCCAGGCGATGCCTCTCGTCTTTGGGGAAGAGTTAGTTTATTGCTGCCTGAGACGATCCGACCGGGGAATGCTGCCGGGGCTGCCCAGGCAATTTTTAAGAGGCCAGAGTGCTTCTTCTTTAGAGACGCTGGCTTGTTCTTCCCATCTTCCAGCATTGGGCCGCATCTTCTTGCGGTGGGAAGGAAGTAAATACCAGTCCTTTTGGGATTTAGACAGCCGTCAACAGAGCTTTCCGACACCAACGAAGAAAAACGTCCTTTCCTCTGCCTTTGTCCACTGGACAGCCGAGCAAGGCATTCTCCACGAGAAGATATACAGCTCAAAGAAAAGCGGCAGCCAAACTTTTTTTTTACTTTATTATTACTTTCTTCACTGTGACATTGTCTTGACTTTTGGCAACCTACACCCAACGGTGTAAGTCACTTTAATAAATATATATCGTTTTTGTTTATAAAGGGGTTTATTTTTCTTTCGTTTGACGTTCCTTTTTGTTAAAAAAAATATAATATGGGTTCACTCTGACCCGGTATCAGGGTCCCATCTATGGGTTAAAGAATTTGTCCTTGGGCAAGGTGTTCGCCTCTACCCCATCCCACTATCCAGAAATCTATCTTTTTCAGCCGTTTATACTTTTTTTCTGCCTACCCTATTTCCCAACCCTATGATCTACTCAAGCTTCCTTTCCTCTTTTCGAACGTCCTGGGTATGACACAAAACTGCTTCTAGTGGTGAGTCCCCTAATTTGGGAGCTTTGGGGAGTCACTTCTCAGTTACCACTACTCCTAAGTCCACTCGGGGGAGTGGTAGTACCTGTCATTTACAGACTATTTGTTTACAAAATATATGCATACAAAACAAAATTAATTTACAAACCAATCGTATACGAAACATATATATATTGTTTATGGAAATCGCTCCAGACAAAGCATGAAGTAAGGAACTAAAAAAAAAAAAAATGCTATTTTAATGTAAAAAAAACTAGCCAACGATAAGTGTTAGATGGATAGATTCCGACCAAGAAAACAGTAATTCTTCCCCGTTGTCAGAAACATTGTTCATTGAATGTGATGACTGAAGGACAAAATAAAGGGAAGCGAGAGTTCCGAGGCTGCCGAAACTAAACCCAAAGGTCCACTTTCTATTGTATGATTTCCTTGGCATAAAAGAACCCGATGATGCTTGGCATGTCATAAAACTCCTTCTCACGTCTTTAATTTCTTCCCCTCTTCCATCCTTTTGTTTTGCTATCCTTCCTTGTTGTTCTACCTTTCTTCCAATGTTTCTCTTCTTCTCCATAATATACCTTTTGCGTTTTCAACATATTTTCTTTACTATTTAATGGGGTATTCTTTCTTTCTTTCTTTCTTTCTGTACTTTTACTTTGCACTTGAGACGACGAGAAGTGTTTACAACTTTAGAGAAATCCTCTTTAACTCTCAAGTATTTTGGCAATTTCTCCCCCCCCCCCCCCCGACATTCGATATGAAAAGTGAAAGGAAGAAAGAAACGAAACATTTTTATTTTACTCTTCCCACACACACGCACGCACGCACAGACACATTTTCCCCTTTTTTAAATCTTTGATTGTTTTTGTTTTATCGGTAAGTTGCTAAGGGAAACCTTATGACTGTTTTACTTTTAGGGTAACGGATTTGTTTTTTGAATATCACACCAAGTGCTTACTTTTCCAGAGTCATTTATCTCTCTCTCTCTCTCTTTCTCTCTCTCTTTCACTATCTCTCTCTCTCTTTCACTATCTCTCTCTCTCTTTCACTATCTCTCTCTCTCTCTTTCACTATCTCTCTCTCTCTCTCTTTCACTATCTCTCTCTCTCTCTCTTTCACTATCTCTCTCTCTCTCTCTTTCACTATCTCTCTCTCTCTCTCTTTCACTATCTCTCTCTCTCTCTTTCACTATCTCTCTCTCTCTCTCTCTTTCACTATCTCTCTCTCTCTCTTTCACTATCTCTCTCTCTCTTTCTTTCACTATCTCTCTCTCTCTCTCTTTCACTATCTCTCTCTCTCTCTCTTTCACTATCTCTCTCTCTCTCTTTCACTATCTCTCTCTCTCTCTTTCACTATCTCTCTCTCTCTCTTTCACTATCGCTCTCTCTCTCTCTTTCACTATCGCTCTCTCTCTCTTTCACTATCGCTCTCTCTCTCTCTCTTTCACTATCGCTCTCTCTCTCTCTCTCTTTCACTATCGCTCTCTCTCTCTCTCTTTCACTATCGCTCTCTCTCTCTCTCTTTCACTATCGCTCTCTCTCTCTCTTTCACTATCGCTCTCTCTCTCTCTTTCACTATCGCTCTTTCTCTCTCTTTCACTATCGCTCTCTCTCTCTCTCTTTCACTATCGCTCTCTCTCTCTCTCTTTCACTATCGCTCTCTCTCTCTCTCTCTTTCACTATCGCTCTCTCTCTCTCTTTCACTATCGCTCTCTCTCTCTCTCTCTTTCACTATCGCTCTCTCTCTCTCTCTCTCTCACTATCGCTCTCTCTCTCTCTCTCACTATCGCTCTCTCTCTCTCTCTCACTATCGCTCTCTCTCTCTCTCTCACTATCGCTCTCTCTCTCACTATCGCTCTCTCTCTCTCTCACTATCGCTCTCTCTCTCTCTCACTATCGCTCTCTCTCACTATCGCTCTCTCTCTCTCTCTCACTATCGCTCTCTCTCTCACTATCGCTCTCTCTCTCTCTCACTATCGCTCTCTCTCTCTCTCTCGCTCTCTCTATCGCTCGCTCTCTCTCTCTATCGCTCTCTCTCTCTCTATCGCTCTCTCTCTCATTCTCGCTATCGCTCTCTCTCTCTCACTCTCGCTATCGCTATCGCTCTCTCTCTCACTATCGCTATCGCTCTCACTATTGCTATCGCTCTCTCTTTCACTATCGCTATCGCTCTTTCTTTCACTATCGCTATCGCTCTCTCTTTCACTATCGCTATCGCTCTCTCTTTCACTATCGCTATCGCTCTCTCTTTCACTATCGCTATCGCTCTCTCTCTCACTATCGCTATCGCTCTCTCTCTCACTATCGCTATCGCTCTCACTATCGCTATCGCTCTCTCTTTCGCTATCGCTCTCTCTTTCGCTATCGCTCTCTCTCTCTCTCTCTCTTTCACTATCGCTCTCTCTCTCTCTCTCTCTCACTATCGCTCTCTCTCTCTCTCTCACTATCGCTCTCTCTCTCACTATCGCTCTCTCTCTCTCTCTCACTATCGCTCTCTCTCTCACTATCGCTCTCTCTCTCACTATCGCTCTCTCTCTCACTATCGCTCTCTCTCTCTCTCTCACTATCGCTCTCTCTCTCTCTCTCACTATCGCTCTTTCTCTCTCTCTCACTATCGCTCTTTCTCTCTCTCTCACTATCGCTCTTTCTCTCTCTCTCACTATCGCTCTCTCTCTCTCTCACTATCGCTCTCTCTCTCTCTCACTATCGCTCTCTCTCTCTCTCACTATCGCTCTCTCTCTCTCTCACTATCGCTCTCTCTCTCTCTCACTATCGCTCTCTCTCTCTCTCACTATCGCTCTCTCTCACTATCGCTCTCTCTCTCTCTCTCACTATCGCTCTCTCTCTCTCTCTCTCACTATCGCTCTCTCTCTCTCTCTCTCACTATCGCTCTCTCTCACTATCGCTCTCTCTCTCTCTCGCTCGCTCTCTCTATCGCTCGCTCTATCGCTCGCTCTCTCTCTCTATCGCTCTCTCTCTCTATCGCTCTCTCTCTCTATCGCTCTCTCTCTCACTCTCGCTATCGCTATCGCTCTCTCTCTCGCTATCGCTCTCTCTCTCTCACTATCGCTATCGCTCTCACTATTGCTATCGCTCTCTCTTTCACTATCGCTATCGCTCTCTCTTTCACTATCGCTATCGCTCTCTCTTTCACTATCGCTATCGCTCTCTCTTTCACTATCGCTATCGCTCTCTCTTTCACTATCGCTATCGCTCTCTCTCTCACTATCGCTATCGCTCTCTCTCTCACTATCGCTATCGCTCTCTCTCTCACTATCGCTCTCTCTCTCACTATCGCTATCGCTCTCTCTCTCACTATCGCTATCGCTCTCTCCCTCACTATCGCTATCGCTCTCTCTCTCACTATCGCTATCGCTCTCTCTCTCACTATCGCTATCGCTCTCTCTCACTATCTCTCTCTCTCTCTTTCACTATCTCTCTCTCTCTCTTTCACTATCTCTCTCTCTCTCTTTCACTATCTCTCTCTCTCTTTCACTATCTCTCTCTCTTTCACTATCTCTCTCTCTCTCACTATCTCTTTCCCCCCCGTTTTCACTCTCTTTTCACTCTCACTCTCTGTCTCTTTTTCACTCTCACTCTCTGTCTCTTTTTCACTCTCACTCTCTGTCTCTTTTTCACTCTCACTCTCTGTCTCTTTTTCACTCTCACTCTCTCTCTCTCTTTCACTCTCTCTCTCTCTCTTTCACTCTGTGTCTCTCTCTTTCACTCTTTCTCTATCTCTCTCTGTCTCTATCACTCACTCTATATTTATCACTCCATATATATCACACACACACGCACATATATATCTTGTCACGACGGGATCTCCGTTGGGAAACGACGGAAACGCGCACGTGACAAAGATAATTAAAAGAAGTAAAAAAAGTCCGGAAATTGGCTCATATGATGATCCCAGGTACTATAATCAATGACAGAACGCGGGGTTGGGGGGGATTTCTCCTGGTTAAGACCGCATGGATTAGAAAGAAAGCGAAGCATGCACAAAGACAACACGAACGCCAAGACAAATTATTAACAATATTTATTTATAGATACTAGAAAGGGGATAAATATATTTATAAAAACAAAAACAAAACATTAACATGAAAACAAGAGTCTATTATAAAAAGGTGGAGGGGAATTGTCTATCGTAATCTTATGGCAACAGGATTCATTTCCACACAAATGTATACATATATATATATATATATATATATATATATATATATATATATATATAATATATAGCCCTGGAGGCAAATGTCCGGGGAGGAAGTAATCAACAAGTTGTCAACTCGTTCATTTGGAAGTCGGTGTCCCTGGCAGTTCATAGTAGGTATGCGTCTCTGCGTCATGTCGTTTTCATTTCATGAACATGTATTTCGGGGATTTCTCAGGAAGGGGGTTTTGTCTCTCACTGAGATTTATACACATTTTTTCTCAGGAAAACAATTCCGGGTCGTTCATTCTGCATTCGAATAGATATCTTAGAATATCTCTCGGGAGAAGCGTATCTCCCAGCTTTCGGGTGCCTCGCACGAGGTTATAATCTCATTTCGAAAAGTCCCTGCCTTTTGTGCGGCTGTAGTTGGACGTGTTCACCTCTTGACTGCCCTGTCATGACTCATTTCTTTCGTGTGGCTATACTCAACGATTGTGATTCCCTTTTCCTCGCGGGCGGTTAACTTCCTTTTCCTTCTCTTTCTTCTTCTTGGTCGTGTCGGCTAAAAATAGATATGAGCACAATGGGCTCTGTTGCTAGTTCCAAAATAGGGATGATGAAATCGCCCCTCGAACATCGTCATGTATACACAAGTGGTGAAAACCGAATCCTGCCTGAACATATATGTATATAATCTAATCGCTGCTTTCCGCGGTTTCTTTCTTTTAATTTTGATCGATCTCCCTTCGTTTGTAACAATATATATATATTTATATCACTTTCTATTGCTGTCTCAATACTTAAATTTATGTACTGTTAATTGAACACAAGTTGCTATTTCGTCCATAGAAATGAAAATTGTGCCTCCATACTTTCCATACTGGTATTACTTCGTCATTTGATCATGATAGATTGAATAAAGCCGATCCCATAGTCACCTACCGTATCCATTGTACCAATCCCGCATCCACTTTAACTTTTCAAGTGTAAACATCAAATTCCAAAATGGCCAGGTTTAGTCCATCCCACAAACTTAGACCAACAATCTTCTGGAAGAATGTCAGATCAGATGTCAAAAAAAAAAAAAAATCGTAGAAAATCTAAATTGAGAGAATATCAAAACATTGTAATTTATAGGAAACATTTCTTTCTTACGTCTAGACACTAAAATAATAACACAGGGTGCCCCCCCACACACACCTAAAAATGTCACCCATGAAATCGTTAATAAAATCTACAAATCTTTTTTGCAATCCAACCATATTTGGTGCAAATAAACTTTAGTCATGAATGTCCATCAGTCTTTGTTCTATCATCGTTCAATGATATGCAGGGACACTTTGGTGATCGTCTCATCAATAGGAGTTCTGGTCCTGAATAGGCTTCACACTCACCGGACCTTAACCCCTATCTCTAGATTTTTATCTGTGGGGTTATCTAAAAAATAATATCAATCAAAACAATACCCAGACTATTCCTAAGCTGAAGAGGGCCGTCACAGCCCAAATCAGGGCAGTGCCAAGAAAGGAGTGTGTCAGAGTTATTAACAATTTTGCATGTCATATCCAATGATAAACAGCGCTAACATCAAAGACTGTTGGATATTCATGACTAAATTGGTGGACAAGTCAGCAATAGAGTGAAGTTTATTTGTGTTAGATATGGTTTGATTGCAGAAAGTGTGAATTTTATTAACTATTCCATGAGTGGCATTTGAGTGTGAGTCACCTTGTACTTTTTTTAATTTTTTATCTTCCTCCCACAGCAGTAAGGTGTGACACAAGGTCGGGAAAGTGGGATTTGAAAAGCCAGCACCCTCAAGAAGGGAGGGCACTCTGGCCTACAAAAAATGCCTGGGCAGCCCCGTCGGCATTCCCCGGTAGGGGCGCCTCAGGCAGTAAGCAATAAACTTGCTCCACCCCAAAGAGGGGAGGCAAAGCCTGGGAGAGTGGACCTCCTAGAACTGCACAAAAAAACCCCACAGATCGGCGGAATCAAGCCCCGAAGGGCAAGACGATACCGGTCTGTAGGGTGTAGTATCCATCGGAACAGATACTACACTTTCATCTTAGTCAACAACTTTTTACTTAAAAAAAAAAGGAAAATAACTCCGAGGCAAAAAGCATGGGTCACAGTTCTTGATTTACATTTTTGAGACTTTTCTCAAAATATTAGAAATATATTAATAATCATTAATATCCGAGTTATTTGATTACATTTTTAAAATGTGCATTGTAAAGGCTTTCAACCTAACATCTAACATAGAAAGTTATCTTGTCGGATTTTCAAACAGATCAAAATCGCCTTTAAGCTGACGAATCCAACTTTGCTTCTAACAAGCCAATTTTATTTGTTATTGTTGTACCATGTTATTGGCAATATAATAACGTACTTTAATACAATTTATTTTTTAAAATAACTTAGTCTGACCCAGACGAATGCAATTATGAAACATTTAAAAATGGGTCAATCGGTTAGCTCGTCATACTTAAAGGCAGAGGTTGTGAAGTCGAACCTCACTCGGGGCAGAATTATTTGTACTCTGATTTTGCCCTAAAATGAACTTCGACTTTAAAATTACAATCTTAAGCAGATTTTTTAGTTCTGCTCTTTTTTAGTGTGATTTATGGAAATTAAGAAACTGGGCGACGCCGTGTAGGTGTGCTGGTTATAATTAAAATATATATATTTTGCTATTTTTTTAAATAACAACAAACAAAGTAACCAAGCAAAAAGAAATGTTTGCTCTCTACGACCCCCTTTTCAACTTCTGTGGGGTCACCCTCCCTCTTCTTTAAAAAAAAAAAAAAAAAAGGCAGGGTGCAGATGTTGCCGGATCTGCAGAAGTTTCCCCTGGGTTGTCTCCCTTTTCTTTGGTTTTATCATGTTTATCTTTGCTATAAGTTCTTATTATATGAGTAATTTTTTACCCCTTTTTATCTGTCTTCACTTGGGATCTTTGGAAATCCCTTAACTTTCATTGCCTTTAAGAAAGAAAAAAAAACGATTCTTTTCATCTCTTGAGTATCTTGCTGTCTAGTGCCGACACTAGAAGTATCTCCACTCCTCGAATCTAAGAGGACCCAAAGTAGGATATTACTCTTTTGTAAAAAAAGAAGAAACAAATGCGTTAACCTCTTTTGTTGCGTAATTGTCAAGGTCATTCCCATGAAATCCTGTAAATTATCAACAAAGAAATAACATTTGTTTTGTAATACTTTTTCCAGGGATGTGAGAGGCCAATGGCAACAAAAAAAAAAAATCTGAAATCTAGATGTATTTGGCAACCAGTGGGTTATGACCCCCCCCCCCCCCCCCCGTGAGCGAAATTTAACATAAAATGATCTCCCATTTCCGGGCCATTCTAGCTTTTTATGGCAGTTAACCAAAACAAATGTTTGCTAAGGGAGAAAAATTCTGGGCATTTGTGGAGGAGGGGGGGGGGATTTTTTTCATGCTGAAAAGTTATTTTTTTTAAAAAATTGCTTGCTGTACCACTAACCAGAGATCCATTGTGAATCGTTTGAAGTATGGCAAAATTAGCATTTCGAGAGAGAGAGAGAGAGGGATAGGGGGGGAGAGGGGGAGGGAGGGAGGAATAGAATCGAGCCCAATAGAGAAAATCAAACTTTTTTTTATTAAAAAAAACAACACATTTAAAGGAATCCTGCTAAAAAGCGGAAATCTCACAGCCCTGTTCATTTCTATCCATGCAATGTATGTCCTCAACCCTTATTGGATTAAATATCGATTAAATAGAATCTGCTCCAAGAATAACATGAAACTTTGATCAGCAATATAACTTTCATCCTAAATGAATAATAAAAGCAAACTCTATAAAAAAAATATTTGAAAAAAAAAAAACTAAAAAAAAATGTATTAAAATGACTGGTTTCGGCATTAAATAACTTTAAATGGGTTGATAAGCCGGTTAAAAAACACACTAATCTGAGCAACAGTTTAAACGTCATTAAAGTAATAAGACTATTCGATAAAATTTAACTTAAACGATCGTAAAAAAATATTTGTCCTACGACTTTTTGATCTGAACGAAACTGGTCAATTTCTCGTTTTGGTGCTTCTGCATTATGGCAACGAACACAATTTCCTTCCTTATTTCTAGAAGAGTGAATCGAAAGGGGAGATAATTCGATTTTTTTACGGGGACTCATAACGAAATGATTATATTCGAATTTTTTTCTTATGGAAAATCGTAACACAGATGGAGCAGCAAGAGAATTTGTAAAAAAATACATTAAAAAACAATTAGTGTAATAAAATACATAAGACACGGTATTAAAATAGAAATAAATTAGATCTCTTTAAGTAACTTTAACATCACGTAAAATATAAAAATATAAATTATTTGAAAAAAGTTTTACACTGGGTACAATACAACTTTCAGGGATAGAATACTTCCCATACAAAGTACATATTGATAAAACAGTTTTAAACTGGATACAGTTGCAAAAAAATCTACTAACTTTACCTTATCTCTAGTTAGATATAGAATGTCTTAAAGATTTAACGCATTGACATCCGTTTTCAGAAAATTAAGCCAGTTTGAATTATCTCCCCTTCCGAAAAAATTTAAATTATCTCCCCTTTTGATTCAATCTTCTATAAATAAGGAAGGAAATTTGGTTCGTATCCATAATGGATAAGCACCCTCGTTTTTTTTTAAATATTCTTCCTGTATTTGTTTTTCCATTCTGTCTTTCATACATATATTTACGGTATGTGTGTTTTGTAAATGTGTATGTATGAACATGTTATGCAAGTGGTGTAGTGTAATGGTTACAGGTGCGAACTGTGGGCTCAGCATATCGGGTTCGAGTTATACCGAGGCAACTGCATCAATTTCACTAATACTCTTGGAAAAGTTATGAATCCATATATCATCCCGCCAACTATGCATTAAATTGTTGGGTAGATTAGCCTCTTCAAGCCTTGGTTGTGAAATTAGTCTACGATAATGAAAACTCCGAAATGACACCAGTCTTTCTCTGCTTATCCCGGCATTGTTTCCAGTCATCGTGGATTTCTCCTTGCCACTGAACTCTAGCAATGTCGATGCGATTAGGAATTGCGCAAACCTGATTTTACTATAAATTCCCACACAGTATTTATACATATTTAATTAAAAACTATTTAAAATATGTTTACCTGATTTCTCTTGTCATGCAACGTACATCCCTCCCTCCTCCAATCATTAGTTAATCGTGCTCGTCCAGTTATTCTAATTCTTTTCACATATGTGATTGGAGGGGGGGGCTGTTTTTTGTTGTTGGTGGTGATGGTTTTAAAGACTTAATGGAGTTGAAAATTTTCTGTTTTATAATGTAATTTAGTAAATGGATTATTTTTCGCCTTGTCTGTCGTAATTTAGCGCTGTTGATGAAAATCTGGGCAAATGATCAGTTCGAAAGTGTAAACAGAATGTGATAAAAAAAAACCTTTATAGGCGATAAAAATGGGTTTGTCGTTTTTTTTATTATCATTAAATGAGGAACCATTTCGAGTTAAAATCTATTTAGTATTACGCATGTAATCTGATGGAAAATACGTTTGAAATGTGTAAATATGATAGAATAATTGAGATTTTAACAAAAAGGAACCGGAAGTAGTGTATTTACCTACTAGCGCCATGATGTTTTTTTGTATCGCTCAAGACTTAAAAAGTATGGAAGCATCTTTTCCCCCTATTACTACGTAATACTAAATTGATGTTAACTCCCAAACGTTCTTAATGTGTTAATCTTGATATAGATTATTATTATCGCCTATACACTAATTCTATTCGAACTTTTTGAAGAAACTGTTTACATCTTCGAACTCATCATTAACCAAAATCTGATAATACTTTAATATTGTTGGAAAAATATTTTATGGGGCGATACCCAGAAGGGGGCCAGCAGCAATCGGGAGGGTGGTTGCAAAAAGAAATACTCTTTCAGTGACCCACCCCAATAGGGTCTGGTAACAATAAGTTATGGTGCAGAGAACGGATTTCTCTGCTGGAGTAAAGATCCAACGTCTGGTCTCTACTGAGTCATAGAACACACTCCCCTCTCGGGGGATGGTAGAACCTGAATATATAAGTTTTGTAACTACCCCCCCCCCCATTCCTGACTATAAACATCGTCTGTCTATCTTCGCTCTTGTCGGTCGTATCTCCCCCCCCCCCCCATCTCCGAAGGCTGAACCCACAATCAGCAATTATCACTCTTTCCCCTTTTTTTCACAATATGTATACGATAAAGAACTAGACAGATTTAGCACCGGAGTTTTTTTTTTTTTTAAATAAACAGAAAAAAGTTATCTCCTAAGTAAACGTTAAAATAACCCAAACATCACGAAACTCTCCCATAAAATTCTACTGGCACGCTAAGGGAGGTAACTCGCTTTAATTCATCGATTTTCAGTTCTATCGACAAAAAAAATGATTTAGGAAAACAAAGTTATCATTTTTTTTTTTTTTTTTTGAAGGGAACATTTAACAAAATTTCTTTAGAATAAACAATTATTTTATTAATTAGTTCATTCCAATAACAAACACTTAAATTTTTTAATATAAATAAGAGGCGGTTAACTCCCTTTAAATATTTATCGAGTCAATGCTAGTTATTTCCCTTGACACTTCTAAAAAATCATTTTTTTTGTCTCAAAATACATGTTCTTTGTTTTATTTATTTACTTATTTATCTTTAGATGTTTTGTTAACATATATATCTCTGTAAGATGATATGGCGGAACTGAATATTATGATGAGAATGTATTATTTCACAAAACCTGACAAAGAAAAGAAAAACACTCACCGTATGTTTATTTTCATGACATTTTTTTTTCACGAAGAAAATCAATGAAATTTTTTTTTTCACGGAAAAATTAAAACAATTGTTGTCTTTTCGATAAATTGTGTTTCTTTTTATATAAATAAACTATTGTATAGAACATAATCAGTGTAACAACGATTTTATTTTCTCGTTTTTTTTGTTTTTTTCCATACTGGTACAGCTTTTATACCGGACAAAACCCGACTAGGTTAGGATGAGATTAGGGCTAAAAAAAAAATTTTTTTTAAAGAAAGAAAAACAGTCTGCTTCTCTAGCCTTCTGATTGGCTAAGCGCTTCGGCATATTACGGCTGATTCAAAAGTTGTACCAAACAATTAAATAACATAAAACATTTTGGTAAACTTATTAAATTCCAAGGAAAAAGTTGTTTACCTGATTTAAATAATAATTTTAAAAATCTAAACAGTTTTTTTATGTAGCCGATAAACAAGTTTTTGTTTTCCTAATTAATATAAAATAATAATAATTTAAGATGTTTTCTAAAATTGAAATTGCATTTTTGTCAGGTTTTGTGAAAAAAGTACAATAAAATGGAGTTATCTCCCTTTTCCCCATCATAATAGTTGCGCCGGGGGTATGATGCCTGTCCGCTCCGCTTCAGTTTGCAGATTGCAGTTTCATCACTAAACACGCAAGTTAAATGTATGTATTTTGATTTGGTGGAGTCAAACCTCTCTATAAGACGTTATGTCTGTTCATTGGTCTTTCTTTTGTTTTTGTACTAATGTGTCATCGGCTTATCAAGGCCCAAAAGCCACTCGAGGATAAGGGTTAGTGAGTTGGTCATGTGAACGATGAGACAAACATCTTGAGGGTTGGAGACGGTGGTTGGAATTGGGCAGAATATGATTATGTAAGAGGACGGTCAACAGGAATTTGTTAACATTGAACTTAAAAACGACCCTGTCTGTCACACTTAAATTGACATAGCATTTTCGTTGTTCTGCCACGCGTAAAGTTTGAAATAGCATTTTTTTTAAAACTGAGTTCACCCCACATAAGGCAAGTTTCCACTGTAGACGTAAGGGGCTACTGAGAATTAGGGAGAAAGTTTAGAGGGTCGTCCTAAATTAGGAGCTGTGCAGAGAGATGCTTGTTCACATTAGTTTTACATTTCTGCATGTCGGTACAGTCGGGGATCAGGGAGCAGGGAGGGAGTTCCAAAGGCCGACAGCTCGAGGAAAGAAGCTATTGGAGTATAAGGTTCTTCGGCATCTGGGGACCTCCACAGTGAATGGATGGGATCTAGCTGATTGTCGGGTTGGTCGAGGGGCCACCAGAGCAGCAAGTTCGTCGGAGCACATTCCATTGAAGTACTTGTGAATCAAGCACAAGGATGCAACATTGCGGCTATGGGACAGGGGCTGGAGCTTGGTGGATAGTGAGAGACCTGTTAAATATTACCTTGTCTAAGAGGAAGAGACTAGTGGATGGTGCAGCAGCCCAGATATGACAATACTCCATGCATAGGCGGATGGTGGCTTTGTAGAGATATAGAATACTGTGAGGTGTTTTCTAGCACGGTAGAGGGAGCCCATTTTCATTGCTAAACACACGTATTAAGTTGATCTCTTGTTTTAAATTTTAACGATGTGAACCTCGACAGATATTTTTTTTTTTTCATTTTTTTCAGTGTTTGTTTTTTGTATTTTTTTTTTTTAACTCGTACATGAAAAAGGTTAACTTTTGTTTTGTTTTTTTTAGTTTTTTTGCAACAAATGAAGTCGATCTCTAACAGTTTATAAAAAATAAAATCTATTTAAGTTTTCTGTTTTCTAAAGGCGTCTAAAAGAATCTAATAATAAAAATATTTACACAAGAACAGTAACTTCTAAAGTTTGCACACTGGAGTTATTTCCCTTGAAACAGATTAACGTTTTTACGTCTTACTGTATGTATTAAAAAAAACTGAAAAATATAAATGTTTATATATAATGAATGAATAAAAAATCAATATGAAATATATATATATATACATAAATATATATAATGAATGAATAAAAAATCAATATGAAATATATATATATATAAATATATATAATGAATAAAAAATCAATATGAAATATATATACATAAATATATATAATGAATAAAAAAATCAATCTGATATATATATATATATATATATATATAATGAATGAATAAAAAATCAATGAAATATATATATATATAATGAATGAATAAAAAATCAATGAAATATATATATATATAATGAATGAATAAAAAATCAATGAAATATATATATATATAATGAATGAATAAAAAATCAATGAAATATATATATATATAATGAATGAATAAAAAATCAATGAAATATATATATATATATATAATGAATGAATAAAAAAACTAATGAAATATATATATATATATATAATGAATGAATAAAAAATCAATGAAATATATATATATATATATAATGAATGAATAAAAAATCAATGAAATATATATATATATATATATAATGAATTAATAAAAAATCAATGAAATATATATATATATATATATAATGAATTAATAAAAAATCAATGAAATATATATATATATATATATAATGAATGAATAAAAAATCAATGAAATATATATATATATAATGAATGAATAAAAAATCAATGAAATATATATAATGAATGAATAAAAAATAAATGAAATATGTATAATGAATGAATAAAAAATCAATATAAAATATATATATATATATATATATATATATATAGAATATATATATATAATGAATGAATAAAAAATCAATATGAAATATATATATAGAAATATATATATATAATGAATGAATAAAAAATCAATATGAAATATATATAATGAATGAATAAAAAATCAATATGAAATATATATAATGAATGAATAAAAAATCAATATGAAATATATATAATGAATGAATAAAAAATCAATATGAAATATATATAATGAATGAATAAAAAATCAATATGAAATATATATAATGAATGAATAAAAAATCAATATGAAATATATATAATGAATGAATAAAAAATCAATATGAAATATATATAATGAATGAATAAAAAATCAATATGAAATATATATAATGAATGAATAAAAAATCAATATGAAATATATATAATGAATGAATAAAAAATCAATATGAAATATATATAATGAATGAATAAAAAATCAATATGAAATATATATAATGAATGAATAAAAAATCAATATGAAATATATATAATGAATGAATAAAAAATCAATATGAAATCTATTAATAATGGAGTTAATGTATCTGTCTGTCTGTCTGTCTGAAGCCGAAACTCCAGTGTGACTATTTTACTGAAATTAATCTTTTTGAAATTCTTTATATACTGTCACTAAAAGTCGCTTAGACACCAGATGGGTTTTGCTATCAACATAACTCATTCTTTTAAACCTTCAATTAAATTAATATTTACAAATATACACTTATAACTGCTGTTATCAAATTTACATATGTATTTACAATATTTTCCGATGAGGTTATATTAATAAACATTATTCATACAATTAATTACAGTCATTTTCATCATAATCGGCGTGTTTTCTAAACCATTTCAACGCGAGTACTGTTAAAATTGCAAAGTCATTGGGTGTTTAATAAGTGGCGTCCTCCCTCCCTCCGGTAATTATATATGGCGATCTGATTAAGCAGACGAGTGGCTTTTTAATCAGTAGTGTCCTCCCTCCCTCCGGTAATTATATATGGCGATCTGATTAAGCAGCCGATTGGCTTTTTAATCCATAGTGTCCTCCCTCCCTCCGGTAATTAAATATGGTGATCTGATTAAGCAGCCGATTGGCTTTTTAATCCATAGTGTCCTCCCTCCCTCCGGTAATTAAATATTGCGATCTGATTAAGCAGCCGTGTGGCTTTTTAATCAGTATTGTCCTCCCTCCCTCCGGTAATTATATATGGCGATCTGATTAAGCAGACGAGTGGCTTTTTAATCAGTAGTGTCCTCCCTCCCTCCGGTAATTATATATGGCGATCTGATTAAGCAGCCGATTGGCTTTTTAATCCATAGTGTCCTCCCTCCCTCCGGTAATTAAATATGGTGATCTGATTAAGCAGCCGATTGGCTTTTTAATCCATAGTGTCCTCCCTCCGGTAATTAAATATGGTGATCTGATTAAGCAGCCGATTGGCTTTTTAATCAGTAGTGTCCTCCCTCCCTCCGGTAATTAAATATGGCGATCTGATTAAGCAGGCGATTGGCTGTTTAATCAGTAGTGCCCTCCCTCCCTCCGGTAATTAAATATGGTGATCTGATTAAGCAGCCGATTGGCTTTTTAATCCATAGTGTCCTCCCTCCGGTAATTAAATATGGTGATCTAATTAAGCAGCCGATTGGCTTTTTAATCAGTAGTGTCCTCCCTCCCTCCGGTAATTAAATATGGCGATCTGATTAAGCAGGCGATTGGCTGTTTAATCAGTAGTGCCCTCCCTCCCTCCGGTAATTAAATATGGCGATCTGATTAAGCAGGCGATTGGCTGTTTAATCAGTAGTGCCCTCCCTCCCTCCGGTAATTAAATATGGCGATCTGATTAAGCAGGCGATTGGCTGTTTAATCAGTGGTGTCCTCCCTCCCTCCGGTAATTAAATATGTCGATCTGATAAGCAGCCGATTGGCTGTTTAATCAGTAGTCCCCTCCCTCCCTCCGGTAATTAAATATGGCGATCTGATTAAGCAGCCCATTGGCTGTTTAATCAGTAGTGCCCTCCCTCCCTCCGGTAATTAAATATGGCGATCTGATTAAGTAGCCGATTGGCTGTTTAATCAGTGGTGCCCTCCCTCCCTCCGGTAATTAAATATGGCGATCTGATTAAGCAGCCTAATGGCTGTTTAATCAGTAGTGCCCTCCCCCCTCCGGTAATTACATATGGCGATCTGATTAAGCAGCCGATTGGCTGTTTAATCAGTGGTGTCCTCCCTCCCTCCGGTAATTAAATATGGCGATCTGATTAAGCAGCCGATTGGCTTTTTAATCAGTGGTGTCCTTCCTCTCTCCGGTAATTAAATATGGCGATCTGATTAAGCAGCCGATTGGCTTTTTAATCAGTGGTGTCCTTCCTCTCTCCGGTAATTAAATATGGCGATCTGATTAAGCAGCCGATTGGCTGTTTAATCAGTAGTGTCCTCCCTCCCTCCGGTAATTAAATATGGCGATCTGATTAAGCAGACGATTGGCTGTTGAATCAGTATGCCCTCCCTCCCTCCGGTAATTAAATATGGCGATCTGATTAAGCAGCCGACGTTAATCTGGCACGTTAAACATGTAAACAACAATGCTGGCAAACACCGTGCTCAGTTTTCCATTTTTAAAACCGTCCTAAGTTTGTTTATTCTTAGCCATTATGTTTTAAAACACAAATTTATTAAATCAAATTGTTTAATTAAAATAATAATTGATTTAAAAATTACTATATAAAAATGCGCGTGCGAAAGAACACACCCACACACAGTCTAGGTAAACTTTTTCTTTCTGAGAGTTAAAATTTTTTCCCTGTTTACTGTATTTGATTTCTTAATACTTTCATATCCAATATTATCATTTTTTCACGACCTCAACAGAATTTATGATTCCATGTTTTATTTATTAAAAAAAAAATGTGATTTTTTTTCTTTAATGTCAACAAAATAAACTAACACATTGTACTGGAAAACTATACAACTGATTGTAGAATCAAATTGTTTAATTAAAAAAAGGTACACACACACGCACACACGCGCACGCGTTCACTGTATTTGATTTTTTAGTGCCTTTTCATTTTAGGACCCACGCTAACTTTGACCCCGTCGTTACAGTTAGGGTTAGGTTTGTTTTTTTCTCCTTTTTAATTAAAAATATTTACATGTATAGGAGGGGGGAAGACAAAAAAATTGGGGGAAGGCGGTCAAAAAATTTTTTTTTGTTTTTCTAAACTAAAAAATAGTCTAATGACTGGTAATATAAAAAAATTGAGGGGGGGTACAAAAAAAATTTACTTTCTTTTTAAACTACAAGTCTTTCTATTTATAGTCGAGGGTACAACAAAAATCGGGGTAGGGTCGAATTTTTTTTTCTTCTTTATTTTCAACTAAAAATATTCTTGGTCATAAACACAGAAAATCAATGTCTAACCACCACAGAAATATGACTGGGGCTCCATTGGCTTACGCGTGAGCCTTCATTTCTGATGCGGCAGCCTAGCAAAAATATGCGACCGAAGGGAGCATATATTTGCTAGTATATATAATGAATGAATAAAAAATCAATATGAAATATATATAATGAATGAATAAAAAATCAATATGAAATATATATAATGAATGAATAAAAAATCAATATGAAATATATATAATGAATGAATAAAAAATCAATATGAAATATATATAATGAATGTATAAAAAATCAATATGAAATATATATAATGAATGAATAAAAAATCAATATGAAATATATATAATAAATGTATAAAAAATTATATGATATATAAACAATAACAAATATATATATATATATATATATATAATATTTGTTATTGTTTAACAAATATTATATATATATATATATATATATATATATATAATATTTGTTATTGTTTATTATCTATGTACGTATACGTTTCGTCCTTTTTAAATCGGGACTCATGAGCATAGAGATATGACTATTCACTACCAGCCATGCGATTCGAAACCCCGGACTACAAGTATTTTTCAACTCAAATCTGACGTCTTTAACCGCTCGGCCAATTTTAAACAGTGAATAAACGATGATAATTTTAACACTTTATCGGCGGCTTAACGTCTAAGCATTCTACTTCTTTTTTAAGAGAAGGAACGATGCATTATAAAACAAGTGACGTCATGCTGTGTTAATGCTACAATTACAATGAATGTATAAAAAATCAATATGAAATATATATAATGTAATCAAAAAAGTTTTGAAAAATATATAAATGTTTATCAATATATATATATATATATATAAATTTTAAGAAACTATTATTCAAGATTTTACATAGATTTGTGAAAAACGCAGATGTCTGCCGAACAGGAGAGAAGACAATTTTTCAAGCAATAATTTTACTATATATTCACCGACTTTTAGTAATTCACAAGTTATTTCTCTCTGATGGGAAATATATTTTATCACCTTGAAATGTCCGGATATAAAGGATTGAAACTTATCCAATGAACATATAAAATAAACATATATATATATATATGTGTATGTGATTGGTGTGTGTGTGTATATATATATATATGTGTGTATGTGATTGGTGTGTGTATATATATATATTTGTGTGTGTGTGTATATATATATATATTTGTGTGTGTGTGTATATATATATACACACACACGCATATACTGAGTGCTTGGAAAATCGATGGCGTAACTTTGGGATTGTTTTACATGCGTAAGGGAGGCTCTCTATGAGTGTGGGAATTGCTATTGTAATAGCACTCCATTGTTACTCGAATTTCCTTTATGGCCCATTTCTTACCTTTTGACTTTTGGTTTGTGCTGATCATATTTATTTACCTGTATTTGGTCTGTTGTATTCTGTTATCTGAAATATTAAGGGCCAACTATTTCAGGATGCTGACCGGGTTCCTCATGTTGGCTATTAAAGGATTCCCTGGTGCTCAGGTCTGGTTAAAATTTTATGCCAATGAAACTTTGATGTAGACCAATTCTTTGTGCTGGTACAGAGAAGTGTGCGGATTAAATTATTAATTCCACAAAAAACAGTATTATATACTTACGCAGCAGATTAAAATAAGTATCCTCGCTAAAAAGTAGGAAAAATGATCGAGTAGGATTTTTTATTAAAAATAAAACTTAATTTCATCGTATTTTGATTACTGCCATTGATTTTTTACGTGTTAATATGACAGACTGGGTTAGCTCCCCCTGAATTTCGTGTTTTTCGCTCGAATCAATGGCCGACCCGATTAAACGATATAACGTATTTTTATTTTTATTTTTTATTACAGTTCTATCCGATAGTTTTTGCTAATTTTTGGTGTACAACCCTATTTTTGCTTTATACATAAGTATTTATTTACGCCTCTCCAGGAGTTAAGCACAAGGCCAGTTTTATCTTACTCCCACAAGTAAGATGTGACCCAAGGTTTGGTCGGGAAAGTGGGGTTTGAAAAGCCAGCGCCCGAGAGGTGAGCACTCTGGCCATTAAAAATTGCCTGGGCAGCCCCGTCGGCATTCCCCGGTAGGGGCGCCTCAGGCAGTAAGCAACAAACTTACTCCTCCCCAAAGAGGGGAGGCGAAGCCTGGGAGGGTGGACCTCCTAGAACTGCACAGGACAGACCCATAGACCGGCGTAAATCAAGCCCCGAAGGCCAAGACAATACCAGTCCATGGGGTGCAGTATCCATTGGAACAGATACTACGCTTTGATCTTAGCCAAAAGGCCAATCAAAGAGTTTTATGGTTAATTTAATCGGAACTGCAATTTTCAGCGTTTTTTATATACACGCTTCTCTGTACAAGCACCCAATTCTTTTCTCTATTTATTCTATTTATAAAATCTCATTGTAGACGTCCCCAGATGCTGGAAAGTTTTTTATTCTAATAGTTTCTTTCCTCTAACTGCTGGCCTTTGTAATTCCCTTCCTGTTTCCCCACTGGTACCAACATGCGGAAATTTAAGTGTAATGTGAACAAACATCTTGTTGCATAACTTCCTACTTAGGATGCCCATATAAATCTCAGTGGCACATGCTCGTGTAGGGTAAAAAAAATTGAGGATTTTGTCTTTTAAATTTGAAAAAAAAATTTACTGGTTTTGCAAACTTTACTTTTGCCTTATTCAAACAATCTAACCCAAGTTGATTGGGTGACTGTGGTGTTTGGTAATAAACAACAGTCAATTGTGGTGGTTGTAAACATATCTTTATTTAACAAGGGTTATAACAACATGTGTGTATCAACGGTCGTAATCTCTCTATCTATGTCCCTAGCTATGTCGCTGCTGCTTCCTGCTCTCGTACCGATCACGTTGGTACGTGATCTTCGACACTACATCTTCCCTCGTTTTTTTATAAATTTATGTCACTATAAAGTCTTCTTGCCACACTGGGGTGGATCTTACTCTAGGTGTTCTGATTGAACCACTAGGGGCAGTTAGGGCCGGTGTTAGGGGTTCTTGAGCAGTTTCCTTAGGGTCTGGACTGGAGATGGGAAGTGCATCGATTGGGTTGAGGTGTGTGTCTTCGATATCTGTTGTAGAAGTAGAGGGCCAGTGGGTTGTATCAGGGAGAGAGTAAACTGCTTTAGGGACGTCGGTGTAGTCAGGACTATACTGCATGTCGCCGGGTACCTTTTTTTACATGGGCAGCGTTTCTCATTCTCACTTGGCCTTGGGGTTGTTGTATTAGAACAGCATTTCCCTTCTTTTCCACAACTTGATAGGGCTGAGACTCGAACCGAGCGTCCAGCTTGTTTGTTCTGTGTAAATTTTTACACAATACTGTGTCCCCTCTCTGGATCTGTTGGTCTCTGGCTCCTCTTCTCTGGTCAGCAGCTATGTTGCGTTTTAGTTTGTGTAGAGCATCCTTATCATGTACGTCACTAAAATCAGTGGACGCTCCTACAATACTTGGCAGCTTACCTCGGAGTTCGCGGTTCATTAGTAACTTTGCTGGGGATACTCCGGTTACTGTGTGAGGGGTGGTTCGGTATTGGAACAGAAAATTCCTTAGTTCAGTCCTCCAGTCTTTCCCTTCGACTTTGGCGATCTTAATTGCCTTTAGGATTGTTCTGTTGAACCGTTCCACTTCGCCGTTGGACTGTGGCCAATACGGGATCCCTCTCACCTGGGTGATGCCGTGAGTATTCATATACTCATTGAATTCTCTGGATGAGAATGGCTGTCCGTTGTCACTCCTCAGATAGTTGGGATATCCATGATGATTGAACATCATTTCTAGTGCACCCGTTACATTTTTGGCATTTGCTATTTTCATATGCGCAACTTCTGGCCATCTTGAGTAGTAGTCGACAACAGCCAGCAGGTAGTTCCCTTCGGAGACACTCAGTAGGTCAACAGCTACATAGGTCCAGGGTTGGTCAGGCAGCGGTGTACTCTCTAGTTCTTCTGGAGGGGCATTTTTGCCAACCACTTGACATGGGTAACACGCTTTTACTCGCTTTTCTGCCATTCTATCCATCTCTGGCCACCAAACTTTGGACCGTAGGCGATTTTTGGTTCGCACAATCCCTTGGTGTCCTTCATGAGCCAGTACAACTACCCGCCCCTGAAGTGCCTCAGGGATTATGATCCTGCGTCCTCGGATGACCATCTGTCCTGCTATCCAGAGTTCATCTTTGATTGCATGAAATGCAGTACCTTTGAAATGGGTCCAGTCATTTTCGGATATAGCTTGCCGAAGTTTGGAGATCGTAGCATCATCCTTTGAAGCTTTTTCCACTTCACAGGGAGTCAGTGCCTGAGGTACAGTATCTTTAATGATACTGTAGATGTAGTCCATTGTTTCCTTTTCCTCAGTTTTGTCTGGGTTTTCAACGGGCTGTCGACTCAGCAGGTCCGCCTTATTGGTTCGGCCAGGAATGTGGATGACTTTGTAGGTGAACTGTTGTAGAAACAACAGCCATCTCTCCACTCTTGCTGAAGGGGGCTTCGAGGAAGGTGATAGTACCTTTACCAGCGCTTTGTGATCAGTCAGGATCTGAAAGTCACATCCAATGAGGTACAGACTGAACTTTTTGCATGCCCAGAATACTCCCAGTGCTTCTCTTTCAAATTGAGAATATCGGGACTCTGTTGGTGTGAGCTTCCTACTGGCATAGTATACTGGTTTCCAGTATCCGTTTAGCTGCTGTTGTTCAATGATTGCACCCACGCCAACGGGAGAAGCATCAGTTGTGATTCTAGTTGGCAACTCAACACTGTAGTATGCCATGACTGGCGCTTCAATTAACCCTTTATTTAGTTTGTTAAAGGAATATTGTTCCTCTTCTTCCCATTTCCAATCAGAATCTAGTCTTGTAAGATCCCAAAGTGGTGCAGTTACACTAGCAAAATGGGGCACAAACTTAGCACAGAATTGGGCCAGTCCCAAGAAACTCCTCATCTGTGATGCATCTTTTGGTGGAGGAGCATCAACTACAGCCTTCACCTTTTCGTCCGAGACCTTCAAGCCGTCTTGTGTCAGAATGTGGCCCATGTATCTTATAGATGTCATTTTAATCTGGCACTTCTTTCCATTGACGGTCAGTCCTTGTTCGGCTAGGTGTTGGAAAACTTTGGCGAGTCTAGTGTCGTGCTCACTTTCTGTTTTCCCGACTACTATGATGTCATCTGACATGTTGTATGCTCCCGGGCAGCCAGCTATAACCTGACTTATGATTTGCTGAAATTTTTCTGAGGCCATGTTTACCCCAAACATAAGTCTTTTATACCGGTATAGCCCATCAGGTGCAGCAAATGTTGTGATTTCTCTGGAGTCTGGATGCAACTCTATTTGATGGTAGGCCATATTCAAATCTACTTTTGAGAAATATTTGCCTCCAGCCATTTCTTGTATAGTTTCCTCAATCGTGGGCACTGGATGACGTTCTCGAACGATAGCTTCGTTTGCTCTACGCATGTCGATACATATCCTCACATCGCTTTTTCCATTGTCCTCGGGCCTTTTTTCCACTGTCACTAAAGGATTCACCCATTGAGAAGGTTCCCTGACCCTCTCAATTACATCCAGATCAACCAGTTCTTGCAATTTGTTTAGGACACATTGCCGCCGCTTGAATGGTATCCGACGTACTGGCTGAGTGACAGGTATAATTTCTGGATTTATTTTGAATTTTAATTGGTAGTTTTTCAGTTTTCCCAATCCACTGAAAACCTTTGGAAATTCTTTTAGTATTCTTGTCCATATATCCAGTTCCGAGCCGTTCAAGATGTTGGCGTTAACGCCCACACGTAAAAGTGCTAGTCTTTTACTAGTTCTACCACTTAAAAGTGACGCTTGGGCCTGTGGTATGACAAAAAATGGAACTGTTATGTAGCGATTTGTGCTAGGAACTTCAACCTTCAATATGCACTTTCCTAGAAGGGGAAGTGGTTTTTCACTAGCATAGGGGTATAGTTTAGTAGAATCTGGCTGGAGCTTAATTTTGGGTCCTTCTTTTTCTATTTTCTTGAAGTCCTCTACAGATAAAGTATTATGCTGTGCTCCTGAGTCTATCACTAAAGGGATGGTGGTGTTTCTGACTTTGAGGTTTATTACATTTTCACTCATTGATATTTTGAATAAATTAAACCCATTAGCGCCACCAGTTTTGTTATCTTCCCTTTCCCCTACACTCTGTTGAATTCCTTTGTTATGATAATGCTTTCGTCCACCACGACTGTACTTTGGGGCTCTGTCATGTTCGTTTCTATTCTGCGTTTTTGTTTGTTTGTTTTTGTAGAAACAACAGACTTCAAAATGTCCCTTTTTCCCACAGATTCCACACTTGTGATGCTTGCTTCTAACACAATCTCTTGCAAAATGTCCATTCCCCCCACACTTATAACATGCAGATGACACATTGTGGCTTGGTTTAGGTTTTTGTCTGTCGCTTAATCTATTTATATCAGACGTACAAGTAGATCCTAAAATTAGGGCCTCTTTGTGGTGGTACGTCCCAATAATTTGGATGAGACGATCCAACGTCAAGTTGCTTTCACCATATAATTTGGCTTTTAGTTCCGCGTCCTTTATGTGAAGAAGGATCTTGTCTCTGACGAATTCGTTCGGTTCTGGAGTGAAACTGCACACCTTCGCCAAACTCTTTAAGCGAGTGATATAATTATTCACGGTTTCTCCCGTGTTTGGTTCAGACTCCCAAAATCTTGAACGCGCTTTAGGGATATTTTCCTTTAGAGCGAAAGTTTTGTCAAACAGTTCTATAGCTGTTCGGAATACATCGACTCTTTCTTTATTAGCCTCGTGTCCGGCTTTTTGTTCGTCCGTGAAATTCGTCCAAATTTCACGCAGACCCTCGCCTCCTGTTAACAAAAGGATAGCTCTTTTTTGCTCAGAATTTATGACACCT
>OY744532.1:32455401-32652901 GCA_963556195.1 Sepiola atlantica | reverse complement strand
TGCATTAATAAATTCCCAACAAATAACCGGAAATCGAAACCGAAACCTTGATGTTCTATGAACTGAGCTATTTAGATTTTCTTATAATATACACATTACCGTAACAAATGATTATAGCTTTGACGTGATATCATAGATTTATGATATACGTCATGTTTCAAAACATGAATTCAAACATAAGCGATAATAAAAATAAATAAATGGTTAAACATTATCAATAGCGCTAAAAAAAAATTTAATAGTCCAAAACAATTTATTTTGCTTTAACTACGTATTGGCATTAAAAACTATTTAATATATAATATATACTAGAATGTGTGCCCATGTGTGTGTGTGTGTGTTTATATATATATATATATATATACTAGACAAACTGTCTAGGCCTGGAGGGTCTAGTCTACATAAACTAATGGAGATGTGGTGTCTGTCTGAAGCTGAAACTATACTTAAACTATAGTTTAACACTCAACTCAGTATATTAGTCCAAAATAGTACAGTAAACTATCTGTCAATGTTCAATTCAGGCAGGTTAGTGCAGTATTTGGGTTTTTTTTTTTTTTTATAATAATACCGTTCTCTCAGGCATTACCCACTCCTTTGGGAGGTGGTCAGTGTAGTATATGTTTGTTCGATTTATATATATATATATATATATACTAGCAAAAATATACAACCAGACGAAGTATATTCTGTTAGCCTGCATAATTTATGGAAATTAGGATCCTGAACGACGCCAGGTAGCCTTGCTAGTACTGTTATAAAATTGTTTTATACATTGTTAACTGTTTAAATGTATTGATTAAATGGAATTCAATATGCCCATAGTCTTTTTTTTTATGGAAAATGTGAATGGCGTTATTAACGCAGGCAGTCACGTTTCAAGACAAGTTCATTGGATTCATTACATTTACAAAGACAATTTTATGGACCAAACTTGGGAACCACCAATTCATCTCAAGGTCATAAATAAATTCATGTTCATGATAGGGATTGTGTTTCAACGCCAAATAACCTTTTAAAAGATGATTATTATTATTGTTATTATTGTTTGTGCTCACTAAGAGTTCTCACATCATCATCAGTGATTGCTCGGTGGTCTTCCCTGGAGTCTAAGTAACAACAAGCCTCCTCGGATTTCCAATACTCTCCACCTTTTTAGATAACCATTGCAACTGATTTTGCAGCATCGCAACAGCCGCTTTCCATTGATTTCTCGCTGGTAACAACCATTGGTCTCTATGGTTTGAGTTGCAATAAGCCTCCCCAAGGTTCCAGTATTTTTCGCACTCTTCCAGTGGAGGTTTGGTTAGTTCTCTGCCTTCTCGGTCTTCCCATCCTCCTTGACCCTTCACGACTGTTTTGTGAGGTATCAGCCGAAGCTGGTGCCATCCCTTTAGGGAGGGGGGAAGTTTATGAAGTTTCTTGCAATTTCTGTTCCTTGGGTTCATGTGGTGATCTTCTTCCTGTTGTAACATCCATGTGACTGGTTACCGCTCGTAGCTTATGCTGGTTGGTTTCAGCATTCGAGGATTTTCCTTAGATTGCAGCTGTTTACATCATTGCCGTCCTTTGTATGGTCTCAGTGATCCCTTCGATTCCAATTTCTCCCCGTTTTTTTTTTTAGGTTTATTATTATTATTATTATTATTATTATTATTATTATTATTATTATTATTATACTAAAGGCTTTTCCTATCTACTTTGACTAGCAGGAAGACCCGACGTTGCTCGGGATTGAATGAGGATCGCTACTATCTACTTTTTCACTATTAAAACCATATTACTTTATTTTTACTGAGCCCCCCTCCTCCTGTTTCGTCCCCTAATATAGTCGGAGGAAGATGAATTGTTGGAAAACTCTCTGAATTAATGTCTTTGCCATATCAACGCCCCCTCCCCCGAAAGTTTTTTTCTTATATCTAAATGAGATGAATAAATAAATAATTAAAAAATATATAAAAGATTATCGATTATAATATTAAACTAAAAGAAAATGAATTCCCTGAACAGAACAGTTTGCACCACTTTTATGCCCCCTTACGAAGATTAAAAATCAAGATATAATGTCAATGAGTCTGACATATCTATGAAGGTTTTGGCCAAAGCAGACCTACAATGATTGCAATGCAACAACAGATTAGATAGCTTTGCAATGTTAATCCTGAAGATGTGGCAATTGTATGGTCGCAAGATCTACTGGAACAGTTTGGCCTCATGAACATTGACATCATTAATAGAGAAAAAAAGGCTTTGTTGGTATGGACACGTGGAATGCTCGAGTGGTGCCATCAAGATAGCTTGAAATTTGGAAGTCCCCCGTAGGCGGGGAAGACCTGACCTAAGTTTTCTTGGAAAGAACTGTGGAAGCTCTCTGCAGTTGATCCTCGTGATAGTTTCTTGGGGGTGTGCAGTGAGATCTGCCATGCATGCAACTAACCAACTACCTGAACAGGGCCCCACCAGTGTGGATGATGTCCCCTCAACCCGCACGTTCATAATAAGAACCGATGATGATGATGATATAATGCTACTAAAACTTATGTCTACAATCCTTATTCCAAATTTGATCCAAATCCATTACATGATTTTGATTAAAGATAATGTCTTTTAAATTTAAAGCTTAAGCTTAAGGAGTCTGAAGAAGAGATTGAAATTCAGGGAATATTACTTAATTGATGTCTAATGAATGTGGATAAAATTTAATACAAATCTGAAATATTTGGATTTTTAAATTTGAGGTTTTGCCTATATTATGCCTCCTGAAAATCCTTTAAAATACTCCAAAGAAAGTGAAGTTTGAGGAATATTTATTGATTTCTAATACCTATTGTTAAATTTTGAAAAAATCGAAGGTATCTGAATTTTCACAAAGGGCTTCCACCCACTCTTTTCCCCACTTTGAAAAATAAACTGAATGAAACTAAATATTGCCTATGTTAACCACCCTTACACCTAGCAGCTGTGTTCCAAAATTTATAATGATCAATTAATTAGTTTAGGAGTGAATCTTATACATAGAAATATACCTTACTTTATATAAATAGAGATAAGTTCTGCAAGATTTTTTTACTATATACTTTATTAACACAAAATAATTCTAATACATACCTTATTTCTGGGATTGACTCATGTTTGAAAAATATTGTTTTAACTGTTCTAATTAACTAAGGTCAGAATTAAATTTCTTCTTTCATTATTTTTTTTTCATGTAAATGTTTTCAATTTTTGTCCCTTCAGTGGCACCTCTTCTATCTGAATTTGAAGTGGTCAGTCATCGACAGGTATGTGTGACATAGATACAGAAAATAGATAATAAGCGTTGCTTTTTAATGGATACCTGTGTTTTGTGTACAAATAAGCATGTTAGATAGTAAAAAGTAAGTAAAATGGTCGATCATAGTCGAGGGCGACCCTAAGGCTCCCTTTTCATTAGCTTCTACACGGAGGTGTAGGGGAGGGCGCCACTCCTTTCACAGGATTACTCCATTAACCCTTAATTGATCCTCACCTTATAATACTGAGTATTTAGCAAGGGCATGGACGGCGGCACGGGGGGGGGGGCTTTTTGACTTCCCCCCCCCCCACTTTACGGTCATCAATAATGAAGTTATATATGCATGTGTTTAACCGGCCCCCCCCCCCACACTTTTTAGGAGAGCCCCCCCCCCCCCCCCCCCCCCACACTTTTTAGGAGAGCCCCCCCCCACACAAACACACAAACACTTTTATAACTGTCCCACCTGTCCTGAAGGGGGCATCAAGTACCATTTTTATTTTTTTAATCTTTGGTATGACTTGACCGAGGAGTGAACCTCGGTCTCCCAACCCGTCAGCTAACACCTTAACCATAATGCCAAATAGGAACACAGGAAAATCCACAAAAAGGGACTATGATTACTGAAGTGCGCTTTTCATCTTTTCTAATTAGTATTCAAATGTTAACGATGACACTGCCTTTAAGCACATCCTATCCTTAGACGCAAGCTCAAATTTTGTACAAGTCTCATTTTTCTCTTTATGGATGTTTCTGATAATTATTATACGTTTATCTAATACTGGCTGTCTCTGCCCGGCGTTGCCCGGGTGGAGGCAGATATCTAGGTGAACAGCTTATAGAAAAAAAGGTTCAAAATACATGAAAAAGTAACTTTGTGTATTTTGTGTGTGTATCTATCTATCTATCTATCTATCTATCTATCTATCTATCTCTCTCATATATAAATATACTTTGTTGCTAGTCTCTCTCTCTCCGCTCTATCGTTATTTTCATGATAGGTGCACTACTGAGCTCCAATCTATGGTTCTCCCCCTGTAAAAAATTCACAACAAAAACTCGTCTAGCTACAACCACTGTAATAATTTCCCTTTCTCCCTCTGTGTACCTAAAACTAAACAGAGCTTCCATGAGAAAAGTTTCTTTCCTAGAACTACCCGTCTGTGGAACACAATATTGTGGGGTTGCTTCCCAGCTGGCTACAACATAGTCGTTTTCAAGTCCAATGTAAACAAATTTTTGTTGAGCCGTCCTTTTAGATAATAAAATTCTGCCCAATTTCCACCATCATTACAAATCATCACGGTGTTGTCTCACCTCCACCTGACACTCATTAACCCTTATCCTTGAGTGGCCTTTGGGCCTTGATAAGTGGTGACTCTTTAGTAAGAATTTTTTTTTAAAATGGTCTACCCATATCAATTCATGTTTCAATGCTACCGTGCACCTCACAAGCATCGAAACATCAATTGATTTGTGTACACCATTTTAGATGTTTATATCAAGTATATTTAGAAAGTTCTACTTCTTCTGAGCGCTTTTGAAAAAATATTACTTTTAAGTTCATTTTATCAATAAATTTGAACTTGTTCAATTATATATATATATGTATAGTCTAAAGAAGCTTTGCGTTATTTAAAAAAAGAAAAAAAAAACAGAAAGGAAAATGCAGTTTAAATTCCCAGAGAAACTAACTAAATCCGAAATATTGCAGACTGAACATTCGTTGGAAAATTCATAAATAAAAAAAATATAACAGTAAATAAATAAAATAAAAACAGGAGATTAAGTATCTAACAGTGAAACAAAAACAATTAGACACTTACGTTAGTAAGTGTCTAATATTAACACGGGGATCATCAGCTGTTTACCATGTAACTGTTTCGGATATATATATATAATATACTAGTAAAATACCCATCCCAGGACGTGTATAAGCAATAAATATAGCATTAGTTTTAAATTTTAATATTTTTTGTTTCTTTGGGAAGAGGGGTGGGGGTATGGTACGGTTTCGGTGGCACACCCTAAATCGTATAGTCTAAAAAAACAAACATCTATCACACTCTATTGCCAAGAATACATATTCCATAATAAGTTCGATAGTTTAGGATTATATCAACCACATACATATTATTGATGCTCACGCACATGCACCAATCCCTTTTAAAGGGTATTACTTAATATAATTCCAAGTTTGATGTAGAACAATTCTTTTCTCTATTAAATTTTCTGTATTTAACTTATTTAAAAAAATTTTAGGCCAGGTGCGAGTTTGGGTGGGTGCATCTCCTAAATGGTGAAGTTGACTAAAAAATATAATGTGCCCATGTTACTCACCGGGTATGAACCGATTATGAATTTTGAAATATATATTCATATTCCAAAATTATAATCGGTTCATAAAAATGAATTAAAAATAAAACAACTTTATATTTGCACTCTCTGAATGTTAACGTTTACAAAAAAAATAATGTGCCCATGTTACTAACTGTATTGTTTTTAAGATTATATATTAAAAAGATTCATAATTATCTGTTCATTAGTTGAAGAAATTACACTGTAAAGATAAATATATATTAAATTATATTTCGATATTTTACCCACGTATGACGGCTCTCATCAGCGCAAAGAAATGACACTCTCAGAAGGTCACGAGGCGCGAACCTGGTTCACAGAGACACTTTGAATCTGTACGTTCGTTCGCTCAATCCCTTAGGCCATTGGAGGTTGTCACGTGAGAACGGATAAATTAAGTTATATTTATGCTGAAAGCAGCGTGCGTAAAAATCAAGACAATCTAATAGAATTCAACGACAGTCAAAGTCTCGCACTGAAGTTTTAGGTGAATGTCTCTTTTTAATCTCTCCAACAGTGCTCGACTTTAATTTTACTTAAAGGGGATTCTAATAATATTAAATTATATTTTACATTCTTTATATTTATATATATATATATATATATATAACATAATAAGAAAGATCATGTTTGTTTTTCAGACAAAGTTTGGCCACGAGTGGTCCTTAAACTCCTTTTGTTTTCAGCAAATCTCTCGGCTTCCCCAACAATTGAGGTCGAACTCCAATCTTTGATATTGCCACTCCACTTGGTTTTGGGTGGTCTGCTCCGTGATCTTGTTCTTTTATTGTTCCATCCAAGATTGTTCTCGCAAAAAGTTCGCCCTTCTTCATTGTCACATAAAATGTGATCTTCATGACTTTGCTTTCTTCTCATAAAGATCGCTCACGAGATTTCTCTCCGTTCATTGTGGAAATCTAATTTGATATTCTATTCCGCCAACTGATTCTAAGGATTCTTCTGAGACACAAATTTGGAGTCTCTTTTTCTCTCTCTTTCTCTCTGTCTCTCTCTGTCTCTGTCTCTCTCTGTCTCTGTCTCTCTCTGTCTCTGTCTCTCACTCTCTCTGTCTCTCACACTCTCTGTCTCTCACACTCTCTGTGTCTCTCACTCTCTGTGTCTCTCACTCTCTGTGTCTCTCACTCTCTCTGTCTCTACCTCTCTCTGTCTCTACCTCTCTCTGTCTCTCTCACTCTCTGTCTCTCTCACTCTCTGTCTCTCTCACTCTATGTCTCTCTCACTCTCTGTCTCTCTCACTCTCTGTCTCTCTCTTTCTGTCTGTCTATCTATCTCTCTCTTTCTCTCTTTCTGTCTGTCTATCTCTCTCTTTCTCTCTTTCTGTCTGTCTATCTCTCTCTTTCTCTCTTTCTGTCTGTCTATCTCTCTCTTTCTCTCTTTCTGTCTGTCTATCTCTCTCTTTCTCTCTTTCTGTCTGTCTATCTCTCTCTTTCTCTCTTTCTGTCTGTCTATCTCTCTCTCTCTCTTTCTGTCTGTCTATCTATCTCTCTCTTTCTGTCTGTCTCTCTCTGTCTGTCTGTCTGTCTGTCTCTGTCTGTCTGTCTGTCTCTCTCTGTCTGTCTATCTCTCTCTTTCTGTCTGTCTGTCTATCTCTCTCTTTCTGTCTGTCTGTCTATCTCTCTCTTTCTGTCTGTCTGTCTATCTCTCTCTTTCTGTCTGTCTGTCTATCTCTCTCTTTCTGTCTGTCTGTATCTCTCTCTCTGTCTGTATCTCTCTCTGTCTGTATCTCTCTCTGTCTGTCTGTATCTCTCTCTGTCTGTCTGTATCTCTCTCTGTCTGTCTGTATCTCTCTCTGTCTGTCTATCTCTCTGTCTGTCTGTCTATCTCTCTCTCTGTCTGTCTATCTCTCTCTCTCTGTCTGTCTATCTCTCTCTCTCTGTCTTTCTGTCTGTCTATCTCTCTCTGTCTGTCTATCTCTCTCTTTCTGTCTATCTCTCTCTTTCTGTCTATCTCTCTCTTTCTGTCTATCTCTCTCTTTCTGTCTATCTCTCTCTTTCTGTCTATCTCTCTCTTTCTGTCTATCTCTCTCTTTCTGTCTATCTCTCTCTTTCTGTCTATCTCTCTCTTTCTGTCTATCTCTCTCTCTCTCTATCTCTCTGTCTGTCTGTCTATCTCTCTCTCTCTCTCTCTGTCTATCTCTCTCTCTCTCTGTCTATCTATCTCTCTCTCTCTCTCTCTCTGTCTATCTATCTATCTCTCTCTCTCTGTCTATCTGTCTATCTCCCTCTCTGTCTGTCTGTCTATCTCCCTCTCTGTCTGTCTGTCTATCTCCCTCTCTGTCTGTCTGTCTATCTCCCTCTCTGTCTGTCTGTCTATCTCCCTCTCTGTCTGTCTGTCTATCTCCCTCTCTGTCTGTCTGTCTATCTCCCTCTCTGTCTGTCTGTCTATCTCCCTCTCTGTCTGTCTGTCTATCTCCCTCTCTGTCTGTCTGTCTATCTCCCTCTCTGTCTGTCTGTCTATCTCCCTCTCTGTCTGTCTGTCTATCTCCCTCTCTGTCTGTCTGTCTATCTCCCTCTCTGTCTGTCTGTCTCCCTCTCTGTCTGTCTGTCTTTCTCCCTCTCTTTCTGTCTGTCTTTCTCCCTCTCTTTCTGTCTGTCTTTCTCCCTCTCTTTCTGTCTGTCTTTCTCCCTCTCTTTCTGTCTGTCTTTCTCCCTCTCTTTCTGTCTGTCTTTCTCCCTCTCTTTCTGTCTGTCTTTCTCCCTCTCTTTCTGTCTGTCTTTCTCCCTCTCTTTCTGTCTGTCTTTCTCCCTCTCTTTCTGTCTGTCTTTCTCCCTCTCTTTCTGTCTGTCTTTCTCCCTCTCTTTCTGTCTGTCTTTCTCTCCTCTCTTTCTGTCTGTCTTTCTCTCCTCTCTTTCTGTCTGTCTTTCTCCCCTCTCTTTTTCTGTCTTTCTCCCCTCTCTTTTTCTGTCTTTCTCCCCTCTCTTTTTCTGTCTTTCTCCCCTCTCTTTTTCTGTCTTTCTCCCCTCTCTTTTTCTGTCTTTCTCCCCTCTCTTTTTCTGTCTTTCTCCCCTCTCTTTTTCTGTCTTTCTCCTCTCTCTTTTTCTGTCTTTCTCCCCTCTCTTTTTCTGTCTTTCTCCCCTCTCTTCTTCTGTCTTTCTCCCCTCTCTTTTTCTGTCTTTCTCCCCTCTCTTTTTCTGTCTTTCTCCCCTCTCTTTTTCTGTCTTTCTCCCCTCTCTTTTTCTGTCTTTCTCCCCTCTCTTTTTCTGTCTTTCTCCCCTCTCTTTTTCTGTCTTTCTCCCCTCTCTTTTTCTGTCTTTCTCCCCTCTCTTTTTCTGTCTTTCTCCCCTCTCTTTTTCTGTCTTTCTCCCCTCTCTTTTTCTGTCTTTCTCCCCTCTCTTTTTCTGTCTTTCTCCCCTCTCTTTTTCTGTCTTTCTCCCCTCTCTTTTTCTGTCTTTCTCCCCTCTCTTTTTCTGTCTTTCTGCCCTCTCTTTTTCTGTCTTTCTCCCCTCTCTTTTTCTGTCTTTCTCCCCTCTCTTTTTCTGTCTTTCTCCCCTCTCTTTTTCTGTCTTTCTCCCCTCTCTTTTTCTGTCTTTCTCCCCTCTCTTTTTCTGTCTTTCTCCCCTCTCTTTTTCTGTCTTTCTCCCCTCTCTTTTTCTGTCTTTCTCCCCTCTCTTTTTCTGTCTTTCTCCCCTCTCTTTTTCTGTCTTTCTCCCCTCTCTTTTTCTGTCTTTCTCCCCTCTCTTTTTCTGTCTTTCTCCCCTCTCTTCTTCTGTCTTTCTCCCCTCTCTTCTTCTGTCTTTCTCCCCTCTCTTCTTCTGTCTTTCTCCCTCTCTTTCTGTCTGTCTTTCTCCCTCTCTTTCTGTCTGTCTTTCTCTCCTCTCTTTCTGTCTGTCTTTCTCCCCTCTCTTTTTCTGTCTTTCTCCCCTCTCTTTTTCTGTCTTTCTCCCCTCTCTTTTTCTGTCTTTCTCCCCTCTCTTTTTCTGTCTTTCTCCCCTCTCTTTTTCTGTCTTTCTCCCCTCTCTTTTTCTGTCTTTCTCCCCTCTCTTTTTCTGTCTTTCTCCCCTCTCTTTTTCTGTCTTTCTCCCCTCTCTTTTTCTGTCTTTCTGCCCTCTCTTTTTCTGTCTTTCTCCCCTCTCTTTTTCTGTCTTTCTCCCCTCTCTTTTTCTGTCTTTCTCCCCTCTCTTTTTCTGTCTTTCTCCCCTCTCTTTTTCTGTCTTTCTCCCCTCTCTTTTTCTGTCTTTCTCCCCTCTCTTTTTCTGTCTTTCTCCCCTCTCTTTTTCTGTCTTTCTCCCCTCTCTTCTTCTGTCTTTCTCCCCTCTCTTCTTCTGTCTTTCTCCCCTCTCTTCTTCTGTCTTTCTCCCTCTCTTTCTGTCTGTCTTTCTCCCTCTCTTTCTGTCTGTCTTTCTCTCCTCTCTTTCTGTCTGTCTTTCTCCCCTCTCTTTTTCTGTCTTTCTCCCCTCTCTTTTTCTGTCTTTCTCCCCTCTCTTTTTCTGTCTTTCTCCCCTCTCTTTTTCTGTCTTTCTCCCCTCTCTTTTTCTGTCTTTCTCCCCTCTCTTTTTCTGTCTTTCTCCCCTCTCTTTTTCTGTCTTTCTCCCCTCTCTTTTTCTGTCTTTCTCCCCTCTCTTTTTCTGTCTTTCTCCCCTCTCTTTTTCTGTCTTTCTCCCCTCTCTTTTTCTGTCTTTCTCCCCTCTCTTTTTCTGTCTTTCTCCCCTCTCTTTTTCTGTCTTTCTCCCCTCTCTTTTTCTGTCTTTCTCCCCTCTCTTCTTCTGTCTTTCTCCCCTCTCTTCTTCTGTCTTTCTCCCCTCTCTTTTTCTGTCTTTCTCCCCTCTCTTTTTCTGTCTTTCTCCCCTCTCTTTTTCTGTCTTTCTCCCCTCTCTTTTTCTGTCTTTCTCCCCTCTCTTTTTCTGTCTTTCTCCCCTCTCTTTTTCTGTCTTTCTCCCCTCTTTCCCTCTCAGAAAATAGCATCTCAGCATGCTACGCTCATAAATTCTTATATATATATATATATATAGTCAACAGCAGATGATTACATTTGTCTCTTTACTCGTGGGTTTAGTTCTTTAATAAGAAGAGAATAAATGATTGCTACTTAGCGTAAAGCATAGTTTTAGTTGTCAGTAATGTGAATATAATTTAAGCTCAATAGATGTTAATTTTTTCACTCCAGGGCATGTATAAATAAACAATAGAAAGTTAGATTCTAGTAACCATGTCTTTATTTATTTGTAAAAAGATCCAGTTCTTAACGGATCGTTTCATCGACACAGACAACCAAAATACAGAGTTATATATCTTGGATTTTCTATGAGTGTGGCTCGTCAGAAGGAAAGGTCAAAATCGTGTCCCAAAATAGAAAAATAACAAAAATAACAAAACTCACAGTATTAAAGCATTTATATATGTAGGTTCAATAAGGAACATCAGATTCTGTTTACACTATGGACGCCATATTTCACACTAACATGGCTAGCAAAAATATGTATACTTTTCCTAAACATTGCAATTTTAAATTAGATCGTAAAATAACCTAACAGAAATTAGAGAAGGAAGGTAAAATAAAAGTAAACTTCACACTCATGGTTACTGGAATCTAACCTTCTATTGTATATATATATATATATATATATATATATATATATATATATATATATATATATATATGTGTGTGTGTGAAAGTTGACTCCCTTCTTGCACCAATGATTAAGTGAAAATGCTCTATTTCAAGTGAATTCAACTTAACACTATAGACGCACCATCTTTTTTTTATATATTGTGTATATGATGTCAGTCGTAAGGTTAAGTAATTCGCTCCAAACACTGTCTCATAACTGAGGCTATTCTTTATCTCTACAGATCTACCATCAGATCATGTATGGAGTACTGTTGTCATATTTGGGTTGGTGAATCTATATTCCATTTCAGTGTTCTTGATAAGGTGCAGAAACGTATCTGTAATTTGATTGGCACCACACTATCTTCTTCTCTACACCCTCTCTCTCACAGACGTGATGTTGCTAGTCTCAGTTTTTTCTATAAATACTATTATGGCATGTGTTGTTCAGAATTGTATGATCTATTCCCTGCTTCCTTCGTTCCAGCTCGTTTGACTCGTTGGTTTCGTGGTCTCCATCAATTCACTTTGTTGATACCTCATTGTAATACAGTTTCCTATTCCAGTAGCTTCTTTCCAAGAACTGCAGGCTTGTGAGACTCTCTTCTAGTTGACTGTTTTTCTTCTACCTATTGGCCTTGGTCTTTTCAAGACTAAGGCCAATAGGCATCTCCTGTCTTTGCGATAACAATCTTTCATTCTTGTTAGCTCCTTAGATCAAGTGGCTTTATGCCTCGTCTGGAGCGATTTCCTTAAAAAAAAATTGCATATTGGTTTTGAAAAGCAACATTTTTTAATTAACTATAATTGGTTATTGTTTTGTAATTCTATGGTTGTTTTGATTTTAATATAACAAATAGTTCTGTTTCGCAGTATTTTTTGATTTCACGGTCAAATATTTAGCATTTGTGTTCAAATGTTCCTTTCTTCAGAGGAATTGATTTAGAATTCAACAATCTATTTCTAAGTTGTTAGTAAAAAGACAATTTGATTTTTTTTTCTTTCTTTTCCTTTCTTTACGGTCACATTTGAAAAGTAAATTTTGTATCGAAATTACGATAATGTTAAAGTTTATCTATATTAATAAATGAGAAAGATTTTGGTTTCGTGTTTACAACAAAGAATGTTTTATGAATGAAATGTTTATTATTTTAAATTAATGTTTCAAATATTTCGAGTAGCAAACTTTGCGAAACGATAGCGAGCCTGCAAAGCCAGCTGGTATATATATATATATATATGAATGAATGAATAACAGGTTGGTTTTAAGACACAAAGAGGTGGGCATTATAAAGTACACAATTGAAATGCCATGAGTTTTCGTCTAATTTCAGCTGTCAACACTCATTTTAGGGTAAAAACTGGGGGTGACGATTCATATAAAGAAAGCAAAGTTTCACCACACCCTTTGTTTTCAGTGCTTTCACTTAGTTTCATTTTAAAACTCATTTTCAAGTGGTTCACAAGAGGGAAAGGTTAAAGAGTTCAAAATTCACTGATTAATTAAGAATGTACAAAAACGGCTGAACGCGAGATGCTTGTTTGCTTGTGAGACCGTTCTGTTTACATTTCACTGTTCGCAGACGACTTCTTCAAAATGCCAGGGGCGACTACTCTTATTTTGCTTCAAGGGAAATAACTCGATTTTGATTTGTTAGGTTGACCTAACATTTTCAATTATCATTTTTTTATTTTCATCTTGTAAAATTTCTTTTTTTTTTTTCCTTTTCTTAAGTAAATGCCTTCCTCTTTCATTTTTCCTTTCTGTTCGTTTTCCATTTTTTCCCTTTTTTCATTTTCTTTTAATTTCTATATATGTAACTAGATATCCCTACCTGGCGTTGTCCGAGGGATTTCGTTTTTCGTTTTTTCTTTTTCTCTTTTTCTCTTTTTCTTTTTCTGCAAATTTGATATGTAATACTGCTTATAGGAAAGCACTTGGACGGAGGTTGCAGAAATCAAATTATTTTAAGTAATTTCAAAAACTATATAGTGTAATAGTTAATGTAAACACATAATTGTTTATCTGATAGTTGAAGTAGATTGATCAATGTTGGATTTTTTTATGAATGACATAAGCCAATTTTTCTTTTTTCAGTGATTATTGAAAAATCTCTCGATATTACTAATTTTCTGGGTAAGAATAAGCAATGGTTGAAAGAAAATGAAGCGAACTGTTTTCTTTATTAATGCAAAGAAAATGATACAACAATAATAAATAAAAAGTTGACTAGTCAGAATCAAATATCGATTTGTCAGCTTAAATGCTATGTAGGATTAATGTTGAAAATCCGACTGATTGTTCTTTGTATATTACTAGAAGAATACCTGTCCGAGGACAGGTAAAATTAATTCCCACGAACAGAACAGTTATGCACCACTTTTATGTCCCGTTATGAAGATTAAAATAAAGATATGATAATGAACATTATGTCTAGAATCCTTATTCTAATTTTGATCAAAATTCATTGCATTATTTTGATTCTAGAAAATGGCTAAAATTTCAGGATTAAATTTGAGATATTAATAAGAAATTGAAATTCAAGGAATCTTGCTTAATTGGTGTCTAGTGACTATGGATCAAATTCAATGCAAATCTGATATGTTTGAATTTTAAAATTGGAGGTTGTACCCATATTATGCCCCTTAAAACCCTTTAAAATACTCCAAAGAAACCGAAAGTTGGAATATTTATTAATTGATGTCTTATACCTATAGTTAAAATTTCAAAAATCGGAGGTTACTTGAATTTTTACAAAGGGCTTCCACCCCCTCTTTGACTCCTTTGCATGCAACTAAATTAAATTAAACATAGCCTAACTTTTAGACCCCTACTATTACTCACCTTTATGCCTAAAAACTGTTTCAAAATTCATAATGATCCGTTAATTAGTTTAGGGGTGAATCTTGTACATACAAATATATAAACATAACTCTATATATATATTTATATAATATAATATAAGATAGATATGGTTTTCATATTTCTCCTTTTTTTTGTTTTTCCTTTTTGCCACATTTTCTGTTTTAATCATTTTCATTTTTTCGTGAAGGGGAGAAATTACATTTGTTTGTTCTTTTTTGCCTTCCCTCTCCCTTTTCACCTCCTTCTTGTCACTTTCTTTCTTTAAAACTGTCTTCTGCTATTATCTCTTCAAATGGATGGCGTTAAGGCAAGGAAAGAGGAAAAATTTAAAATTATCAGATAGGGTCAGAACAGGGTTAGCAGGAATCGGCCATTAACTTTTACCCCCACCTCCTCCCACCCTACAAACGGTAGAAGATCACATAACTCATGTCGTCAGACACTTCTGTCGTTGTCCTGCTTCTTCTCAATAGAATCGGAAAATGGCTGCTGCATAATCCGGGGAGGAGAGGATGAGGGAGGGAGGGGGGGGAGGAGGGGGTTATTCCTTCTCATCCCTTAACTCTAACTACTATTAGCTATTAAACTAGAAACAGCAAAAGAATTATTTAAGTAAACGTTACTATTGGCGACATAAATTATTTTAAAGTTTGTGTGCGAGAAGTGTAAGACAATAGAGATGCGAGGGGTCAATAACTTGTGTGACTATGCATAAAATTTTTCGGAATCTCTAGGAATCTTTTCAAATCATTTGGAATCTTTTGTAAAGTAGCGCATTCATAAAGAAATTATTCAAGAGCTCAGATATGCGATTCAGAAGAGTAAAAAACATTCATTTTTGTCATTAGGAGGGTTTAGTATCGATAATTCTAATTTTCTTATTGATCGATTTGCGGAGAGGGTCTAAGATAAATTACATTTGCCTTTTCTGTCGTTGTTCTGTCTGTTAGTCTAGAGGTTTTAATTTGCTTCTAAAAAAGCTAACGATATGTTTAACCCAAATTTTTTTAGAATCTTCTGATATTGTTAAAATCTTCCAGAATCATTCGGAATCTTTTGAAATCTTCTGGATCTTTTGGAATCTCGTGGATAAAAATAAACAAGTTATTTAGCCCTTGCGAAGATGGATGAGAAATCAGATATGGAAGAAAGTATATCTGGATGGAGAAGCTATTGAGATTGTCGAGAAGTTTTGTTACCTTGATGATACCATCGGAGCTCAGGGAAGAGCAGGTGCAAATGTGATTGCAAGAATTAGGAGTAGATAGAGTAAGTTCAGGGAACTTCTATCATTACTAACCAGCAGAGCGTTACCACAGTCGACCAAGGGAAGAGTCTATCAGCCATGTGTATGCAGTGTGAAGATGTATGGAAGTTAAACCTGGCCAGTGAGGGTTGAGGGCATGCATTGCATGGAGGAACTGATATGAGAATGATACGACGGATGTGTAATGTTTAATCGTAAAGACAGGCGTAGTTCTGATTAATCAGCAGAGCGTTACAACTGTCGACCAAGGGAAGAGTTTTATCAGGCATCTGTATGCAGTGTGAGGATGTATGGAAGTGAAACCTGGCCAGTAAGGGTTGAAGACATTTTAGTATTAAATAAAAGATATAAGCGTGTTAAGTTACCGTAATTACTGGTTGTAAGTAAAGTAATGTGGAGTCAGACATCTTACTTCAGGAAGTAAGGTACCGGAAGGGATTACATTTTATATCAAAGAACCCACTTTTACTTTTATTTATCTTGGTACCTCTTTACTCACAACCAATATTTACGGTAACTTAATATGCTTATATTTTACATTAGATATTTAATTTCTTTTAATGCAAATGAGTAAGTAAACCAAAATAAATTGTTTTTGACTAATTTCCCAATTGTATTTCCTTTAAAGTAATTTATGTTGCCAATAATGACGTTTAGAAACTGTCCTCGCGCCGATGTGGGGAAGGGAGAAGTCGCCGATGTGGGGAAGGGAGAAGTTAATGATTTGTTACTTTTAGAATGTGACTATCATAGTAATTACTAGTGATGGGACGATTACAATATTTTTCCCGGTTCTGATACAATTACCGATTGCGATTCTTTTTAAACCTCTACATATTAAGCTATAGAATGGTTGTTTTTCATTTTTTGATTTTCGGATTACCGTAAAAAAACAAAACATGTAATATGTGTGTATATTTTTGCAAACGTAAAAATACACCTGTGGGGTGGGTTATATATAAATTTTAGTTTTACTGGTAGTTTAAAATCAATAAATATTTATCATTTTATGGTCACTACCAGCAATAGAAAATTAAGTTTTGAACAAAAAAAAGACAAAAAAAAAAACAATTAAAATAATTGTTTTTTTGCATCGGAAAATAGGCACACCTTTTTTAGATTCCGATCCCCCCCCAAATATTCCGATTTTTCTGATTCCGATTAATCGTCCCAACGCTAGTAATTACCAATAACTTCCCACACTTCTTTTGTAACTAGGCACCTCTGTTACTCTATCCTACCATTTAGTGTGACACTAAGCACTTGTTTCGTGCGTCCAATTCGACTTTTTCTGTCCACTAGAGAAACTCTACCCAGAGAAACTCCCTTTACCGAACATCCATTCTCTAATTAACGCCTCATCTATGCAAACTGATACCGTCTATAGCGATTTCAAAACTTTTTGAGAGAGATCGTTTTCATTTCTATTAAAGATCTTATGTTCAACTATTTCTGTTTCCTATAAAGGTTAGCATACCCTCCCCCCCTCCCAATGATGAGTGCTAATCTATATGCTACTAAAAGTTTTGACCTTGCTTGCTTGTCACTGTGCATAGTAGATGACGTCACGAAAGTCGAATGGCGTGAATAAAAGGAGCGAATGATGAGAGAAGTAGTGGGAGGAGGCGAGTGAGGTAAATAATTAAGAGAGAGAGAGAAAGGAAAGAAAAGAGTGGAGGGGGATTTTATCTATCTATCAAAACTCTACGGTTCTTTGTTTGTTTGTGCCTGTGCAGAGTGGGTGACATCCATTAAAACAGAGCGAGGGAGGGGGGTTATAAG
The DNA here is from genome assembly GCA_963556195.1 of Sepiola atlantica. NCBI lineage: Eukaryota > Metazoa > Mollusca > Cephalopoda > Sepiida > Sepiolidae > Sepiola > Sepiola atlantica. Next base: position 32,635,785 of record OY744532.1, on the reverse strand, counting down.
CGTGCACAGTGGATGACGTCACTAATAATGACGTCATTCATTAAAACAGAGTCATGAGGGATAACCATGCATAGTGAATGACGTCACAAAATGATGACATCATCCATCAAACCAGAGAGAGAGAATAGTGGAAAAATCCGTTTATGACGTTTTATCTGGACGACCTGTGATCATTTGGGTCACGACTCATCTATTAGACGAAACTGTGGATCTAGTCTTAAAAAGTAAAATTGTTATTGTCCGTCTGGAGTGTGAAGCTGTTATCTTGATCCTTTTGTTTGGGTGGGTGGGAATTTTCTTGAAAGACGAGCCGACTAATTTTAGCGTTAAACTAGATTTTTTATTTACTTAATTAAACGGAGCTCAACTTCCTTAATTTGGAGTTGCTGATGGGAGAAACAAAGGGTCTTAGAACCTTTTTTTTATCAGGACCATACATTACGTGTAGATGAGCCCAAAATTCTGGCAAAAACTTAATTTAGGTTCAATCTTCAAATCTCTTATGTCATATGGTTGATTTAACTAATCATTTATCTATTTTTCACATATGGTTCTAGTTAACCATAAGTGATTTTTCCTTGAGGAACTATCGCCCTGCTTCACTTCAAAAGTATATTACCCCCCCCCCCCACTCCCAAAAAAGGGTCTATTGAATTGGACAAATACAAAAATATATATGTTGAACTCTCCCGCTAGCTCTGAATGCTATGACATCGGTGCTGAATGTATGTACACAACGAAATAAAAAGTAGACTATGTATTTGAAACTATTTTTCGATTGTATACGTTTTCTGTGTCCCCAAATTCACCTTTCAAAAAACCAACAATTTGGTACCATGGTTTTATCAGAGGACCCACTTTTCTTTTAATTGATTAAAGCAAATTATGTTCATTCCTTGGGGGGGGGGGGGCATCAACCCACAGAAATAAACATTTAAAAAAACATTTCATGTTTAATTCAGTTGGTAACAATTTAATTCTATCTCTGTAATGTGACCTGAGAAGCCTGAATGGTCAAGTGACATTTCCGTTCACTCTTAATGGACACACGATCGCTGCCACCAATAATGGCAAACCTTCCATTCTGTTGTTTGTTTATCTTTTTGTTTCAATGACTGGAATAAAAGCCAAAGCTCAAATTAGTCATTAATCCGAATGTCATAGACACCTTTTATCAGGGTTAACGCTTACAAAATGATTTTCCTTTTAAATGCCAAAAGCTAAAATATAAAATATAACAAAATGTTTTAGAGTTTCATTATATAAACTCTAGCCAACACTTTATGTATATACTAGAAGTATATCCGTTCCAGGACGGGTAAAATGAATTCTTTGAACAGAACAGAACAGTTTTGCACCACTTAAGAGGATTAAAATCAAGATATAATGATACAGGTATTTTAACAAGAGCCAACAAAACATAAAAGGGGTGAAAAAACAAATAGGCAACAAATAAATGTTACTAAACGCAAGATAAGTTACTCTTCTACCTACCTGGATAAGTTTATTTGTGTTTTAACTTATTTCAAAGCGATTTTTTGTTCAAAATACACCTGGTGTTCACTCCATTCAGTTAGAACGAAAAATAAAATGGCTGGCCATGAGTCTTGCACAGGGACCCTTGATGATCGCTCAAAAATCGAAAAGTAAACAAAATACTGGTAGAAACACATCCAATAAATGTCACCAATCGTGCGAAAATGTAATGTTCTAACAGTATTTTGTTTACTTTTCGATTTTTGAGCGATTATCGAGGCTCTCATTAAGTTGCCATTTTTTTTGTTCTAACTTAACACTACTTTTGTATTTAAGTAAAAAACGCTTTAAAATTAGTTAAAACAAAAAAAAACTTATCCACGTAGATAGAAGAGTAATTTATCTTGCCTTTAGTAACATTTATTGTTGTATATTGTTTTTTTTTTATCACCCCTTTTTTGTTGGCTCATGTTAAAAATGCCGAACGATACTAAACCATATGTTTAGAAACCGTATTCTAATTTTGATCCAAATCCATTACATAATTTTGATTCTAGAAAACGTCTAAAATTTAAAGCTTAAGCTGAAGGGGTCTTAAAAAGAAATTGACATTCAGGGAATCTTGATTAATTGATGTCTAATGACTATGGATCAAATTCAATGCTAATCTGATATATTTGATTTATCAAATGAGAGGTTGTGTCCATATTATGCTCCCTAAAAACCCTTTAAAATACTCAAAATAAAAACTTAAACTTGGGGACTATTTGTAAATTGATGGCGAATGTCTATTAAAATTACACAAAAATTGGAGGTATCTGAATTTTCACAGAGAGCTTTAACTCCTTTTTTTTAACACCCTTTGCATAAAACTAAAATAAACTAAAGCCCACATTTAGACCCCTGACCATTAGCTGTGTTCCAAAATTCATAATGATCGGTTAATTAGTTTAGGAGTGAATCCTGTACATACAAATATATAAACATAACTTTCTCCAGATAGAAATTACATTAACAGGTCCACTTCAATACAGAGGCATAAAAAACCTTATATCTTAGACTGAATACAATATCTTAGACTGAAGCTTTGATTGGGCTTTTATAAAATCTTTCATTTCCATACAAAAATGATACAATGAACTGTAAGATAATATAGATGAAATAATAAATTGATACCAAGATACATACATAGACGACTCTACTTCATACATATAGGTATATGTATATTTAACATGTAAATGTATCTGGTTGGATTTTCAAAGTCGGGCCCAAATAGCAATGCATCTGAAAAATCGCTACTTGATCCGGAGTAGACTTTTTTCCACTGTTATTGACCTGAATATAATTTAGTTCACTTAAGTTTCTTTCTGATAATAATTAGGCTAATGAAGCTTTCGAGTGTCCCTTTTTGGCAGGTAATTGTGTATATCAAAGTTTGTTTTTTCATTAAGAATTCAAATTTGATAATTGATTAAAATCTCTGTCCAATTTGAGGGTTCTTGATATGGTTCAGAAACCTATCTCTAATTTTATTGGCCCCACCCTTTCTTCTTCTCTACACCCTCTCTCTCACACATGTGATGTTGCTAGTCTGTCTTTTCTATAAATACTATTATGGCATGTGTTCTTCGGGGTTGTCTGATCTGTTCCCTGCTTCCTTTGTTCCAGCTCATTTGACTCGTTGGTTTAGTGATATCCATTAATTCACTGTTTTGATACCTCATTGTAATACAGCTTCCTGTTCCAGTGACGTCTTCCGAAGAATTGCTGATTGTTTTCTTCCTGCCTGTAGCCTTGGTCTTTTCAAGACTAAGGCCAATAGTCATCTTTGGTTTTTGTTAGCTCTTTACATCGTGGCTTCATGCCGTGTCCGGAGCGATTTCCATAATCAATAAATAAAAATAATAATAGCTTCCAAAAAAAACATAGATAAAATGCAAAACGCATTGATGAGTTTTGTTTCTAACAACAGTTCAACACCTTATTACTTCATTCGTACTTTCAAAGTTGGCAACCTTCAAGTCTGTAAAATTCACGTCACCAAACAGACAAGCAATCCAGTATTCTAAAAGTTGTAAAAATTCAACAAGATCGTACTAAAGTATCAGATATTTAAGCAACAAATTTTTGCCTTAATAAACAATGCTGACCCCCTTTTTTTTTAGCCTTTTAAAGAAGATGAACGCTGATCAGAAAAAGAAATGTCCATAACATATGTATTTGTAGAAACCGACAGATAACTGCAAATAACACAGGGACATCTGAGAAGGACAAACAAAAACCAACTGTGTTTACGCGGAGAATCGCCGAAAGGCTACAAGAATGTCGCCAATTGTTTGCCGTCTCAACTCTTCTTCCAACAACATCATGTTAAAAATTTGAAGGTACACTTGTTCATTTGTGTTGTAAGAAGTTCATAGCTTCAATATTTGTGAGGAATCACACGTACACACATATACTAGAAAAAATGTGACCCGTTGAGTTACCTATTGAGGTCTGGTTAGATTGTTTGATTTATAGAAAGTGAGTTTTTTTAGAGCCAGTTAATTTTAAAACAAAAAGACAAAATCCAAAATTAGTCTTTCTGCTTGCTATATTTCGGCATTTGGAGACTTCTGCAGTTAATGGGTGGGATTTTGTTGCTAGTCCTGTTGGTCAGGGGTATTTACGTTGAGGAGGCACAAGTGCAGCAAGTTCGTTGGAGTACATTCCATTTAAGTACTTGCAAAACAAGCACAGGGATGCAACACTGTCATGATGCGACAGAGGCTAGAGCTTGGTAGACAGTGTTGGACCTATTAGATTAGACTCTAGGAGGGAGAGACTAGTGGTTTGTGCACCAGCCTAGATGTGACAACAATACTCCATGCATGGGTGAATGGTGGCTTTGTAGAGATATAGGATACCGGTGAGTGAGAGAAATTTTATAGCCCGGGTAGAGGGAGCCCACCTTCTTTTCTATTTCACTTGTATACTGGAAACCACACCATTTTTTTTTTTTTTGAGACCATTCGTTATAGTGCTATTACTAACAAACGGTCATAGCCAAGCAGACACGGTGAGAAAAGTCATTCAGATTTTAATAAAATTAAATGTTATCAACATTTGTACACAAAAAAATTGTAAGTAGAAAGATTGAACGTACATATCTATATCTTCTTCTCTTCTATTATATAAAGGGAAGTTGTCTGTGTGTATGTTCAGCTAAAAGTCCAACACTACGAAACAAACGGCCACAAAGTTGGTATATTCTTGATCAGTGTTGCCCTGGATGAATAATATCTAAAATTTACAAAAAAATTATTCATTCTTTGAAACTTGCGCAGATTTTGTCGGGTGGGTGGGGTGGGGGGGGGGGGCAGTTTTTCAACCATTTATGTACTAAAGGGAAGTAACTCTTTTTTTATCAAGGAGTTTATTCCCTGATGCCGATTCATTCCATCTGGAAATCTATATAAAGGAGAGTTGTCTGTGTGTATGTCCAGCTGGGCGGAGGAGAAAGAGGGGATGGGAAAACGGGGGAGGGGGGGGGAGAAAGATAGAGAGACAATAAATCAATAAATAGATAGAAGTTTTAATAGAAATATGTTACACTTTTGCCCCGAGCAACACCGGGTAGCCCTGCTAGTATATATATAAAACTCAATGTCTGAGTGTACGTCTGTGATGTTTGTGTGTTCCCTATAGAAAGAAAGTTTAGAGAATTTGCATCAAATCTAAAGGTGTATTATGTAAAATTTATCGGGGAAGACAATGGAAGTGTTCTAAGAAATCTCTAAGTGCACCTCGAAGGAAACTATGAGGGTCGAACCTCCTTTAAAATTTCAAATATATCCTATTTTGATGAACTTTATATCATATGTATAAAATTCTCCGGGAAAGACAATGGAAGTGGTCCCGAATCTGTACATTACTCTCTACGTGCCAAATATCTACACCCCCCCCCCCCACATCTAAGTGACACATAGGGACAGAAACCCCCCTTTAAAGAATATGACACCATCCTGGTTCGGCACATTCCATTGGTTAATAAATATTTAATTGAAAATTATTGAATTCTTCAATATTGTCATTTGATCTGTTTACTTTGTCTCATATCAAACAATGTTTTCAACCAAATTACATAACCACCGCGTTCAAAATTCACCCTCTTACACATTATGCACAATGCTTCAAGCAAACCTCTGTAAAACATTTACAGCAAAAACTCGTTTAGCTACAACCACTATCAATAATTTTCTTTTTCTCCCTCTCTGTGCCTAAAACTAAATGAAATTCCATGAGCAAAGTTTCTTTCTTCAAACTACTCGTCTCTGGAACTTAATACTGCAGGACTGCTTCCCAACTAACTACAACATTGTCGTTTTCAAGTAAAATGTAAGCAGGTTTTTGTTAGACCGTCCTCCTAAATAATCAAATTCTGCCAAACTTCCATTATTATCAATCATCTCGGTGTTGTATCACTGTCCACGTGACACTCATTAAACATTATCCTCGAGTGGCCCTTGGGCCTCGATAAGTTGTGAATCTTTAGTAAGAAAAAAAGAAGTAAAAAAAACTACAACATCTTTCTCAGAACTTTAACGTCTTCCTTCCAGTAAAACTTTAGGAGTTATTTTGTTTAAAATGCAACTTGTCACAGGCGTTTGGATTTGATGAGAAAAATGACTCGTTTATCGACTACTTTTGTTTTCGGAGTTAGCAACGGTGGTGTTGGGGAAAGTAGAGCCGAGGTTTCGAAATGAAGAAATTAGACTTCTCTTTCTTTGTTGATGGTTGTGGAGGGGGGAGATTTATCTCACCTTATCTGCACGTGTAACAGTGCACATATGTGATAGCATTTGTTTTCTGCTATACAATTGTCAAAATTACGACTGTTTTGCAGTAAAATGCATAGCAGTTGCATTCGTGATGCAATGATATCTGTTAACAATCAATGAGGAATTCATTCTTCAATTATGTAACAATAAAGAAAATTAAAAAAAACAACTTAAAAAACGTGTGTGTGTGTGTGTGTGTGTGTGTGTGTGTGTGTGTTAAGGACAAAATGTTGTGGTGGCCATGTTTATTGCCGGTGTGTCCTTAATTCTTGCCATTATAGTTACAGAGAGAAAAAGAAAAAAAAAAAGATTAGAGGAGTTTTTGGTATGAAAAAAACATTTTTTTTTTCTGTCTTATATATATATATATATATATATATATATATATATATAAATGTCCGTGTGTGTGTTCCCTATAGATAAAACGGTTAGAGAATCTACATGGAAACAAAAAGTGCATATATATGCATTTTTTGTTGTAAATATGTTTAAAATTTTCAGGAAAGACAATGCAAGTCGTCCCAAATCTCTACCTGCTCCCTCTCTCTTTTTCACCATCTCTCTGTCTCTGTCTGTCTCTCTCTTTCTTTCTCTCTGTTTATCTCTATTTTCATATACTTCCATTTTCCCCTATCTTACTTGACACCTCTCACATCATACACATCCCCACCTTACCCCTTCCACTCCTGCATCATCATCATCATCATCATCATCATCATCATCATCATCATCATCATCATCATCATCATCATCATCAACTCCTCCTCTTCCCATCTGATAATATTCCATTCCTTATGTCAGAAGAAGACAAATACATTATGTCAGCAATTAAAAAAGATGATGAATATCGATTTCTTCCATTTTGTCTTCTGGGAGATTCACAAATTAGGACAGACAAATAAATAAATACGGAGTGTTCGGTATAAATTTGACACATTTTGGAAAGGAAAGAAAAAACGTCACATCAGCCAATAATTGATGTATTCTCAAAATTCAAAGTGCATCTCTTAAAGGAACTTTTGCTGAATAGAGCTCACTCAAAAAGCCACCCTGAACCTCCATCACGACCTCTAGGTTTGACCTGTACGTGGAGCACACAGCCTTTTGAGTGTCTTTTGAGAGACGTCTGAACTGAAACCAGTTTTATCCTGGCAATCAGTTTGTCTTTGTTGTTGCGGGCGGTACTGTTGGTGTCTTTCTCAATTGTGCTCCACATCAATGGGATTACAATCAAGTGAGTTTGGGGTTGAGGCAGATGTTAGGACTTGTACAGTTATGGAAGTTCTGAGAAAGCCATTTCAGGATTTTCCTGGAGGTGTGACATGGAGCAGAGTCCTGCTGCCACACGTATGACCTTCGTGCAACCACCCTCTCCACCTAGTGCTTGACAAAAGTGGATAGAAAATAAATATAGCCACCTAAATTGAGTCTTAGTCCCTTTTCGGCAATGTGGGATGGCTTTGGTTGGAAACACATCCAATGACCATCACAGTTTGGAGGAACTTGGTCTTCATGATATGTGGGACTTTGTGCAAACTGTAAGCTAGCAACCTGTTGTTCTGCGTGTTGTGCAACTGGTCTCGGCAGAAGTTGTATTCGTCTGAGAAGAACCAGCGCATCCCCAGTTCGACCAGGATTATTTTGTTTACCTCATCTCTAGGAGGTTAGACACAAGGTCAGGTGTGGGTTGTGATGAAAGTGTCTTTGTGGAACAGACTGGATTCGAACCTGGCACATCCAGGTCCTCAGTATGCGTCGTTAACCACCAGGAGTATAACCTTGTTAAGGAGTTTCTTACGTTTTGTGTTGCGATTCTCTTGCCGCACTTATTTTTCCAGCTTTCCTACGAATTACATTGAGTACACACAGTCAAAACGCCTGCTATGATCTTTCCTGCTAGCCACAATTTCCACATCTCCATCGCAATTCTCCAGCACACATCTAAAGACTGGTGCTACTAGATCAGGTTGTCTGAAGATACTGGCTTTCTCACCTAGAATGCACCAAACATTGATGTTATTATCTTTTTTTCTTTTCCCTTTGCAAAATTCAATCATGTTCTGCAAAGCCAAAAATAAAAACAACAATTTTCCTCTGAAAAACAACCGAAGCAAATATCACGAATAAATATTTGAAGACAAAGAACTTCAAGCATAAAAACTTATACCGAAATTACCGGATTTAGTATTAAATTACCGGAAATGGTTGATATGCCGTAAAACAAAACAACCAAAACGTCTAAAGAAGCACTGAGCTGCAATAAACATTTCCAATCCGACACAAATCATCATGAAGCAGGCCACTTTCTTCCGGTGCTTTCCAGTTCTCAAACCTACCAATAATATATAGAAACAGTCATCCATTGCACTTTACCACTAATAAATACTTCAAGTGGTTCTGAAATGAAAGAATATCAAAAGAATTATCAAATTCATCCTGAACATTCTGTATTCTCTTTTATTTGGATTATTCGGACTACTGTTCTCATCTTGGATGTTATTCTCACGTTTCAGCCGATGTAATCTCCGACCTTCTTCAGGTGCATCTTGTCAAACTTGGGAAGCTATATGTAATTTCGAACGGAACCCTTTTATCTAATTCACGGTGGTAGTTTGCTCTCGTTCCATTAGCCATGATCAGGTAGAGTTTCAAGCAATTAGTAATTGTATTTTTAGTATCGTCCGCACCGAGGATTGAACCTTCAACCTCCAGAAGACTGTCACTTAGAACTCATTATTACTTAATACTTATATCTGTTATGACACGGGTCCTTGCGAACAATTCTAGTTCAAATTTTAGGAGCCTTAAACCTATTTTTGTTTTAGATGTGGAGGCTTACTGCTTATCATTATAAATTACTACTTGTTACTATATATTACAACATATTACTTATATATATATATATATATATATATATATATTTTGTAAGCAAAGGGAATGTGTATTGGGACTAGATGTGATCAGTCTCTAAGATTCATCCTCCATTCTACATATAACATAACGCTATTTTCTGTACTCTCTCTTTACACCACCTTTTTTAAATCCTTCGTTTTTTTTTAAATCCCTCGATACAGCCTTTAAGAGAGGGCGAAACCGGTTGGCTGGCATTTTTTTTTTCTTGATTAACTTTTAATCATGAACGATAGAATTCGTCTTCCCTTCATGCTTGCGATATATATATATATATATATATATATATAATGGTATTCTAATCTATTATTAATAATTAATGGTTCTCATATTGTATTAAATTCTATACTAGGTTTACTTAGGAGGTCATAGTCGCCTAATATATGTTCTGCTTCTTTAAGTCGTCTTACTTTCTGTTCTTCGCTGCTTATAATTTAAACTAAAGAAAGTCGGAGGTTCTGAGAATAACATCCAAAATGAGAACAGTAGTCCGAATGATCCAAATTATCAATCCGCATCTAAAAAATTCTGAAACTCTGTATTCTTTTATTTCATTTCAATTTGGAGCCGATTTTTGCACAAAATATGCAATTCCCTTTTTTGTTTGTTAATTGTTCTTAGTGGTCGCACAAAGATAACGTTTTACTCTATTCTTTTTTTATTTATAACTTGAAAATTCAAAAAATAACTATAAAAATGATAATATAGAGTTCAGGGCTAGGAGTAGGATTATATAATGACCCTCATTCATTCCCGGACAACACTGTGTATGGCTGCTATTCTATAAGTTTATTTTTATTTTTTGTAGGAAGTATTAACATGCAAGACCGTTCCAAATAGTCCATCACATGTCAGCAGACATTAAACTAATGATGATGATGATGATGATGATGATGATGATGATGATAAGAAAGTTTTTTTGCATGTTCATATTTTTTATGTTTGGATTATTTGTATTATTTGGACTACTTTTCTCATCTCGGTTCTTATATTCACAACGTTTCCACCGATGTAACCTCCAAACTTCTTCAAGTGCATTTTTTTTCGAACTCGGGAATCTTCATGTCGAACTCATAGACCTACACAGAATTTCGAACTGAACCCTTTATTTATTCCACGGGGATAGATTGTTCTTGTTCCATCAGCCATGACCGAGTAGAAGTGTTAATTATTATGTTAGACCGTCATTTAGAAACAATTGTTAATCAACAGCTTTATCCGTTGCACCATGGGTCCATGTGAATTAAAAGGTTCAGTTCGAAATTCCATATAAGTTCCCCAAATTATATACAAATTCCGTACAGATTCCTGAGTTCACAAAGATGCACCTGAAGAAGGTTGGAGGTTACATCGGCCGAAACATTAAAAAATAACAAGCAGGATGAGAATAGTAGGCCGAATAATACAAATGTATAAGTTAAAGTTGGGAGCTTTTCAACTATGACAATGAGAAAGGCAAAATCCCAGCTAATTCAAGGGAGGGTGGGGGTAGCACATTTATTTTATTTCAATTATCAAAGTAGGGGTAGAATTCGACCCTTACAGCTGTCAGGCTGGTAATCTTTTCCATTTTATTTTATTTCTTTATTTTTTCCCCCTTTGGAAATCTTTCTCTAACAAACTGTTCTTTTCCTGCCTCCCTCTTTTTCTCTCCCTGTGGAATTGTTTCCCCTTTAAAGGAAATGAGACCTCCTCACACCTTCACTTCCTCTCCCTCTGTCGACTGAGCCAAACTAATTTAGACAAAATGCTGGTGTCGGTGTCGGCCTTGTTATGATATTGATGCCACCAAACAAGGTATATACTAGCAGGGCTACCCGGGGAAAATGTGTAACTTATTTCTATACAAACTTCTATCTCTATACATTTCTCTCTTTCCTATCCACCTTCCTAACCGCCCTCTTTCTCCTCCTCCCAACCCATTTTTCTCTAGCTGGACAGACACACATACACAGATACAACTCTTCTTTATATAATAGATTCTTTGAGGAATGAGTTGGCATTTTTTTCTTTCCAAATTAATACATAATACTGAAATACCGACACCCCCCCCCTCTCTTGACGAAACCTGGCCCAGTTGACCCCCAAAGAATGAATAATTCTTTGAATTTTATTTTAGATATTATTCACTCGGAGCAACGCCGATCAAGAAAATACCAACTTTGTGGGTGGTTGTTTTTTTACTTTTAGCTGGACATACATACATACATACATACATACACCTGCCCTTTATATAATAGAAGATAGGTGGTAATGATAAAGATTGACGGTACCAAAACAGTTTCTTCCAAAATTCGAATAAAATGAGTGTATAGGCGATAATATATATATATATATATATATATATATATATAATAAGCTGGCGTCTACGTAAAAATAATTTAATATTATTTACTTAAAATTAATATTGTTATAAGCCCTTTTAATAAGATTGAAGTTGAGCCCTGTTCGGGTAAGTTAAAAATATACTGACACGTCGCTATAAAGCATATTCCGACAACATTCCTAGAATCTCTAATCAGTCTTTCTAGATATGCAACCCTTCGCATAAATAGAACTTAAATTCTCTTCTTGATGTGGTAATTTCTTGTGGCCTAATTGTTATGACGCTTGCTTGCGGAGTCTAGGTTGATTCTGTAGCAGAGGGTTCGAACCGTGCGACCGTCTGTAATTGTCATTCCCTACACTGTTGAGAGCGAAAGCTTGAAACACTGGTGTATGTAGGTAAAAATAATTTAATATTATTTACTTAAATTTATATATATATATATATATATATATATATATATATAAGATTATGACACTAAGAACATTTTGGAGTTAAAATCAATGTATTATTACGCAGTAATAGGGGAAAAAGACGTTTTAATACTTTTTTTGTCTTGAATGATATAAAAAAAACATGATGCATCCCATGAGACTCCATTTTGTGACAATCACAATTCTTGTAGCATATTTACACATTTAAAACATATTTTTCTTCGATTACATCCATAATATTAAATAGATTTTAACTCGAAATATTTCCTCATTTAATAATGTTTAAAAAAAACAACATAAAACCATTTTTATCGCCTGTACACACTTTTTTTTATCGCATTCCGTTTACACCGTTGATCTTTACTTTTTACCGGTGGACTCCCACTGCCGGAGCAAAGAACAGAACTTCTCGCTTATCAGAATCAAGCTTTACTCTCCGTTGTTGTCCAATTGTTCACTGTATCAAAATTTGTTTTTGTTTTTACATATTTTTTTCTAAATAACAAATCACAAATGTTTATTTTAAAAAATTAATGATTTTCATGAATCACAACCTGCCACGGCAATTTCAGCCTTGAATCCCAAATGTGACTCAGATCTGCATTCCAATCTCTAACCTATGTTTGTATAACCCACTTTCATAACAAATACAGTTATCATTATTGTCATAGCTATTACTAGTTATCACATTATTATTATTGCTTTCTCTTTCTCTTTGAGTAATTTTGTTACAGTTGTTCATAACAGCGTTAGTTGAGAGAATACTTTGTGTAAAAGAGTAACAATGGCGAATACGTCATTTTTTTATGTTTATTTTTTTTACCTCCATAAAGATCAAGGCACAAAAAAACTGTCTTAAATGAAAGTTTTAGTTTGCTGATAGATTTTTATTCAGACATGTCTATTTTCCCTTTTCTCTCATACTACTCTAAGGCACAACTGACAAGAGAAAGAGAGAGAGAGAGGGGGGGGGGTCTTCAGTTTCAATATCTGAGTTTGATTAAATGCCAGATGCTCAAAATATAAGTAAAGATTTCAATTGATGCATTCATTGAGATCAATAATTCTGTACACATTAAATGCAGAGGTTTTTTAGGGAAAAGTGAAAATGATCACTCAGTGTCTCTTTGACTAAATGCTCGCTCTCTCTCTCTCTCTCTCTCTCTCTCTCTCTCTCTCTCCTCGCTTCTCTGTGTTTTCGATTTTGTTTGAATTTTAATTATATGCTTTAAAACAAAGAAGACTCAATTTTCTGCTGTACACAATAAATTTACTGGGTTACAAAATATGCATTGTGATGTGGAAATAATTTAACATTTTATCGAGGTATTTGACTGTTTTCGTCCTGTCAGCCATGACTGGGTAGAAATCCGTAATTGTATTCATTGTATCACCTGCACTAAGGTTTGAACCTTCAACCTCCAGAAGACTGTCACTTAGAACTGATTATTACTTCGCATTTATAGCCGTTACGCTACAGGTCCTTGCGGAGACTTCTACCCAGTCATGGCCGACGAATCGAGAGCAAGCTACCCCCATAGATTAAATAAAGGGTTAGAAGTGTCAAAGGTTAGAAGTGGGTAGAAGTGTTAATGAATTATTATGTGACTATGGAAATCCATGGTCTTTCTACATCAATCTGTATAATTTGCTGTTAATGATAATAAATGTCTGTCAGACTTTTTCTTCTTCCATAAAAATAATTGTCATTGTCAGCTCAATATTTTTTAAATAAATAAAATCAATATGTCTCTTATATATTTATATATTTATTTATTTAAAATTATAGCAATTTAATTCTTTTAAAACAATAAATATTTTGTCTTAGCATAAAAATAATTGTCAGCTAAATATTCTTCAAATCAATAAAACGAACGTCAATTTTGAAATGTATTTATTTAAAAATTTTAGTTGATGGGTTTACATAATTTGATTTTGGAACAATTTATTTAAAAAATGAGTAAAGTCTTTGCTAATCGGACGATCTAATTTTTCCTTCAATGTGTATGAAAAGTGATAACGTAAGTACGAACAGGAAATGCCTTTGCATATTATTATATAGATTTTTAATTATTGTTTAGAGTAAGGATTGAACCATCAACCTCCAGTGTAACGGGTCCACACACAGTTTGAAATTCCATATAGTTTCCAGAGGTATTATTGAAAATTATTATAACACAGTAGTTTTTTGTGTGCCCTGTGATTGGATGAAAAACAACCAATCACAGACCACCTTTTCGAACCTCTTTTTTGAAAGCATCGGCTTTTTTCTTCCTTGGCTGCTGATCGAATAAGATGCAAACTTCTGTGTCCGAACAACTCTGTGCCTGTGCTAGCAGGCATGTATTTCTTTGTGTATTTTATGCACATGGGCGACGCCAAAGCCCCATATTCAAAAGTACTTTGAATATACTTCTTTCCACTTAGACCATACGGACCAAGAGAGAAGTTAACAGACGAAACTCTAGTTAAGTCCACAGAAATACCACCTTTTTTGCAAACAACGTCTTTCTTCCTATATATAAAACCTCCAAAATTTCACTGTTTTGTTCTCTTTCTTGTAAAGTCATGTTTTAAACCTTTGTTTTTCCAACACAGTGTACCCGAAATTTCGTCCCTTATTTGAACAGGAAAAATCCCAACAGTGTTTACCTCTCTCCCACCACAAGAAAATGTGACAAAAAACTATTTTCAAATTTAAATTCTTAAAAGATGCTTTCAAAGAACTGTTTCCATTTTAAATACGCTACTACTACCAATATCCATTTCATAAGTTATTAGCTGTTTCTTAAACAAGAACAAAACGGACACTTCGAAAACATCAAGATGAAAAGGACTTCACTAATTATTAAAACCCCAGGTAATATCTTTATTATGGAACACTTTTTAGATTATTGGGGGAGGGGGCTATCTTGAAAACGTGTACTTCAGTTAGTACGAATTGGGAAAGTGGTCGAAATTATATAGCTGGGTACATGTCAGGCTGACACAAACTTTGGAGAAACGAATCTGTTTTCCCACGAGTGAGTAGCAGACAGGTGAACTTACGAGCAAGGGAACAAAGCATTGGGGTCAATAAAGGTCAGAGATAGAGACCGACAGATCGAGATGCAACAACGTAACTTGCTGTTGCTGACAAAGAAACGAGAGTCTGCCGTGGATTTCAAGCGAGCCAGACAAGAAAAATATGGGCTCTGCAATTGTTATCCAATAAGTAACAAGTCCAGAAGTAACTAAAGTATAATATAGACTAATCGGACCTCTCTCTTTTACATGAACGTTTTATTCAGAGAAAATAAAACCCCTTGAACCTCTCGAAAAATCTGGCTTCAGACTCCCTTTTTGTCGATATATATGTAAAGATTTGTTTGCTAGACACACTGATGACGACGGTCACACAGGAAAAGAAAATAAGATGATGTCAATGTACAGCTACAACTATGACGATCATAGAGATGGGGAAGAAGAAATCAAAGCAATGATATAGCGATCATGGAAAGCAAAGATATATCACAGCGGCGAGGAAAGAAACGATGGAAAATAAGAGGTAAATTTCGGTTTTAATTGATTTGAATGAACATATTGTAGAAGAGAAAAGAGAAAGAGACAAAAACAAAACACGGCACACACACACACACACACACACACACACACACACACACCCATTGATACACGTTATAAGATATGGACAATGGTTGCACACCCACATTCGCATACATTATAAAAACACTTGAAAATAGTTTTAAGACTTTAGTAACGTTTAAAAAAATTGCAACATTACAAATCTCCGAAGAAGGATATTTTATCCGAAAAATTTAAGACAAAAATCAAGAAAAAAATTAATTATTTTTAATTAAAATAATATTTGCATCTTATTCGTAGTGTTTAAAGCTTTTTGCCTTTGATTTTTGCAAATAAAAAAAATCAGTCCGATTATTTATTTTGTAGACCTATATAATTAAAAGATTTTAAAAAAATCTTGTTACCTTTTCAACACACCTCGTAAAGTATTTTATTTACCTCATCTCCAGGAGGTTAGACACAAGGTCAGGTGTAGGTTTTGATGAAAGTGTTTCTGTGGAATGAACTGGATTCGAACATGTCACATCCAGGTCCTCAGTTCGCGCCGGTAACCACTTGGTATATATGACCTCAAAAATAAAAATTAGACAAAATCTGAACTATTTCTCAAATCATTTTTCTGTTAACGTTTTAGAACTCGGTCAACAAACATGTGCACTACAAAAGCAGCCGGCATTGTGTGATTTTGTTACATAACCTTGATCATGGTTGACAGATCTTCGGATCACTATTTGTCTGTCGATCCGAAGGCAGCTGTTTTTGTAAAAGTTACAAAAAATACTGACATGGCCGGATTACTTCGCAATGTCAGACATTTTGTTTTTGGTCTCCCTTTCCTGTTTCTTCCACTCTTCATCAACTGAAAAAAAAAAAAATGAAGATTAATCTCCCCTTGCAGTTGCCTCTCCAGTTTTAAAGAAACAATGAAATTTCATCTTCAAGTTCAGTCAGCTAGAAAAGAATTAAAACCGTCAGAATTATTCTTAACAATCTTTATTTCTTTTTTAGTTTCATCTTCACGATAAAAAGTTGACATCGATTCTGTCCTGAGACATTCATGCTTTTCATGACATAGTTTTTCAAGGAGACTGCAACAAATGCTAATAACTTACCAATAGCTGAAGGACCAAAATACCTCATTGGTACCTGTCATGCTGGGTCTGAAAAGAGAGGCATGTGTGACCTTGTGTTTGGTCATGAGGTTGGAATTCGTCAGTGGGAGCAGAACAGCTTCAATTGATGTCTAAGAAACTAGATATCGACTATACCAAGTTATTGTTCACACAATTCTACTCTATGGGTCCGAAACTTAGCCACTCCATATTGCCGACATACATTGTTTGATCACTGATATCTCCGATGCATCCTCAGATTTCGTAACAGCGACTGGATCCTCAACATCAAAATCAGCTCCAAATGCCAGATCTCCAGACTTAAGGAGACCCTTTTGATAAGGAGACTCTGATTGTTTGGCCTCGCCTTTCATCATTCTCCAACCGACCTGATTCACAAGGCAATAGTGCTGGCCCCATTACTGGGATGCCGCAAGAAGAGGGGAGGTCAACTGAGGACTTGACTGTCCACAGTTAAAGCTGAATATGAAGTTGTAGCTGACCAACACGTCTTCAATGTTTGACGATGGAACTGTAACTGGTTGCGGTATGCTAACGTGTCAGTTATGGACAGATGTGGATGGGCCACCTTGACTTGCAATGCTGCAAATTCACTTGGAGCCTGCTCAATCCACCCTGGGTGAATGCTGTCACAGATTCAGATTCCTCCAGGTGATATCAAGACGTTGCAATAGAATAAGCTTAGGTCGCAATCTAGCAAAGTCGACCATTTGTTGATCTCTCCCTTGTGGCTTGCGTGTTCTTCAAATTCCTAGATAAAAATACCCTCAGATATTTTAAGGTGTTTATTCGTTTAACTGCTTTGCTAAAAATAATCAGAGTTAAAAATAATTTGAGGCTTGAAAAGATTATGGAATTTCATTTATTTGTCGCGTTTAAAATAACGGGCAGGTCTTTTTCATAAACATCCCCCCCCCTCACACACCAACCCAAACACAAACACTCACACTTATTCATCATTTTATAATTGTTTACTTCTAAGCATCAAATTTATGTATGTATGTGTGTGTGTATGTATGTATGTATATATATATATATATATATATATATATATATACTAGAACAATACCCGTTCCAGGAAGAGTAAAATGAATTCCCAGAACAGAAGTTTCTGCATCACTTTTATGTACCTTTACAAAAAGTAACAGAATTTCAATGAAAAGAGTTTCTTTCTAAAATATTCCCATCTGTGGAACACATTACCAAAGGATTGCTTCCTTGTTGGCTACAACAGGGTCGTCTTCAAATTAAATGTTAATAAATACATCTTATCAACTGTCATCATAAATAATCAAATTTTGTTTATTCCATTCATTATTTTCAATCCTGTAATAATATTCTTCATCATTCAATTGATAATCTATTCATCTCATTAACTCTTATCCTAGTGTGGCTTTTTCACTTATTAGTAAATAAATAAAAAAAATGATATAATGCTACTAAAGCTTATCTCTAGAATCCTTATTCCAATTTTGATCAAAAATCTATTGCACGATTTTGATTCTAGGAAATCTTAAAATTTAAGGGGTCTCAAGAAGAAATCGAAATTCAGGGAATCTTGCTTTCTTGGTGTATAATGACTCTGGATTAAATTCAATGAAAATCTGAAATATTTTTATTTTCAAATGGAAAGTTGTGCCCATATTATGCACCTTAAAAACCCTTTAAAATACTCCAAAGAAACCGAAATTTGAGGAATATTTATTAATTGATGTCTAATAACTATTGTTAAAATTTCACAAAATCAGAGGTATCTGAATTTTCATGATGAGCTTCCACCTTCCCTTTGCCCCCTTTGCATAAAACTAAATTAAATTAAATACAGCCCTCGTTAACCACCTTTACGCCTAGCAGGTGTGTTCCAAAATTTATAATGGTCGGTTAATTAGTTTAGGAGTGAATTCTGTACATAGAAATATATAAACATATACACATACCTAATTTTATATAAATGGAGATAATATTGTCTTTATATATGCGTTTCATTTAGGTCTCTGACGAACAGAGATTAATGGTTGCATTTTATTCACCGAGAAACAATTGTAAGACCACAAGCAATTCTGCCATGGAAAAATAAAAGTAAATGATTTGATTAAAGACTGAATTTTTGGTCATTGGAATATAAACAATTACTAATATATATATATATATATATATATATATATATATATAATGTATACTATTTGTTATCTCTTTGATCCCATTGTCTCCATAAAATTTAGTTGTTACAGCATCCAGCTTTGTTTGAACAACTGCTTTCCCACGGATATTATATTTTATTTTTCTGGCCTGTCTTTATCTGAAAGGTTATCATCATCATTCAATCTCCAATACGATTTATTTCTCTTTTTTTTTCCTTCTGGATAATGACAGGGGAAGGGTGTCTTTGTAATTCCTTAACGAAATATATTGTCATTTCTAAGTGTGTTATTCCCCATCACTAAAACCACTTGAAGAATTCTAACCTTGAATAGTTGTTGGAGTTTGAAATCCGCTTGTTTGGATTTGAGAGAAAATAAAGGTTGTTTTTCTCTCCAAGCATCTCTATAAGATGTTCTGTCTGTTGGTTTATTGGTCTGTCACACTTAAGTTTAAAATGTTATTTCCATTGGTCTGTCACGCTTAAGTTTGAAATGTTATTTCCATTGGTCTGTCACACTTAAGTTTGAAATGTTATTTCCATTGGTCTGTCACGCTTAAGTTTGAAATGTTATTTCCATTGGTCTGTCACACTTAAGTTTAAAATGTTATTTCCATTGGTCTGTCACACTTAAGTTTGAAATGTTATTTCCATTGGTCTGTCACACTTAAGTTTAAAATGTTATTTCCATTGGTCTGTCACACTTAAGTTTAAAATGTTATTTCCATTGGTCTGTCACACTTAAGTTTGAAATGTTATTTCCATTGGTCTGTCACACTTAAGTTTAAAATGTTATTTCCATTGGTCTGTCATGCTCAAGTTTGAAATGTTATTTCCATTCGTCTGTCATGCTCAAGTTTGAAATGTTATTTCCATTGGTCTGTCATGCTCAAGTTTGAAATGTTATTTCCATTGGTCTGTCATGCTCAAGTTTGAAATGTTATTTCCATTCGTCTGTCATGCTCAAGTTTGAAATGTTATTTCCATTCGTCTGTCATGCTCAAGTTTGAAATGTTATTTCCATTGGTCTGTCATGCTCAAGTTTGAAATGTTATTTCCATTCGTCTGTCATGCTCAAGTTTGAAATGTTATTTCCATTCGTCTGTCATGCTCAAGTTTGAAATGTTATTTCCATTCGTCTGTCACACTTAAGTTTGAAATGTTATTTCCATTGGTCTGTCACACTTAAGTTTGAAATGTTATTTCCATTCGTCTGTCATGCTCAAGTTTGAAATGTTATTTCCATTGGCCTGTCATGCTCAAGTTTGAAATGTTATTTCCATTGGCCTGTCATGCTCAAGTTTGAAATGTTATTTCCATTGGTCTGTCATGCTCAAGTTTGAAATGTTATTTCCATTGGTCTGTCATGCTCAAGTTTGAAATGTTATTTCCATTGGTCTGTCATGCTCAAGTTTGAAATGTTATTTCCATTTGTCTGTCATGCTCAAGTTTGAAATGTTATTTCCATTGGCCTGTCATGCTCAAGTTTGAAATGTTATTTCCATTGGCCTGTCATGCTCAAGTTTGAAATGTTATTTCCATTGGCCTGTCATGCTCAAGTTTGAAATGTTATTTCCATTGGCCTGTCATGCTCAAGTTTGAAATGTTATTTCCATTGGTCTGTCATGCTCAAGTTTGAAATGTTATTTCCATTGGTCTGTCATGCTCAAGTTTGAAATGTTATTTCCATTGGCCTGTCATGCTCAAGTTTGAAATAGCATTTTTGTTGATCGAAATGGACACATCTTAAGAGTATTAGTTCTTGTCCTTTTGTTGTATATTCTTTCTAGTGGCTTCGTTTGAATGTCCAAATGTGGACTGTATCGCTGACCATCATATTGGTGTCTCCGTAGCTGGGATCTGCATTGGATAATGAATGGATGACATGAACGATGTAAGATAATTAAAATATTCAATTTTAAACTCAATTTCGTAACAATCACCGTGAGGGAGCAGACATAATTTGCCTTACAGATACCATATAACAATGCGTTTAATAAAAACAGAATTTTCGACGTAAAGTTAGATTAAGCAAAAAAGTAATTTTCCATTAGAAATTAGTTAGAAAATTAAGCTAACATGTCAAGAAGTTGTGTAATGACAGGAATTCAACATGGCAAAAAAGTAAAATAGATCTAGTCTCTTGGGTGCGGAATGTTGAATTGCACGGACGTATTTTTTGTGCTCTTTCACCCACCCCTTTGGTGGATAGCTGGGAAGAGATTAATACTATGCAATCGTCTAGATCAAGCGTGCTCAACCTTTTTAACCCCATGGACCACAAACTATATGAGAAATTTTCTGTGAATCATTGTATTTAAGTAACAAACAATTCTTTTTTTATTATTAAACAATTATTTAAATTTCAAAATAGACTTTATTGTTTCTAAAGAACAAAAAAAAGTAATTTATATTTAATAAAACAAATGTCAACGTGATGCTTGGTCTTGATGCTGGTTTTAAATCAATTGAAAAGGTTTTATTTAAGTGAAAGAAATATTAAAAAAACGATTTTTCCAATCCGCGAAAATTATTCTGTGGTCCACCTGGACCACCTATGGTTTAGATGAACTTGCTGCAAAAAAAACTAAATAAATCAACAAAAGAACAGTATGCAACACAGAGCAAATAATGAAGTTGTTGTTTTTTTTTCAATTGCTTCAATTATTACAACTACCAAGAAGAAAGAAAAAGACTACTGCAACAATAAGAGAAAATGAAAAAAATTTACATTACTTGACAACTGGCAAATTGTTGGGGGTTGAAAGAATTCCCACATAATGCTACTACTGCGGTGGCTTATGGAATCCCTATATCAAATTTAAATACTATTGGATCTATTGTGACAATTTAGTCACTAATACTGTTGAAAAAGGTATGAACATGCAATTTCCTCTTAGCTATTTGTAAAATAGCAACTTGTGTTCAATTAATCGCATATAATGAATCGTTTACGATAGGCATTGTGTTTGGGAGTTAGAAAACTGAAAAAGGGTTGATCTGCCACAAAACGTACAAACCTAACAGCAAACACTGGCCAGTTTGTTTAGTTATACATTCCTAGGAATTTATACTTTTCATTCTGTTCTCCAGGTGGTCATAAGGAGGAGCATCTCACATGGTCATCTGCATGCTAGGCTCGTTGTTTTGTTTATCTTAACTATTGGTGTTTTCAAATCTGGTCTGTGTTAGCAGCAATACTGTATTCTGCACAGGTTGTCGTCATTGTGTTCACAAGAACTTTACTACAGGGTAACCCACCCACCCCTAAAAAATGCCACTTATGGCATCGTTAATGAAATTAACAATCCTTTCTGCAAACGAACAAATAAACTTTAGTCTATATCTGACGTGTCTACTAAGTTTTAATCGTGAAGGTCTAAGAAATATTAACTCAAATAATAATAAAAGTGATTAATTGTTAATAACAGTGTTGTCCCTTTATTTGGCCGAGGGCCCTTATCATTCCAGCTAGTCAGACGCATTACTACGGCTGTGCATCGGAATCAAACACCTATTGATACCGGACTGATATCTGAGTTATATCCCTTGAACCTATTTTGTCCAACGTTGTAGAGTATGTGCTTTCCTGTTCGAAAGTAAAAAAATAAAAATAAATAAGTTGTTCCATGCATGTGCGTAAATTAAGGATGAGTCTCTTTTCTTTCTCTAGCTGGTCTTCGTTTGACTGGCCATCAGTGCATGGCTTTTACAAACCATGATGCTGTGTCTGTCATGCACCTATTCTGGTGGCAGTTGTATCTTCTTACAATGTTATAAAATACAAACTATGGATTGTGCCAAGAAATATTAACTCAAATAATACAAGTTATTAATTGCTAATAACACAGCATTGTCCCTTTTTTTTGTAAGGGTCCTTTTATTACATCATCACTACCGACTGTAAAATGTAAAAAAATGAAATACAAGGTTACCCCTCTTAAAAATGCCACCCATGGAATCGGTAATAAAATTCGCAATCCTTTCTGCAATCCAACCATATTTGGTATAAATAAACTTCAGTCTACGACTGACTTGTCTATCAAGTTTTACTCATGAATGTCCAACAGTTTTTTTTGTTTTATCGCCGTTCAATTATATGCTCCAAGTGTGCACATCTGCACATATGGATATGACTGATTTGGGCTGTGATTTCTTTCTTTAGTCCAGGAATTAGAGTTAAGGGATGGCTTTGATAGACATTATCTTTGCGATAACCTCACAGATAAAAATTTGGCAGGGTTAAGGTTCACCGAGTGTAAAACCCATTCAGGATCATATCTCATTCTGATGAGGCGATCACCAAAGTGTCCCCACATATCATTGAATGGTGATAAAACAAAGACTGCGAGATATTTATGAATGAAACTTGGTGAACAAGTCAGGCAAAGACTAAAGTTTATTTGCATCAAATATAGTTCGATTGGAGAAAAGATTGTGCAGTGGGTGGCATTTTGTGCGTGTGGGGGTGTCACCCTATATATTCTAAGGATTTTATACTTTTCATTCTCTTTTTCAGGTGATAAGGAGGATCGTCCTACATGACCACCTGTATGCTTGCATGGTTGTACTGTTTATCTGAACGAAAACCTTTTTTCCTAAGCTATTACGTGATCTTGTTTGACCAATCACGGCTTTGGATTTTTTAACTCCCCCTCTCTAACACTTTGATTTCTCCAATAGACATTTAGCAATATAATTCTTGCAATTGCAACAGGATGACCCTATACAAGTCTAATTTGGCCTATGGAAACAATAAGATAAAAAGTGGTGTGATACTCTTTGCAAGAACCGATATGTTGATTATGACAAAGAGGCATTATCTAAGAACGTTTTAAACGAGCATTGTACAGAGTTGAAAATGTTTGATCTTTCATTTCAGTTGCATATTCAATCAATTATTATCGAAATACATCTATTATACAAAAGGCAGTTGTATGTATGTGTGTATGTATGTGAGTGTGTGTATGTCCAGCTAAAAGCCGACAACTACAAAATAAAACACCCACAAAGTTGGTATATTCTTGATCGGCATTGACTTGGATGAATAATATCTAAAATAAAATAAATAAAATATTTATTCTTTAACGGTCAACTGGGCCAGGTATCGTCAGAGGCGTCGTTTTTTCAGCCATTTCTAAAGTTATCTATTACATTAAAGAGAGGTGAATGAGTTTGCATTATTATTATTTTTAATAGAAAGAAATGGGCTGGGTGGGGGAAGGGTATGTGGAAAGACGGGGAAGGGAGAAAAAGAGAAAGATAGAGAAACGGATTGAGAGAAGTTTTCATATAAAAATGTTACACTTCTTCGATTTTGTTTTTTATGCCCCCCCCCTCCCGGGCAACACTGGGTAGCCCTGCTAGTTTTTTGATAAAGGACAAAAGATCGCCGAAATATAAAATTTTTTTATTGTATGGGAACAATGTATTTCTGTATGTAATCTTAAGTCTTGCTTGTCTCGTTTCACTATCGTTATAGTTTATCGTAGACACACTAGTAATAAATGAAATGTCTTTGTCCACGACAGGTTTTTGAACTGTCTTTTAATGTCTACATGTGTTCATAGCTAATGCAATATACGTTAAATTTTAGCAACACTTCACATGCTCAGAAAATTAATTTAAATTCTCTACCCACGTGTTGCTAATCTTGATAAAATACAATATCAAATGTTCTAATGTTATACTACTATAGTTTATGCATCTTCTATTGCTTATTTCCTCAACCCGGAGAGTTTTATTCTGTACAAAATTTGAAGAGTGTAACGGAGTTAATCGTCCAGATTCTCTACCATTAAATTTGTGTCATATTTAATGTCTCTTTGCAAATATTTCCTGTCTTTCTGAAAAAAAAAATGAATCTAAAACAGAACATAAAATATCTGAACATTTAATCTGCTACCTCAGCAAAATATGGACTTCTGGGGGTAAAAAACGGTGTTAGAAAAAGAAAAAAAGATTTTTTTTAGAAAGGAAGACAATTCAACAATGTAATTTATCTAGGGAGTTTCAGACATTTTTTTTTTTATTCCACAATGTTTATGGAAATAAATAAATGAAAGCTTTCAATTTATCTTTTATTCATTTTTGTCCACCATTTATATCATCATCATCATCATCATCATCATCATTATTATTATTATTATTAGTAGTAGTAGTAGTGGAAAAAGACTTATAAACTGGATTATTATGGAAGCTAATTTATATTTTATGAATTAACTTTTGTTTTTTATAATCAAATTAGAGAAAGTTTCAAATTACTATTGTAGTAATAGTTCCCATGTGGCTATGAACATTGATATGTCAAAGTGCAGAAAGGATTTTTTTTTTCTAATATATATATATATATATATATATATATATATATACAGCATTTTCTTTTTAAGACAAATATCCTTGAATATAACAGACAACTTATATCTGGATATCTTTGTGATGATCCTTTCCCTTAGCTGAATCAGGATCTTTGTTTCGGTTGGGAATTGGCCGATGTGTCCCAAGTTGATGGTTCGAAAGTACTTGAAACACCAATGATTATAGCAGATTCATTGGCCAATTCCTCATATATATATATATATATATATATATATATATATATATATATAATATATATATATACTGTACTATAAAAATATGACCCGTTGGGTTATCCATTGAGCTCTAGTTAAATTGTTTAAATGGGGGGGAGTGTGTTTGGAAAGTCAGTTAAATATAGGTAAATAAAGACAAAATTCCAAATTAGTCTCTTCCTGCTCGATATATGTGTGTGTGTGTCTCCCTGACTATCTTTCTCGCTCACTTCCACTATCTCCTTCTCTATAACTCTCTCATACTCTCTCTCTCTCTCCTTTAAATCAGTTCCATGTGTGTTGATCACTGTCTCACTACAAACCAATCAAGATTCCTCGATGCTCACAGATTGGAATGTCTTCCCAATCAAAATGTCCATCATTTCAGAGGCCGGTCTTTCAAAATACAAAAATGTTGATTCCTCATCATATGAGCGTCGATCTTCACACCCAATGGAGGATATGAAAATAACGTTTGTGGACTTCCTCCATTTCTCGAATGACATTTCTTTTGTTTCTTTCGGGATTCACATTTCTATGGCTGCTTAAGTGGTCTCATCTCTTTCACGTTTATTATGGATGCCCACGTTGATATTTTTCACACTTTTCATTCTTATGGATGGCCAGAATTGACATAATTTGAATTTCTGTGGGATTTCAGTGTTTGACATTGGAGAAACATCTTTTTTAAAGCTGTATAATTCTGTATACAATACACATTAATAAATGTATGTATACATACCACGTTTTGAGATGCAATATTTTATTAAAAATGATTACATTTTTTTTTAGCTTTTTTAAACTGTTTTTCTTAATTTCGAATGATAAACTATTGATCTTAAGAGAAAGAGAATGCCTTAGTATTTTGTGATAGTAGCTTATCTCTTCGATATTATCTGAGTGATGTTCAGACTTCATCGCAGGCTGGTGAAATGGCGACCTTCTTTTTTTTTTTAATTTGAACTTAAACGCATGTGGCTGCTTGTGTGGTTAATAAAATGAAAGTTCTTGAAGCATCTTTAGAAATTTTAGTAATAATAAAAATTGGAGACCACATTTTGAGATGCAATATTTTATTAAAAATCATTTAAATATATATATATAAAGTGTAGGTTTGTAATCCGAGGCTGGAGCAATGTGATATAGGTACCGGAAGGTGGAGAAGGTGAACAAAAACAAACAAGAAGAGAAAACAATCTATAATCAATTTATTAATATTTCACGTAAAACCGATTAAATACCGGAACAGTAAATAAAAACGTCCAACACTTGCTTCCTTAAGCTCCCCTTCTTTAGCGACCGTATCACTTCCGCTATCCGCAATGCCATACGTAGTGAGAACCTTAACATACAGCTCTCCCACACAGGCACTTCTCTCCGACAACATTTGTCCAAAAAAAGCCACCACACCCCGGACCCCTGCTCTCTAGCTAATTGCCCCATCCCCAACTCTGGCCTCTGCTTCCGCACCTATACGGTGTACAACCTACAATGCGCTAAGTGTCAGAAGTTCTACATCGGTAGTACTGTTAGGCCTCTGCACCAACGCGTTAAAGAACATCTTAACACCCACATTTCTTCCTTCCACAAACACTTAATATCATGTGGCAACACACATCGCTCTATTAGTGTCCGCATTCTCAACTCTGTCTGCAATGTCGGTCAGCTTCGAATTTCGGAAGCTATTCTAATCTCGAAATTTCATCCAACTTTGAATAACAGATATGAGTTGTTTTCCCCTTTCATCCTCTGATTCTTACATTCTTACACTCCCATCCCAACCTCCTTGCCTTTGTCTCCTCCATTTATTTGCCCAGCACCATCCACCTCAATGCCTTTTATCCTGTTTTTAATTCTAACATAGTTACATATTAATAAGTAAAACATTATAATATTAGACTTAAATATAAACTAGAATGGAGTAATATACACTCTATGTATATGTATGTAGGCCCTGTATGTATATATGTATGTATGTATATATATATATATATATGTACATCTATATGTATGTGTATGTGTGTGTATATGCATGGACGGCGGCACCGGGAGGGGGGCAGTGGGGGCTCAACCCCCCCCCCCACTTTTTGACTTGGCTCCCCTACTTTATGGTCATCAATGATGAAGTTGTGTGTGCATGTGTTTGACCCCCCCCCCCCCCCCATTTTTGGGGTGAGCCCCCCCCCCCCAAGTTTATAACTGTCCCGCCGGTCCTGAATGTATGTGTATATATTTATAATCCCTAAATTAAAGTTTAAAATTTAATAAAATAAAAAATTGAAAAAATAAATAAATAAATAATAACAAAAAATATATAAATAAATAAATAAATAAAATAAATTTAAATAAATTAATTCTAGGAATATTATACCTTTAAAATAAATGTATTTAGAAATTTACACTTTATATGTATATATGTGTGTATATTTTTTAATCTCTTAATCCCCCCTCCCTTTCCAACGGTTTCTTCCTACTCTCATGATGTTAATTCTTTCCACAATTGATTTCAATTTTTTTCAAGTTTTAATTCTAGCCATTTTCTGTTTTCAGAGTTACCTCCCTTTGACCGTTCGTATTCTCACAACGGCCCAAATTTAAAAAAATTAGATTTAAATAAAGTTAATAAATCAAATAAAATAAAAAATAATAAAATTATAATAATTAGTATATAAATAAACAAATATTAATAAGATGATAACTTTAGCTGAATAATTATATAATTAAATTATGATAGGAATAATTAACATTTTCTGCGTACCTACTCTTTTTCTCTGCGGTATTCTGCCAACAACAGTTGATTCCATCAGTGCATCTCTTTCGTTCGTTTTTTCGACCACTCGGTCGTTAATTTTTGGTCTTTTGATAATGAAAGTTTTTCTTTCGAAAATTTAAGATTACCTTATTCCGAAACTTTATTTGCCTGACAGTAACCAGTTTTTTTATTTACTGTTTCGGTATTTAATCGGTTTTACGTGAAATATTAATAAATTGATTTGAGATTGTTTTCTCTTCTCGTTTGTTTTCGTTCACCTTCTCCACCTTCCGGTACCTATATCACATTGCTCCAGCCTCGGATTACAAACCTACTTATATTTACCAGTAATGCTTCAAGCAAACTAAATCTCCTTTTATATATATATATATATATATATATATATATAATTATTTTTTATAAGTGAATATTTATTATCCACAAACATGTTTTATGTTCACTAACAATCATCAGTGTGGCTTTTATAACTGTACCACCAGTCGAACGATTTGTATCTTTGGCCCAAGTAACTCTAATTCAACATTCTTAACCATTTGGCCATTGTGACAGTCATATTTAAATTTGAGGGAAATAAGCCATATATATATATTTTTTTTTACGAATATAGAAAGTCTCAGAAAGTGTTCGATCTGCCAAAGGATTGAAATTCCATAATATTGCTTGATTTGAAATTTTTTATATTTCTCTCAAAGTGCTCGACATGAACGGAACTTTTGGCAACATTTTAAGTAACTAGATTTAAAAAAAACAAAAAACTAAGAAGTCCTTCAGAGTACTGTTGAAATCGTTCCTCTCTCACGGGTCAGGGGATTTGGAGGTATGTAGTATATCAGCTTTTGTTTCCCTGGAAACCTGAGTGAAGGAGATCCAGGTGGGACAAATGGCAATAAGATCTCCCGTTTTTTTTTTGTTTTTTGACAGTTCTAATTTCCGAGCATACCAATCTTCTAAACATTATTAGATGTTTGGGATTCCACTTAGAATTTTGGATTGCAATCAAACGCAAATCCTGGGAATGGGACATGATCTGTATGTGAAGAATCCATCAAAATTTAGAGCCCTTCTTTCAGAAATGTTTCAATAGAACTTTCCAACCCCCACCCCACCCCTTTTTTGTCTTTGCATCTCTGATAGACAGTTTATTTTAGTTTGTTACATGTGAACCCATAATTTGTTTCTAGGTACAATAGTAACTGTGTTTATAATACAGTAATGCTGGTCTATTTCACAAATTTGTCATCGATATTTGATTCTGACTAGCCATCTGTATTTATTTATTCTTCCATGATCTTCTTTACAAGGATAAAATGTATTTCACTTAAGTTTCTTTGAAAAAAAATACTTATTCCGACTAGAAAGATGGTTAATATGGAAACCCTTTTCAATAACGACTTAAACAACTGCTTTGGTCATTAATAAGTATTTCTTTTGATTTGCTCCATCTTTCTTGGCTTTCAAATTAACAATTACATTTGCTTAGAAAAATATGTATTACTTGTTTCGGAATTTTTGAGATGAGGATTGATAATTTGGATTATTTGGACTACTGTTCTCATTTTGGATGTTATTCTCACAACGTTTTGGACGATGTAACCTCCAACCTTTTCAGGTGCGTCTTATCAAACTCGAGAATCTTTTTGTCGAACTTGGAAATCTGTACGTAATTTCAAATAGGACCCCTTATTTAATTCATGGGGTTAGCTTGCTCTCATTCCTCGGCCATGACCGGATAGAAGTCTTAAGTAATTCCGCAACGACCTGTGTCATAACGGATATAATTGCTAAGTAATAATCAGTTCTAAGTGACAGTCTTTTAGAGTTTGAAGGTTCAACCCTCAGTGCGAACGATATTAAGGATACAATTACAAATTTCTTCCCGGTCGTGGCTTACGGAACGAGGGCAAGCTACCCCTATGGATTAAATAAAGGGTTCCGTTTGAAATTCCGTACAGATTCTCGAGTTAGACAAAATGCACTTGAAGGAGGTCAGAGGTTACATCAGTCGAAACGTTGTGAGAATAACATCCAAAAATGAGAGCAGTAATTCGAATAATACAAATGTTTTTTGTTTTTATTTTCAAATATTTTTTTCAGTGTGCATAAAATCAAACAGAATTTCTAAGAACTGCTTCCCTGCAGACTACAACACGGTCGTCTTCAAATCCAATGTAAACAAATACATTTCATAAACCGTCCTCATAAGTAATCTAATTTTTTTGGTGGTAAATCCTAATCGGTAATTCGGAGGTTGAGTCCAATCATCAAAACAGAGCATTTGTACGTTTAGCTTTTGTAAGTATGGATGTTCGAAAAGGTAATAATCTCGGTAAAAAGCTAATGACGCCCTGCGTGCGTGGCGCTAAATCTACATTAAGTTCCTGCGAGATTACGTCCCACGTGTCCATTTTGTTCGTGTTTTCCATTTTCCACGCTAGATTACGTCCATATATCACCATTTTCATTGTGCTTTCAAGTTATGGATAAAAATTGTATGTAAAAAAAAAATCCATTATGTTAACTTTATGTAATATCTTAAAACATAAAGTTATCGACCTAGATGTTAGATTTTTACCGAGATTATTGCCTTTCAAACATCCATACTTTTAAAAGCTAAACGTACAAATACTGTGATTATTTATTTAAAAACTATACATTACTGATTTTGTAGATTGACCATAGTTTCATTGACACGAAAGGCCTTTATTGTTTAGAAAAAACACTTAGATTCCATATCAACTTCTCAGAATGAGGATTGCCCTCGTTTTTATGAGAAGTTGATACAAACTCTAAGGGTTTTTTCTAAACAGTAAAGGACTTCCATGTCAATGAAACAATGGTTCATCCACAAAATCAGTAATGTATAGTTTTTAAATAAATAATTTGTGTGTGTGTGTATATATATATATATATATATATATATATATACTAGACCACCCGTGACCCGTTGGGTCAGTTTGTTATATTAGCTATGGAATGCATGTATGAGCGTGACACTTGTGGCATAAAGAAAATAGGTTTTTTTACATAACAGAAGCATTTCTATGAAAGTATATTAAAATGAAAAAAGAATATAGATAGATTTCTATGAGTCGTTCTGTTTATTATAATTGTTTTTTTTTTAAATTACAGTTACTGAATTATAAGTGGTTGGCCATACTTATAGGTAAACATGCACTGAACAGGTACCATAATACTTATTATAGTTAAATTCAAATTTTGATATATCATCTTTTAAATGAAATTGTTAGTTGAAAGTACAGAATAATAAAAGGGCGATTTGAGGAAGGAAGGGGGAACAGCAGGCTTTCTCGCGTACGTAACGAAAACAGAGGGAGTAGGAGTGGTGAAATGTATGAGAAGGAAAGTGGGAGGTGGTTTCGTTCACGGACGCTAGTATTGCTGATATTAATAATGAGTGTTGTTTTTTGTTTGTTTGTTTTTGTTTTTTAAAAGGGAGGAGTTTTTTTGAAACTGCGACAGACTTTACGAAGTCCTGCCGTTGAATGTTTTTAGCCATGGAGAAAACAAAAAAACTATTTGATGAAATTAAATGAAATTGTTTTATATTAAAAGCGATATGAAAATTTCCAGAATGAAAAATTTCATGCGTTCGTTAATCATAATAGAGATTAACGGAATTGGAATAACAGATTGAAGACGATGCTATTTACGCATGGGCAACCGGATGTTGAAAACCGGAAAGCTGAAAGCTGATTGCAAACAGACAAGATCAATAGAGTTTTAGTATTATATATATATATATATATATATATATATATATATATGTATATATATATAAATTCTAGATTTCATACACACCGAAAGGGGTGAAATAACCGACACTTGATACTAAACATGTAGTACAACTACAACCTCTGTTTTACATGCTGGCATGTGTTGGACAGCTTTAAAAAATTGACTTCCAAACTACTATGGATGTAATATATATAATTATAAATTGCATACATCCCAGACCAATGACTACCGTAGGGAAACGTTTATTGGAGAACAAGTCTTATGCAAAAGCTTACAATGAAGAGGCATTTTCTGTATTGCACAGAGCACGGTCTAAACATCACCTGAAAATATTAGAAGCCATAGTTATTAATAAGCAGTGACCATCTTTGTGTAGATGAAAGAATATTCTTACAACCTTGAATTGATTGGAATATATAGATATATATCTTTGACATGCATAGTATAAGGTTTCTTTCTAATCGTAGTACGTGTTTAGTATCAAGTGTCAATTATGTCCCCCCCCCTTTGATCTGGTGCTACCAGATCAGGCTGTCTGAAGATACTGGTTTCCTGACCTAAAATGCACCAAACATTGATGTTGTTGTTTTTTTTTTCCCTTGGCAAAACTCAATCATGTTCTGCCAAGCTAAAACAACAATTTTCCTCTACAAGACAGCCCAACCAAACACCATAAATAGATATTTGAAGATATGAAGACATGAAGAACTTGAAGTATAAAAACTTTTACCAAAATGACCAAATTTGGCATTAAATAACTGAAAAGATTGATATGCCGTAAAACAAAGCAACCAACCCCTCTTTTAAGTAATATGTGTATCAAAGCATACATGTATAAGAAGAATGAATTAGGTTCAAGTGAAAAAGTCTACTTGGTGACGACTTCCGGTTTCCGGTTTTTAAATCGGAAATTGGCAAGCGCTGTTTATCAAAAAACAGTTACCCATTATATTTTAGGTCGGATGTTTTTTCTTGGGGGGGGGGGGTAATAATTAATTTTCATCATTTTCTTTAATTATTACCACATGAGAAAATCAAACTTGTTTTTATAATTGAAATGCTTGATATTTTTTATTACAAATAATCAAATCTAACTTTTTGTTGGGGGAGGGTTCTACTTTTTTAGGCGATTATGTGTGGTTTTACGACCTTGCAACTCGAATTTAGGGTTAGTCGTAAAAGAGATTTGGTTAATTCTCTTGACAAAATGTTTACAAACTAGTGAAATTTAAAATTCTGCCAAAATCTAAGTGGTATAACATTATGAGGGACTGTTTTTTGATAAACACCGCTTGTCAATTTCCGATTTCAAAACTGGAAGCCCTCATCATGTAGACTTTTGTTCTTTAGCCGTAAATTATTATCGTTTGTCTTATATTACATTGACATGCAACAATTTGATCTTACGATTTCTTCAGAGCCAAATGGTTTTATATATATTTCAACCCGACCATGTGTGTGGTTCATGTGGTAGAGCCTGTTTGTCAAGAACTCATCTACGGAGTCACATGAGATCTCATCACAGCAACCAAATACGTGGCAAGTGGCTATGTACAAATGGAAGCCAGTGGTCTCGTATATCATATCTGCAGCAAATCTTTTAAAAATAAATCAAGGTTGCTGAGTCATCTGCATGTCCACAACTGGACATTACAATCTTGTAGGAATCGCAATCTCTCCCCCCCCCCCCTTCTCTCGCTATCTCCCCCCTATCCCCCCTTATCTCCCTATCCTCCCCCCTTATCCCCCTATCTCCCCCCATCCCCCCATCTCCCCCCTATATCTCTCTCACCCCCTATCTCTCTCACCCCTATCTCTCTCACCCCCTATCTCTCTCACCCCCTATCTCTCTCACCCCCTATCTCTCTCACCCCCTATCTCTCTCTCCCCCTATCTCTCTCTCCCCCTATCTCTCTCTCCCCCTATCTCTCTCTCCCCCTATCTCTCTCTCCCCCTATCTCTCTCTCCCCCTATCTCTCTCTCCCCCTATCTCTCTCTCCCCCTATCTCTCTCTCCCCCTATCTCTCTCTCCCCCTATCTCTCTCTCCCCCTATCTCTCTCCCTCCCTTTCTCCCTCTCTCTCTCCCTCTCTCTCTCCCTTCTCTCTCCTTCTCTCTCTCCCCTTCTCTCTCTCTCCCTTCTCTCTCTCTCCCCTTCTCTCTCTCTCCCTTCTCTCTCTCCCCTTCTCTCTCTCCCCCCCTCTCTTACATATTATACAATCGATATTGGACGCCTAAATTCAATTTCCAAAAGCTCATTAAAATTATAACTTTAACAATTGCAAGTTTTCAACTTAATGACACAATATTAACTATTTCTATGGGTAATTTTACCATACATTATATCCTTTTATTAATCTTTTGATTTCCTTTCTATCACTTCTGATGAGGATGGAATGTTTTTTTGACTGGACTGCTTATTTTAAATTTTTTTGACCAATTGCTCTACCACTGATGATAAACCTCAGAACCATTATAACCATTTCCTCATTGTTAGATCATATGTAAATGATTTTTCCTTTTCATAACCCTTATATTTTTTATGATTTGATAAATATTTTGTTGTTTCCTGAAGTGTGATTCTCCCTACATGTAATATAACATTTGTTTTCTTTCACTTAGAACCCCTATATACATCCCTAAACAATATTCCAACCTAGTCTGCTATAGTTTGAGGAATACATACATCAACTCCTTTCTCTCTTTCTAACTTGCCATGCAAATGAGGGTGTTAGTATGTTATTCCATTGATACTGTCTATATGCCTTTAAGTTAGTGTCTATACTCTGTGCTGACGGTGAGATCAGATAGTAATAATAAAAATACATGCTCTGAAACGATCGTACACAATTCTATTGTTTGTTGATCTCTTGGAACATAAATTGATTATGTAAAAATGTTTACATAAAATTATGATATATATATATATATATAAACAAACAATAGAATGCTAAGTTCCAATGACCGCTTCTGTATTAAGTATTCAAAAAAATCCATATAAATTTACGGACCGTTTCGTCTACACATGAACAATCAAATATATATATATATACAGGGTGTCTCAAAAAAATGTACTCACTCTTAGAATGACGAGACGTTTGCGAATCCCTTGGTGCGCGTTATCAGCTTTGTTTGAACAATAATGGTCATCAGTTTGAACATTTGCGAACATGATTCTTCAATTACATCTGTCTCATGTATTCGATGCTATTTCATTTCACTCTATGTTCATAAATAAAAGTTTTCTCGTCATTCTACGAGTGAGTACATTTTTTTGAGACACCCTGTATATATATATATTTACTGGATTTTTCATATGTGCAAATCCTCAGAAGTTTAAAAAATCGTGCCCAGAAATGTCAGCCCCCCCTCCAAAAAAAACACTAACATTGATAAAATCCAGCATGTATATATCTATACTTGATTGTTCATGTGTAGACGAAACAGTCCATATGTACATGTGTGTGTATATGTATGTGTGTATCTATGTGAATGTATATATATGTATATGTACAAGTGTATATATGTTCATATAGACTAGTATGTGTGAATGTGTATACACAAGTGTGTTCTAGTGTGTGTTATATAATTTAAGAAAACATGGTGTGCGCATATGCATATACTGATCTGTGTTTGCATATGTATACTACTCTGTATATAGATGTACATGTGTGTGCATATTTATGAGTCGGGTGGTATGTGTAGATTTGTATACACGAGTGTGTGAGTATGTATGTGTGCTCTAATGCGTGTTATATAATTTAAGACAATATGCTTGGATGGCCATGTGTAGCCATTCACCATATTCTTTTTATTATTCTAAAGCTCTACTAATATATTGAGCACTATTAAAATAAATACTGTCCCCATCCCCACCCTGCCTTATTTTAATACTTTGAATTTGAAGATACACGTGTGTGCGTGTCGCAGCACACGATGCATTTCCAGCCTACCCTTACCAACTTGCTTACTGTCATACAGTGCTATTAATAATATGCCATCCTGGAACTTGCACCCTCATTGTCTGGGACCAACGCGTACGCACGCATTCCACCCCGTTTCCAGTTTTCCCTTCTTTCCAAGACTTCAGCTTATTCTCATCATCGTCTCATCCTCCTCCTCTTCCTCCTTCTCAGCTTGACCCAGATCTTTTATCTCTCATTCTTTCAACCCCCCATCCCCCACACACACTCCATATACCATCCCATCCTCGTCCTCGTCCTCCTCCTCCTCCTCCTCCTCCTCCTCCTCGTCGTATGTGATATTTGTTTTAGTTTCTACAAATTTCTTGTGGGCTTGCATCCTCTTCTTACCAGACAACAGAATAAAAAAATAAAATAAATAAAAAATCGATGAAACTCACTTTTTAGTGTCCCACTTTTCGTGTCTTCACATCTGTCTACAGAACTCAGAACTTTTCAAGGTTGAAACAAAGAAGCTGCAGACAGATATTTGGGACTTAGAATCTTGTAGAGAGTCACACCGGCTTCCTTTTTAGCAGTATTGCTTTGTCACGTCTTCATATCTTAGCACTAATTCTTTACACAAATTCAAAAAAATTGTATGAAAAGTATTTCCTTTTGGCTAGGAGCAAAGTGTAGTATCTGTCCAGCTTTTCTGTCAACGGTCAGTGAAGGTTAAATCCTTCTCGAGGTAATTTTTATTTTCTTCACAATCCAGAGTGGCCCCTTTTGTAGAGCTGGAAGTTTTCCCATATTAAAAATCGACCATGTGTTTAACTCTGCCCTTGTGGGGAGGCAAATAAATAGGGATTTACTGCACTTAGCCTTTTGGCCAAGATCAAAGTGTAGTATCTGCTCTGATACTACACTTCAACTGTTCTGTCCTGTCAGTTTCCAATAACCAGTCTTTATCCATTTCTAAAAAGATAATTTCTTGACGGACCATTTCCTTAAGCCAAAAAAAAAAAATATATGTATATTTATAATTAAAAGGTTTCTATCTTATTTTGTTAGTCATTTTTTTTTACTTTGATTTACAAATCGTTAATTGAAATTCGATAAACAAAAAACAGAAAAGTTTATTTAAAAAAAAAAAATAATTTTCAGAGAACTAAAAGACAAAAAACAATTCTGATTGATTTTTTTTTTTGTCTTTTATTTTTCCATTCGTCTGCAAGGGGCTCTGTCTGTTGGTCTGTCAAGCTTTCGTTTTGAAAATCATTTTCATCGCTAAACGCTGGTGCTACCAGATCAGTCTGTCTGAAGATATCAGCTTCCTGACCCAAAATGCACCAAACATTGGTGTTTTATTGATTATTTTTCTCTTTGCAAAACTCAATCATGTTCTGCAAAATCCAAAACAAAAAACAATTTCCCTCCCTCCCCCTTCCCTTTCTTTTCTGCCTTTCACTCAACCAAACATCATAAATAAATATTTAAACATATAAAGAACTTGAAGCATAAAATTTTGTACCAAAATGACCGGGTTCTGCATTAAATAACCCGAAAAGGGTTGATATGCCGTAAAACAACAAACCCAAACACAATGAATAAATACTTGAACATATAAAGAACTTGAAGCAGAAAAAACTTTTCACCATACTACAACTGTTTCGGCATTAAATGACCCATAAGAGGTTTATATGACGTAAAAAAAACCCAAAAAAATCATCGCTGAACGCGTAGATTGAATGGACGCATCTTAAAAAATGGCACCATTCCTGTTTTTGTTCCTATTTTTTTTCTGGCATTAATTTTGATTAATTTTCCTTGATTCCTATCAGGAAACTTCATTCTCTAAGACATCAAAGAATTAATTGAAAATGTCCAATACAACTTGTCATGTTGAAAATCACCATTTATTCTCTGTAATTGTCGATGGCAGTTGAATAGAGCATTAGACTGGCGAATGAGTTTTGTATAGCTCTCACACTTGTGTCGTGAATAATAAGGATATTCATCAGATTAATAAAAAATAAAATATCCTTATTTCAATTAAAGTGTGTGCGTGTGTGTGCGTGCGTGCGTGTGTGTGCGTGCGTGTGTATTACTAAAACTCTGTGGATCTTGTATGTTTGTCTCCGTGCACGCTGACTGCCATCACAAAGTGATAATATGGAATACCTGTTCCAGCAATAACAACAACCGCTAAGACACGATCTCTGAAATATTCGATTTCACAATAAATTTTACATGATATTATCCTAGTTCAATCAGAAAACATTTTATTTACAAACAATTGTTTCTGCCTATTTCGTAAATATACATATTTATGGTATACAAAATTTACCAAACATTCACAAAGTGGTGAATGTTTGGTAAATTTTGCATACCATAAATGTGTATATTTACGAAATGGGTGGAAACAATTTTTGTAAATAAAATGTTTTTTTTAATGAACTAGGATTATATCATGTTGAATTAAGAGCTCTAGTTGTAGTATACACTATTGAGCTACTATATAAACCTTTGTGTGAACTTAAAGAAATTGATATAAAATATATATGATTTCACAATAAAAATATTTTACTGGACAAACCAGAATGTACACAGGATTTTGGCAATAATTGTTCTAAAATCATTAAAATTGCCCAACTTTATTTTTCACTTAAGTGTTGGGAGGAGTGGGTATTTCTATAATTAAAATGAACATAAGCCGATCTTATGTAAATAAGAGTTTGTTTTCATGTTGAAGTTGTTCAACTAATGTGCTGGGATCTTTGTAGCAGTCCTAAACATTTACATCTCTTTCTTCATGTGGAGAACAGCCCTTGTAAGATGGTTTGGTCACATGATAACCAATCAGCTCCCAGGGCACATTAATTTCAACTGAACTCTTAAAGGACTACTTCCAGCCCATTTGGGATTTGCAGATAGCAGCAGAGAGTTTTATGGAACCAACGAAGATAGACGTCCCCTCTCTTACCTTTGTCCACTGGACAACCGAGCAAGGTCATTCTCCACTGGAAGATCACCATGTCAGCAAGGCTACAAATTCGCCGATTGCAATCACACACAGAGGGGTACCCCCCTCCTCCCCGAAAACTGGTCCACCTGTAGGACGTGGATGGGATCCTGTTGGCTGAGCCATTCTTCGACTTCAGTCCTTGCTTTGGCTAGATGGGAAGTTGGAGAGGCCCGATCCAATCAATCGGCTAGTCATATCATGCACTAGTATCTATAAGTTCAATCTTTAACCGTATTATTCAATCTGATTCTTCAAAAAGTCAAAACCGTATTTCTCTTTTTTTTAAATTTTTCTCTCCAAATAGATACTTGAGGGTCAATCATGTTGAGAACAAAGAAGATTACCAATGCCAAAGAGTAATGTTTTTAAAGAGTAATATTTTTCTTAAAGTTGTGTTTTCTGAGAATAATGCCTCAGTTTCTCAGTAAAATTCCCTTCTATGAGTAATGTATTCTGAGAGCAATGCATTCTAGGAATATAAATAATTACCCTACCTATGGAGTTATATTTGACAACTTTATTCGGTATTAAATAACCCATAGATAGTTAATATGTTGTAAACCAAACCAAACCTCCACTGGAAGAAATACAGCTTGAAGAAAAGCAGCAGACAACTAACTTTCTTACTAAATTCCTTTCTTAACCCTAACACTGTCTTAACTTTCTGCTACCTACACCCAACAGTGTAGGTCACTCAAATAAATATATCTTATAAAAGGAGTGTGTTTTCCTTTTGTTTGACGTCCGTGTTGTTACAAAATATTATAGGAGTTTGTCTTACAGCCCATGCTAAGATAGGCTGCAGAACAATTTGATGTCACTTGACATTATAAGGAACATTTCTTTATTTTTTTTCAAATTATTCTGATATTTTTTGAAGTGTGAACCAGTTATTTCCCCTTGATGCAATTCTAACATATGAACATTCACTGATATATATATATATATATATATATATTTTGTTAATGATTTTATTATTCCATTTTTGTGTATATATATATATATATATATATATATATACACACATATATATATTGTGTGTATTTAGGCAGCATTTTCTCATAAAAAACAACCTAAAATTAACATCACATATGAAACCAGTGGTGACATTTTAAAATGTTTAACGTAATGCGATTTTGTTCTGTGATGCCATCCAACGTTGCTGAATTTAAATCGTCAACGATTTTCTGGAACACTGCGAAAAACGTTCTGTGCGCGTTTCTCAGCCGTCTTTTTAAAATTCTCTTTCTCCAGCTTTTTTGTTCATTTGCTTTTGACACCTGAGGATGATTCGACGAAGAATCGAAAACATTTCACGAACGTTTTCGACATATTAATGTTCTTGATTTTAA
Organism: Sepiola atlantica; assembly: GCA_963556195.1. Lineage (NCBI taxonomy): Eukaryota > Metazoa > Mollusca > Cephalopoda > Sepiida > Sepiolidae > Sepiola > Sepiola atlantica. The sequence continues at coordinate 32,595,582 of OY744532.1, read as the reverse complement.
TAGAAAAAAGACCATCAGGAAAATTGAAAAAATAAAAAAAGGTATAATTAAACAGACGAATTCTGTTATTTTTAACAATGTTTGCATAAATATATATATTTGTATATTTACATACTTTTGAAAAGATATCAGTTGAAAATAGCTAAAATAAATCTTTTTTTTTTTAATTAAAAAGTTTTGGTTAAAATATATTTTTGTGTATATTTTTAACTCTTATGATGTATCTGTATATTAGGTAAATTTAAAAAATGTACCATTAAAAATGCCTTTTACATTTTTGTTTAATTTACTTTTATTCCTCAGCAAAATGCTAAATTATATCTTAGTTATTTTTTGTAGATGTGTATATTAAGATTTGTGCAATATTTATTATTGATTTATTAATTATTTTATTTTATTTTTCTTCTAGGTAAGTGGATTTGTCCTTTTTACACCTGAAAATGTGGGGAAAAAGACTGGTAAGACGATTTAAGTTCAAATCTTATATAAAAATGGTAGTATGGGGTTCAGGGCTGGGATCAAACGGGGCACAGTCCTCATTTATTCCCAATAAATGCAGTGTGCCTGCTAGTCTTAAATTTTAAGACCAGCGGGCATACTCAGCATTATATAGGAATAAATGAGGACCCTCCTATTTACTCCTGTTCCAAGCCCTGAACCCCCATATTACGATTTTTCTCATTTTTAAAAAATTTCTATAATTTTCAATTTATATAAATAAAGTAAAACTTTGTCTCTGCTGTTTTTCGATGTCCTATGCGAACGCAGAACCCAATTTTTTATTGCAAAAAGTAATATTGTCATTGGATTCCTAATACATTTTACCCAAAAAGATGTGCCTAATCTTGGTAGATGGCTTTGTTTTCAATTGCATCCTCATGCAGAGAAAACAAGAGACACAGATACAACAATCTCTGGTTTATCCTTGCAAAACATTCACAGCATGGACTCTTCTGTCTTCCACAACTCTTCTGTGTGCCTAACATCAAACAGAATTTCGATGAACGTGGTTTCTTTCCAAAAGTTCTCATCTGTGGAATATGTTATCATGGGATTGCTTCCATGTGGGCAACAACATGGTCATCTTCAAAATCAGTGCCAGCAAATACTTGTCATAGACTGTCCTCATAAGTAATCAAAATTTGTTCATTCCATTCATCATTTTCAATCCTCTCATAATATGCTTCATCATTCGGCTGACAATCTATCCATCTCATTAACCTTTGTCCCCGAGTGTTTTTTTTAGCCTTGATGAATGGTGAATCATTAGTAAATATTTTTCTTTTTAAAATATAGTATATATATATTGTCTATGGTTTATGAAGGATGATTTTATATAGTGCAATGTAGAAAAAGAAATGGGTCATTTGAATTTTCGAAATCATTTTGGATCAACTTGCTTCCATTTTAAGTTAATAGTTAAGTACCATCATTTAAAATGTTTTGAGTCAACTTCAGATTTTATATTTAAGAAAGAAGAAATTAAATTTTGGGACCAGCTATTTCTATTACGTTAAGAATGAAGTTAATATTTGCTGTGTTTTTTTAATTTTTTTTTTTTAACATAGTTCACCCCAAACAAGGCAGGCCGCCACTGTAAACGTAAGAGGCTACTGAGAAAAAGAAAAGGGGAGAAGGTAGGGGGCGGTAAACCTAGATTGGGATCAGCGCAGCGAGGTGTCTGTTTACATTAGTTTTAAATTTCTGCATGTCTGTACTGTTGGGGAAACAGGGGGCAGGGAGGGAGTTCCAGAGGCCAGCAGTACGAGGAAAGAAGCTATTTGAGTAGAAGGCTCTCCGACATCTGGGGACCTCCACAGTGAATGAATGAGATTTAGTTGATTGTCGAGTTAGTCTAGTGAATTTACGTCAAGGGGGCACCAGAGTAGTCAATTCATCGGAGCATAATCCATTGAAGTATTTGTAAAACAAGCACAAGGATGCTACATTGCAGCGATGGGACAGAGGCTGGAGCTTGGTTGACATTGAGGGACCTATTAGGTTGGCGATTCTTTTTTGGACCTTGTCAAGGAGGGAGAGACTAGTAGATGATGCACCAGCCCAGATGTGACAACAATACTCCATGCATGGGCGGATGGTGGCTTTGTAGAGATACAGGTGTGAGGAGTTTACTAGCACGGTAGAGGGAGCCAACCTTCTTTACGGCAGCCTTGGCAATGTCTTCAATGTATTTGTTCCAATTCATGTTACCTGTGAAGGTTAGGCCGAGGAGTTTGAATGATGAACTCTCAGGTAGGGTGTTATTTGTCATGACAATCGGTGGTTGAAAAGGTTCCTTGTAGTTATTGAAGGAAAGGAGTTTTGTCTTTGTGGCATTAAAAGTTACCAACCATTTATGACCCCAATCCACTACAGCCTGGAGGTCATTTTCTAAAGATTCAGCCATTGCATCGGATATGATTGCGTCGGTTTTGCCAACATGGCGAGAGTAAAGGGTGGTGTCATCAGCAAATAAACCAATCTCAGACTCTATGCCATCAGGGAGATCGTTTATATAGATCAGGAACAACAAGGGTCCAAGGATAGATCCCTGGGGTACACCAGCATTTATGTCATGTTGCTTAGATGAACGGCCATCAAGGACAACCTGGATTTTTCTTTTGTCTAGGAAGGATCTAATTATATTAAGTAATTGCCCAGTAATACCGTATGATCATATTTTCAGGAGGAGCCCTTTATGCCATACCTTGTCAAAGGCCTTGGATATATCAAGCGTTTAAAATTAGTAAACTTGTTTTAAATACTGTAATTAAGGGGAAAGATGAGTTGTCTACCCTTTCCCAAACCGAGTTTATCAGGGGTGACGTCAGAGCCGGAAGAACGTGAGGTGACTTCCACTTCCTGTATTGCTCTCCCTCTTTTCTCTGGGATTTCAGCAGAAACGGACTACAACATGGTCGTTTTCAAGTCCAATGTTAACAAATTATTGTTGAGCCGTCCTCTTAAATAATCAAATTCTGCCCAGTCTCAACCATCGTTATCAATCCTCACGATGTTGTTTCACCGTTCACCTAACTCATTAATTATTATCCTTGAGTGGCATTTGGGCCTTGATAAGCGATGACTCGTTAGTCCATAAAAAACAATAAAATGAAATAATATCAATTGCTACAATGCACAGATCTGAAAAAAAAAAGAAAGATAAGATTAATCTAGTCAAATTGAAATGTCATTTTAATTTAAACAAAACTGCTTGTTTAATTAATCTTTTCTTTTTTTTTTTTTTTTTTTTTTTTTTTTAGATCTGTGCATTGTAGTAATTAATATCATTCCATTGTAATAATATAATCACCTTTAACTCGAGTCTTTTGATGTTAACTAAAAAATTGTTTTCCACTCTCTTTGATTTTTAATAAATAAAAATAAAAAATAAAAATTGTCTTAAAAATGAATTATAATAATTAATGTACACGGATAAAGAAAAGGTAGACCGGATTTGAGACCATTTTTTCAATTGTGTAGGTTTTAGTGTCCTTAATTCATCTTTCAATTTGATACCGTACTACTACCATAGGTCCCTGTTTTTTTTCCGTTTTTCTTTTTTTTTTTTTTCAAGATATGCTTGTAAATTCTTGATTGTCTGGATAAATGGTGCAACGACTGTCAAAAATTCATCTCTTTACTGGAAAATAAAAACTATAGTTGCTGGAATCTGCTTTTTTCTATTGTCACACACACAACAACAAATAACTATTAAATTAATTAAAATGACATTTAAATTTGACTAGACTAATCGTTCGTTTTCTTTTCTTTTCTTTTTTTTTTGATCTGTGCATTGTAATCGATACCATTTCATTGTAATAATAGAACCACCTTTAACTTCAGTCTTTTAATGTTAAAGAGTTAAACAATAACTAAAAAATATTTCCCACTCTTGTTGATTTTAAATAAATGAAAATAAAATAAAAAAATAAAAAATGTCTTTTAAAAAATTAATTGTAATTAATAATTAATATACATGAAGAAAGAAAATGTAGACCGTGGATTTGAGACCATTTTTTCGATTGTGTAGGTTTTAGCATACCAAATTCACTTTTCAATTTGGTACCATGCTGCTACCAAAGCTACAAATTCACAATCCTTTCAGCAATCCAACCATATTTAATACAAATAAACTTAAGTTTATGCCTGACTTGTCCACCAAGTTTCAGGCATGAATGTTCAACAGTCCTTCTTTTGTCGCCGTTCAATGTCAATCATGATGAATACTGAGTGTAACCGAGGTGTTACGAAGTTTTGGGTAGGCGAAGAGGCTTTGTGAGGGATGAACAGTGCTTTCAACAGGATGAGACAATTGCTTCACACTCACCAGACCATAACATCATCCATCTCAGATTTTTATCTGTGGTGGAATCTCAAAGATAATATTTATCAAAAAGTCCTCAGACTGTATAATTCTTGATTATTATTCTCACTACGTTTCGGCCGATGTAACCTCCAACCTTCTTTAGGTGTATCTTGTCAAACTCGGGAATCTGCACGGAATTTCGAACCTGGTAGAAGTCTATAGTAATTTGCAATTCCTAGTATCGCCCTCACTGAGAATTGAACCTTCAACCTTCAGAAGACTGGTGTAACGGATAAAGTACTAAGAAAATTTAGTTCTAGGTGCAGTCATCTGAAGATTGAAGGTTCAATCCTCAGTGCGGGAGATACTAGGAATTGTGAATTATTGAAGACTTCTACAAGGTCATAGCTGACGAGCGAGAGCATGGCACCTCCGTGGATTAAATAAAGGGTTTTGTTCGAAATTTTCTGCACATTTCTGAGTTCGTTAGAAATATGCCGAGGTTCAACAAGATACAGCTGAAGAAGGTCGGAGGTTACATTGGCCGAAACATAGTGAGAATAACACTTAAGATGAGAACAGTAGTCCGAATAATCCAAATTATATTTATTTACTCCTCTGCAGGAGTTAGGCACAAGGCCAGTTTTATCTTACTCCCACAAGTAAGGTGTGACCACAGCTTGGGTCGAGTAAGTGGGATTTGAAAAGCCAGCGCCCGAGAAAGTGAGCACTCTGGCCATTAAAAATTGCCTGGGCAGCCCCGTCGGCATTCCCCGGTAGGGGCGCCTCAAGCAGTAAGCAATAAACTTACTCCTCCCCAAAGAGGGGAGGCGAAGCCTGGGAGGGTGGACCTCCTAGAACTGCACAGGACAAACCCACAGACAGGTGGAATCAAGGCCCGAAGGACAAGACGACACCCGTCTATAATCTAAATTATACAAATTATTAATCCTCATCTAAAAACTTCAGAAGCATAATCCTCAGACTGTGCATGGACTGAAAAGGGCATCACAAGCAAAATTAGGTCAGTATTAAGGGACAAGTATGTCAGAAGTATTGCCAATGTTGCAAGCGTTCTTATCATTGAATATCGATAGAGCAAAGACTGTTGGACATTCATGACTGAAACGTATGTGGACAAGTTAGGCAGAGACTGAAGGTTTGTATTGAAAAAAGATGATGAATATTAACGATTTCAAGGGTGGCATTTTGGGGATAGGGTGTTACCCTGTAGAAAACATAATGTATATGTCTATATGACTTTCTCACAGTCTCCCCTCCCACCCTCTTCAGACCTCACTGAGAGAGGATCGATCCCAACAAATGATTATTTGTACCAAATATGGTTGGGTTACAAAAAGGAATTGTAAATTTTATTAAGAATTTCATGGGTGGAATTTGTTTTTTTAATGCGATTTTCATTGGTCTGTCATGCTTCAGTTTGTAATAGCATTTTCATTGGTTTGTCATGCTTCAGTTTGTAATAGCATTTTCATTGGTTTGTCATGCTTCAGTTTGTAATAGCATTTTCATTGGTCTGTCATGCTTCAGTTTGTAATAGCATTTTCATTGGTTTGTCATGCTTCAGTTTGTAATAGCATTTTCATTGGTTTGTCATGCTTCAGTTTGTAATAGCATTTTCATTGGTTTGTCATGCTTCAGTTTGTAATAGCATTTTCATTGGTTTGTCATGCTTCAGTTTGTAATAGCATTTTCATTGGTTTGTCATGCTTCAGTTTGTAATAGCATTTTCATTGGTTTGTCATGCTTCAGTTTGTAATAGCATTTTCATTGGTTTGTCATGCTTCAGTTTGTAATAGCATTTTCATTGGTTTGTCATGCTTCAGTTTGTAATAGCATTTTCATTGGTTTGTCATGCTTCAGTTTGTAATAGCATTTTCATTGGTTTGTCATGCTTCAGTTTGTAATAGCATTTTCATTGGTTTGTCATGCTTCAGTTTGTAATAGCATTTTCATTGGTTTGTCATGCTTCATTTTTAAATAGCATTTTATTGGTTAAAGTGCAAATTGAATGGACGCATCTTAAGAATACTCTTTCTTGTTTCTTTAAAAAAATGTTGTTTCTATTTAAGGAGAGTTCCAAAATTAACTATCATCGAGTCTTTAAGCGAACAAGACCAAAAAAGGCCAAATTTTAAAAGGTTACAAGTTTCTGAAGAGTGAAATTAGATGTGAATGAGTCAACGGAGGAAAAGTTCTTGTGACTTCATCTAAGTACCAAGCAAGAACATTATTGGTCGGACTTTGGATTATAAAATTGCAATCACAGCCAGGAAAAACGTTTGCTTATGTAAAAGGTCATCTGTAAAAGTCATGGAAGATAATGATGTTGAATTATACATACTAAAAAGGTCAACTGGCGTTGCCCAGGACAAATCTTTACATTTTATTTATCTTTAATTTCAGTGATGGACTGGCGATAAACTTGGTTATCTGCTCAATGCTAAAATCGACTTAATTCACTTCTATGTTCCTTACGTATCGAGCAGTCAGTACAATTGCTAGAGGAGACACTATTTTGTAAATAAGCCATAGCTAATGTTTCGGGATGTTTGAGATGAAGATTGATAATTTGGATTATGTGGACTATTATTCTCGTCTTGGTTGTTATTTTCGCAACGTTTCGGCCGGTGTAACCTCCACATATGGAGGGAAAAGAAAGCCGTCTACCCTTATAAGATGAAGTAAAAATTATTGACAGAAGAACTTATAAAACTTATAAAAGAAGCAGCACACATGTTAGGCGACAAAGGCCTCTTAAAAAGATCTAGTATAGAATTAAATGCAATTTGGGAATCAATAATTATAAATTATACATTAGAACATCATTAATATATATATATATATATATATATATATTAGTAAGCTATGAAAATATATTTATGGCAATCAAGCTGCACAGAGGCTCCCGCGTTTCATCCCCGGGGGGAATCTTCAGGCTAAAATGCATGGAGTTATTTTTGCCGGGTGTTTTTATATATACACGGCTTGCTAGTTAGCTCTACTTACGTATCGAGCACTGTTTGAATTAAATACTGAAAATTGATACATAAAAAAATTATATCTCCTTATAAAATTTTATGTGGATACATGAAATACTAATATATATATATATATATATATATACACACACATTTTATATAAATTTCTTTAAGTTTGCACAAAGGTTTATATAGTCGCTCAATAGTGTATAATAAGTCTAGAGCCTTAACATGATACACTCCTAGTTTATTCAAAAAACATTTTATTTACAAACTATTGTTTTTGCTAAGTTTTGTTTGTGAATAAAATTATTTTGAATGAACTAAGATGATTGTATCACATTAAATTAAAAGCTATAATCGTATTATACACTATTGAGCTATTATATAAACCTTTGTGCGAACTTAAATTATATATATATATATATATATTAATGCAGGCTTCGTTGAAGACTATGGAACTTTCTCTCTTTGTAATTTTTCGCTGCATGGAGAAATTAATGAGAAAAATTACAAAGAGAGAAAGTTCCATAGTCTTAAACAAGACCTGCATTAATAATGATTTGCTGCCTATATATATATATGGATAATGAAGTGATGAAGTGGATAAAATATGCATAGTTTACAAGTTTATTAACTCATCAAGTGTTCAAACAAGGAATACAAATACAAAAAGACTTCTAAACCATGGCTTTTCAAAGATAACGCTCTTATCGTCAGAAGGTCTGACCAAAAATAATTGAATATTAATTATTAGAAGTGAATATATTGAAAATATAAAAGTGAAGAATTTTAAAAAAACATTAAAGAGGGAAAAATGTCTCAATTTAAGTTCTGAAACAGATCAGACATTCCTATGGGCAGAATGTTGTATCAAATTCAAATGCTTCAAGATGTTTAAACAGCCCAAACAAAGAAGTTGAATAAAGTTCTATGAGTTTTATCATTAACTAGACCACCCGTGACCCGTTGGGTCAGTTTGTTATATTAGCTATGGAATGCATGCATGAGCGTGACACTTGTGGCATGAAGAAAATAGTTTTTTTTTACATAACAGAAGCATTTCTATGTAAGTATATTAAAATGAAAAAAGAATATAGATAGATTTCTATGAGTCGTTCTGTTTATTATAATTGTTTTTTTTTTAAATTACAGTTACTGAATTATAAGTGGTTGGCCATACTTATAGGTAAACATGCATTGAACAGGTACCATAATACTTATTATAGTTAAATTCAAATTTTGATATATCATCTTTTAAATGAAATTGTTAGTTGAAAGTACAGAATAATAAAAGGGCGATTTGAGGAAGGAAGGGGGAACAACAGGCTTTCTCGCGTACGTAACGAAAACAGAGGGAGTAGGAGTGGTAAAATCTATGAGAGGGAAAGTGGGTGGTGGTTTCGTTCACCCCCGCTAGAAATACTGATATTAATAATGAGTGTTGTTTTTTTGTTTGTTTGTTTTTGTTTTTTAAAAGGGAGGAGTTAAATATGCACTGAACAGGTACCATAATACTTATTATAGTTAAATTCAAATTTTGATATATCATCTTTTAAATGAAATTGTTAGTTGAAAGTACTTGTAGCGGTGGCCAGGGCGATTTGAGAAAGGACGTGGGTACAACACGCTTTCTCGCGTACGTAACAAAAACAGAGGGAGTAGGAGTGGTGAAATCTATGAGAGGGAAAGTGGGAGGTGGTTTCGTTCACCCCCGCGAGTATTGCTGATATTAATAATGAGTGTTGTTTTTTTGTTTGTTTGTTTTTGTTTTTTAAAAGGGAGGATTTTTTTTGAAACTGCGACAGACTTTACGAAGTCCTCCCGTTGAATGTTTTTAGGCGTGGAGAAAACAAAAAAACTATTTGATGAAATTAAATGGAATTGTTTTATATTGAAAGCGATATATAAATTTCCAGAATGAAAAATTTCATGCGTTCGTTAATCATATTAGAGATTAACGGAATTGGAATAACAGATTGAAGACGATGCTATTTACGCATGGGCAACCGGATGTTGAAAACCGGAAAGCTGAAAGCTGATTGCAAACAGACAAGATCAATAGAGTTTTAGTATTATATAGATTGACACATCCACTAATAATTTCGACTTCCAGCGTCTATTTCCTATGAACCATTTGCAGTCACATGCAGGAAGCCGAGTATGTTTTTGAGGTATGGATTTATACACGCTTCTATTATTCTCTGAGTAATTTTCAACGTTCATTCGAGCCTAAAAGTCCGGGATTATTTGTGACCTTAAAAGACAATCTCTTAGAGCACTCAAGGTTTGTGAAACTCATAGAACATTATTTGATTTCTTTGTTTGGACTGTTTAAGCATTTTGGATCATTTGAATTTGATACAACATTCTGCCCATAGTTTGAGGCATGTTTGATCTGTTTCAGGACTTAAATCGAGACATCTTTCCCTTTAATATTCTTAAAATTCTTCACTTGCATTTTCAAGATATTCACCTCTAATAATTAATATTCAATTGTTATTGGTTAGACGTTCTGACGCTAAGAGCATTATCTTTGAAAAGCCATGGTTTAGAGGTCTTTTTGCATTTGTATTCCCTGTTTTGAACATTTGATGAGTTAATAAACTTGTAAACTATACAAATTTTATCCACTTCATTATCCATATATAAATGTTCGATCCATTATATTGAGCTTCACCGTATTTCAATAGGATCTAATATAATTCTTGATCTTTGTATTATCCATATATATATATGAGCAGCATTTCTTTAAAACATATTTCATTAAATATTATGGACAGCTTTAGTCTGCAAATCTTTTCTTTGATCTTTTGTAAATTACTTATTAGTTTTTGAGTTTCAAGCTGGAACTGGCCGATGTATTTGCCATACTCGCTGTGTACCCTAGTACTTTCGAATTAATTTGAAGCCATCTTCAGGGATGCATATCAAGTAGAGAACGTGTATTTAAAAATATTTATTGATGGTTTTGCAGTGAGAGAAATGATGAGAATGATACATAAGATGTGTAATGTGAGTCTTAACGATGGGAATAGATTTGATGACCTCAGAGGAAGATTACGTCTGGACAGGTATAGGAAGATATGTACAAAACAGGAGACTTTGTTGGTTTGGTCACATTGAAAGAATGGATGAGTTCTTGTGTTTACAGATGTAGAACAGTTGGCGTAGTAGGGTCTGTTTACAGGGAAAAACATCAGAGGAATTGATAAAGATGGACTTGACAGAAAGAGGGATAAATAAAAACCTGGCAGAGATAGGTTAGTTTAGAAAGCTAATTTTTAAAAACCGTCCAACACATGCCAGCATGTAAAGCAGACGTTAAACTGAATATGAGGATTATTATTTTATTTAATTGAATATACAACAAAGATTATGCTTGTTATTTTAAACTGACGGCAACATTGTACTGAACAGATTAACAGAATTTGTAATTCTTTCATTCCATTATTTCTGTGATCCAATATTCATCCGCCTTTTAGCAAATAATGTATTGAAATAAAAACAAAGTGTTGAGTAAATAGAAAACGAACATTACGTTGTTTTTATATCTTTAATTAAATACATTAATAATTTTATTTTCGATAGTACAGAAAGAGAAGATGAAGAAAAATGTGCTAAGTCTATCATTTATGTAGTGCACTAAGTATCGGTGCAAGTAAAGAGGCATTTTTAAGTAAACGTCAAGATGAATTAATGTATTTATTCAACAGAATTTACTAAGTAATTATTCGTTCGTATAGTTTACGAATATGACTGAACAGAGAGAAATGTAGAAAAAAAGTGTGTATCAACCGATTTTCAACGCCATATGCAATTTCCAGTTGTAACAAACAGTGAATATCGCTAATAAATGGTAAATATCACGAAGTGTCTGCTACTGAAACTGGAAGAAATGTCACGACAGAAGGAATATGTAATCGATGAAACCAATTGGAATTTTCTTTTTTATGAACACGGACTAAAAAATTCTGTAATTTATTGGCTAGACAGAATCAAATAGCGATTTATCAGATGCAATGTTATTCAAATCTAACTTTATAAAGTCTGACCGACTTAATTTTATATATTAGATAAACAAGGCAGAATTGAGATATTTAAAAAATATTAATTGCAATATAAGGTTTAGTAAAACAAAAAATTGGGTTCTGTAAAGCAATTCTAACATAGGTTTTCATATTTAATTTTGTTAAATTTCAAGTAAAAATTATTACAGTATTAATTGAACCAAATTCTTTTTAATTATGAATTAGAAACTTAAAATTAATGTTTACAGTAGGCACTTTTATTTTACGAATAGGCTATTCTGCCGGGACCGGCAGAATAACGACCCCCTCGTTATTTTGCCGGTCCCGGCAGAATAACGAGGGGGTCGTTATTTTGCCGGCTCATGTTTAGTTAACCTTACTGTTACAGTAACAGCGAAGATTTCACGAGTCAACATTTTAAAGTTTTATTTCACCATTTTTCCAATAAAAAAGAAATAATTAAACGAAGATAATGAAACTGAAAAAATGAACAAATCTTTAATACTTATGTTTTTGTTTCTATCTACTCGACGTAAAAAAGATAATTTTTATTTCAACATTTTTCGAATAAAAAGAAATTTTTTTAAATTGGATAAATAATTATTTAATAATGTAACATTTTATAAGATGAATAGTCAACAGTGATTTTTTTTTTTTTTTTATAATTTAAAACGTTATAAAAACGAATAGTGAAAAATCAGTTTTAAAATTGCTGTTTAGACTGTTTATAAAACTGAAATTTAAAAAAATATATCTGATTTAATTTCTTTAGGGACTTATCTGTAATTATTTTAATAATCAGATTTCTTAACAAGAGTTATTTATTTTTTATATCAATGAATGAAAACTATTTTTTTTTTCTTAAATAACTAAAACATTTTTTATCCGACGCAAATTACTTCTAAATTCGACTAAAGAATCTAATTGTCTGTAATATTTTCGTTCATTTAATTAATTTTTACTTTTAATGTTTTTGTATTAAAAGCAGATATTTCTTTTATATTCAAAAAATTAAAATAACCGACAGAATAACAACTGATTATGACGATGAAAATAAATTGTTATTAAATATTTGCCCTTATTTATTTCATTACCCTTTCTTTCACAAGACGATAACAGTTAGGTTAAAAAAACATTAGCCGGCAGAATAACGAAGGTTCGTTATTCTGCCGGGACCGGCAAAATAGCCTCTTCCTTTATTTTAATATTCCAAAATATTGTTTCTTTTCCAAAGAGAAGTAGCTATTATGGACAAATACAAAGTTAAACCGCTTCTTTTTTTTTTAAATGGCTGCCATTGAAAAATATTTCCAAGCCGGTCTAATTATGTTCTGGAAGCAATTAATTCTATTAACATTTTACAGCACTTGTGCATAAAAAGACACCTGTGAAATATGGCAGTTAAAAATAACAGCAAAACTTTATGAAGTACTTACTTGGTATTGAAAAATATTAACGTACACCGAAAATTACAGAAAATTAGCGAGTAGAATTTTTATAAAAAAATAAAATTAGTTTAGCAATTTTATGCTGTTGATGCCAAGGGGAGACAATTATTGAGTCTTGAGTCATTAACTAAGATGAAAATCTGATAATGGTGGACTTCTCTGGACTACGATGCACAGTTGAATTTCATAAATAAAAATACCCAAACATTTTCCGTAATTTCTGGTGTACGGTAATATTTTTCAATACCAAGTAAGTATTTCATAAAGTTTTGCTGTCATTTTAATTTAACTGCCATATTTCACAGGTGTCTTTTTATGCACAGCACCTATTTTACTTATCTGAAGAATATGATACCATGATCCACAAATAGCCTTGGCTATTCAGAATAGAATATTGAGTTTGTAGGATGCAAAGTATCAATGACAATATATAAGAATCAGATCAGAAATATCTATTTATAAAACTTAATGTTTGTGTGTTTGTGTGACGTTTGTGTATTCTCTATAGAAAGAAAGATTAGAGAAAAGTGTATTATGTAAAAATTTACCAAGGAAAGCATTGGAAGTGTTCTTGAATCTCTAAGTGCACCCCTAAGGAAGCGATGCCGGCATAACTTTGTTAAAACTTGAAATATATCCTATTTTTATTAAATTAAATCATATGTATAATATCTTCTGGGGAAGACAATGGTAGTGGTCCCGAATCTCTACGTTACCTTCTATGTGCCGAATATCTACATGGCCCCCACCTCTAAGCGGCCCATTGAATCAGAACCCCTTAAAACTTGAAACTTCAAATACATATATCTGATTTTAATGAAATTTAAACCATATGTATAATACACTAATTCAGTTTTCCAACATTTCAGCTTCTTCTGACTATATTACGGAGAGAAACGGGAAGAGGGGGCAGTAAAAACAAAGAAAGTAATATGGTGTTATGAGCATAGTGAAAAAGTATATAGTAATGATCCTCATTCAATTCCGAGCAACGTCGGGTGTTCCTGCTAGTATGATAATAACATGTATTTAACTTTAACAGTTTAGTGCAGTTTCACGCTAAAAACGATCATCATAAGTGTTCCTGACTGGCATCAATCAAAGGAAAATACAGGAAGAAAAAAAGAATTTATTTTCTCATTTCATTTTATAATTATAATGAACCAGTATAACTAGCGCCACCAATGTCCCAGCATTGCCCAAGAAAATTGAAATGATTTTGAGGAGCGAAAAGGAAAGGGGGGGGGGGACAGTAAATACAAAGACAGTAATAAGTGTTATGAGTATAGTCAAAAAGTACATAGTAGTGATCCCCATTCAGTCCCAAGTAACGTCGGGTCTTTCTACTAGTATGAAATAATTTTTTTTTTTTTTTTTTTTTAACAATTAAACTTTATATTTTTATAATAAAACTTTTAAGTTCATGCAAATCTATACATTTTCATTCATTTCGTATGAATCAGATGATTCTATTGTTGGCATTGGTTTCCCCGATATCTTTCTAGTTAGAATTATTTCTGGAAAGACACCGAGTACTTACGGGAGGGACCACGTGAAGGTTGACAACATCCTAAGTGAAAGTGTTTCTGTGGAACGAACTGGATTCTAACTTGGCACTGTTGCATTCTCGCTTACCTTCACCTTGGGTACCCGGATTTCGTCTAGTGGTTCGGTGCGTCTCGTCTTCTGAACGACAAAGCGGGGAATGTTGACTGTTTTTTAAAAAGTTTTATTTAACATTAAACAGAAAGGTTTGTTTGCACTGGAGAGGGGGAGAAAAGAAAGGAGTTACTGGGAGAGATTTACTCAAGTCATTCTGGCTACTGGTTCCACCCCTTGTCTACTGGCCAGAGTGACCGGCTCTCACATCTGCGCGAGCTGTCATTGTAATCTCCAAAAAATAAACCTTTGTTGCTTGTTTTAAACTGGAGATATGTTACTAAGAGAAAAGAGGTCACATAACAAATTGACTACTCAGAATTTGATTTCTCCTGGGTAAAGTTAGTGTATCTTTAAAAGAGATTTATACTGATAGCAAGGTACTTTTAAAAAAACATGTCCAGCTAGATACAGAACTCCCTAGAAAGTAGTTTTTTTATGTCCATAGGTTGACAATAGTTTAGCTTTTTTTAAGTGGATGACTGGGTGGTCTACCACAAAGGAAGAATATCCATATATATATTCCAGCAGATGGACAGTTAGTTTTCTGGGCATCTCATGGTCAGTTGAGGTTTGCGTGCCTCTCAGAGAGAGATAGGCCCTGGGGTTCTTAGCTGATGGGTTGTGTTCAGTTGGACTAGTGTTTTGATTTGGTCTGGCTAAGAATTCTCATTTGCAAATCTGTTGTTCGGTAAAAGAGAACAAGTATTATTATAATCTCCAAAAAATAAACCTTTGTTACTTGTTTTAAACTGGATTTGTAATTTTATTTGGAGGGAGAATTCTTCTGTTGCAGCACTGACTGAGACCACACAATTTACACTGCGACCACCGGTGTTGGAATCAAGCAACGACTTTGGACCAGCACAACGAGCGGACGATCATGGCCTGTGCAGTAAATGCACACAGATGCACGCCCACGTAATTGAAAAAGGGAGGAAGGTTGAGAGATATTAAGCTGTGATAAGTTAGAGTAAAAGGATATCTTTATATAGCGATTCAGTTAAGTAAAGGCAATCGACCAGATTACACAAAACATACAAGTGGTTGCGTAGGATGCTCTTCTTCATGGCACTTGGACAAGGACATGCTAATAGAAAGCTATGAGGAACTTAGGAAGCAAATCTGCTGGGAATAGTTTGTAGAATTAATTAATATTTCAAATATTCTACGCCGTTCATAGGTCTACATGGTTCGTCAAGTATATATATATATATATATATATATATATATACTGTTTGGTTGCACTCCAATGACCAAAGAAAAATCAGTCCACAATCCTAATTTTTTAATTTTTTTATTTCGCCGAGTGCCTAGATTTTTTTCCATTCTGTCTTACACGTGTATCACAACCAGTAAAGAAAAATGCAGTCTTTAGTTTAACAAGCTGCTCTTCAGAGACCTGTTTATTGAATAATAAAACAACAAGCACACTTTTCCAAAACGGAAGGAAGAAAGGTGAGAAAAGCGGCAAGTCAAAAACACGAAAAAACTCACATTAAAGACAACAATCAGAGAAAATACCCCCCCCCCCCCAAAAAAAAAATAAAAATAAACACTGGACACAAACTTGAGCTGATTCTCAAACTGCCATCTTGGGATTCAAATAAGTAGAGCTACGTCTTGTGAAACGCGCATAAGATGGAATGAAAAAAATATAGACCTTCGTCGAAATGAAAATAAATTTAAAAAATAAAAATTATGATTGTGGACTGATATTTTTTTTGGTCATTGGAATGCAACCAAACAGTACATATGCTCTGGAGCCGGAAACATAACTTCATTGAGCTTGTAATTTGAAACAATTGGGATGATATTATAAGGGATATGTACCTAAAAAATACTTTTTTATGTAAACACAGAAATATATCTATATACTAGCAGGAAGACCCGTCGTTGCTTGGGGTTGAATTGAGGATCACTGTGATTTACTTTTTCACTATGCTCATAACACCATATTACTTTGTGTTTTTACTGTCCTCCTCCTCCCGTTTCACCCTCTAATATAATGAGAAGAAGCAGAAATGCTGGAAAACTATCTGAATTAGTGTGTTATACATATGGTTTAAATTTCATTAAAATCGGATATACGTATTTGAAGTTTTAAGGGGGTTCTGTCCTTTTGGGTCACTTGGAGGTGGGCGCACAAATATATTCAGCACAGAGAGAGTAATATAGAGATTCGGGACACTTCTATTGTCTTCCCTGGAGAATTTTAGACATATTATAAATTTCATTCAAATAGGATATATTTAAAGCTTTAAGAGGGTTATGCTCTCATAGCCCACTTAGGCGTGCACTTAGAGATTCGGGAACACTTCCATTGTCTTCCCCGGTAAATTTTAAATAAGAATACACTTTTAGATTTTATGTAGATTCTGTAACCTTTCTTTCTATAGGCAACACACAAACATACCCCACCCTCCACACACACACATTGAGTTTTATACCTATAGAAGATAAGTGTGTGTGTGTGTGTGTAATTACGTGTTATAAGAGAAGTAACCAGAGTGCCCAATTACTTGTACAAGAGTATATATACTTATTCATAGGATACTATACATTAGTTTGATCTTCCATCCATACCTTCGGTTTCACAGAAACACTGGAAACTCATCCTGCAGAGTTAAACATACCAAATGTGACCGATTTATCAGCCAACGTTTTGATAGTGTTACCAACGATGGTAATTCTTTGTTCGGTGAGAGAAAAATAGTCTATGGTACAACTAAAAAGAAGAATCTGTATACATTATAGAATGACTTGTACTAAAATAGTTGAGGAAGTCTACATAAAAATAGTGCACGAATATAATAATTTAGAAAAAATATTTAAAAAAATTTGATTTAAGGGAATATTTCAGAATTTAAAAAATATAAAAGAAAATCTACTTGGTTAAAACAAACATGAGTGACGCTTGTTAAAGTCAGACTAGAAACCGTTCGTTAACGTTTCATTAACATCATGAAGGTTTATTTAGAATCTCTTTAAGCTTTTGTTTTAGTGACACAACGTTATACAGATGTATTAGTAAATTGAAAATAATATTCAAATCAATAAAGCCGAATGTCAATTTTTAAAATGTATTTATTTAAAATTGTACTGTTTTAGTCGACAGGATGACATAATTTGAGTTTGGAACAATTAATTTTATAATGGATAAAGTTGAACATTTTTTGATTCACCATCTCTGCGAATTGCACAATCTCATTTTTTTTTTTAAATGTGTGTGAAAGGTGAAAACGTACATAAAAAAAGATGAAGAGTGTATTATTATATAAATCATGGCAGCAAGTAATGGAGCATAAAAAAGAGCGTTTCTTCTTTTTCGCTCAATAAATAAACCATGGAGTTGCTACTGCTCCATCTAGAGCAAAAAATATTGTAAACGTTTCGATTCCCGACACATGGAATTTTATCGGAAAGACTATAGGAAGCAGCTCAAAAATTGTATTTTCTAAAGATTATGACGTGCCAAACGTATTGGTGTTAAAATCAATGTAATATTACGTATGAAATAAGAAAATGACACTTTTTGAATTAGTAAATTAGCTGACACACTGGCATATTTCTAAAATGGACGCTAGTCAATATAAAATGGGAATGAAGAATGGGTCAAACGAAAAGTCTTATAGCGAGTTATATAAAAATATTTTTTTTTAAACAGAAGAATTATGTTTTGAAGCAAATATTTTTATAAATATTTTAATTGTTTTGAATAAATAATTTTTATTATATAACTCACTAAAAGACTTTACTTTTCGTTTGACCCATTCGTCGTTCCCATTTTTATATCGACTAGCGTCCATCTTAGAAATATGCCATTGTGTCGGCTAATGTACTAATGTAAAAAGTGTTCTTTTTCTATTCCATACGTAATATTAAATTGATTTTAACGCCAATATGTTCAGCATGTACTAATCTAAAAAAAATAATACAAATTTTTAGCTTCCGCGTATCGTTTTTCTGAAAAAATTTAATCAGTCAGGAATCAAAACGTTTACCAAAAATATCTGGTCTCTGCTTGGGTCCCGCTTTGTAAATATATACCTAAATATGTCTGCTACCTCACATGCAAGAAAACGCCGCTACAGATTCAAAGGGTTTACATTGTTAAAGTTATGATTGAGCGGAAAAATAATTTATATTTTAGATGAAAAAATGGACAGGGCAGATGGTGGACAGGAAACAACCATTTAGTTATTCTCTACGGAACGAACGGTTTGTGGCAGCAATTCATTGATACTGATTTTCTCTTCTGGGCTAAACTCAGAAAAGAATGGAGTGAAATTGAGCAAAATAAACTAGAATTCTCTCCTCTTTCTTCTCCTCCCCCTCCTCCTATTTTACTCCTTCTCACCCTCCTCTTTTTTTACTCCGCCTTACTTTGAAAACCTCTTGCCTGACGCCCCCAAAGGGATCACTTAGCCTTTCACCCTCTTAAATCTGTGCAATTGATTTCATTTGAAAACAAATTCGTGAAAGCACTTTTAGTGGGTTTTTTATTATTATTGGAGAGTTCTCTTGAGATGCAAGTAAATGGTTGCAGGCTTAACTTGTTATCAACAAATGATTTTTTTTTTTAAATGATTTTCACAGTTTATTTAAAATGTACCTCCACCCCTCCGCTTCAGTTGGTGTCTTGGTACTGGTACAGCTTTTGAACCAGACAAAATCGACCTTTGCCGATGCAAAATTATGTAAACAGCCGGAAAAAGCCCTATGAAAACGAACCGGCGTCAAAATCAAAATGAGGCAGCGTTCAAACAGGAAAAAAAAAAAAAAATGAAATAACATTGAAAGCAAAAAAAAAAACAAAAAAAAACGCTCACTGTATGTTTATTTTTATGCAAAGATTGTTTATTTTTTGACGCAAAAAATGGAACAACTGTTATCATTTTCGAGAAAGGTAAACTTAAAACTAAATTGTTTTTTCTTGTATTGGTCCAGCTTTTGAACCAAACAAAAATCTAACCACTTTTTTTTTAACCTAACCCTAACCTACATTTATTGCTTTTGGTGACATTTATTTATTAACTATTTTTTTTTTTTTCATGGCTTTTTTTTCTCTGTTGGGAATTCTTGACAATCGCCAATTTACGAAATAATCAATTTACAATTTAACTTGTCGTCTGCTTTTCTTGCTTTCTGATTGAATAAGTGCCTCTGCATCTTCCAACTGTTTACGTAAAAAGCTGGAAAAAGCCGAACAAAAAATCAGTTTTGTCTGGTTCAAAAGCTGTACCAGTACAGGTGCCTTTTCTTCGGTTTTCTTTTCTTGTTACTTTTTTCCATTAGACTGTGATTTGTTCTTTATTTGTTTTCTTCTTTTTCTCTTCCTATTCTCTATTTCTATTTACCGTTTTTCTTTTCCCCCTAGCCTCTCTTCTTTTCCCTTTCTCTACTTCTCTCTTCTTTTCCCTTTCTCTTTCTCTCCTTTATTTTTTTTCTATTTTTCTTTCATTCACGTTCATATTTCCTTCTCTTCTCCTTGTGACACTTACTATCTTCATTTTATTCATTCCTTTTGCTTCATTTTTCAGTTTTCTTTCATATCCCTTTTTCATCTTTTTTTTCGGTTTCATCTTTTTTTTCGGTTTCATTTTTTTTTTTTTTTTTTTTTTTTTTTTTTTTTCGGTTTCATTCTTTTTTTTTTCGGTTTCATTTTTTTTTTTTTTCGGTTTCATTCTTTTTTTCGTTTTGTCTCCATTTTTTTCTTTTGCCTCTTTTTCATCTTTTTCCATTTCATTTTTTTTTCGGTTTCATTCTTTTTTTTGGTTTCATTCTTTTTTTCGTTTTGTCTCCATTTTTTTTTCTTTTGCCTCTTTTTCATCTTTTTCCATTTCATCTTTTTTCTCTTCATCTTTTTTCTTGTTCCCTTTCTTTATTTTTTCTTTCCTTCCTTTTATTTCTTGTTCTTTTTCATATCCCGACTCCCTAAGGTTCTTTCGACAAAACCCAGATTTTGCCTGAGGAAATCCCAAGACTGAGCAGAACCTAACGTCTATAAAACCCTCCAGCCCCTGAACATATGCACATATCTCAACATTGAAAAGATGGACTAATTTAAAATGAATTTCATTAATTAAAGCAGCCCATCACCTGAAGGAAAATGGCTTTCTCTTAACCAGTTCCAAGAAAATAAAGTCATTGGCAACGACTCCATATTGTTTGAGATATTTCAGAAAGAAAGAAATGAATGTGCACTTTGACAACTGATAAGTTATTAAATCACTGTGTCGTGAGAGCGTAAGGGGCGTGATTGGCCTAATGTATCTCCTCGCGGATTATGAAATCAGCTATGCTGAGTCGACTGATTCTACCGCTCTAGAAAATACTTGACTCCTGGTACAATCCTCTACCGATATGAAAGTCCGATACCATCTAAGATGAAGTGCCGCTCAAAACACTCTTTCTTGCTTTGACAGAGTTCAAAATCGACTTCACAATCTAGTTGGGGATTATCTTTTCTGTTCTCTACAGCCACTTTCTCAAATAAGAAACGTTTATATTCGTGGTAAATTTGTCGTTTCTCACCTAGAATGTCGGACAACTTTGACGTCAATGAAGCGTCTGCTAATTTCCGACCTCACAAATGAGTAAGTAAATCCAAATAAATTGTTTGGGACTAATTTCCCAATTGTATTTCCTTTAAAACAATTTAACGTAAATTTGAAATTAGTCCAAAACAATTTATTTTGGTTTACTTACTCATTTTTGAGGTCGTAAAATACAGATGCTTCATTGACATCAGAGTTGTCCGTCATTTTAGGTGGGAAACGACAAATTTACCATATTCGTTTGTGAATTTATCGTTATTTCAATGGAAAGTCCTCAACAGCAAGAACTCGTCTAGATACTACCACTGCAAAGAACTTTCCTTTCTTCCTCTGTGTGCCTAACATCAAATCGGAATTTCCATGAACAGTTTCTTTCCAGGAAGTTCCCATCTGTGGAACAAGTTCCCACAACATTGCTTCCCTGAGAGCTACACCTTAGTCATCTTCAAATCTAATGCAAATAAACACTTGTCAAAGAAAGTACCTGATTCCTGATGCAATCCTCTACCGGTACAGGAGTCAGATACGTCTTAAGATGGAGTACTGCTGCCACATCTGGGGAGGCGCCGCTTAGACCACTCTTTCTTGCCTCGACCGAGTACCAAATTGACTTTGCAATTTAGCAGGGGATTATCTCTTCTATTCTCTAAAGCCTCTTTCTCACATATGAGATGTTGCTAGTCTCTCTCTACTCTAACCTTTTTTCCAATAGAAGGTGCTCAGTTAAACTTCAATTTCTGGTTCTTCTTTGTAAAACATTCACAGCAAGAACTCGTCTGGCTACCACCACTATAAAAAACTTTGCTTTCTTTCTATGTGAGCTTAACACTAAACAGAATTTCCATGAACAGTTTCTTTCCCAGCAACCTCTCATCCGAGGAACACGTTGAACACAGGAGGGCTGAGGGCTACAACATGGTCATCTTTAATAAACCCTTTTCAAAAACCGTCCTCATAAGTGATTAGCCCTCGTTCTCAAGTTGCTCTTAGCCTTGATAAGTGGTAACTCAAAAGTAAAAAGTAACAAAAAAAAAATCCTTCTGGGCAAAGATATGAACCCCCTATTCCCCCCCCCCCCAGCTATGGCTAAAATAGCAACTTGTGTTTAATTTGTTGTATACAATGACTCATTTACAACAGATATTATTTCATCATTAAATAACCTAAAAAAAGTGTTTCTATTCCATCACCACTCGTTTTAAATGCTGGCATGTGTTGGACGGCTTTAAGAAATTGACTTCCAAAGTGACCAATCTCTGGGCAGGACTTAACCCTATTTACCGTAGGTCTAGTTATACCACTTCCTCTCATATTTTCATTGGTCCTGTGAACTGAACCTGCTACCTCAACTGTTCTACATCTACCAACCCAAGAACTTTCATCCATTCTTTCAACATGACAATACCATTGAAGTCGCCTTTTCTGTTCACATCTCCCTATACTGTGCAGATTTAATCTTCCTCTGAGGTCATCAGAACTAAGCCTGTCTTTAAGACTCCCATTACACATCCATCATATCATTCTCATAATCATTTCTCTCCATGCAACGCATGTCCTCAACCGTCACTGGTCAAAATTATATTTTGATCTATTAAAAAATGTCTGACAAGGTGTTTACTATCATCATCACCATCATCATAATATTCGGTTTAAATAGGCTATCTCTGGCCAAGTCTTTATTTATTCCTCTTTCCGCCACGTCCATTTTTCTCATTTCCTCTCATGTTTTCCTTCACCTTCCCCTGCAATACATCTTCTCTCAAGGAACACAACAATCTCACCAGATCTTCAACGAAAGCTTTCAACATTTTAAAACTACATAGCTTGAGATGCAACCAATTTTCTGTGGAAGTCGTTTCCTTAGTTGAGACAAGATTTTTATAGACCGAATGCCCTTCCTGATGCCTATTCAGTGAGGTGATGAGGATCGGTGCTTTTATCGGGACACCATCTCTAGATGATTGTCTACCAAGGTTACGGAGCGCTTCGCAAACACTTTTGTTTTTTTCTTTTTACTTTGTTTTTTGTTTTTTTTACCTTGTTTTTCCATAAAACAAACAAACCAAAACTCTTCATGATGACAAGTTCGTTTTTTTTTTTATTATGGAAATCGCTCCAGACAAGGCATGAAGCCACTTCGTGTAAGGAGCTAAAAACAAAAAAAAATACTACTTTAAGGTCAAAAACTAGCCAACGATAACTGTTAGGTGGATAGATTCTGACCCAGAAAACAGCAATTCTTCCCCATTTGTCAGAAACATCGCTCACGGAATGTGAGGACTAAAGGACAAAATAAGGAAAGTGAGATGGCAGAAAGTACTTCTTAACAAGGTTGGGATTTTGTCTGAAAAAAATGGAGTTCTTGGTGCTGTCAGACACACTGAGAAGATTAACAAATTGACATCGGTTTTCTTTGCACTCTCAGACTTATGAGAAAGCACTGCAGACATCAGCGATTGATACTGAAACCCCACATTTGTTTTCAGCTTAAAAGATGCAGATTTAAAACAAATAGAAATGACATAAGAAAGTAAAACGTCCAAAATTCAGTTCTATTACCGATATAATCTACAAATTGTTATATCTCTAACGAAAGCTGCTAGGCGTAAGGGTGAGTAATCTGAGCTATATTTAGTTTAATTTTATGCAGAGAGGGTAAAAAGAGGGTAGAAGCCCTTCATAAAAATTCAGATTTCTGTGAAATTTTAACAATAAGTATTAAACAACTATTAATAAATATTCTACAAATTTCAATTTCTTTAGAGTATTTTAAAGCCTTTTAGGAGGCATAATATATATATATATGAATTTGATCCATAATCATGAGACAACAATTAAGAAAGATTAACTGAATTTCAATTTCTTAAGATCCCTTAATTTAAGACATTTTTTAGAATCAAATCATATAATGGATTTTGATTATCATTATAATAAGGATTCTGGCCTTAAGGTTTAGAATAATCATATCTTGGTTTTAATCTTCGTAAGGAGACATAAAAGTGGTGCAAAACTGTTCTATGAATTAATTTTACTCGCCCTGGAACGGGTATTTCATCTGGTTCACTAAGATTATAATCTTAGTGAAATAAAACCCAAAATAAATAAGATATAATATTAGAAAATATATATATTTATATATTTACACTATGAAATATATTTACACTATGAAATATGAATACGAAATATCGAGTGCTTTATGAATACGAAATATCGAGTGCTTTATGAACGTAAAATGTCGAGTACTTTAAAAACATATAAAATGTCGAGTGCTCTAAACCCACGAAGTGTTGCATGCTCTAAACCCACGAAGTGTTTGAGTACTCGAAAGCATTTAAAAAAACACTGCAGATATACATATTTACAGTATATATTCTGTATTTCATCTGTCATCACTGGCCAGTGTCTGATATAGGCAGATCACAACGAACGACCAAGGACTGTCTGTTATGTTCATTGTATTTGCAATATTCTTGGTACAACAAAAGATACATTTAATTTCAAGAGGAAATATTTTATCAATAAAAGGTGAAAAATAAATGCGACAAATAGGAACACCTTCTTAGTCATTTTCGTCTGACCTTCTTCAGAAGAAAACGCCATATAACAGTAAAAACTAAGAAAATATCGAATGAGGAAAGGGGTGGAAATATGTATACTGAGTATATAAAGTGAGAGGGAAGTGATGTAAAAAAAAAATTAAAGAGAAAATAAAACGAAGAAAAATATGAAAGCCCCAAACGTATTTGATGTTGTTTTTTTTTTGTCAACCTGTATACAACTACGACTACAGTTGCCATTGAAGACAAAGAGAGAGATAGAGGTTCAACAAACTCTACAGCCACTACTGTTGCTGACAACAAAAAGAATTACAACTCCCAGACGTCATAACTAACTGAGCTGCTGCCAGTATGTCAATATAACACAGCTGTATGTGCGCCGTCCAGATATGTTGTGGCCAAAGACGAATAGCAACATGGTAATCCTCAAGTGGCGTTTGGGCCTTGATAAGCGGTGATCCATTAGTAGAAAAAGAAAAAAAACACTCTTCATCGTAAAAATAAAAAATAAAAATATTTTAATCACTAATTTTACGTTAATTTTTTTTTTTTTTTTTTTACAAGTATTATTTTGTCACCATAAATAACTCTTCTCTCACAACTCATCACTCTTGGTTGTTTTTGGTTGTACAAACAGCATATCAACCCTTTTTCGGGCTATTTAATGCCGAATTCGGTCATTTTAGTAAAAGTTTTTATGCTTCAATTTTTTAATATGTAAAATTCATGGTGTTTGGTTTGGTTGTTTTCTAGAAGAAAAATGTTTTGCTTTTGACGTTGCAGAAAATGATTGAGTTTAGCAAAGGAAAAGGAAAAAAAAACAATAACATCAATGTTTGGGGCATTTTTGGTCAGGAAGCCGGTATCTTCAGACAGCCTGATCTTGTAGCACCAGAATCATCATCCTTGAATCCTGAGGAAGTCCTTAGATACCGAAACGTTGGTGCATGTTTTGATACTTAAGTTTATATGCTCTGATTGTTCGCATTACATGTTTTGGTCGGTTCGAAAAATGAGAATATAACCCCCTCCTCCACCCCTTCTCCCCAGCTTTATATTGAGTTGACTAAAATATGCGTAACTGTAATCCGCTTAGTGGATGTTGGTGTTATGCGCCGGGACTTTAGTTAACTAGCTCCCTCGTCATGCTCTGTTGGCGGTGAGTGAGAGGGGGTCATGCATACCGCGTGGTGCCGGTGACATGATTTCTTCCAACTCGCATGACACAAATAGATGATCTCATGGTTTAATTATTGTCTCAGGCTAATCTATGCTTTCTTTCTTTCCTCCATCTCATTTTTCTCTGTCTACCCCTCCTTCTCTATCCCCTCTCTATTACTAATATCAACTCTCTTAGAAAGAAAGGGGGATAGAAAGAGAGAAGGGGGAGATAGAAAGTGATAGAGAGTCGATAGTAAATCTCCCCCCTTCTCTCTCTCTATTTACCCCTTCTCTCTCTCTATCTCCCCCTTCTCACCCTCTATCTCCCCCTTCTCACCCTCTATCTCCCCCTTCTCACCCTCTATCTCCCCCTTCTCACCCTCTATCTCCCCCTTCTCTCTCTCTATCTCCCCTTCTCTCTCTCTATCTCCCCTTCTCTCTCTCTATCTCCCCTTCTCTCTCTCTACCTCCTCCCTTCTCTCTCTCTACCTCCCCCTTCTCTCTCTCTACCCCCCCTTCTCTCTTTCTATCTCTCTTTCTATCTCCCCCTTCTCTCTTTCTATCTCTACCTCTTCCCCGTCTCTCTCTCTCTCTCTCTCTCTACCTCCTCCCCGTCTCTCTCTCTCTCTACCTCCTCCCCGTCTCTCTCTCTCTACCTCCTCCCCGTCTCTCTCTCTCTACCTCCTCCCCGTCTCTCTCTCTCTCTACCTCCTCCCCGTCTCTCTCTCTACCTCCTCCCCGTCTCTCTCTCTACCTCCTCCCCGTCTCTCTCTCTACCTCCTCTCCGTCTCTCTCTCTCTCTACATCCTCTCCGTCTCTCTCTCTCTCTCTCTCTACCTCCTCCCCGTCTCTCTCTCTCTACCTCCTCCCCGTCTCTCTCTCTCTCTCTACCTCCTCCCCGTCTCTCTCTCTATACCTCCTCCCCGTCTCTCTCTCTCTACCTCCTCCCCGTCTCTCTCTCTCTCTCTACCTCCTCCCCGTCT
Organism: Sepiola atlantica; assembly: GCA_963556195.1. NCBI lineage: Eukaryota > Metazoa > Mollusca > Cephalopoda > Sepiida > Sepiolidae > Sepiola > Sepiola atlantica. The sequence continues at coordinate 32,568,872 of OY744532.1, read as the reverse complement.
CTCTCTCTCTCTCTACCTCCTCCCCGTCTCTCTCTCTCTCTCTACCTCCTCCCCGTCTCTCTCTCTCTACCTCCTCCCCGTCTCTCTCTCTACCTCCTCCCCGTCTCTCTCTCTCTCTACCTTCTCCCCGCCTCTCTCTCTACCTCCTCCCCGTCTCTCTCTCTCTCTCTACCTCCTCCCCGTCTCTCTCTCTCTCTCTACCTCCTCCCCGTCTCTCTCTCTCTCTCTACCTCCTCCCCGTCTCTCTCTCTCTCTACCTCCTCCCCGTCTCTCTCTCTCTCTCTCTACCTCCTCCCCGTCTCTCTCTCTCTCTCTACCTCCTCCCCGTCTCTCTCTCTCTACCTCCTCCCCGTCTCTCTCTCTCTCTACCTCCTCCCCGTCTCTCTCTCTCTCTACCTCCTCCCCGTCTCTCTCTCTCTCTACCTCCTCCCCGTCTCTCTCTCTCTCTACCTCCTCCCCGTCTCTCTCTCTCTCTACCTCCTCCCCGTCTCTCTCTCTCTCTACCTCCTCCCCGTCTCTCTCTCTTCTCTCCCACTTTCCTCTCCATACCCCCTTGTCCTCCTCTCTGTCCCTCTCCTCCTTTTCGTGCAGAAACGGAATAAAACAAACTAAAAACAAATCATCATAATTCTTCATCTGTAAATACCCCCCCCCCCCTCCTCTAAAAAAAAAAAACTAATAATTTATTAAATGGTTTTTAAGAAACCACTTTAGAACCAAAAAGAATTGTTTCCACATTAAATTGTAAACCCTACCTCTTTTTTCGTTTTGTCATTTTCGGATCTAATTCCATCAGTTTTCATTCATTTTTAAAAAAATTTATTATCATTTTTAGAATTAACAATATTGTCCCAGGAATCTTTAAAACGATTTAAATATCAAACTGGTATCAACCGTTTTGGTATTAAACTACAATTTTTGATGATTAATCCACCCGGAATTTTATTTAATCCACCCAACTTATTTTAATATTACTCACTGTGGTTTTATTAAATTATATCTTTATCGAACGGTTTATTAACACAAGAACAACATGGCCTTAATCCCCTCCTAAATACCTACCCTGATTTCTGCGAATGCTTGTATTTTCAACAAAAACAAAATACAAACAAAGAATAAGAAACAGATCTATAAGCTGTGAAAATAATTTCCCCATGAAATTATATCTTAAACATCAACTAAAAAAATATTCCACATTATAAATATTGATATTAGATTTTTCCTGCGTGCGTATGGGTTACTCATAGTCTTGCTTGTGAGGGTAGAAAAGAAGGCGGAGATGGTGTAGAGAAGCTTGTTCGAGATCGCCATTTTGTTGTAGGGTCGCTGCATCTGTATCTATTTTACTAGCCTTGTTTGAAAAGAAAAAAAGGGTCATCAAGTTTTCCAGTTAAAAGGACAAACTCCTTCTCTACAAGTTAAATCAATAGTTTTTTCAACGCAAAACATGGTCTGGAAAGAGTTATGAAAACAGGAATATAAGACAGGTTAATTCAGCCGTCATGTGTTGCCCTATAGAAATGGAATTGAGTCCATGATTACATATCGTCTAGCAAAGCAATTGCTAGAGACAAAGAACGAGATATACAATGTCTTGTCGCAGTGACATCTCAAGCAGAGCTGTTAATATTTTGCTGGAACCAGGCTTGGGCGGAAGTGGAAATAGCCGCCTATGTGAAGTGTGTTCGTATTGCCCAACGTATCACTTCGCGAGTGAGAATATGCAAGTGCAAAAGAAAATAGATTTTAATTATGTAACTGCTACTATGGGAAAGGAGGGAAACTAGCAGCTAAGGATGGTTGGATGTTGATTGGATGTCGAGTTGAACTAGCAGGAGGTCTGTCAAACGTTTCAGAGCAAGATGTTTCTAAAATAGTATTTTTTTAGTAAAAGTAAATGTAAAAAAAAACTTTTAAACAAAGGGAATTTATCAGTTGAATTATCAGGGTATGCGTACAGCGGAATATATTCTGAGATCATTTGTTGATATCTACGCAGATTACACAGCTGTCTATGGCAGAACCTCGAATAGCACTGGTGATAAAGTTCCCGCTGATTTTCTCTCTTCTTATTTGGACACGTGATGCAATGGAGAAAAAGTGACTTGTTACTTTTAACACCTCTAAAACTCAGCTTATCTCCTTTCACCACCAACGCTCGAATCCTTGTTTTGCCCCACTTGAAATGAATGACTCTTTCTTTGAGAAAGCCCCTTGCTTTGAATAGCTCTAAAATGGAAGACTTATATCCTATCTAAAACTATCTGTACCTACCCGGCATTATTTAGGATTCAGTAATCTAATATTTGTTAAATTATTTTGTTTTCACATTTGTAAAACTATGCACAGAAATAATGAAAATTTTAGTTTTTATTGTTTGTTTATTTAAATAAATATTAGATTAATAATGCAAAGATTAAAAAAATAATAATGTATAAGTCACGTATAGGCGAGAAACATAAACATACAGAGAAACACACAATGTACTGGTATATAAATAGGGAAAGGGCAGACTCCCCTTTACCATTGAAATGAAAAATCAAGAGATATGTCTTTTACATTTGAGTTGTTGTTATTATTATTATTATTATTATTATTATTATTTATTTATTCATTTCAAAGAAAACTAAGAGAAATATATTATTTTCTTTCAAAGAACATGGTAGGAAGAAGATAAATAACCAATTGACTTTTCATAATCAAATATCGGTCTGATGAAGGAAAATAAAAAAGAAAGAAAAATAAAAGAAAGAATAAAAATAAAAAAGTTAAAAGAATGAAGAAAAAAGGAAAATTAAAAATAAAATTAAAAAAGAAGGAAAATGAAAAAAAAAAGAAAAAATGAAGAAATTGAAAAAACAATGAAATTAAAAAATAGAAAATAAAAAAAATGTTGGATCATTCTACTGCTCCATAAAGTACCTGAGGCAATCCTCTACCTGTATAAGAGTCAGATACGTCCTAAGATGGAGTACTGCTGCCACATCTGGGAGGCGTCGCTCAGTGCACTCTTTGTTAGCTAGATGAAGAAAAATCTCATTCTTTGTATTTGTTGGAAAAACTTTATTCTAACATGTCTGGCAAGAATGTTGACATTGAATCATTTCAGAAACGAATAGAAAGACAGTCTGGTTCTACCAGATCATGCTGTCTGAAAGTACCGGCTTCCTGACTTAAAATACGCCAAACATTTTTCCTCTACAAAACGGCCAAGCCAAACACCATGAATAAATGTTTGAAGATGTGAAGAACTTGAAGCATGAAAACTTTTACCAAAGTTACCTGATTCGGCATTAAATGACCCGAAAAGGGTTGATATGCCGTAAAACAAAACAACTAAATAGAAAGACAGACACAAGTAACAAACATAATAACAATAATGGACGTTTAGGTTTTACATCACTAATGATGGACATTAAGGCCTTATATTTCAATGTTTTTATAGAGTTACATCTTGAAAGTATGAATTAAAAATCCACCTGTAATTTATTAGATGAACTATTTTGAACTTAAACTTAATATTCTACACTAGACATTTTAAAACCGGCTGAAATCCAGTGGGGGATGATATCTTCTGTTCTTTACAGCCACTTTCTTATAGAAGAGATGTTGCTAGTCTCTCTCTACTCTATATCGTTATTGCCATTGAAAGTGGTTGACTGAGTTCCAGTTTCGGGTTCCTCTTTGTAAGACATTCACAGCAAGAACTCTTTTTCTATCACAACAAAATAAAAAATTTACTTTCTTCCTCCATGTGACTAGAGTCAGGTGGAATTTCCACAAAGCTTCTCAAAGTCTTTTGTTCTCTGCAGATTATATCAAAAGGTTTTTGTATGACCGTTTTACATGCTGGCATGCATTAGATGATTTTAAGAAATTGACTTCCAAACTAACCTATCTCTGACCAGGTCTTTATTCATCCCTTTTTCTCTCAAGTCCATTTTTTTTCCTACCATGTTTTCCTTGGAATTCCCCTATGAACTGGACCCGCTACCTTAATTGTTCTACATCTACTGACTCAAGAAATCTCATCCATTATTTTAAAGTGGCCATACCTTCGAAGTCTCCTGTTCTGCACTCATCTCCCTATACCGTCCAGATTTACTTTTCTTCTGAGATAATCGGATCTAAACCTGTCTTTAAGACTCATGTCACACCCATCGTATCATTCCTATATCATTTCTCTCCATGCAACGCATGTCCTCCAGCGTCACTGGCCAGGTTTCACTTCCATACATCATCACACTGCGTACACATGCCTGACAGGTTCTCTCGTTCGTTAATCATTCTAAATCCTCTCATAAGATTCTCATCTTTCAACTGACAATCATTCCATCTCATTAACTTTTATCCTCGAGTGGCTTAAAAAAGGAGGATTGAGTTAACACCATTTTTACGAGTCCTCCTTTGGGTATTGTGACATGAACATTCTGTCCTTAACTATTTTATATCGATCGAGCGGGCAACTCCAAACAGCAATCTAAAACCTGACCTTGTTTCATGCCTCCATGACTGAGGCCACCATCTATGTATGTATCTGGCCATTTGTTGTATCTCCTCCCTGACTTTGCTTGTCGGTGGAGTTCAGCATTCGCCGACTGCAAACGCATGCAGAGGTAAGATCCCCGCTTCCCAAGACCCCCCCCCCCCCTGAAACCGGGGACCACCTGTTGACCATGGGTGGCGACCCGTGATATCTTAGGACAGGATCCTGGTGACAGCAGTCCGTGGCTTGGTCACTTCAGGTTCTTTGGCTAGACAAGAGTCGGAGAGGCCCAATCCGATCAATCGGCTGGTGACATCATGCCCTAGTATCTATAAGTTCATTCTCAACCATATTATTCAATCTGATCTTTCAAAAAATAAAACCTTATTTCTCCTTTTTATTTTTATTTTCTCCCTAAATAGATACTAGAAGGCGGTGGCTGAGGGTCAATCATGTTGAGAACAAAGATTATCAATGCCAAAGAGTAATGTTTTCAAAGAGTAATGTTTTTCTTGGAATGGTGTTTTCTGTGAGTAATGCTGCTCTCTCTCAAATCCCTTCTAGAAGTAATGTTTCCTCTTCCACTGTAAAATTGCCTTCTGAGAGCAATGTATTCTAGGAATTGCTCTACCTATGGAATTATATTTGACATCTTTATTTCAAACAACACAAAACTGGTGATGTCGGTTTGTGCCTTGAGGTATTGTCAGAGTTTTTTTTCCAGCTTTTGTGTGGTTGTTCTCGAAGAGGAATGTGTTCTAGGAATATAAATAATTATCCTATAGAATGATATTATTTAGTATGCCAAAACAACACCAACACAAAACTAAACTCCTCCCTGACTGAGGCTACCAACGCTGAGTGCCTGTCCATATTTGTTTTATTTGAATTTATAACTTGAAAATAATAAATTATAGAATTAAAAAAAAAAAAAATATGATATTGGTTTCAGGGCTAGGAGTACGCAGTGCTCTTTATTCATTCCTGAGCAATGCCGGGTGTGCTCACTAGTCTATTATATGAAGTGCAGTTGTGTGTGTGTGTCCACCTAAAAGTCAGAAACCACATAAGAAACACCCAAAAAACTGAAATATTCCTTTTCAACATTGCCTCAGATAGAATATGGACACCTTTTTTGCAATATTCATTCTTTTGGGGGTGTATTTTTGCAATATTCATTCTGTTGGGGGTGTATTTTTGCAATATTCATTCTTTTGGGGGTGTAATTTTGTAATATTCATTCTTTTGGGTGTGTAATTTTGCAATATTCATTCTTTTGGGTGTGTAATTTTGCAATATTCATTCTTTTGGGGGTGTAATTTTGCAATATTCATTCTTTTGGAGGTGTAATTTTGCAATATACATTCTTTTGGGGGTGTAATTTTGCAATATTCATTCTTTTGGGGGTGTAATTTTGCAATATTCATTCTTTTGGGGGTGTAATTTTGCAATATTCATTCTTTTGGGGGTGTATTTTTGCAATATTCATTCTTTTGGGTGTGTATTTTTGCAATATTCATTCTTTTGGGTGTGTAATTTTGCAATATTCATTCTTTTGGGTGTGTAATTTTGCAATATTCATTCTTTTGGGGGTGTAATTTTGCAATATTCATTCTTTTGGGGGTGTAATTTTGCAATATTCATTCTTTTGGGGGTGTAATTTTGCAATATTCATTCTGTTGGGGGTGTATTTTTGCAATATTCATTCTTTTGGGGGTGTAATTTTGTAATATTCATTCTTTTGGGTTGTAATTTTGCAATATTCATTCTTTTGGGTGTGTAATTTTGCAATATTCATTCTTTTGGGGGTGTAATTTTGCAATATTCATTCTTTTGGGTGTGTAATTTTGCAATATTCATTCTTTTGGGTGTGTAATTTTGCAATATTCATTCTTTTGGGGGTGTAATTTTGCAATATACTTTCTTTTGGGGGTGTAATTTTGCAATATTCATTCTTTTGGGGGTGTAATTTTGCAATATTCATTCTGTTGGGGGTGTATTTTTGCAATATTCATTCTTTTGGGTGTGTAATTTTGTAATATTCATTCTTTTGGGTGTGTAATTTTGCAATATTCATTCTTTTGGGTGTGTAATTTTGCAATATTCATTCTTTTGGGGGTGTAATTTTGCAATATTCATTCTTTTGGGTGTGTAATTTTGCAATATTCATTCTTTTGGGGGTGTAATTTTGCAATATTCATTCTTTTGGGTGTGTAATTTTGCAATATTCATTCTTTTGGGGGTGTAATTTTGCAATATTCATTCTTTTGGGGGTGTAATTTTGCAATATTCATTCTTTTGGGTGTGTATTTTTGCAATATTCATTCTTTTGGGTGTGTAATTTTGCAATATTCATTCTTTTGGGGGTGTAATTTTGCAATATTCATTCTTTTGGGTGTGTAATTTTGCAATATTCATTCTTTTGGGGGTGTAATTTTGCAATATTCATTCTTTTGGGTGTGTAATTTTGCAATATTCATTCTTTTGGGGGTGTAATTTTGCAATATTCATTCTTTTGGGGGTGTAATTTTGCAATATTCATTCTTTTGGGGGTGTAATTTTGCAATATTCATTCTTTTGGGGGTGTAATTTTGCAATATTCATTCTTTTAGGTGTGTATTTTTGCAATATCCTTTTTTTTGGGGGTGTAATTTTGCAATATTCATTCTTTTGGGGGTGTAATTTTGCAATATTCATTCTTTTGGGGGTGTAATTTTGCAATATTCATTCTGTTGGGGGTGTATTTTTGCAATATTCATTCTTTTGGGGGTGTAATTTTGTAATATTCATTCTTTTGGGTGTGTAATTTTGCAATATTCATTCTTTTGGGTGTGTAATTTTGCAATATTCATTCTTTTGGGGGTGTAATTTTGCAATATTCATTCTTTTGGGTGTGTAATTTTGCAATATTCATTCTTTTGGGTGTGTAATTTTGCAATATTCATTCTTTTGGGGGTGTAATTTTGCAATATTCATTCTGTTGGGGGTGTATTTTTGCAATATTCATTCTTTTGGGGGTGTAATTTTGTAATATTCATTCTTTTGGGTGTGTAATTTTGCAATATTCATTCTTTTGGGTGTGTAATTTTGCAATATTCATTCTTTTGGGGGTGTAATTTTGCAATATTCATTCTTTTGGGTGTGTAATTTTGCAATATTCATTCTTTTGGGTGTGTAATTTTGCAATATTCATTCTTTTGGGGGTGTAATTTTGCAATATACATTCTTTTGGGGGTGTAATTTTGCAATATTCATTCTTTTGGGGGTGTAATTTTGCAATATTCATTCTGTTGGGGGTGTATTTTTGCAATATTCATTCTTTTGGGGGTGTAATTTTGTAATATTCATTCTTTTGGGTGTGTAATTTTTCAATATTCATTCTTTTGGGTGTGTAATTTTGCAATATTCATTCTTTTGGGGGTGTAATTTTGCAATATTCATTCTTTTGGGTGTGTAATTTTGCAATATTCATTCTTTTGGGGGTGTAATTTTGCAATATTCATTCTTTTGGGTGTGTAATTTTGCAATATTCATTCTTTTGGGTGTGTAATTTTGCAATATTCATTCTTTTGGGGGTGTAATTTTGCAATATTCATTCTTTTGGGGGTGTAATTTTGCAATATTCATTCTTTTGGGTGTGTATTTTTGCAATATTCATTCTTTTGGGTGTGTAATTTTGCAATATTCATTCTTTTGGGGGTGTAATTTTGCAATATTCATTCTTTTGGGTGTGTAATTTTGCAATATTCATTCTTTTGGGGGTGTAATTTTGCAATATTCATTCTTTTGGGTGTGTAATTTTGCAATATTCATTCTTTTGGGGGTGTAATTTTGCAATATTCATTCTTTTGGGGGTGTAATTTTGCAATATTCATTCTTTTAGGGGTTTAATTTTGCAATATCCATTCTTTTGGGGGTGTAATTTTGCAATATTCCTTCTTTTGGGGGTGTAATTTTGCAATATTCATTCTTTTGGGGGTGTAATTTTGCAATATTCATTCTTTTGGGGGTGTAATTTTGCAATATTCATTCTTTTGGGTGTGTATTTTTGCAATATTCATTCTTTTGGGGGTGTAATTTTGCAATATTCATTCTTTTGGGGGTGTAATTTTGCAATATTCATTCTTTTGGGTGTGTAATTTTGCAATATTCATTCTTTTGGGGGTGTAATTTTGCAATATTTATTCTTTTGGGGGTGTAATTTTGCAATATTCATTCTTTTGGGGGTGTAATTTTGCAATATTCATTCTTTTGGGTGTGTAATTTTGCAATATTCATTCTTTTGGGGGTGTAATTTTGCAATATTCATTCTTTTGGGTGTGTAATTTTGCAATATTCATTCTTTTGGGTGTGTAATTTTGCAATATTCATTCTTTTGGGGGTGTAATTTTGCAATATTCATTCTTTTGGGTGTGTAATTTTGCAATATTCATTCTTTTGGGGGTGTAATTTTGCAATATTCATTCTTTTGGGTGTGTAATTTTGCAATATTCATTCTTTTGGGTGTGTAATTTTGCAATATTCATTCTTTTGGGGGTGTAATTTTGCAATATTCATTGATTTGGGTGTGTAATTTTGCAATATTCATTCTTTTGGGGGTGTAATTTTGCAATATTCATTCTTTTGGGGGTGTAATTTTGCAATATACATTCTTTTGGGTGTGTAATTTTGCAATATTCATTCTTTTGGGGGTGTAATTTTGCAATATTCATTCTTTTGGGGGTGTAATTTTGCAATATTTCTTCTTTTGGGTGTGTAATTTTGCAATATTCATTCTTTTGGGTGTGTAATTTTGCAATATTCATTCTTTTGGGGGTGTAATTTTGCAATATTCATTCTTTTGGGTGTGTAATTTTGCAATATTCATTCTTTTGGGTGTGTAATTTTGCAATATTCATTCTTTTGGGGGTGTAATTTTGCAATATTCATTCTTTTGGGGGTGTAATTTTGCAATATTCATTCTTTTGGGGGTGTAATTTTGCAATATACATTATGTTGGGTGTGTAATTTTGCAATATTCATTCTTTTGGGTGTGTAATTTTGCAATATTCATTCTTTTGGGGGTGTAATTTTGCAATATTCATTCTTTTGGGTGTGTAATTTTGCAATATTCATTCTTTTGGGGGTGTAATTTTGCAATATTCATTCTTTTGGGTGTGTAATTTTGCAATATTCATTCTTTTGGGGGTGTAATTTTGCAATATTCATTCTTTTGGGGGTGTAATTTTGCAATATTCATTCTTTTGGGTGTGTATTTTTGCAATATTCATTCTTTTGGGTGTGTAATTTTGCAATATTCATTCTTTTGGGGGTGTAATTTTGCAATATTCATTCTTTTGGGTGTGTAATTTTGCAATATTCATTCTTTTGGGGGTGTAATTTTGCAATATTCATTCTTTTGGGTGTGTAATTTTGCAATATTCATTCTTTTGGGGGTGTAATTTTGCAATATTCATTCTTTTGGGGGTGTAATTTTGCAATATTCATTCTTTTGGGGGTGTAATTTTGCAATATTCATTCTTTTGGGGGTGTAATTTTGCAATATTCATTCTTTTGGGGGTGTAATTTTGCAATATTCATTCTTTTGGGGGTGTAATTTTGCAATATTCATTCTTTTGGGGGTGTAATTTTGCAATATTCATTCTTTTGGGTGTGTATTTTTGCAATATTCATTCTTTTGGGGGTGTAATTTTGCAATATTCATTCTTTTGGGGGTGTAATTTTGCAATATTCATTCTTTTGGGTGTGTAATTTTGCAATATTCATTCTTTTGGGGGTGTAATTTTGCAATATTTATTCTTTTGGGGGTGTAATTTTGCAATATTCATTCTTTTGGGGGTGTAATTTTGCAATATTCATTCTTTTGGGTGTGTAATTTTGCAATATTCATTCTTTTGGGGGTGTAATTTTGCAATATTCATTCTTTTGGGGGTGTAATTTTGCAATATTCATTCTTTTGGGTGTGTAATTTTGCAATATTCATTCTTTTGGGTGTGTAATTTTGCAATATTCATTCTTTTGGGGGTGTAATTTTGCAATATTCATTCTTTTGGGTGTGTAATTTTGCAATATTCATTCTTTTGGGTGTGTAATTTTGCAATATTCATTCTTTTGGGGGTGTAATTTTGCAATATTCATTCTTTTGGGTGTGTAATTTTGCAATATTCATTCTTTTGGGGGTGTAATTTTGCAATATTCATTGATTTGGGTGTGTAATTTTGCAATATTCATTCTTTTGGGGGTGTAATTTTGCAATATTCATTCTTTTGGGGGTGTAATTTTGCAATATACATTCTTTTGGGTGTGTAATTTTGCAATATTCATTCTTTTGGGGGTGTAATTTTGCAATATTCATTCTTTTGGGGGTGTAATTTTGCAATATTTCTTCTTTTGGGTGTGTAATTTTGCAATATTCATTCTTTTGGGTGTGTAATTTTGCAATATTCATTCTTTTGGGGGTGTAATTTTGCAATATTCATTCTTTTGGGTGTGTAATTTTGCAATATTCATTCTTTTGGGTGTGTAATTTTGCAATATTCATTCTTTTGGGGGTGTAATTTTGCAATATTCATTCTTTTGGGGGTGTAATTTTGCAATATTCATTCTTTTGGGGGTATAATTTTGCAATATACATTATGTTGGGTGTGTAATTTTGCAATATTCATTCTTTTGGGTGTGTAATTTTGCAATATTCATTCTTTTGGGGGTGTAATTTTGCAATATTCATTCTTTTGGGTGTGTAATTTTGCAATATTCATTCTTTTGGGGGTGTAATTTTGCAATATTCATTCTTTTGGGTGTGTAATTTTGCAATATTCATTCTTTTGGGTGTGTAATTTTGCAATATTCATTCTTTTGGGGGTGTAATTTTGCAATATTCATTCTTTTGGGGGTGTAATTTTGCAATATTCATTCTTTTGGGGGTGTAATTTTGCAATATTCATTCTTTTGGGGGTGTAATTTTGCAATATTCATTCTTTTGGGGGTGTAATTTTGCAATATTCATTTTTTTGGGGGTGTAATTTTGCAATATTCATTCTTTTGGGGGTGTAATTTTGCAATATTCATTCTTTTGGGGGTGTAATTTTGCAATATTCATTCTTTTGGGGGTGTAATTTTGCAATATTCATTCTTTTGGGTGTGTATTTTTGCAATATTCATTCTTTTGGGGGTGTAATTTTGCAATATTTATTCTTTTGGGGGTGTAATTTTGCAATATTCATTCTTTTGGGGGTGTAATTTTGCAATATTCATTCTTTTGGGTGTGTAATTTTGCAATATTCATTCTTTTGGGGGTGTAATTTTGCAATATTCATTCTTTTGGGGGTGTAATTTTGCAATATTCATTCTTTTGGGTGTGTTATTTTGCAATATTCATTCTTTTGGGTGTGTAATTTTGCAATATTCATTCTTTTGGGGGTGTAATTTTGCAATATTCATTCTTTTGGGTGTGTAATTTTGCAATATTCATTCTTTTGGGGGTGTAATTTTGCAATATTCATTCTTTTGGGTGTGTAATTTTGCAATATTCATTCTTTTGGGTGTGTAATTTTGCAATATTCATTCTTTTGGGGGTGTAATTTTGCAATATTCATTGATTTGGGTGTGTAATTTTGCAATATTCATTCTTTTGGGGGTGTAATTTTGCAATATTCATTCTTTTGGGGGTGTAATTTTGCAATATACATTCTTTTGGGTGTGTAATTTTGCAATATTCATTCTTTTGGGGGTGTAATTTTGCAATATTCATTCTTTTGGGGGTGTAATTTTGCAATATTTCTTCTTTTGGGTGTGTAATTTTGCAATATTCATTCTTTTGGGTGTGTAATTTTGCAATATTCATTCTTTTGGGGGTGTAATTTTGCAATATTCATTCTTTTGGGTGTGTAATTTTGCAATATTCATTCTTTTGGGGGTGTAATTTTGCAATATTCATTCTTTTGGGGGTGTAATTTTGCAATATTCATTCTTTTGGGGGTGTAATTTTGCAATATACATTATGTTGGGTGTGTAATTTTGCAATATTCATTCTTTTGGGGGTGTAATTTTGCAATATTCATTCTTTTGGGTGTGTAATTTTGCAATATTCATTCTTTTGGGTGTGTAATTTTGCAATATTCATTCTTTTGGGGGTGTAATTTTGCAATATTCATTCTTTTGGGGGTGTAATTTTGCAATATTCATTCTTTTGGGTGTGTAATTTTGCAATATTCATTCTTTTGGGTGTGTAATTTTGCAATATTCATTCTTTTGGGGGTGTAATTTTGCAATATACATTATGTTGGGTGTGTAATTTTGCAATATTCATTCTTTTGGGGGTGTAATTTTGCAATATTCATTCTTTTGGGTGTGTAATTTTGCAATATTCATTCTGTTGGGGGTGTAATTTTGCAATATTCATTCTTTTGGGTGTGTAATTTTGCAATATTCTTTCTTTTGGGGGTGTAATTTTGCAATATACATTATGTTGGGTGTGTAATTTTGCAATATTCATTCTTTTGGGTGTGTAATTTTGCAATATTCATTCTTTTGGGTGTGTATTTTTGCAATATTCATTCTTTTGGGGGTGTAATTTTGCAATATACATTATGTTGGGTGTGTAATTTTGCAATATTCATTCTTTTGGGGGTGTAATTTTGCAATATACATTCTTTTGGGTGTGTAATTTTGCAATATTCATTCTTTTGGGGGTGTAATTTTGCAATATACATTATGTTGGGTGTGTAATTTTGCAATATTCATTCTTTTGGGGGTGTAATTTTGCAATATACATTATGTTGGGTGTGTAATTTTGCAATATTCATTCTTTTGGGGGTGTAATTTTGCAATATTCATTCTGTTGGGGGTGTATTTTTGCAATATTCATTCTGTTGGGGGTGTAATTTTGCAATATTCATTCTTTTGGGGGTGTAATTTTGCAATATTCATTCTTTTGGGTGTGTATTTTTGCAATATTCATTCTGTTGGGGTGTAATTTTGCAATATTCATTCTTTTGAAGTTGTCAACAAGAGCAAAATTAGTCAGGTGGGGGTCGACATTTAGAGCAAATCTGTTCCATCAAACTTTGGTGTGAAATGGTACTTTTTGTTGGGACATTTGAAAATGTAATATATTTTTTAACGTATATAGATGTGAGAGGGGGAAGGAGAGAGAGAGAGAGAGAGAGATATAATATAGAGAGAAGTTTTAAAAGAAAGATGTTACACACAATTTTTAACTCTTCTATTTTGTTGTCCATGTCCCGGGCAACACCAGGTAGCCATGCTTATATTAAATAAGTTTTAAAATAGACATCTGCTGTAATCTCCGAAGCACCACTATCGGAGAAACCCCGCTAAATGGAACTGGTGACAACATTGATGAATTGCTATCGAAACACGCAGTCCTTTTTTTTTTTTTTTTTTTGCAGTGATAGATTGTCTCGACTTTTATCAAATTTTTTTTGTTCTCTTCCTGCGGACTTTTTCTCACCCTACTTTCGACCGAATAATTTGCATAATTGCTTTTGCGTCATGAAGCTGCTCGAAAAAAACAGTGTCAAAATGTTTGGTAATTAGTTAAAGCGCATTCCGTAATGTGACCAGTACTGGTCCTCGTACTAATATCGTATGTTTCATATCTCTAACCTCTCACTTTGGTCCAATTTTCTGAAGCAGAAACGGGCCAGTGCAAAAGGATGCCTAGAGTTCGATGGAGCATCTGGTGGCATAAACATTCTCAAAAATGTAATTATATCTTGCAATTAGCCCCATTACCAGCAAGAGTTATGTCCTCTTGATTAATTGGGTTCTAGAGCTAACGAATATTTTGTATCTTTGTTTTTATGAAATAATCGGACAGCCTCTTATAGAAATGTTTAGAATCATCTAAAATCAGATACTAATGAAAATGCCATTTTTAACTTAAGCATGCCATACTGAGAATTATGATGCAAATCAGTCCTCTGACAGTAGCTTTGTTGCTGCCAGGCTGAGGTATGGTTCTGTTCATTCCTAGGAGTCCACCCTCCCAGGCTTTACCTTTTCACTGAGAAGGGGTTTATTGCTAATCATCTGAGGCACCTCTACCGAGAAATGCTGACGGTGCTGATCAGGTATTTTTTGTAGGCCAGAGTTTACTTATCCTAGTGCACTGGCTTCTTAAAACAATATTACGGCGAAATTGAGATTCAGCGGTCCTGAAAGTTTGTGTGTACTTGCAGGGTTAAGAAGAACAAAGACGACCAACAAAACTGTCAGAAAGCTGCATACTCGTTGTGTCACCAAAATATATACTAGAAAGACAGTCTCATTCTAACATTTAAAACAACTTTATCGAGTCCTCTTCGTGAACGTGTAAATTAAAGGAGAATGAAAGAGAAGGGTGTTAGTAAATGAATGCGTCCATGAATATGGACGAAGGCAAAAAGTTTGAAAATCCATGTGAAGTTAAATATATGTCCTGTTTGTAAAGAAAGGAAAACGAGTTCATATATGAAGAATGTGTGTCCGTACACATGTGTGGAAGTCAGGCCATGTCCATGTGTGTATGTAGATATGTGTACATTGCATTAACTCCACGTGTGTATGGTGGTAGCCATGTTGGATTTTATAGTCTTTTTTATCAAAGTCGAACCCAGGGTCAGAGGCCCAGGGGGGGGGGTGTCTGTTGAGTCCCAAGAGAGAAGCGTGGGGGTTGGTCCGAGCAACGTGGATGATGTTGTCAGTTCCGTCTCGTGGGAAAGGAAGAGGAAGTAAACAGTGTGCTTTCCCTTTTATAATCTCTCATCAGGTGTTCAGCTTGCATGAGAGATGGCCCCTGATTAGGCAAGACAGAAAGTTTAATGCTTGCACCAATCAGCGCTGAGCCTAACCTCCTTGCGAGTGTCTAACCTCCTGTCAAAGAGGTAAATAATATTATCCACTGATGGACGGACAGAACCTCTTACGTGAATGCTTAGACACATCTAAAAAATGATTCTGTGTAAATAAAAATAAAAATGGATCGCACCATTTCACTTCCTTCATTCTCGGCTGGTGAGCCATTTCCAAAATAAATTCACGAATTTAAGAAAGATGATTCTCTGTAATCTAAGACAGGAAAAGCCAAAAAACGTATTGGAGTTTAATGGACCAGTGATGTGGGTTAGGGTAAGGGGTAAGTAAGTAGAGTCTGACGATTCAATAGATTATGTTTTTTTTTCTTTCAACTACATCGTACTAATAAGTCACTGCTTATCAAGGCCCAAATGCCACTCGAGGATAAGGGTTAATGAGTTTGTCAGGTGGACGGTGAGACAACACCGTGAGCATTGGTGACTATGGTTGAAACTGAGCAAGATTTGATTATTTAAGAGGACGGCTCAACAAAAATGTGTTAACATTGAACTTGAAAACGATCATGCTATAGTCAGCTGGAAAGCAGCCCCGTGGTATTGTGTTCCATAGATGGGTAGTTCTTGGAAAGAAACTTTGCTCATGAAAGTTCCGTTTAGTTTTAGGTACACAGAGGATGAAAGAAAAATTATTTGCAATGGTTGTAGCTAGAAGTGTTTTTATTGTGAATGTTTTAGAGGTTTTATACAGTTAACTGGATGGTAACATTGGATCTTGCTCAATTATGAATCTAAAAATGTTATCATGACCTGTACATTGCGAGCCATAAAAAATGACACACACACATCACATTCAGCTCAAAAACCAGATTGATGCACTCCCTGGTGATCTCAATATTTTTGTATGTGTGTGAGCCGTCGACCCTAACTGCGGACCTGGAGAGAAGGATACAGGCCATAGAGATGAGATGCTTCTGAAAGATTCTCTATATCCTACACAGGGAGCACATTACATATGAGGAAGTGAAGAACAGACTCATGCAAGCAGTTGGGCCATATGAAGATCTACTGACCACTGTGAAGAAGAGAAAATTAACTTAAAAAGAGATAGGTTTTAAATATATAGACGTGTTAATATTGGTTAACAAACATAATCTAAAAAGCTTTATGTGTAATAATCTCTCTTCCCTCTCTCTTTCTGTCTATGATACGATCACAACTATGAAACGATCAAAGCTTGATGTAATTAACCACCTATGATGCAATTATTTTTTTTATTATCGATTATGTGGGCTGTTGACTCCTTATAAGACCATCACTAACATGTCAATGGCTCTTGACGCCGGCGAGGTATTTTTCAAGATTTATTGCCTCAGATTTGGATCGTTGATTATTGATTGTGAAATTGTGATCCAAAAAAGTTTTGCGCTTTTTTTTTGTTTGTCTCTCTCTGTCTATGATACCATCACCACTATGAGACGATCAGAGCTTAATGTAATTAACCAACTATAATGTAATTCAGTGTCGTGCGACTCAATAAATCTATCGTTTTTCTCTCTTTGATGTTTGTTAAATTATTAATTGCCTGCATTAATATCAAATATTTTTGTATGCGTGTGAGTCGTAGACTTTAACCCTCCCCCCCCCAAAAAAAATACATATTGCTAAAAGAGACCCCCCCCCCCAAAAAAATACATATTGCTAAAAGAACCCCCCCCCCCCAAAAAAAAAATACATATTGCTAAAAGAACCCCCCCCAAAAAAAAAAAATACATATTGCTAAAAGAACCCCCCCCCCAAAAAAAAATACATATTGCTAATAGAAAAAAAAAAAAATCAACATCCAAGAAGAAATTGTTGATGTAAATAGTTGATTGCTTAAATGTAAATAAGTTTTATCTTTTATTATACTAAAACTGAGTTAATCAACGTTTGCTTCGTAAGGGCTTTTTCCTATATATTTTAATCACACAAAATAAATGTTAAAATATTCCTCAGTTTTGGGATTAAATTATGTTTGGGAAAAAAAAATCCATTTTAATTCTACTAATTAGCCACAATTTGCAATTAACTCACCAAGTGACCAATATTTTACGAGGTTTCTGTTTATCATCCTCGCCTTCTCTCACCGTATGGTTGTGAGTTCAATCTCTGTACAGGACAATACTTTTTTATTTTCTCTTCAATCACACCCTAAAAAATGAAATTTCACTAAAAAGTAGCCGCGATGAAATTGGTTATTACGGAGTTGTTTTAAAAAAAAATTTAAACATAAATCCATTAAATGGAAATAATTGTGTTTTTATACGAAGAAACAAAAAATAAATAAAGTATATTCGTTACATTACCCATTTTACGGCGGGTCTCATACTAGTATAAATATAATGACTTGTGCGGTTTAACACCATGGTATTTTTAAATAGTAGACTACTTGTGACCCGTTGGGTCACAACAACTACGACTATTTATTCTACTTTGATTTCATTCGAAAATTCATAAACTGTGACAGATATGTTAAGACATTCTTCTTGCATAACTAAAAATAATGATAAGTCTCTATCAGTTTTAGTATTATTATTAATCTTGCTTGCTTATTTGAAACTACAGAGGGGCGGGGGAGAGATCCTTTATGAGTTTTCTTTTAGATGGTGGGAGAAAGGAGGAATGAGATAAGGAGTGATAGGGAGAGGGGTATAAAGGGCATAGTAGTAATAGCAACAGTAGTATAAGAAGATAATTTAAATAGATGACGTAAATAAAGAAAAGAAGGAAAATTATAAAACATAAAAATGGTAATATAGGGTTCAGGGCTGGGAGTAGGAGTGCATAGAGGTCCTAATTAATTATGTAAGCGTATAGATTGACGTTGGAAACACTTTCTTCAAAAAGTTGAATAAAATTAGTGTATTGGTGATATATTTTTTTAAAGATTATGACATTAAGCACAGTTTTAAGTTAAAATCAATTTAGTATTACATAGTAATAGAGGGAAAAGACGTTTTAATACTTTTTTTGTCTTGGGCGATTCAAGAAAACAACATGGCGCCGGTTCCTTTTTGTTAAAATCTTCATTATTTTAGCATATTTACACATTTCAAACATGTTTTTCTTCGATTACATGCATAATCCTAAATAGATTTTAACTAGAAACGGTTTCTTATTTAATAATATTTTTAAAAATAAACAAGAAAAACAAAAAAAACATTTTTATCGCTTATACACAATTTTTGCTATCGCATTGTTTTCCGGCGTCGATCTATACGCTTACAATTCATTAGCATGCAACACCTGGTACGCTTTCTAGTAACATTTAAAGTTGAATGAAACAGCAGATATATCATAATACAACTGAATTCAATTGCAATGATAAAAGGCAAAGTAATCCATTCATTTCCCCTGCTACTAACTCACTATTTGTTATCCATGACTGTATACATAAATACTTTGTGCTTCCTTGAAAAAGCCTGAATAAATTTTCCTCTTTGGTGAAATATCGATCCAAACCTCCCCTCCAAGGGAAGGTCCAATGTCTCGTAAGTCATAATCAAACAAAATACACATTTGCTATCAATTTAAATCATAACAGCACAATAAAATTCTACCTTGTGTCTTCCTCTCCTCCCGTGACTGAGGCACCTGGAATTGAAGTTTCATGCAAAGAAAAGAAAAATATTCTCGAATTTGAAGAAGGAACCATTTATTTAAGATGTTCACATCAACTTCTCTTCTACTAACAACGGAGGACATTCTGGGCTACGGACATCTGGGAGCCATTGCCCCCTTAGTTATAATCAATTCTTAAGTCATTCTCTACACGTGCTGTTTGCTCCAAAGTCTCCCAACAAACTCTTATCTTTCTCACTCCCTCTCTCTTTGAGCCATGTGACGTCAAGTCCGCTTCCAGCCACAGCAGGTTGATGTGATATTTGAGTGCATGACATCATCCATCAAACTATAGAGGGGCGGGGGGAAAGATCCTTTATGAGTTTTTTCTGTGACCCCTCCGTTGTGATCTAGTATACTACTAAAATTCTGTGCATCTTGTTTGTTTGTCCCCCCCCCCCCGTGCAGAATCGATGATATCATCCTTTAAAACAGAGAGAGGGGTGAGTGAGAGATCCTTTATGACGTCATAAATGGTGACGTTTTATCTAGACAACCTGTGACCCAAAGGAACATGGCTCGTTTGCTAGACGAACCATCTAGACTCCTGCGGGTTTAGTATTTTTATGAAAGCTTTTATTATTACCCAACAGGAATGTCTTTGTTTATAAAGATTGGTGCTTATACAGATGAGGGCACATATGGAAAACGCAATTCCAAATAAAAACTCTTATTCATACTTAAAAAATAAGTATCCGCACCAAAAATTAGGAAAAATTATTGAGAAGAATTTTAATTAAAAATAAAAATCAGTTTCATCATATTTTGCCGACCGTCATTCATTTATTACTTGCTTATATGACAGATTGAGTTGTGTCCCCCTGATTAAGGTGCTTTTCGCTCGAATCAAGGGCAGAATCGTAAAACAAAATGATAAAACTGATTTTGATTTTTAATCAAAATTCTACTCGATAATTTTTGCTAATTATTGGTGTAGATACCTATTTTTGCCTGATACGTAAGTATATTTTTCCAGTTAATTTATTTGGAACTGCGATTTTCACCTGTGTAACTGCCTTTTTGCATATGTTCTCTCATCTGTATAAGCACCTGAAGATTTTATGTTCTTTAGACAGAAATATTACTGAATAGAACTTCACCTATTAACGCCATGGACTTTTTTTTTTAGGACTATTAACCATATTTCAGCAACATTTGTATTTTTCAGAGATATCTATAGTTATAAAAAGATTGGAGTGTCTTTCAAATATTACACCTACTGGCTGATGGAAACTGGTAACCCTGTCTGTATACTGTGAAAATCTAGATTGAGAGGATACAATCAGTTTCATCTATTATTCAATGAAATTCGTTTGCTAAGTCGTCCTTATAACCTACCCACATTTTTATATGTAGTATAAATGAATGCTATGACTATCCTATAAAGTCAAGTAAATCTTTGAAAGTAATTTTAGTACCAAATAATATTGTATTTGGTAATAAATTAAAGAAATAAAAATTGGGTACTAATGGTTTAATGGAAAACTTTGGTATTTAAAGAACTTTTATTTTTATTTTTCAGGTGAGTTTTTCTTGCTATCTTTTGGGACATTTGCTCCATTTCAAAAATGCTGGTTTTAAGGTAAGAATTCTCTTGGCTCATAAGCAATCATGGTCGATTTATATAGAGTAAATATCAGCAGAATTACCAAATGCTTCATTCCAAACTTTTTCTGGATTAAAGTGTTTACTTTCATATCATTCGTAATCGTATTGAACCATGTGATTTTTGGTCAACCAGTATTATTTTAGCAAGTTTGTGGTTTTCCAAACTCAATCAGGGCACTTCCTACACTCTGACTCCAATGGGGCCGTTAAAGCTCAATTTTAATATGAAAATAATAATCAACTTGTTGCCTCATAATAATGCGGCTCACAAATCAACGGACGTTTTCTCTGACTTCCATTCTTTTCTGTTTCTTTGTTCGTCTTCCCTGGTCAACAGATTTCAGACATTAAATAATAATCAGTTAATTCTTTTTAACCAATGAAAATACAGATAATTCGTTGGTTCAACTTTTTCTTAAGGTAGATTTGCTTATTGATTATCTCTCTTCCTTTCTGCTTTTTTCTTCTCCCCCTCTTCTCCACTTTTTTTCCTTTCCTTCTTTTTTCTCTCTGACATTTTCCTCTCCTTACACTTGTCTGACATTTTCTTTTCATCTTTTTCTCTGCTATTTCCACTCTTTCCTCTTCTCTGCCATTTCCACTCTTTCCTCTTCTCTGCCATTTCCACTCTTTCCTCTTCTCTGCCATTTCCACTCTTTCCTCTTCTCTGCCATTTCCACTCTTTCCTCTTCTCTGCCATTTCCACTCTTTCCTCTTCTCTGCCATTTCCACTCTTTCCTCTTCTCTGCCATTTCTACCCCTTTCTTCTTTTCTCTCATTTTCCACTGCCTTCTTCTTTTCTCTCATTTTCCACTGCCTTCTTCTTTTCTCTCATTTTCCACTGCCTTCTTCTTTTCTCTCATTTTTCATTCCCTTCCTCTTTTCTCTCATTTTCCATTCCCTTCCTCTTTTCTGTCATTTTCCACTTCTTCTTCTCTGCCATTTTCTACTCCCTCCACCTCCTCTCTTTTCTTTCTAACGTTCTTCCTCTTTCCTCTTTTTTCTTACTATCTTACTCGCCCCCCCCCTCTCTCTCTCTCTCTGCACGTTTAGTTTCTATATGTGTGTCTCTCTACGATGGCTGGATGTGACACTAGTTCGTGTTTAATGTGGGCTGTGGCCATTACATGACGCTCATGGCCTTGTGACATTCACTAATGGCCATTGATAGAAGAAACATGCTTCCTCTCTTTTTTTGTTTCCAAGTTAAAAAAAAAATAATTTATTTCTTTAACTCCCCTTCACCCTTTCTCTCTTCTGTACGTTCTTTCTCTCTGTCTATCTTTGTTACAGCTTAACCATATCTTTAAGTATCTTCCTTTTTCACATCATTCTTCTTCCTAATAATATAAATAATAATTGTGTAGTTATTATATTAATAATATGAAATTTGCAAGGTGGAAGGAATACTTGCAGTTTATTTTTTTAACAAAAGGCGGAAAAAAGGGTTTTTACTCTTTAAACATGACAGATTTCAATAAAAATATTTTTACCCACTATTCCAAAGCCTGAGATTATGCAAGATGCACTCTTTGCAACATCAAGAATCATTTCATAACCAAAACCCATCCCTTCCTCTAAACAAAAAAGGGTTAATGTGAAATTCATAGCACAAAGATAATTGGGAGACTAAATGAAAAAAAAAGCTTGACGTGGTATCCTTATTTAACAATGAGTCGGAATTTTTAGTACCTTTCTTTTTCAAGATTCATATTTCTTTCGTTTTTTATCAATTCTTTTTGTTTAATTTTGTTATTTTTAAATAATTAATTTTATTTAGTTTCATTTTTTTTATATTTATGAATTTATTTGTTTGGTTTTCAAAGATTTTTTTTTTACATTCTTACTTAAAAGATGCTAACCAATCTCGACTCATCCTACTCAAACTTTCTCCTCCTCCCGACAAAATGGCCGCCCCTCTTCCCGCCCAATTTTTATCCTCCATTAATTACAACATCAAATTTGCTCTTAACGTCATGTTCCTTTATCAACTTTACGGCTTCACATCCTGTGGATAATTTGCACAAAATTCTTTAGAATTCTTTTTCCGTTTTTTTTAAAATCTATATACTACTAAAACTATGATTATCTTACTTGCTTGCTTATCACCTTGCACATTTTTCATCTGTACATGAATGTTTTAAGCACCGGTCCTATAAGGCTTAAAAAGGAACTTTCACGCAGTCCACATGTGGTGTCCAGATAAAAACGACTCAACGCTCATGACGGAAATATATAATATATTATTTACCTCTTTGCCAGGAGGTCAGGTGTGGTTTTTAGAAGCCAACGTACTAAGATAAGCGCACTCTGGCCTACAAAAAATGCTTGAGAAACCCGTCAGCATTCCCCGGTAGGGGCGCCCCAGGCGATTAGCATTAAACTCCTTCTAAGAGAGAAGGTAAAGCCTGGGAGGTTGAACCTCCTTGAACTGTATGCAAACATACTTGAGCTGGACAGTAACAAGGCTACTGTCGGACTGATTTTGTAGCATCATCACGAGGAATATGCGAACGTTTAGGCTGTTATTACGGGAGATAATAACGAGCAACTCATGAAGATACAAAATATTTTACAAATGAAATTGATTATGAAAATGATTAGAAAATGCGGCACAAGGCCAAAAAGGAGGCAGGGAGAGAGATCGGTCAATACTAACTATTGCTGATTAATTTAACTCAAACTTTGCTAGTTTCATTTATGACCATCATTCACCAAAATACCTCATTTATATATATTTTTCTTTAATGTACTAGCGAGTCACCGCTTATCAAGGCCCAAAGGCCACTCGAGGATAAGGGTTAATGAGTTTGTCCAGAGGATTGGTAACGAAGATTGAGACTGGGATGAATTTGATTATTTAAGAGGACGGCTCAACAAGAATTTGTTAAAATTTAACTTGAAAACGACCATGTTGTAGTCAGCAGGGAAGCAGTCCTGCTGTATGTTTTTCACAGACTGGCAGTTCTTGGAAATAAATTTATCTCATGGAAGTTCCGTTTAGTTTTGTGTACACAGATGAAGAAAGGTAAATTATTTACAGTGGTTGTACCTAGACGAGTTCTTGCTGTGAATGTTTTACAGGGGGAACCATAGATTTGAGCTCAGTCGAACACCTACCATGAAAATAACGATGGAGTAGAGAAAGACTAACAACGTCTATTGTGTGGGAAAGAGGCTGTAGGGAAGAGAAAAGGCCATCCTCTACTAGATTTCGAAGTCGGTTTTGTACTCTCAAGGCAGAAAAGGGTGCTCTGAGTGGCACCTCCCTAGATGTGGCAACAGTACACCATCTTTGGACGTATTTGACTCTTATACAGGAAGCGAACAACTATACTCCATTCACCAAAAGAATGCATACTATGACTATTCTACTTAAAAACCATATTTATATAAAATATGCAATGGGGTGTTTTTTTTATTTTTATATCTCCCTCCCACAGTGGTAAGATGTGACACAAGGTCGGAAATGAGATTGAAAAGCCAGCGCCCTAGAGGATGAGCACACTGGCCTACAACAAATGCCCGGGCAGTCCCGTCGGCATTCCCCGGTAGAAGCGCCTCAGGCGATTAGCAATAAACTAATCCCTTCTTAAAGGGTGAGAAGGAAAAGCCTGGAACTGCACAGGACAAACCATAAAACCGACGGAATAAAGGCCAGAAGGCCAAGACGGTACCGGTCTAAGGAGTGTAGCATCCATGAAACAGATGTGTTTAGGCAATAAAATTTTATATACAGTAAACAATGAAATATATGCAGTGCTAATAAAACATTGTATTAGTAATAAAACAAAAACTTTCTAGAAATGTGGCAGATTTGCCAGTCGAAAAAGGTGATGCAGGTCGACGCTTTATTAAACTCAAAACCGTCTTCGAAAATTTTGAAAAGTTTTATTTACTCCTCTCCAGGAGTTAGGCACAAGGCCAATTTTATCCTACTCCCACAAGTAAGATGTGACCCAAGGTCGGGTCGGAAAGTGGGGGTTGAAAAGCCAGCGCCCGAAAGGTGAGCACTCTGACCATCAAAAATTGCCTGGGCAGCCCCGTCGGCATTCCCCAGTAGGGGCGCCTCAAGCAGTAAGCAATTAACTTACTCCTCCCCAAAGAGGGGAGGCAAAGCCTGGGAGGGTGGACCTCCTAGAACTGCACAGGACAATCCCATAGACCGGCGTAAATCAAGCCCCGAAGGCCAAGACAATACCAGTCTATGGGGTGCAGTATCCATCGGAACAGATACTACACTTTGATCTTGACCAAAAGGTGGGGAATTATCCAAATGGAGATAGAGAGAGAAAAAATGAAGACGGTCTCCCCAGAATAGGTTCCCATATCCAGTAATAAATAAAAACAAACAAAATAAAATAAAACTCTGGAAACCTCGTAGATGATGATGATGATTTTTTTTCTCGGCTGATATAAAATTAATTTGACCTTTCTCCGTTTCGCGCCAACCAACACTGGGTCGACTTGTGCAAAGGAAACGATTAACCGGTTGTCTGGGTGGCGGCGTTTGAATTCAGTAAAGAAAAGATTTTGTACGATGGTGTGACTGAGTGGGGGGAGGCGTGCTGGTGGATGGAGGTCAGCCTCATCTGATCTTTTAATCTATTCAAATCCACAAGGAATGGAAAAGAAAGAAAGAAAAAAAACGTTTCAAGTTTAACCCATATTGTTCAACCTGTTCGATTTCGTTGTTACTTTCTTTCCTCTATTTCTTTCTTTCTTTTTCAGCTTTATCTTCAGTTCTCTCATGTTTCTATATCTCTCTTTTCTTTCTCTCTATCTTTTCTTTCTCTCTATCTTTTCTTTCTTTCTCTCTCTCTCTCTTTCTCTCTCTCTCTCTCTTTCTCTCTCTCTCTCTCTTTCTCTCTCTCTCTCTCTCTCTCTCTCTCTCTTTTCTTCGCCTTGTCGGCTAACTCACGAATTTGCCGACTGCAAACCCAGAAGGGTACCCCTTCCCCGAAAACGAGGTCACCTGTAGGATGTGGGTGGCGACCCGTGATGCCTTAGGACGGGATCCTGGTGGCTGAACCATTCTTCCACTTCAGCTAGCCGAGAGTTCGGAGAGGGCCGATCTGATAAATCGGCTAGTCACGTCATACCCAACTGTATTATTCAATCTGATTCTTCTAAAAATCAAAACCTTATTTCTCCTTTTTATTTTGTTCCCAAATAGATACTAGAAGGCGGTGACTAGAAGGTCAATCGGAAAACAAAGAAGATTACCACTACCAAAGAGTAATGTTTTCTGGAAGTAATGACGGATCCCTCTCTATAAAATTCCCTTCTTGGAGAAATGTTTTCTGGGAGTAATTTTTTCTGGGAGCAATATCTTTTAGGAGAAATGTTTTCTAAGAGTAGTGCCTCTACTCTCTCTGTAAAATTTCCTTCTAAGAGTAATTTTTTCTAAGATTAATGTTCCCACTTTCACTGTAAAGTTTACTTCTAGCAGCAATGTATTCTAGGAGTAATCATGGTACTCTCTGTAAAATTTCCTAAGAATAATGCAATGTATCTTGATGTTACATTACTGCCTACCTTCGCGCTGTGTACCCGGGTTTCGTCGCTGCTGGCTTCTGTCCCTCGGCCAGTGATTGATAACACATGGACGCCGGAACTTAGGTTTTAAAGGTGTTTTATTTAAAACAAGACGATAGAACTGGAAATAGTTTGAGAGAGAGAGAGAGACACAGAGAGAGAGAGACTGTGTGTGTGTGTGTGTGTGAGTAAAAATGAATGAATTACCTGGGTAAAGATTTACCATAGCATCAGTCAGGCCATTTTGAGCTACACTGAGCAGACTAGCAGAGGACCGCTCGATTCTACTGGCTACCTCGGGCACTAGTGCAGGCTCAAGAGACAGAATCAGCTCCGAATGGAAGGGACGTCATTTCCGACTTCTGCTTTTACTCCCTCCATACGGGCCCCATTACTATCTAATTCTAGGAATATAAAATAATTTGGTGCTTGTTGCTTAAAAGTACGAAAAAAAGTTTTTTTTGTCTTTTACTGTTTGAGAGGTAAATAAGGGGCAGTAACTCTTATCAACTGTTGTTATTACATGTAACATAATTTACAGAAAATTAATTAGTAATAAATGAACAACAAAGTATACAGAAATGGAAAATTTAAGAATTTATTGTTTAAACTTGAGTTTTATACTGAATGAAATTCAGCAATTTGTTTACAAATTTGGGCAAAAGTATTTACAGGTTTGAATTTCTGCCACCACATGAATTCTGCGAGATAGGAATCCACCATTTGCATGTGGGTGCCACATTCAATTTTATTTCTTTTTTTTGCTTCACACCACATACGTTCAACGTGGTTGGTGGTGGCCCCGGTTTGTGGATCAACAAAATTGTACTTGTGATTCACACGCAAATGATGGCATCCTTCGGCACCAAGGCGATTGTATGCTCGCCAACAATCAGACACAATCGTCGTTCCCGGTCTGATATATTGCTTGATTATGGGAATCAATGTAGCTGCATCCCTTGAAGGCACAGTTACCAGGAAACCGGATTTTGTGGCTTTCTCATAGCCACCAAATACCCACAACCGCCTCGTAACACGACCGGTGTGGCTTTTCCTTCGTGGAAATAGACTTTCGTCTATTTCCACGGTACATCTGTTACCTCCTAGAATTTGCGGATGACGTAAAAAATAGTCAATACAGAATTCCCGCATCTTCAACCTCCATTTTACGATAGCTTTGTTGCTCGTAATTGAGCACTCTGCTTTTACGTATTCAAAGTCAGCTTTGCCCTTCGCCCATAAATAAATAAATTTCAATATTTTGCGAATCGGTAATTTCGATTTTTCAAATTTACTGTTACGTCTAATAGACGTTTTACTTGCACAGTATCCGCTCGTGCAACGCCAATGGAAGCCATCAGTTTTCACTCTTGATGGCACAAGTCGCATGTTATGCCCACAATTGCAGGTTTCTTCTCCAGAAATAAGTCCATGCGCTTGCAAAAAATCAATCTGTTTTGCTTTTTCTGAAGTAAAATAGAGTATGTCTTCAAACTGGAACAAGTTCAAATCCATGATTTCAATTTAAGAGAATATCAGGCTTGATAGAAATTAAAGATAAAATCTGGCTCAAAATTACAATTTAGAGTTACTGCCCCTTATTTACCTCTCAAACAGTAAAAGACAAAGAAATCTTTTTTTCGGACTTTTAAGCAACAAGCACCAATAATTTTCCTACCTATACAGTTTTATTTGGCATTAAATAACCCATAGATGGTTGATATGCCGTAAACCAAACCTCTCTTCTTTTCTGTACAATAATACATTTGCATGAGCTAAAATTTAGAATCGCATTCATATATTTGATCAGATTTTAACGTGGGTTAACTAAAGCGGAACCGAAATCGCATTACGTTAAGCATTTTAAAATGTTACCAATGGTTTCTGTTGTGAAGTTGTTCCACGGTAAATAATAAATAAAGGAAGTCAAGTCGAGGGTTGGTTTAACAAGTGTATTAACAAAGTAAGAAAGTGACTAGCTCTTGGCTAGACAGTTACAAGACTGTGCTTTGTCTTCTGGTGACTCGCACTATTTATAGTGACAACCGGTGTAGTTTCTCCTGTGTAAGAATGACCGGTGTAACAGTTTCATATGTGATGTTATTAATTTTAGGTTGTTGTTGTTTTTATGTAGATAGCTTCCAGTATTTTTAATTCTTTAAAATTGGTTTCGGAATGTATAATTTTAGTGTTATTAACTAGAATTTGTCTTAAATCAGAGGGGGGGGGGGGGGCAGTTATGTTTTTGTAGATGTTCTTGAAACAATGTGAAAATGTTCTCTGCATCTTTTTAAAATTCTCTTCTCTATTCAGCTTTTTTGTTCATTTGCTTTTGACACCTGAGGATGATCTGATGAGGAATCGAAAACGTTCGTGAAACTTGTGAACATTTATTCATTTTTTTGATTTTAATACAAAAAAGACCATCAGAAAAATTGAAAAAATAACAAAAGGTATAATTAAACAGACGAATTCTGTTATTTTTAACAATTTTTGCATAAATATATATATATATATTTATTAAACACTGATACAGTCAGCGCTAATTAATTAGCGTTTCAATGATTTTACATCTTTTCAAAACTGCATGAAAATAAAATGTGAAAAACCTTTTTATCTTCATGCAGTCTTGACTTAAATAGTGTTTATTTATTTTTTAAATGTGTTACTCGCTATTGAGCCCTTTGGAAAAAAATATTAGTTTTATGTTCATTTTGTCAATATAATAGAACTTGATTAATATATATATATATATATATATATATATATATATATATATATATATATATATATAGAGGGTAGTGCAGTTCCAACGAGAGAAAAGTATATATGTAAAGGAGTAAGGCTACCAACATTTAAAACTTTTTACAAATGTTGGTAGCCTTACTCCTTTATATATATATATATATATATATATATATATATATATATATATATATAAGGAGTAAGGCTACCAATTGAATTGATGAAACGAACCCGCATCCCAAACGAACGTCACTTTTATATTATGTTGCTTCACTACTTAGCTAAACAGTTCAGGTGGTGAAACATAAGCCCGAAATGAACGCAATAATCTAAATTCCATGTTATTCTTTCATCATCCGTATCTGCTATTGTTTTCACTTTAGCCTGGATTCATGTAGTGTTCTTTTTTTTTTATTGTTTTTTTTTTTTAGTAATGGGAAATAAATGTAACATACACTTCGAAGGAAGTGTTAGTTATTGATTTATCGAGGGAATATTTCGAGTCGGCAATGTGTGAAATGGCAACATGAGATAAATGAAAGAATAAAGAATTAGAAAAAATCATTATACATAGATACGTATGTATGTATATATATATATATATATATATATATATATATATATATATTATTTCATGTATACACATAATATTATAAGGTGATATAGTATATTATGTGTAGATTTTCAGTATTTACTTCAACAGTGCTCAATACGTTTGTAGAGCTAGGTAGTAAGTTATGAAAATATATTTATGACAAGCTACACAGAGGCGTCCGCATTTCATCCCCTTAGAGAATCATCAGGCTAAATTTGGTATGTTGAATTATATCCCTGAAAGGTGTTATACATATAAATATCTAAAACTATTGTACCATCTGAAATACTAGCAAAACTAAGCTCGCTCCGGTCGTATATTTTTGCTAGGCTGAATAGATGATATCATGGTGAACGAACATGTAATATACTGACCCCGAAAGGAGGGGTTTTTATTTACTCCTCCCCAGGAGTTAGGCACAAGGCCAGTTTTATCTTACTCCCACAAGTAAGATGTGACCCAAGATCGGGTCGAGAAAGTGGAGTTTGAAAAGCCAGCGCTCGAGAGGTGAGCACTCTGGCCATTTAAAAATTGCCTGGGCAGCCCCGTCGGCATTCCCCGGTAGGGGCGCCTCAGACAGTAAGCAATTAACTTACTCCTCCCCAAAGAGGGGAGGCAAA
This sequence comes from Sepiola atlantica, assembly GCA_963556195.1. Classification (NCBI taxonomy): domain Eukaryota; kingdom Metazoa; phylum Mollusca; class Cephalopoda; order Sepiida; family Sepiolidae; genus Sepiola; species Sepiola atlantica. The sequence goes on along the minus strand of OY744532.1, from coordinate 32,538,803 downwards.
GCCTGGGAGGGTGGACCTCCTAGAACTGCACAGGACAGGCGTGCAGTATCCATCGGAACAGATGCTACACTTTGATCTTAGCCAAAAGGCCAAGAAGCCGCCCCCAAAGGAGGGGGTAATGACTGACAGGATGATATCATGACGAACGAACACTACCCCCTCACCAAAAATAGCTAATGTCGTGAAGGATGGGAGGATGATATCATGGCAACAGAATAGAGAGTACACTCCCGACCCCAAAAAGAGAAGGTAATCACTGGGACAACCGAACAGATACTGCATTACCCCGTCCCCATAACCCTAAAAAAGGATGCAATATCTGAGAGGATTACCCCCACCCCCTTAACAGGAGGATATAATTCCTGGGAGTACGGTCTTATGACAACAGAACTGATACTACATGACCCACACCTATGAAAAGATGATACAATAATAGATTAAATCAGTGTTTCTTTTATTCATTTAAAAATGCCTAATCATAGAAACATTATTTTTTATGGTTCCTTGACCTTTTGGCTAGGATTAAAGTGCAGTTTCTGTTCTAAGCATCACAGCAACATCAGACGTTTTACTATTGACAAAATATTGCGTATATGTAAGAAAATATGACAATGCAAATTACAAATGTATATTACAGAATATTGAATCATTAGAAACTGTTTAAAAAATAAATATGCAAATTAGCAAAATCGAAAGTTGTTTATGGATCTTTGCAGATTACTATATCTACGGTATTTCAAACGGTTGTATCATAGAATTAAATAAGCTGTTTTGATGTTAATATATTTAGGATTGATGGAAAAACTTTCGCATTTATTCATTCAGATAATGAAATATGAGTGTATGTATGTATGTATGTGTGTGTGTGTGTGTATATATATATTATTATATCATGTATACACCTATGATATTTGGTGATATAATATATTGTGTAGTAATTTTCAGTATTTACTTCAACAGTGCTCGATACATGAGTAGAGCCTAGTAGTAAAGTATGAAAATATATTTATGGAAATTAAGCTACAAAGAGGTGTCTGTAAAGATATATATATATATATATATATATATATATATATATATATATATATATATACATACACACAAACAGCTTTTAGTCATTTATACAGAGAAAAAAAAAACAATATACAGTACATGTATTCAGCATAATGTAACCGCCCCCCCCCCCCCCAAAAAAACAATTAATATAGGTCTTCCACAGAAACAGCCCTCACTACTTACAATACAAAAGCATTCACCTCTTCTGTATTCCTAGTGACAGCAGTACTTTCTTAACGCTAATATACGGCCGCTAAGGGGTTTGAATCCTTGGGATACTAACTAAATCCGCAGATTGCAGACTTGTCTGTGTGTTTGTATGTTCCCTATAGAAAGAAAGATTAGAGAATCTACATAAAATCTAAAAGTGTATGAAAATGTTCCCGAATCTCTAAGGGGGCTCTGAGAGCATAACCTTCTTTAAACTTCAAATATATCCTATTTTTATGAAATTTAAATCGAATGTAAGAAAAATTTCTTGTGAAGACAATGGAAGTGGTCCCAAAACTCTGTTACTCTCTATGTGTTGAATATCTACGTGCCCACACCTCTAAGGGACAGAACCCTCTTAAAACTTCAAATACGTATGTCCGATTTGAATTAAATTTAAACCATATGTATACGACACTAATTTAGAGAGTTTCCCAGTTTTTTTCCGGTTATATTACGGGAGAAATGGGAAGAGGGGGCAGTAAAAATAAAAAGAAAGCAATATGGTGTTATGGGCATAGTTAAAAAGAAGTACATAATAATGATCCTCATTGAATCCTGAGCAACGTCGGGTCTTCCTGCTTAAATGTACTTAACTTTAACAGTTTAGTGCAGTTTCACGGTAAAAACGATCATCAGAAGTGTTCCCGACTGGCATCAATCAAAGGAAGAAAAAAAAAGAATTTATTTTCTCATTTAATTTTATAATTATAATGACTATTTATCAGTATAACTAGCATCACCTATGTCCCGGCGTTGCCCAAGAAAATAAAGGTGATTTGAGCTTAAAATAACCCAACAAAGGATAACATGTATAAAACCTTACAACTGAAGAAGGTCGGAGCTTACATCGGCCGAAACGTTGTGAGAATAACACTCAAGATGAGAATAATCCAAATTATACAAAATTCTGTTCTCGTAATCAATAAAAAGTTGATTTAATCTGTTTAATATTTGACTTTATTTGTTTTTCTGAATTTTGACTTAAAACGTTTAGAATTAAAAACTCATGGTCAGTCGACCAAGAAGTGTAAAACACCTACAACTCAGAAATCCATTCAGCTGTAATGGGATTGGCCTTGCGACAGCGTGGGCCGCGACTACAGAAGATAGGTCAAGGTGAACGTGACAAAAGCGTCTCACATTAATGTCTGTGGTACCTCGTGATGACCAAGGCCCCGTGACTATTTCTCCCTGGAGCAGCTGGTTGGTGACGTAAGAATGTATGTTCTCTGTCATTTCACATGAATCTTTGAAGATTGAAATAAATCCATGAAGCGTTGTCTGGATGGAATAGAATAAGAGTTTAACAAATTCTGTGTAATAAACAGCTGATTTCGGCTGAAATGTAACAGATATTGAAATGTGTAAGAAATAGATCATCATCATCATCATCATCATCATCATATTCGGTTTAACGTTTATTTTACATGCTGGCATGTGTTGGACAGCTTTTAGAAATTGACTTTCAAACTAACCTATCTCTGGCCAGGTCTTTATTTATCCCTCTTTCTCTCAAGTCCATCGTTATCACTTTCTCCCATATTTTCCTTGGCCTTACCTTGTGGGCTGACCCTGCTACCTCAATTGTTCTATATCTACTAACCCAGGAACTCTGATCTATTCTTTCAATGTGCCCATACCATCCAAGACTCCTGTTCTACATACATCTCTCTCTACACTGTCCAGATTTAATCTTCTTTTGAGCTCATAAGATCTGAGCCTGTCTTTAAGACTCACATTCCACATCCATCGTATCATTCTCATATCATTTCTCTTCCATATATGTTTTCTCCATTCGTCTCAATTGTCTTACACTTCTTGCACACAAACTGGTTGTCCTTTCTCAACCTACTAGAGGTGTAAGTTATTTAGTTGTTTTTACTATTAGGTCGCCACTTATCAAGGCCAAGAGCCACTCGGGGATAAGGGTTAATAAGGCAGGAATGATTGCTAGTCCAAAAAATGAGGAACACTATGAGAGTACTAACATCAATCAATGGTATGAACTGATTATTACTTATAGGTTTTTGCCAAGATTTCGTTGACATTGGATTTGAAGACGACCCAGTTGTAATCAGCAGGGAAACAGTTCCTTTGTGGTAGGAAAACGAGTTTTTGCTGCGAATGTCTTTCAAGGAGTAACCAAAGATTGGAGCTCAGTCGAGCACCTTCTATGGAAATTACGATTGAGCAAAAAAAGACTATCAACATCTCTTCTGGGAGGAAGGGAGAAGAAAATAGATCAACGCCCCCCCCCACTAGATTTTGAAGTCGATTTTGTACTCTGTCAAGACAGGAAAGAGTTCTCTGTGCGGCACCTGTCCAGATGTGGCAGCAGTGCTTCATCTTTATACATATATAATTGCATCTGGGGTTTGGTACTTTCTGGAGTGGTAAAATGATCCAACCATTTTTCCAGCGTCTTCAGCAACGGACTGGATATACATTTTAAATCTGGGGTGAATGCCAGTCCTAAGAGCTTATGTTCTCCCCACTGAAAAAAACAACATTTATTCCTCGCAAACCTGACAGTGCTCGCTTTGAGATTGTCTATAAAAATATGTGCAATAAAGTCTTTAAAAGATGTGTGTGTGTGTGTGTGTAGAAGTTGAGGGAAATGTCTTACATGCTGTAAAATGTGTGTGCGTAATGCATTCATCAGAGGCGAGACCGGAAGAATGTTAATTTTTTTGTGCGTCTTTTTATATGCCGATTGGAGCACATTCTACCATCGTGAAAGGAGAGATAATTCGGTTCTGAAATGCATCCCTGGGGAATCTATGTGTAAGTGTGTAGAAAATGCTAGCATAAACTCAATCCCAAAACTAAGGAATACTTTAGCATGTATTTTGTGTGATTATAATATGTAGGGAAAAAATCCGTAAAGAAACAAACGTTGATTAACTCAGTTTTAGTATGAAAGAGTTGGCCGACGTTTAGGCAACGTCTCTCCCTTATACATCTTTCAATACAAGCATTTACAAATGAAAAAAGAAACAACACGGAAACGATAATGTATGAAAAAAACATTTATTCCTCCCAAACGCGACAGTGCTTGCTTTGAGATTCTGTCCATAAAAATGTGTACAATAAAGCAGACTTTAGTGTACGCAAACGATGTGTACGGGTGTGTGTGTTTCTGAAAGTTGAGGGAAATGTCTTACATGCCGTTAAATGTGTGTGCGTAGCGCACATGTGTTGTTTAGTATGTTTATCAGAGGCCAGATCGGAAGAAAAAGAGTGTATTTTCTTGTGCCTTCCTTTTTATATCTTAGATTGTAGCGCACTTTATTATCGCAAAATAGGAGATAATTTGGGTCTGAAATGCTATTGTCAATTGTAGATGCTTTAAAAATAGACACAACACAATTGGCAATGATTAACATTTGCCGAAAAGTACTTTCAGGCCCATCCGGGTCTATCTTCAGGGGAATCAGGTAAAGACCATGATGTTAGTGCTAATATTAATAGGTAGTTTGGGTGGATGGATCTGAAAGTACTTAGGACACCTACAGTTATGACAGATTCATCGGCCAATTCCCCACCGAACAAAGACCCTGATTCGGCAAATGGAATGGATCCACACAAGGATATCCAAACATAAGTTGTCTGTCATATTCAACAACACACATATATATATAACGGTTTGGCAACTCTCTTATGTCTTTCTATGCCTTTTACTGTTCAATTTAATAAAGATTTTCTTGAAATGTACATAAAAGTATATTGTTTGGTGGAATGTTTTACTTTTGAAACTTGATTTAAATGCAATTTTGAATCTATGAATTCTTATTATATATAGTTTTGGAAGTTTTTCAAGTTTGAGGAAAAGAAGAAAAAAACACTAAAAAACACTTAAAGTCCCAAGTCCTTCGTTGGAAAATTCCTTTGCTTTTAAGTCAATCAATCTCTTGTAATCACTGTTTTAGTTAGCTTTCTAGAATTTACTCTGGTCTTAATATTTTTGTAGGGATCATTTACCATAAAAACTGTTTCGGAGATTTAAAAAGAAAACAGTATTTTTTCTCATGGCTCCTCAGCAGTGTTGATCAGACACCACCTCCCTTAAAAGAAGAAAAACGTTTCATATATCAGATGTAGTTTTTTGTTTCAGATGAATTTTTTTTCCGAACTTATTTTGTTAATATATATATATATATATATATATATAAACAAATAAATGGAAAAGTAGACAAACCACAAAATATAAAAGACAAAATCGAATCAAAGACACATCGTTTGACTAATATTTTCCTTCTTTAATAACAGACATAGATTTTTTATGTAGCTTGTAGTTAAAAAGCTATAACCCACCAAAGTATTGGGGGTGGGGGGGGAGAATTGACTTTACTTTAGATGTAAGATCACACACACACACACACACACACACAATGAAATTGACTTTACTTCATATATAAGGAGATAAGATAATGTGTTTTTTATGTTCTGGATTTTTTTTTAGTATTACTTCTTGACACTAAAAAGTAAAAGACTACTTTAATGTGGCCCTTGTTAGGGTTTTTTTTTTTCTTCTCTCATTCCTGAGATTGACTTTGCAGATATGCAATAAAGATTATCTCATCCCAAGGGAGATAAATCAGACCCCTAAATGCGTCTGCTCTTTTAATTATATACTCTTTTTACTCTGAGGAAGCCCCATAGAAAACGTTGCAAAAAGAAATGTGTAGCTCTTCACTGTAAAGATTCACTTAGGTAGGCGAACCTCCCTTTTCCTAATCCTCCCTGGATTAGACGATGGTAGGTCTCGCGAACCTCTGGATCTCATAAAAAAACCTGTACCATAAAAAACATTGTTGAAATACAAATATTGACTTTTTCTTTAAAATAGCAGAGAAAGAGAAAAACGCAATAGTATAAACTGTTTTATAAGAACTTCGTTTTTTGTGATGAATGCATGGAGTATTGTTGCCACATCTGGCCTTGTGCACCAACCACTAGTCCCTCCCTCTTGGACAGGGTCCAAAAAAGAGCCTCTAAACTAATAGGTCCCACACTGTCTACCAAGATACAGTCCCTGTCACATCGTGACAATTTTGAATCCCTGTCGTTTTTTTACAAATAATTCCACAGAATGTGCTTTGATGAACTTACTGCACTTCTACTCCCTTCAACCCGACTAGCAGCAAAATTCTACCCCTTCACTGTAGAAGTCCTTAGATGCCTGAAAACTTTCTACTCTGATAACCTCTTTTCTCAGACAGCTCCCAGCTCTGTTCCCTCGACTGTACCAATATGCAGAAATTTAAATGTAATGTGAACAAACATCTTGCTACACAATTCCCAACTTAGGATGCCCCCTATAAATCTGGCCCCTAATCACAGTAGCCCTTACGCCTCAGTGGCAATGCGCCCCCTTGTTTGGGATGAACAAAAGTAAAAATTAAAAAAACAAAAAAACAATAATCCCTTGACTTGTGGAACCAGTGTCTAAAACTGACGGCTTTCATTTCTTTGATAATTAATCATCTTTATATTATTATTTACAATAAAGTCAAGCAAACTTAGTTAAAGTATGTAGAATTTGGTATATTCGGACTACTGTTCTCATCTTGGGTGTTTTTATCACAACGTTTCAGCCGATGTAACTTCTGACCATCTTAAGGTGTTCCTTGTCGAACTCGGGAATCTTTCTGTCGAACTCGGGAATCTTTCTGTCGAACTAGGGAATCTTTCTGTCGAACTCGGGGATCTTTCTGTCGAACTCGGGGAATCTTTCTGTCGGACTCGGGGAATCTTTCTGTCGGACTCGGGGAATCTTTCTGTCGAACTCGGGGAATCTTTCTGTCGAACTCGGGGAATCTTTCTGTCGGACTCGGGGAATCTTTCTGTCGAACTCGGGGAATCTGTCTGCAAGGATCCATGGCGCAATGGATATAGTACTAAGTACAGTTCAGTTCTAAGTGACAGTCATCTGAAGGTTGACGGTTCAATCCTCAGTGCGGGCGATACGAAGAATTGCGAATTACTGAAGCCTTTTCCTAGATGGAACAAGTGCATGCTACCCCTGTGGATTTAATAAAGGGTTCCGTTCGAAATTCCGTCCAGATTCCCGAGTTGGACAGAAAGATTCCCGAGTTTGACAAGGTTCACCTGGAGAAGGTCGGAGGTTACATCGGCCGAAACATTGTGCTAAAAAACACCCAAGATGAGAACAGTAGTCCGAATATACCAAATTCTACAAATTATCAACCCTCATCTCAAAAATTCCGAAACTTAGTTGAAGTATGTTGGATTATCTGAAAACTTCCCACCCGGACGTCAACTTTCCTTTGTCTTTCCCATGACCTCACCTATAAGTTCTTGTACCATTCATAATACGTTTTGGTACTCGTCATATTTTAATTTGAAGCTTCATAAAAATTGAAATGTTTCAATTTTTTGTCGGACTATCAAACATTTTGCATGGACCACCAGTGGTTCATGGACCATTGGTTGGCGACCACTGGTCCACATAATCCAAATAATCTGAATTAACAATCTTCAAAAATTCTGAAATATACTATAGTAGATTATCTGAAATACTACCCCCCCCCCCCACACTATCACACTCCCCCCCTCTCCTCCCCCACCCCCAAAAAACCAAACAATTTTCTGAAAAATACATAGTGCCATATTTTTTGTACTTAATTGTTTTTTGTTACTCTTCTAAAGCAGAAGCCGCGTGTGTCACTGGGTGTGACGCATAAAAAATGCGCCTAGAGAATTCTGGTTACTTATCTGAATGTGCCATTTGCTACGGACCGACTCTCAGAGTTCTTTTTTCAGAACACATTAATGCAGTATGTGTCTTTCTCAATGGCTTTATTGATTCGTATGGTATGTTCTTCGTACAAACGACCTGCTATCAAGTGTAGACGAAACTGGAATATGCTGACAATAACCAACAGAAACAACATTTCTCGGTGGCGTAATGTTTAGCCTTCGGCATTTAAATGCTTCCCTGTATGAGAGCAATATGTGAAACGGGGAGATTATTCTGTGAGGGGTGGGGGTGGGGGGGGGGGCTTGTGTTGATAAACAAGGACACAAATTGCTCAGGCTTTTGCAACTCTTCTTTTATTAAAAGTGAATCCGCGATTAACAATGACTACCCTCTTTGGTGAAATTAGGACGGTCGAATTCGACTACTGAAATTTTAGAATTTCAACCCAACCTAAGAAATCTTTTTCTTTCATCATTAGTAATATGCTAACTGGCTTTGGCGGCTCGCTATCGCTTCGCAAAGTTCGCTACTTGAAATACTTGAAAAACTAATTTAAAATAATAAACATTTCATTCATAACTTTGTTGTCAACCCAATGCAAAATATTTCTCATTTATTCATATAGATAGATAAACATTACGATTTTTGTAATGTTGATACAAATTTATCTATCGTTTAAATATGACCATAAAGAAAGGAAAAGAAAAAAGAAATCAATTTGCCTTTTCAGTTGCAATTTAGAAATAGATTGCAACTTATTGAAAATCAAGTCGATCTCTCTAAAGAAACATTTGAACACAAATGCTAAATATTAGTCGAGGAAATAAAACAATATGGCGAAACAACTATTTGTTATATTAAAATGAAGACAATCATTTAATTAAAAACAATAATAATAGCTAATTAATAAAATGTCCTTTTTCAAAAACCAATATGCAAATTAGTTTTATCTTGCAACTTATATTGCATATACATAAGCAGTATATAAAAAGATGGTGTGTTTATTGTGTAAAGTTGAATTAACTTGAAATAGGGTGTTTTGAATTTATCGTTAGTGCGAGAAATTGGCACAACTTTCGCGTTTATTCATTTAGATATATCTAATATATAAAGTTAAGACGATTTTTCCCCTGTACCTTCTCGGAGAATAGGAAAATAACCACATGCATCACAGGCTACTACACACACCACTATATTACACTTATTCACTCGAGCATGTTTTAGTAAATTTGTTATTATTTTTTTCCAGCTAACACTAAATATTACATTTGGCCCACCATCTACGACTCTCCACCAAACCAACTCCATATAGGTGGTAGCAAAAACTTTTCTCCCTAACAATCCTGTACTGTCACTCCACTCATCGACACCGGGAACTAATAAACACAGTTTAATTTTCAGAAAAGACTCTGTTCTTATTTATTATTTGCCTGGTATTAATTTACTACGTAATATAAAGCAATACGCAAATACTTAATGACCGCTCCCGTTCACTCCGATGATTTTCCGCGAATATCAGATCACGTTATTTCTATTTCTACCTATGACTTTTATATCTATAGTCATTCCGGAATTAAATGAATGAAATTAACGAACACAGTTCCTGCAACATTTAATCATTCAACATGGCGGCTACAATTTCTTGATCAAATCGACTTCCTATTTAATTCAATAAGCGCCTAGATACTCGTAGACCCCGATACATTTACATTTTCAAAATCATACACCTTTAACACGCATATTATAGAAAACTTGCCCAAATCCATTTATTTCATCAACTACAAATGACCTAAACCGTGTCATTGTTGAACTTTACATTTGGTCGGCAGAAGCTAAATCTTAACATAACACGCATGTCAATAAACAAGCTTAGCTTAATCAGCCTATTTTCACATGTATTTTTAACTTGAAACCGTGGCACAGTCGTTAAGAAGGCAGGTTTCATGATCGCCAGTTTTAGCGTTCAATCCCATTCTACTCTACCACTTTTTTCTTTTTTTTTTAATTTAAAACATTCGCCAACACGGTTGAGGGCGGGGGGGGGAGAGAAAGAACAATAGGCCGTTTCTTTTTTTATTCGACGTCATGCAATAGGTAGTACTTTCTCCTGTGCAACGCCGGGCGATGGGTTCCGCTAGTACTATATATAGCTGTCCCTACCCGGCGTTGCCTGGAATGTAGTGAAGTCGTTTTAGCTTTTAATTTTTGTTTGCACATTTCTTAAGCTTATACCAAAAAAGAAATAAAATTTTAGTTGTAGGGGAGACAACTATTTTTATATTCTTCAGTTTAAAATATGAGTAATTCACCTTGCTGATTTTGATTTTTTGGGGTGGGGTGGGGTGGGGGTCATAATTGAAAAGTGTTTCCATATTACAAGTTGTCCGGGAAGGACTACATAATTTTTTGAATAAACTTTAGCGAAGTATGTTATTATAGTGCCAATAACATGATACAACAATAACAAATGAAAAATCGCTAGTCAGAATGAAAGTTTGATATGTCAGCTTAAATTCTATTTAAGTCCAAGTTTTAAAACTTCACGAGATAACTTTGTGTTACATATATCTTTTTCTTCCATAAGTAATAATTTATATATACTAAATACTACTAACTGTACTAACCTGACGTTTCCCGAGATCCATCACGTTCAAATTTGTTTTGTAAATATTTATGTTTTATAACCACACCTCTTTTCTTAGGTTCAGTATCTCAGCTAAAAAAGCAAATAAGGAACGCTAACTCTTATTAAAGAATAATTTGGCTGATTTTTCTTATTAGGTGTTTATTGAAAAATGTCTCCATATTAGCAAACTGCATAGCCAAATTATTTTTTTAAAATTAATAATTATAGCGAAATACTGTTTATTTTGCCAATAACATGGTATAACAATAACAAATGGAAATAGACATAATTTTATGTATTAGATATATTTATATATTACTAAAACTCTGATGTTATTAAATTTCTTGCTTGTCACCGTTACAAAGAGCTATGCATCTAAGCTAAGTGGAAGGCAGTTATCTCCCGTACCAGAGGCCACAAGAGATAAGGGAGCCAATTGATTTGGTTCATCCACAGACAGCTACTTCGCCGTATCACGGGTCTTCAGTGTGGCTATAAACGGGCAGGTGCTTCCAACTGTGATTCGAAACCCCGAATGCATTTTCAGCAGTCAAGATGATAATAGTTAAAAGAAATGTTACTAGGTAACCGCTTCCCTTTCACATGTTTTAATTATTCGTCCAAAACAACGCATTTTTATTTTATTTATTCCTTTTGTATTTACATCTTATATATAAAAAACAATCTTTTCATCATTAATCTTTTGTATTCTTACACGTGTTTCTTGGCTGATTGGGACACATATAAGAATACAAAAGATTAAATATGAAAAGATAGTTTTTTTTATATATAACATGTTAACTGGAATGATAAACATCCACCGAGGTGTTGAAATAAATATAAAATAAAGAATTAAAGGAAGTTATGAAAATAATGATTTTGGATTGATTTTTGGCATGGTCATTGAAATGAATTGATAGAATATCTATGCTCTGAATCTTGTAATACAATTTCATTAAGCTTGTAATTGGAAATTTTTTGGATAGTGTAATAAGTTTAAAATTGAAAATATACATCCCTTATAAAAACCTATATATAAGTTCAGAAGAAACAGCCGAAACCAACATTTTAAAACCATTTGTATTATAATTTATTTCGTCCCATAAAGAGGCTCTCCAGGTACATTTTCGATGGCTTACCACTTGTTTACTGAAAAATAAGAATATATACACCGTTTTTGGAATCTCCGGGGGGGGGGGGTAGGAGGAGTTTACCATCTGTAGAGAAGAGTAACGAGTAGCAGGCAAGGTACGATACACCCCTTCTCTAGTTACTTAGTTGGTCACTCAACATGCTTGGAAAGATGGACTGACCTAGTTTTAATTTATAGCCGAGAGCTCTCTTAAGATCTCCTACCAAAACCACTTCATCCGCCATGGATTCAACATAGTATATATATATATATATATATATATTTATATATATATATATATATATATATATATCTATATATATATATATATATATATATATATATATATATATATATATTTATATTTATATATATATATATATATTTATATTTATATAGGAGTTCATACCTTTTTTTAAAGCATCCAAATAAATTAAAAAAACAAGGGGTAAGGTAAATCAGAGAAAAAAAACAAAAAAAGCACCATGAGCCGACTACAACATCTGAGACCGGCAGACCATTAACATCTGATCTAACTACACCGAAGAGGCCGATTTTACTCGGCGAAATATATCTGTAATATAAACTAAAAAAAAAAATGGCAGTTTATAAAAAAAAAAATCGGTTTCGATTTTTTCTTTTTAATAAAACATCATCGCATCTTAACATGCTTTAAAAGGTATTTTGATTTACCTTACCCCTTGTTTTTAAAATATATATATATACATATATATATATATATATATATATATATATATATATATATATATATATATATAAATAAATAAACAAGATTTTGTTACATTCGAAAGACGAAGATTTAATTTATCTTACGAAACCTTTTTTTCAAAACAATCACTTTTGGTACACTTTTACGGTTCCGTTTTGTTCAGCAATGGACCACCCAACATTTGTATGTCAATATCGAATCTTTCCTCTCTGAACTCATCAGTGGGATGGGCTAACAAATATATATATATATATATATATATATATATATATATATATATATTCTAATGGTGTATACATTTTCTATTCCTGTACTTTTGAAATTCTTTCCCCCCTATTGTGTCCCATTATATGTCTGGTTTCATTGCTTTGTATGCTCTTTAGAAGTGGATTGTAATTGTCATACCTCTACCCTCCCTCATCTTATCGAATTGCTGTATACTTGAGGGTATACTATGCTGTAATTATGATGCTGTGTTTTGACTTCTAACTTAGGTGTCTATGCCCTGTGCTGATGAAGACTCTTGGTATCAGTAATATAATCTCGTAAACGATCGTACAAGAAACAGTTTTTTATGTTGAATTCTTGGAACGAATGTAAATGAATGTAATAAATTTGTCTATCTCTGAACTATAATATATATATAATAAGCCCCTTTAAGAAATTAAAGTCGAGCACTCTCGGGGATGTTAAAAATAGACTGTCATCAGCTCTAAAGCAAAGTTCCGAATACGTTCGTTGAACACTCTCGACTAGTCTTCTGTCTGTGCCCACTTCTAGGTACATATAGATCTTAATTTCACGTGACCGTTTCCGGTGGCCGAGTGGATATGGCGAGTGCTTGCAGATTCTAGGCTGGCTCTGTAAACCAGATTCGCACCTCCCGACCGTCTGAAATTGTTACTTTCCTGCACTGATGAGAGCAATAAGCTTGAAACGCTAGCATCTGTAGGTATAAATAATTTAATATTTATTTATAAATATGATATATATATATATATATAGATAGATATAGATATATATATATATATGACATCTTTGATTTGGTGTACACAATATGACATGCCGTCCAACAGAAACCAGGCCAGAATTTAAATTCGTGGTTTTATTTTAATGTACCATTACAGTAGTTGTACAGTTAAGCAACATCGGTAGCCTAGTTGTGCACAATAATGATAACTCCATCCGTGTGGGGAGATTATTATCTAATTTGCTGTAAACTGAGTCTGCCTCTTGTATGAAGAACTCGCTGCTTAGAGTTTTAGTGGGAGACAAAAATAGGTGACATTAAAAAAAAAAATTTTATCTTTACTTTTTGTGAGTTTCTTAGATGTTGGATGCATATCTTGTTATCATATTGAAGTACAGAATAAAAAATAAAAAAAGTGAGGATATTTTGGGCATTGGACGTGGAAGAAAAACACAGAATTTAGGGTTGAATAAATATCGCAGGGTTTTGGTGAGATTCTAGAAATATCTTGCCTCCAAAGCGCATGTATATATGCTAATAATAATAATAATAATATATATATATATATATATATATATATATATTAAATCCCTTTAAATTCACACAAAAGTTTGGTTAATATATAATACTAGAAATCAAAATATAATTTAATAAATGTTCTGAATTTGTTTTTAAAAAAAGCATCTTTATTCATACAATTGTTTCTGCACATTTTCAAAACACATTTTTTCTTTATATATAATATATATATATATATACATACATACATATATAGTGTAATTTCGTGTTATAGGAGAAAAAACCCAGTGTGCTCAATTACTTGTGTAAGAGCATGTATATTTTTTATTTCAGTTGACATAATGTATTAGTTTGATCTTCCATCGATACCTTCGGTTTCATAAAAACACTTGAAACTCAGCTCGCAGGGCTAAAAATACCAAATATAACAGATTTTTAGGCGTTTTTTTTTGGTCGACGTTACTCCTATATATTTGTTCAATATAGAAGTATGCCAATGAAAACCAAGTAACATTTCGAAAACAATATATGATTCAAAAAGACATTTATTGTTCGTGAACCTGACTGGGTTTACTATGAAATTGTGTTCAATGAGAAAGTCTGTAAATGATGTTTGTTATGAAATTGAAATCAAGAGTATATGTTCAGCATAGTCTGTGTAGAAAGATTGTGTGTGTGTGTGTGTGTGAATAGAGAAAAATCTTACGTACAAGCATAGTGTGCTTGTGTGTGCGACATATTTGTCAAAGCAGCCGTCAAGAGGCCAACCGGTAGACGAGAGAAGAGAAATGAATTTGCCTGTGCAGCTCTTTTTATAGTCACTGATAGGAGTGCCATCTGATACTTACAAAGGGCATATAACTCGCATCTGAAAACGCCCTCTGATAGTGAGTCTGTAATTGTGTTGACAAAGGGAGGTAATGCTACTGATTCTTCTGTAGATGTTTTGAAAGTGTAAGAGTGGCTTACACTGTCAAAACATCGACTGAAGAATCTGTTAGATTTGATATCTCGATGTAAGATCAAAGTAATGTATAATGTCAATTGAAAAACAATATATGAGTGGGAGGGAGGCGGGGCTTGTTTAAAGGGAAATACATTTCTGACAAAAATGAAACTGTGTGTGTATGGAATGAGGTGATATGCAAGGAAACAAACTATGTAAAAATATTTCCACAACTACATACTTAAAATGTTTACTGATTCTGATATGGCAACCCATAACTAAGACCCAGCACTTGGGTTGAAATATTGGTATCACTGAACATTTTAAGCATGTTTTTATGTTAATATTTTTACATAGTTTGTTGCATATCATTTCATTACATACACCCACCATTCCATGTATCTGATGCATGTGTGTGCATATATTATACTAGCAGGGCCACCCGGCATTGCCCTGCTATTCTATAATATATATATTTTTTAAATATAGCCAATTGTTAAATATAAACAACCAAATGTATGTACCCAGTGTTGCCCGGGAGTCGTTTTACTTTCATTTTTGTTTCACTTTTCTTTATTTAACAAATTATCATTATTTTTTTAAAATAGGATTTTGAAAGTTAAATTTAATTATTACGGTATCGTTTTGTCATTAAATTATTAGTTGAACAAATTTGTTATAAAACTATAACAAATTATTAAGGTAATGTTGTTTTAATCTCCTATTTATAAAATTATTGGAGCTTCCAAAACTTTCAATCTTTTAATACATGAGCATTTGCTAAGAATTTAAAAACCATTTTAAATTACTTTCTATTAAATAGTTTAAATACTGCCATATTCCCTTTAAAATTTGTTTGAAGTTCTGATTTACAGTTCTGTCGGGGCTACTTTGGGAAAGGTATTAATCAATCTATTCCCCATCCAGCCCGATTAGATTAAATAGTACGATAAACTAGACTCTTAGCCCTTCGTTGAGCGACTAGTCAGAATGAAGGAAAAACTCAGAACCAACATTAGTGTTTCTCTGCTTGTCCCGGCATTGTTTCCAATCGCCTTGTACTTTGCCATTGGATTCAAGCAATGCTGGTTCAGAAGATGTGCTATTCAGGAGGGCACAACATTTGCTTCACTATAGACTTCCCGTACAGTCACCTTTACAGGGGTTATCCATTATTTCTTGAGAGTGAAAGGAAGATTTTATATATATACATCGGCTTCCATTTTTTTTTTAACTATCTTCATTCTGTGTGTCGCCGAAGATTTGAAATTGCTTTTAAGGGCCTTTTCTAAACAGTAAAGGTCTACCCATGTCAATGAAACCATGGTACGTCTCTGGAACGTGTATTGTATATTTTTTCAATAAATAATTTGTGTGTGTATATATATATATATATATATATATATATATATATAAAACAAATAAAAATAGCTCCTATCAGTGACTATAAAAAGAGCTGCACACGCAAATTCATTTCTCGTCTCTCCTCTACCGGTTGGTCTCAGAAGACACACCCTACAGATAGTCTCTGTTTGACGGCTGCTTTGACGAACAGATCACACACTATGTGCGCTCACAAACACAAGCACACTCTGCTGGTACGTAAGACTTTTCTCTACTCACACATCTTTCTACTCAAAACAAATAAAAATTAACTTTAATAACTTCAGTAAATCCCGGGCAAGCCAGATCGCTAGAGCTAGTAGCTATATATATATATATATATATATATATATATATATATATATATACTAGCTCTACCTATCTGGCTTGCCCGGGATTTACTGAAGTTATTTAAGTTAATTTTTATTTGTTTGTACATTTTTTAAGTTAAGGTAGACAACTATTATATTCAATTTAAAATGAGCTATCCCTCTTGCTGATTTTTATTTTTAGGTGATTATTTAAAAATGTTTCATATTAGTAGTCATCTGGATGGGACTAAGTAATTTTAAAAATAAATTTTAGCTAAGTATGTTAGTATATTGTCAACAATACCAAATGTAAATTGTGTAGTCAGAGCAAGGTTTGATTTTTCAGCTTAAATGCTAATTTGGGTATGACTTTGAAAATCCGGCAAGATAATTTTATATTTTCGATTATAAAACAGTACTTGCTGTGGAAAAGAAAGGAAAGAGAGAAACTGATTTCGTGATTGATTTACCAGATTGGAAAATATTATAGCTCAGTATTAAGGATTCTTTCTTATATAGTAACCCCCCCCACACACACACACACACACACTCTTCGCAGGGGTTACGTTCCAGACACATACGCGAATAGCAAAAATCCACGAATAGATTTTGATACCTCAAAGTTCACTAAAAATGAAGTTTTTTCACATTAGCATGTGTTTTTTTTTGTTTGTTTTTTTGCATGAAAACGAACAAATTCGTATAGATTAGCCCTTTCTGCTTGCAAGTTGGATGATTTTTTTTTTAATATTTCAGTTTTGTATAAAGTTCGCAAAAATTTGGAATACGAATGCTTTTTGTATGAGCCGCATTTGATATGAATCCGACAGAATAATTAGCGTTTTTAATTGTATATTTTTTTGTCATATTGGCCTTAGTTGGACTTAAATGATTATCCTTTTTGTAAGTTCTACCGAATTTATGAAGAAACTGTTAAGTCAATGCTTCTGATAAAAATCTGCAAATTTGTGAAACTGCAAATGGTGAGCCCGCGAATGGAGGGGGTTCACTGTATTCCTAATCTCTAGATGATTGAGCAAACATTGCTTTGTTTGATCGATGATTTAAGGATTAGAATTGTTAGATAATTCTATTGCTCCAGAAAGTAATTGACTCCTAATGCAGAGATGGCACACTTTTGCCACATCTTGGGAGGTGCTACAGAGTGCAGTCTTTCTTGACATGACAGAGTTCAATCTACTGGGGGAAGATATCTTCTGTTCTCTACAGCCCCTTTCACACAGAAGAGATGTTGTTAGTCTTTCTCTACTCTGTAATTGGATCCATGCAAAGTGCTCCACTGAGCCCCAATCTTTGGTTCCTTCTTGTAAGACATTCACAGCAAGAACGTATCTTCCTACCACAACTGCAAAGAACTTTACTTTCTTTCTCTATATTCCTCACATCAAACAGAATTTCCATGAAAAATGAACAGTTTCATTCCAAGAACTTCCCATCAGTGGAACACATTAACACGGGATTGCTTCCTTGCAAACTAAAACATGATCATCTTCATATCCAATTTCAACAAATACTCGTCATAAACCGTCCCCATAAGAAATCTCATTTTGTCCATTCCATTCATCATTTTCAATCCTTTCATAATATTCTTCATCATTCAACCGACAATCTATCCATCTCATTAGCATTATCCTTGATTGGCTTTTGGCCTTGATAAGTGGTAACTCATTAAAAGAAAATATCAAAGAATGAGTCATACTATGCTGTCATATTTGAAGTTAAGTTTCTCCCGGACAACACTGAGTATCCCTGCTAGTATATATTTCGTCAGATCTGGTCTCAAGAAATATCCTTTTGTCTGCTTATTGTTATTTTTTCTGCTTGTACCCCCCTCCCCAAGCGATTGAGAAATATTTCCTTTTGTTTTTTTCCTTTCCATTTAAATAATTAGGAAGAAATGATTTTCATTGTTGGTGAGAGACAAAAATATAAGAAAGAGGAGAAAAAATCTATTAAAATCTTTCCTGTCCTTTTTTTTTTGTTGAATTGAAAGAATAAGAATTTTAATTGGCTTTAAATCGTACATTACCTTCAGCACTTTCTTAAACACTTTCTTAAACACTTTCTTAAACACTTTCTTAAACACTTTCTTAAACACTTTCAAAAGAAAGAATTTGTTAAATTCACTTTTCAAAATATATTTTAAAAATTTTCGTTGTTTGAAAAGAAATTTAGGTGTCACTTTGGCTTATCTACAAGACAAACATATTCTACACCGTACTGGTGCTACTTCGGCTTCATATCTACAAGGAAAAAATATCTACACTGTACGCCTCTCATTTTTTTTTTCAATATCAAGACTGTCACTTGGAACTGATTATTACTTAAGCACTTTATCAATCACGCCACGGGTCCTTGTGGACAATTTTAGTATTAATTTTAGGAGCCTTAGACCTATTATTGTTTTAGATGCATAGTCTACTACTTCTAGAGGCTCAAGATTCAATCCTCAGTCTGCCGATACTAAGAATACAATTACGAATTACTTAAGAAGTTTACCCGGTTATGGTTGATGGAATGAGAGCATGCTACCCTCGTCGATTAAATAAAGGGTTCTGTTCGAAATTCTATACAGATTCCCGATTTCGACAAGATACATATGAAGAAGGACGTTGTGAGAAAAACATCCAAGATGAGAACAGTAGTTCGAATAATACAAATTATTAATCCTCATCTGAAAATTCCGAAAAAACATTAACAGAACAATAGATGCTTATTGAAAGAAATACACAGGTGAAATATGGCAGTTAAAAATCAATGAACAGAAAAACTCTTTGATATACTTACGTATCAGGCAAAAATAGATATATACACAAAAAATTATGGAAAATTATCGAGTAGAATTTTAATTAAAAATAAAAATCATTTTTTTTCATATTCCTGATCCTAGATTGCCCCGAAGCCATTATACATCTTTAATTTAGAAGAGTTACATATAAGGGGAGAAAAGGAGAGAGAATTTAGTTTGTCATTTCTTTTTCTGTCAACTTTTTTTTATGGCAAAGAAATGTCAAAAAAATAAATACTAAACACAAGAGTTAATTCGTTAACGTCTATTTTAGGAGAAATAATGAGAACTATGGAGAAATGACATGACTTGCTTCTCTCCCCTTTTTTTCCTTTAACGTAATTCTTGGACAGAATATGGACACATTTTTGTTTTGTAATATTCATTATTATGGGGATCGACATTAAGAGTGATTTTTTTTTTTTCCATCGAATTTTGGTTTGAAACTCGAACTAAAATAGACTTTCTTAGTCTTCAAGCTAAGATCAAAGTGTAGCATTGTTTCAGTCGGAGTGAGCGAAAACTTTCTTGACTGGGAAGGATGGTGGAGAGAGAGAGATACCACACTCTACTCTTGTCATGTGGGTAAAATGGACGCGCATATATCCGAGACACTGGCTGAATCCTTAGAAAGTGACCTCCAGTCTGTAGTGTAATGGGGTCATGAATAGATGGTATCATTTAATGCTGCTAAGACAAAGCTCCTTTCCTTCAATAACTACAAGAAACCTCTTCAACCACCGATTGCCATGGCAAATTACACCCTACCTCAGAGTCCAATATTCAAACTCCTCGGCCTAACATTCACATGTAACATTCATTGGAACAAATACATAGAAGACATTGCCAAGGCTGCTGCAAAAAAGGTGCTCCCTCTATTGTGCTAGAAACTTCTCACACCTGACAGTATCCTATATCTCTACAAAGCCACCATCCGCCCATGCATGGATTCTTGTCACATTTGGGCTGGTGCACCATCCACAAGTCTCTCCCTCTTAGACAAGGTCCAAAAAAGAGTCTTTAATCTGACATCCTTGTGCTTATTTTACAAGTACTTCAATGGAATGTGCTCTGATGAACTTGCTGCTCTAGTGTCCCCCTCGACGTAAATTCACTAGACCAACCCGACAACTGCCAAATCCCATCCATTTACTGTAGAAGTCCCCAGATGCCTGAGAGCCTTCTACTCCAATAGCTTCTTTCCTCGTGTGGCCGGTCTTTGGAACTCCCTCCCTGCTCCCAGTTTCCCTGACTGTACCGACATGCAGAAATTTAAAACTAATGTAAAGAAGCATCTAGCTGCACAGCTCCCAATTTAGGATGACCCCTCAAAACTTTCACCCTAATTCTCAGTAGCCCCTTACGTCTACAGTGGCAACAATAAACGATTGATAGAATTTTTTTTTTATTGTGTAAAGGCGATGATTACATAATCGCTAAGCCGAATTACAATCTTACTGCTGGTCACGTAGACCGATACAAAATAGTTTGCTCATGCAACTGCTATAGATATAACCTGGTTGGTTCAGGTGCCGGGTTACTGAAATGACCTGACTCTCTACTTTGGAGTATGTTTTACAAAACCTTACGTCTTGCAGAACTTGCTGACTCAGTTTTAAAAAGCAAAAAAATATTATGACACCTACAAGAAATGTCAACTTCAGATTGTGCACTCCATTTAAAAAAAATATTCGACTTTCGACTAGTTTCCTTTTTAAATATATACTCCCGACTCATAAAGAAAAACAAAAAACAATTACGACTCCTAACTCGTTTAAAAAAACAACAACCTGATCTCGACTCCGAACTTATTTAACAGAAAACAAACAAACAAACAAAATAACAAACTATCTCGACTGCTGCAAAAATGGCTATCTCTGAACTCTGATTCCTTACTTCGTGTTGGGTCATGCTGATGAAAGGGGTCTGATGTTGAAAAACCATAACTCCCATCATCACGATGTCTTGAAGTTAAAAATATCACTTACGACACTCCAGTGTTTTCAGGTAATATAGAATACTAGCAGGTCTTCGTGGAAATTCCACGGTGCTTATTACAACAATCTGTATAATTTACTGTTAATAATATTCCTTTTGAAATGATGTCTGTCAGGGTCAATATTATTAATAAAAAAGTTACTTTCTTCTTATGATATAAATAATTGTCATTGTCAGCTAAGTATCTTTAAATAAGAAAAACGAACCTGTCTCTTCTTTCTTTATTTAAAATTGTAGCAATTTAATTCTTTTTAAAACAATAAATATTCTGCCTTTGGAAAATATCTAAAGAGACTATGTTCTTTGGTACATTATTAGCAGGAACATGGCAGAGCTTAGAAGTCATACTTCAAGATTACCATATATATATATTTTTTTAATTACTGAAAATGTATAATTTCTTTGATATCTTCAATCACTTTGTTGAGATTGAGTTGTATTTTTTTTTGTTTTGGAATTTAAAAATAAAATAAAAATTTTAATTTTTTTTTATTAAATTTAAAAAATTTTTGTTTCCGAAATTTTTTTTTTTTTTTTTTTTTTCAAAAATTTTATATTTTTACGAATATATAATGTCTTTTATTTCACTAGCTTCTGTATCTTTTATATATATTTTTTTTAACCAGATTACTCTACTTTTTTATCATGCATCTAACCTTGTTCTTTTCATAAATATGTATTCTATTCTAATTCCTTTTTACTGTGGGCGAGACATTAAGCATCAGCAAGAACTCTCATTCTATGTCCTTACCTTTGGCTGTGGATTTCAGCTGTCACCATCTGCTGATGCTTCAACTTCTGTGGATTTCCTTTGTGGTCCAACTGCTCCCACGCTCTTTGGATGTGCCCAACGGTGGACCTTTTTCCTTGTTTTGGAAACAGGTTTTTTTCAAAGCCGACCTTCACTTCGACATCTTGATCCGGGTTTTTTTTCGTCTGATTGCTGATCTGCTTGTTACGTTTTCACTTACCGATGTGGCATAAAGTATAAACTTATACACCCATTGTCATCGTCAGAATCCAGGTTCTTGATCGTCTGTAAATACAATCACTCGGACACTGATGTTTAGTTTTTAAGAAGTTTTATTAATCAGAAAAGAACACAGAAAACCAGAGAGACTGGTTACTAGTTGTGTGCGCGCAAGATATATATATATATATATATATATATATATATATATATATATATAATGTATATCTTGCACGAACGCACAACTAACAGCTATGGTTCATTCGAAAAAAGAACAAAAACATTCTTTTCATGTCATAATCGAACCACATCTTTTGAATTCTAACGACTGTTTCGTTTGAAGAACAAAAAAGGAATTCTTGTTCTGGTTACAAATGCATCAAATATTTTCAAATATTGTACTTGTATGTGATTTCTTCAAATCAATCATCTAGATGAAAGGTTGATGAATATATAAATAATTCTGGCTTTTCCTTATATATATACATATACATATACATATATATATATATATATATATATATATATATATATAATCACATTGTTACATAATAAGAGCCGTGTTTGAATGGAAAAGTTTGAGTGACATTTTTAAGGGTCAGAGGTGACCCCAGAACGGAAGTCGCAAAATGACGTGATTTCCGGAGAATGATTTTCTATCTGTTGGCTGGTGAGATTTCAAGCAGGAAAAAGGTGTCTAGAGTGCTGTCCACACAATGTAATAAGATGTAGCGAGGCGAGCTAGCTATCTGTCTGTCCTTTTCTCTCTCTCTCTCTCTCTCTCTCTCTCTCTCTCTCTCTCTCTCTCTCACGTGTACGAAAGTAAACTGTTTCTTTGGTGTTTTCTGTTACTCTTCTTTCTTTCTTTTTTTTAAATAAACCCTTTTATAAATATATATCGGCATCTGAGTGGTTTTGTACTTACAGACGACGAACGACCTGGGTTAACGATGACGACACTGGTGTATAATTGTTTATACACCCATCGGTAAGTGGAAATATAACAAGACGTCTGTGCCATATACTCACTAGTTTATATTGTGTGCCTCTATCCCTGCCCTTAATAGGGCTAAAATAGGGAACGTCGACTTTGACGTCTTCTCTATGTAAAGGGTTGCGAGGGAGAGACAGAATTATTTCTCCCCATATCATGTGATTTCGCTGGCTTCCGTTTTACACTGACCCCTAGGTGTCACTTAAACTTTTCTAGCCAAATAACGGCTTTCGTCATGTGACCTGCTATCCTACCCCCACCACAGTTCTTTTTTTATTCTGTTTTGTACCTTGTAACAATTTGATAGCAAGCGGAAATGTTTGTTTCCCCCCTGAATATGGTTTTAGAAAAAAGATATCTTTCAATGTTATGTTTCGAGGAAAAGGTTAAGAATCCAGCTGTCAGACATTTTGGAATATAATCAACACTGCTTAGGTTTGTTTTGTAAATAAATAAATAAATAAATAAATAAATAAAAAACAACCTAGAAAAGAAGCTTGTTCATTATTTTTTACTTGATTCTGCTACTAATTTGCCCTGCAGAATCGCAGGTGTTAAAGCTGTAGCTGGTGCATGTTCCTTGGAAATAATATATATTTGAAGTAAAGTGCAAAGATAGTTAAGTGCAATTGTTTATCCAGGTTGATTATGAAATCAAGTTTATTAGTAAAAAAAATAATTAGCGAAGTGTAACAAGCCATGGCATTAATGCAGTTGTGCCCTAGGGGTCGATCCTTGAACCCTTTATTATTCCTAATTTTTATAAACGACCTTCCTGATGCAATTGTGTCCGAGATGGGTATGTTTGCTGATGACACCACACTCTATTCTTGACATGTGGGCAAAACGAACACAGACCTATACAAGTCAATGGCTGAATCCTTGGAAAATGACCTCCAGTCTGTAGTTTAATGAGGGCATGAATGGATGATAACATTGATTGTCTATTGTCACGAGCGCAAAAGGGATACCAGGGGAGATAAGTCAGTAGAATGCGTTCGTGCCAATGGAGAATCGAAAATATACGATAAAACTGATTTATATTTTTGATTAAAATTCTACTCGATAATTTTCCATAAATTTTGGTGTAGATACCTAGTTTTGCCTGATACATATGTATATCAATGGGTTTTCCTTTTAATTTATTTTGAACTGCCATATTTCACCTGTGTATTTTCATGTACAAGCACCATTTAATGTTACTATTTATTTTTTTATTTTTTTACTCTCGCCACGAGATGGTCGCGTGTACGTATTAGTTGTTCAAAGGGATGAGCGTCCTTGTGTTATCTGTTCTGCTGACAAGCCATTGATTATTTTCCCACCTGCTTTTATGGGGCGTTTCCGGGTGGAAAGTGGGACAATCAGTTACTGAAGAAAAGAAAAACCTATCCTATCTATATCACTCTACCCCCCCCCCCCCCCCCCCCAACCACACCCACCCACTTTACTCTCGCCAGATGATTGTCTTAGTTGACCTCGCTTAGCGTGTCCGACCGACTCACTGACCTGTAGGAATTATTTGTTTTGTTTATGATTCGTTTCATTGATGCGTAAAATATTATTAAGCTTACAAGCTAGACCCCATGTAAATTCCATACTGCTTTCTACATCAATCTATGTAATTTACTGTTTGAAATAATAAAAAAAATTTAAATAGTAAATGTCTGTCAGGATTCAATACTATTAAGAAAAAATGATTGCTGCTGCTTCTTCTTCTTCTTCTTCTTCTTCTTCTTCTTCTTCTTCTTCTTCTTCTTCTTCTTCTGTAAAACTAATTGTCAACTAAATATTCTTTAAAAAATAAAATGAATATGTCTCTTCTATATTTGTATATTTATTTACAATTGTAGTAATTTAATTTTCTTTAGACAGAAATATTATGTCTTCTTACCGTAAAAATAATGGTGAATGTGTACGAATACAGACAAGGCATGAAGCCACTTGATGTAATGGACTAAAAAGAAAAAAATACTTCAAGGTAAAAAATTAGCCAACGATAAGTGTTACGTGGATGAAGTCTGACCCAGAAAACAGCAATTCTCCCTCCTTTGTCGGAAACATCGCTCATAAATTTATTTACAAAAATAGAAAGAATCTTGTTTTTCAAAAAGCAATTAATTTATTAAAGAAAATAAACAGAATGTTATTTTTGCAAACCCTTATCCGTCATTAAGCTATAATTCCCTGTTGTACGGTCCTTTTTTTGTTACGGGACTCAAAAACGGTGCAACCAACATCACGTGATCTCCGGTTCACAGATGACGCACTCGGTACTATGTTCGTACACATTCACCAAAATAATTGTCAGCTAAATATTCTTCAAATCAATAAAACGAAGGTCAGTTTTTGGAATGTATGTATTTAAAATTGTACTGTTTTAGTCGACGTGACGGTGTAATTTGATTTTGGAGCAATTCATTTTGGAATGAGTAAAGTCAGAATGGTGTACCTTAGCGACATCAGATTAATTATCAATTTTTTTTTTCTTAAATGTGTACGAAAAGAGATAACGTAGTATGAAGATGAAATGGCTGAGCGTATGACTAGATAGATAGGATCGGTGTTGATGGGTCGACCCCAAAATCTGTGATTCAACAGCTCCACTAAGAGACCACTCTCTGTGAAGAAACAAATATGTCAATTATTATTATCACCAAAGATTTTCAGCCATGATGATGATGATGATGATGATGATGATGATTATCATCATCATATTTGGTTTAACGTCCGTTTCACATGCTGGTATGTATTGGGCACCTTTTAAAAATTGACTTCCAAAGTAACCTATCTCTGACCAGGTCTTTATTTATCCCTCTTTCTCTGAAGTCCATTTTCATCACTTCCTCCCGAGTTTTCCTTGGCCTTCTACTGTGAACTGACCCTGCTACCTCAACTGTTCTACAGCTACTACTACAACCCACATCTACTATTACTAACTCCAGAACTCTCATCCATTCTCTAGACATGGCTATACCAGCAGAGTCTCTTGTTCTGCACACATCTCCCTATACTGTCCAGATTTAATATTCTAAGGTCATCAAAACTAAGCCTGTCTGTAAGACTGCCATTACACACCCATTGTGTTATTCTCATGTCGTTTATCTCAATACAACGCATGCCCTCAACTCTCACTGGCCAGTATTAAATAAATATCTAACATATAAAGTTATATCATCGGATTTTCAAAGCCGTACCCCAAAACAGCCTTTAAGCTGACAAATCAAACTTTGTTTCAGACGAATCAATTTTCATTTGTTATTGTTGTACTGTGTTATCGGCAATATAAGAACGTGTAGCAACCAAGTTTACCTTTCAGTGCCCAAAATAAAAATGCTTAAACTCGTTTCTGTGCAAACGGCTCAACGCATGCACTCGCCTGAATTGATAAACACATTTTAAGCCAATCAGATGCATTTCTCTGAATTTATAAAATTTACTGTTTTGATCCACCCTTAGTAAATAACAAGCCAGATTTTTCCTTCAAAAAACATGTTGAGCCAAAGTCCACAACAGATCTAACGTCGTCATTTCGCTGTCGGGCGATTGGGAAAGTTAACAATGGTTTTCTCAACTCACGCACACACACACTGTGATCAGCATACTCACTCTGCCACTAACGTACACACAATGAATGAACTATTTCACCCTGTCCGTCTGCTCATCGAAAACAAATGTATACACTTATTGAATCTTCATTTTAATACTTCTAACATTTCCCAATGAACTTTCTACAATGAAAACAAATGAATATTGACTCTTATTAATAACTTTCAATCAAACGAACATTTTATAATTGAGTGGGGAAGTTTTGGTTACGATTTTTCAGACCCGTGGATAATTCACAGCCCTTCAATTATCGACACTGGCTTCCTCGATACCTCAGCTAATGAATCCCCCTTGTTCTGCAAGGACTCTCAAAATATGAACCACCACTCTGTTTGCCTATCTATGTAGACTTTCATTTTTAACATATATAAAATGCTTTTGTATTCATTATTTTGTTTGTGTTTATAATATATCATTTCTCTTGCTCTCTCATATTTGAATATTGCCTGAAACAGTTTTCTTAAAATGCTTCTTTAAAACTCTGCTCTCTCAAAAATATTCCCCCCTCCCAAAATAAAAACAAGAACCGTAAAAAGGGTATCTTCAAAAAATGTACACAACTACAATTTATTTTAAAAATAACTTAGTCCGGCCCAGACGACTGCTAATATTAAACATTTTTTAATAATCAGCTAAAAATAAAAATGAGCGTTTTAAATTGAAGAATATAATAGGAGTTATCTGCCTTAAGTTAAAAAATGTACAAACAAATAAAAATTAAAAACTAAGCTGACTCAATTGCCCCTCGGGCAACGTCGCGGTAGGTACAGCTCGTATTCAATACAAACTACGAGTTTTCAAATGTCAATATCATAATCAAAGTTTTCTATGCAGGATACGATCTATCATGTGTTGATTGTCTCTAAGTCCCCCTGTCCATCACTACTTTTGTCTAGCTAACTGATTGATCCGGAAGACCAAGAACATTGAAAACCAACCTTGTGTCTAACTCTGCCCTTGTGGGGAGTGAAGTAAATAGGAACTTTGCTACGTGTATGTATGTGTTCATTAGACCTCTTTGTTTTTGATAATTACCCTATCCCTCCCCAATAAGGTGACAGGTTTATTTGCCAGAGATGCAGGCCTACTTTCATAATTTCGAAGGAGGTGTGGTTAATATATACTTACCTGCCACACATATCTTTTTCTTATCGATTAGTTTTGTCTCCCTTTTCTTATCGATTAGTTTTGTCTCCATTATCGATTAGTTTTGTCTCCATTTTCTTATCGATTAGTTTTGTCTCCATTTTCTTATCGATTAGTTTTGTCTCCCTTTTCTTGTCGATTAGTTTTGTCTTCCTTTTTCTTGTCGATTAGCTTTGTCTCCCTTTTCTTGTCGATTAGCTTTGTCTCCCTTTTCTTGTCGATTAGCTTTGTCTCCCTTTTCTTGTCGATTAGCTTTGTCTCCCTTTTCTTGTCGATTAGCTTTGTCTCCCTTTTCTTGTCGATTAGCTTTGTCTCCCTTTTCTTGTCGATTAGCTTTGTCTCCCTTTTCTTGTCGATTAGCTTTGTCTCCCTTTTCTTGTCGATTAGCTTTGTCTCCCTTTTCTTGTCGATTAGATTTGTCTCCCTTTTCTTGTCGATTAGATTTGTCTCCCTTTTCTTGTCGATTAGATTTGTCTCCCTTTTCTTGTCGATTAGTTTTGTCTCCCTTTTCTTGTCGATTAGTTTTGTCTCCCTTTTCTTGTCGATTAGTTTTGTCTCCCTTTTCTTGTCGATTAGTTTTGTCTCCCTTTTCTTGTCGATTAGTTTTGTCTCCCTTTTCTTATCGATTAGTTTTGTCTCCCTTTTCTTATCGATTAGTTTTGTCTTCCTTTTCTTATCGATTAGTTTCGTTTCAATGATTTCCAGTAATGAATAGAAGTTAAATTGCGAAACGATAGCAAGCGGGCGAAGCCTGCTAGTATTAAATAATCAAACAAAAAACTCCAACCAAAGAGTTCTCCAGAGCGCTGCTGAAATTCTCTTTACCTTGAGGGTGAGGGTTAACCCCCTCTCCAGTCATAATTTCAACCTGTTTTTCGTCAAGAGCAACAGCTGTTGTCTTAACTATCACACCTGCCTTCATCTTTTTCTTTTTTCCTTTACGTTTGTTCGTTTATCTTTCTGAATAGTAAATCTTAACTTTGCCCACCTATTCGGCGCCGCTGCCGCCACCAGCCAACGTTTTTCCTTCTGGATTTCTGTTTGTTTTTCTCGGCTACATAACATCCACTAAAGTAACACTTTGTTCTTGAGGTGATATAAAGTTTCGTTTGCCTTTTACCCTGTATTCTTAAAAGGATAATTTCTTAAGGTATGGCTACTAATTATTTACAGTGAAATCGATTTCGGCACTATTCCCAAACACCTTAATTAGTATTGAAAATCAATAGTTATTAAATCATAGAATCATATATTGAATGTTATACTTTATTCATGACTCTCTCTCTATATATATATAGCTTGTATATATGTCGCATTTACTGTCTTAGTAGCTTGTCGTAGACAAATTATTAATAAATGAAATGTCTGTCCCCCACAGCATTGTTTCATTTATTGGCAACAAATCTTAGCTACACCTGACATTCACCAAGAATTAATTCAATTATTCTATTCATATGTTGCTAAGCTTGACGAAATAGAATATCAACTTCTTCAATTCTAATACACATAAAATGGCATCTTTTGCAATCAAAATAAAAACTTGTACAAACAAATTAAACAAGTAGTTATTTAATTAAAAAAAAAAGAAAAAGATCCATTTGAAGCAATCACCTATTTTTTTCAACTCCGGAGTTATTTCATACCAAAATCAGACCGTCAGAGTCTAGGTCATTGTTAAGGTGGATTGTTCTCTGTCAGGCTGAGGTATAGTCCTGTGCAGTTCTAGGAGGTCCACCCTCCCAGGTTTTGCCTTCTCACCCTTTAAGAATGGGGTTAGTTTATTGCTAATCGTCTTAGGAGCACCCCTACCAGGGAATGCTGACGAGGCTAGCCAGGCATTTTTTGTTAATCCAGAATGCTCTTCTTCTAGGGTGCTGGCTTTTCAAATCCCACTTTCTCGACCTTGTGTCACATCTTTCCGCCATGAGAGGGAGATAAATAAGCCTTTTTTTTTCAAAGATCAAATAGTTGCAAGATTTTTTAGACTTAGTGGTCAGAAATTCAGTAAAGGAATAAGAATGAACTTGATATCTCGGTTCTCAAACTGTAGCCATTATAACCTGAGAACTATTTTATTTACCTCCTCTCCGGGAGGTTAAACACAAATCATGGCACTAGGATTATCATGCTCTGGCCTACAAAAAAAGGCCATTGTTGAGGTGATTTGTTCTCTATCCGGCTGAGGTATGGTCCTGTGCAGTTCTAGGAGGTCCACACTTTCAGGTTTTGCCTTCTCACTCTTTAAGAAAGAGTTAGTATATTGCTAATTGCCTAAGGGGCCTCTACCGGGGAATGCCGAAGAGGCTGCCCAACCATTTTTTGGTCAGCCAGAGTGCTCTTCTTCTAGGGTGCTGGCTTTTCAAGTTCCACTTTCCCGACCTTGTGTCACATGTTTCCGCCGTGAGAGGGAGATTAATAAACAAATCAACACTTAACAAATATTAGCTGTTTAAAGTATTTTTGGTAATATTTCGACAAAAAGTCAAAATGGTGGACTTGTAGTGAAAAAGTCAACATCAAAAGAATGGCAAAGTCTATCCATGCATAAATATATTGATTTTATTTACATCACTGACATTAAACAAGGGAAGAGCAAAACAGAAAACTATATCTGTGTTGTAGATGATTTTATTTATTTAATTTTATTTATTTTCCTATGCACATCTCAATAAAACATTGTAGAGGAACAGGCAACATCGAAAGAATGGCAAAGTCTATCCATGTATAAATATATTGATTTTATTACCTCTATCAAGGCCGAGGAGATATATATATATATATATAATTATTTAAAAAAATTTTTTTTATGGAAATCGCTCCAGACAAGGCCTGAAGCCACTTAATGTAAGGAGCTAAAAAGAAAATATTACTTCAAGATCAAATTCCGACCGAGAAAATAGCAATTCTTCCCTCTTTGTCGGAAACATCGTTCATGAAATGTGAAGACTAAAGGACAAAATAAGAGAAGCGAGAGTTACGAGGCTGCCGAAAGTAAACCAAAGGTCCACTTTCTATTCTCTATATTTTCTGTCAAGTTTGTGTACAGCCACATCGCTTGACCAATCATCATCAAACTTGGTCAAACTTAGAACTGATTTAATTTGAGGATAACTTGGTCAAAACTCAGTTACAGAAAAAGGTGAACGTTACACTTTTAGCGATAACTTCGTTTCTGTTCATGGTAGATACTCGAATTTTCCAAATTTGATGTACGAATCTGATGCGCTTTGATAACAGTAAATGCCATGCAAAATTGCAGCCTTATCAGATGAATAGTTTTTGAGTTATCAAAGTTTTCATGGCATAATTTCGGGAATACTTCATACAATATGGAGAAGTAAAACCCAGACAAGACTTTGACCTGTTCTTATGTTGTCAGGTGGAGGTATGCAGTCTCATGACTGACTTATGTTCTTGTTTACGACTTGTTAGAACAACCAAAAGTAAAGAGTTAATAAGAGTTCAAAGTGTCTAGATGAAGAAAGTGTTGTTTTGTCCGTATGTGTGTGGACTTGTGAGTTCGTGAGTTCGTGAGACTGTTTGTATTAGATGTCGCTATGTTTAGTTGTTCATGAGGTGTGTCTTGTGTTGTCTTCCGAGAACCTATGCCCATCAAAATGATGATGTCACTAAAGGATGACATCATCCATTGAACCAAATGAGATGAAGGCTCAGAGCACTGTGGATGACATCATGAGAATTATGACGTCATCAGAATGATGACATCAAGATAACTTGATCCTGTGGATGAATTCATAAAAATGATGATGTTGTTAAAGGATGACGTCATTCATTAAAACAGATGGAGCATGGCCTGAGCTGCGGCCGGCCCGTCGAGAGAGGGGGACAAATAAATGACAGAGATAGTCCAGTCCAGGAGGCGGGCTTCTCTGAGTAAGCGGTCAATAGAATCGTTTACTGTGTTAGGTAGGTAGAATTTGTCGGACAACATCAAGTTATCTTGCCTTGATATATAAGGTAGAACAACTAAACGTTAAGAGTTAATAGGAGTTCAAAGTGTCTGGACGAAGAAAGTGTAGTTTTATCTGTATGTGTGTAGCAATGTGTATATAAGCTGTCGTTATGTTTAGTAGTTCATGACTGTGATTTGTGCTTTCTGCCGAGAGCCTAACGTAGTCGTGTTGTGACTGACAAGGGTTCGTGTGGCAAGTTGAGTTTCTAATTGCTCACTGTGCTTGAATTTTCGCTTATGTAGCCAATACTAGCAGGTGCTCAGCTTCCATAGCGACTATTTCTGATTGGTTAGGATGTTGTAAACACTGATGTATAAAAATATAATGATATATCTTTATTGCCGGTTGGGGTGAGTGAGGAAGGAGGATGCACAGGAATTGACGGAGTCATTTTCTTGAACCCAATCACCAGTCGACTACCAATCTCAATTTTGGATTTGTTTATATAATAATTTGTGACACCCACACATTCACCTGTAATCGAGGGTCGCCGTCGCTGTCAATGTAGCACTCTCCCCCACATCCAAGACGTTTATCAGCAATATGATAGTCTCGTCTGGAGCTAACCTTTGTGGATAGCATAACCGTTACAGGTTGTCTTGAATCAATCGACAATTATTTTATTTCCGACAATCGATCATATTTTGTTTCTTCCGGCTAGGTGCGTGTCTGTATCTAGTACATTTTATTCCTGTTGGGTGAGATTTCTAGTACATCCGGTCCGGATATTCAACAGAAGTCCTGATTTGATAACAAATTGAGATTGATTATTTTGACAGAATGGACTAATCAGTATTAAGTATCTTAACCAATAAAAATCTTACATTGTACACAGACCGTTTTTTGGCTGTTGCTTTTATTGTTGTTGCTACCGCTGAAACAGGGTTTTACAGACTATCAGAGCCAGTCTCTGATTTCTATTTAAACATTGCATTTCGACATCAAATCAACATGCAGTGAAGGAAGATACAATACCACAGCGTATTTAATATGTTAGGTTATCATGGACTAATAATAATACTATTAATATCTCCAGCCAGCCTTCTCCACTCAACCACTTGAATTCATATATAACCAGCAGACAGAACCAAGGAAAAATCAGCACAAGATAATGGCTATTTCTGCATGGCCAGAGTGTGCCTTCGGCAGTGCTGGCTTTTTCCCTCACACTCTGGCTTTCTGCCACATCTTCCTCTGTAGAAAGACAGGTAATCAACAGCTGTTCTCGGTGGTACAATACCGCCGGAGTCAGACTGTTGACTAGGGCAACTCACCAACCACACTCGCGTTCTGCCTTTCCGAAGACCTCTTGCTTTTCAACCTGCCGAACCTCAGTTACGTCCACTTCGAGCAGATGAATGAACGTATCTTATCTTGTTTGCATTCAAGGATCGCTATGATATGCTCTGTCTATTCGCCTGTTTATCACTCATTTTTGTTAGTCTTTCACGCTTTAGTTTGAATCAGTATTTTTGTTGGTTTGTCACGCTTTTTTTTAATTAGTGCATTCGTTGGTTTGTCACTATACTTTGAAATAACGATTTAGCTCAAGTTTTACAAAAAAAATTTTTTTTAAATTCCAGTCTTTTCTGTAAATCGCAATTGACAACATTTGTGTCGATATGGGTCCTTTTCTATAGAAGTACTTAAAAAAAAATTAACATTCAATTTGTTTTTTTGTTTTTTTTTGTTTTTTTTTTACTTGACAATTATAATTATCAGTAATATTAAATATTATTTCCTTTTTGTTAACAAATATGTAAGAGCTAGCAGGAAGGCCTGGGATTGAATAAGGAAGCCTTAATCCTTCTTTTTTGCCATTAACACCGTTTTATTGCTTTTATTCTATGTTATATTTGATTTAATTCAATTTTTGGAGTGGGGTCCAAGGATGTACTCACTGTTAATTGGATCAGAGAGGGTGTAAATAAAATGACATTGATTGAAATAAATTTCTGTAAGATTATAGTTTTCAACCACCTTGTGGCACACTAAGCATTCCTCGGAGATGAATGAGTACACCTGTGTACTTCTACTCCAAGCCCTTAACCTCTTAAAATTTTTACTCTAATTTTGGTACTTCTACAGAATTTGAACCGAACTGTTTTTTTTTGTTTAACCCTAATCTAATCCTAATTTAAGATTTAGGTTTAGTCCTGCAAAAGTCGGTTTGGTTCGGTTCAAATTCTGTAGAAGCACCCTAATTTTTTAAGTTTCTATAATTTTCAAATTGTAAATAAAATAACGTAAAATGTTGTATCTCATTATCTTATGGATGTCAAGCGTGAATGCTCATCCCACGATAATGTTGTCCATTTGATCACACTGAAATATACTTATTCAAGTACCTTGAGTAATGTAGTTTTAGAATGGAGGGGGGGGGGATCTGTCTCCAAAATCCTAGGAGGATTTAGTGAACAGAGAGACGGGAACTACAACTTTATATCCAGGGTGATTGGAAAGAAACTCACTATTAAATGCTCGGGAGGTGACGGTGACGCTGGTTAAGTGGATAACGACATGGATGGACGTTCTGGGTGTGCCAAGTTCGAATCCAGTCGGCCCCATAGTATCACTTTCATTTAGGGATGTTGGCAACCTTCACGTGATCCCTCCTACAAAAATGCCAACAGAATCAAGCTTGTCAACAAAGTTGTCCCATGTTGACTCATACGAATTTACTTTTAGGAGGTGACCGTGATTAAGTGGATAGACGGAACTTCCATGAGCAAAGTTTCTTTCCAAGAACTATCCATCTGTGGAACACAATACTATTGGGCTGCTTCCCAGCTGACTATAGCATGGTCGTTTTCAAGTTCAATGTTAACAAATTCTTGTTGATCTGTCCTCTTAAATAATCTAATTCGGACCAGTTTCGACCATTGTAACCAATCCTAACGTTGTTGTTTCATAGTCCTCCTGACAAACTCATTAACCCTTATCCTTGAATGGCCTCTGGGTCTTGATAAGCGGTGACTCGTAAGTACTTAAAAAAAAAACAGTTTGGCCATAGGGAGGTGGCAGTGGTTAAGTTCCATAGTACCACTTTCACTTAGGGATGTTGGCAACCTTCACGTGGTCCCTCTTGCAAGTATGCCAACAACAGAATCAAGGTGGTCAACAAAGTTGTACCATGTTGACACATACGAATTTACTTATTACGTGCCCGTGATTTATACCTGAAATATAATTCTTACAACAAATGAATATAAGAAAGTCTATAGTATAGGGTTTCATTTAGAATTCAATATGGCCGTCGGCATTCACCACCAACTTCTCAAGCTGCCTGGAAAACGCATCAACTGATTTCACAAAGAACTTCTTTTTTTTTTTAAACTAATGAGTCACCATTTATCAAGGTGAAAAGACCCTCCTTATTTTGTTTTCTGAGCACACTGTCTAATCTGTTCTCCCTCCTCCCCATCTGGATCATACTGCCTGTCTACTACGCCCCCACCCCACTGACCACACTCTCGATTCCGTTATCCCCCCCTCCTCGACCACACTGCCTGTCTACTCTGCCACACCACTTGTCTCCTTCCGGGCATACTACCTGTCTACTTTGTTCTCCCTCCCTACACACCCTGGGTCACATTTCCTGTGTACCTGTCGGGCCACACTGCCTGCCGACACCCCTTTCCCTTCCATCCCTGGGCCATAAGCCTGTCGACTCCGTTCTCCCTCCCTGGGCCAGGCTGGGTATTGACTGCGTTCTCCCTCCCGTCGCTGGACTACACTGCCTGTCGACCCTGTTCTTCCTCTCCTTGGGCCACACTGTTTTCGTTCTCCCTTTGGACAACACTGCCTGCCAATCCTTTTGACTAAGATCGAAGTGTAGTATCTGTTTTTTTTTTTTTTTTTTTTTTTTGTCTGGTGCTTCGAACAGGCGTGTTCAGGCTTGCTGGTTGTTCAACTCGCCCTGGCTGATGTGAGGATCCTGTGAGACAAAGGAACCGCACCAGCATGTGCTTGCATGTGCACGATAGAATTGGTGTCGGTTTGCCTGCACGCCGTGTATCCGACAATTTGGGGTTGGTCCGGGATATTAGCGAGGTAGGCATCAAGAGAGCGCTTAAATTGTTCCACAGCAGCATTTTTTATATCCCGAATACACCTAGGCATGGCATTGAAGAGTTGTGACCCCTGTACAGGTAAGCTCGTTTCAAAAATGGTTCGTATTTTCCCACCAGTTTTTAGCGAGGGAACAATACAGTGCCTCCCGCGGCGTTCATTGTCTCGGGCTTGAATGTGGCCATTAATGTTCGGTACCTTTCCTTCCAATATCTTCCAGATGTAAATTATCCGGTACCTTTCACGTCGTCTTTGCAGCGAGAACATTTTTGTCTTCTTCAGACATGACCAGTAGTTCCGATCAGCTTGAATTTTCCGTAGAAAGGACCACTGAATGGCTTCAAGCTTTTGGATGAGCCTAGGGCTACTTGGGTTCCACAAGACAGAACAGTATTCCAAAACTGGAATGACCAAGGATTTATACAGCGTGACCATTGCACGATATTCTCTGGTTTTAAATGTCCTCAGGATCCAGGCAATGAGGTTCTTGGCTTTTTCCACAACTTTGTTTATTTGATTGCTAAAAAGACAATCACTAGACATAGATACACCGAGGTCCTTTACTTCTTGCTTTATGTTTATCATTTTTCCTGACGGAGTGTGGTATGATATCTCGCTTTTTAGCTGGTCGTTATTACCATAGCGGAGAAGCTCAAATTTCACGTCATTTAGCTCCATGTTATTGTCCTCCGTCCATTTGTAGATCTGATCGAGATCCTTTTGAAACAACACAGCATCCTCGGGAGACCGAACGGATTTTGTGGCCCTTGTATCATCGGCGAATGACCTGACTATTGACATGGCGATATCTTCATCAATGTCCCCAATAAGGATTAGGAAGATTATGGGTCCCAATACACTTCCCTGGGGAACTCCAGAAATGACAGGTTGTGGCTTCGAGGTTGCACCATCAACCATAACTGTTTGGAGGCGATTACTCAGGAAGGATTCGATCCATTTGAAGATGCTTCCACGAATGCCAAGATCAAATATTTTCTGCAGAACTATTTTGTGGTCAACTTTGTCAAAAGCTTTGGCAAAATCTAAGTAGACAACATCTGCATTAGCGCCATCATCAAGAATTGATAGAATGGTGTCAAACTGCTCAAGGAGTTGACTTAAACAAGATCTTCCAGATCTCATCCCATGCTGACTGTCATTGAACAGGTTATTTTCATTCATGTGTCTAACTATGTGTTTCCGTATGACTTTCTCAAAAAGTTTAATGAGGTGGGAGGTCAAAGCTATTGGTCTATAATTGGCAGCCACCGACTTGCTTCCACCTTTGTGAATGGGTGTAATAAGAGAATTCTTTAGTTTGCTTGGAACGACCTCTTCTTCAAGACTTTTCGTCCATAGAAATACGAGAGCATGGATACTGCACCCCATACTAGTGTTGTCTTGGCCTTCGGGTCTTGATTTACGCCGGTCAATGGGTCTGTCCTGTGCAGTTCTGGGAGGTCCACCTTCCCAGGCTTTGTCTCCCCTCTTTGGGGAGAAGTAAGTTTATTGCTTACTGCCTGAGGCGCCTCTATCGGGGAATTCCGACGGGGCTGCCCAGGCAATTTTTAAACCCCACTTTCCCGACCCGACCTTGAGTCACATCTTACTTGTGGGAGTAAGATAAAAACTGGCCTTGTGCCTAACTCCTGGAGAGGAGTAAATCAATACTCACCCTTCTGAACCACGCTCCACATTATCGAAGCGTTAGTATGGGGCATATTAACTCTTAAAAACTGTGGAGAGGAAAAGAGACAAAAGAAAAAAAAGAATAATCTACTTTAAGTGCCGACAGATATAAACCTACGAACGAACCAATCGTCAATGCTTGCTTCACGAGTTAAGTGATGTTCAGCTCCTTCGTACTACGCATGACCCAAATCAGTGAGAGGGGCAGGTGTTTTGAGTCGGATGGCGGTTAGTCAATAGAAAGAGAGGGTGCAGGTGCTTTTTTTCTTTTTCAAGACTTCTCTCTTCATATTAGTTGATATTATTAAATCTTCCATTAACAAGAAATAAAATTTTAAAAAAAGATGTTGATTATTTGGATTATTCAGACGACTGCTCTCATCTTGGATGTTATTGTTACAACGTTTCGGCCAATGTAACCACCGACCTTCTTCAGGTGAGTCTTGTTAAACTCTGGAATCTATACAGACCTGTGGCGTAACGGATACAAGTGCTAAGTAATAATCAGTTCTAAGTAACAGTCTCCTGGAGGTTGAAGGTTCAATCCTCAGTGCCGGTGACACTAAGAATACAATTACGAATTACTTAAAACTTCTACCCGGAAGTGGATTAAATAAACGGTTCCGTTCGAAATTTCGTACAGATTCCTGAGTTCGACAAGGTGCACCTGAAGAAGATGGGAGGTTATATCGGCTAAAACGTTGTGAGAATAACATCCAAGATGAGAACAGTAGTCCGAATAATACAAATTATCAATGCCCGTCTAAAAATTCCGAAACAGATGTTGAATATCTCAACTGTTTTTTTTGTTTTGTTTTATTTACATTTATGCGATTTTGTTTCTCTCGTTTTCTATCAACAATGCAAGGAAATTAAACTTGTCTGTTGTGGAAATGCTAAACGCCGGATAATGAGCTAGAAAAATACTTTTCCATTTTATTTTGCTTCCCAACCGACTACAGTATGATGGTC
Source organism: Sepiola atlantica (assembly GCA_963556195.1). Classification (NCBI taxonomy): domain Eukaryota; kingdom Metazoa; phylum Mollusca; class Cephalopoda; order Sepiida; family Sepiolidae; genus Sepiola; species Sepiola atlantica. Next base: position 32,499,961 of record OY744532.1, on the reverse strand, counting down.
GTCTTCGAGTCTAATGTGAATAAACACTAGTTGAGCCGTCCTCTTGGATAATCAATTCCTCTTAAATAATCTTCTATCCATTCTACTCATTGTTTCCAATCATCTCGTAGTAGCGTCACCGGCCAACTGACAATCTCTTTAACCCTTATCTTTAAGTGGCCTCCTGGTCTTGATAAATGGTGACCCATTAGTAAAAATACAACAACAAATATCTAACTTTATAAAGATAAAGATATATTTAATCTCTTATGTTAAAACTGAGTTAATCAACGTTTGTTTCCTTAAGGCTTTATTCTATGTATTTTATTCATACGAAATACATATTAACATTTTACTTGATAGTTGAGATTGAGTTCACCATATATGTTGTACACTCTCGCTCTTATTCTATTAAACAGAAAGTTTGGAATAATCTATTATAAACGGAGAATATCATCACAATTATTAATACCATGGTAACTTTTAATGCCGCAAAAACAAAGCTACTTTCCTTCAATAACTACAAGAAACCTCTTCAACCACCGATTGTCATGGCAAGTAACACCCGACCTGAGAGTTCATCATTCAAACTCTTCGGCCTAACTTTCACAGATAACATAGATTGGAATAAATACATTGAAGACATTGCCAGGGCTGCTGCAAAGAAGGTGGGCTCCCTCTACCGTGCTAGTAAACTTCTCACACCTGACATTATCCTATATCTCTACAAAGCCACCATCCGCCTATGCATGGAGTATTGTTGCCACATCTGGGCTGGGACGTCATCCATTAGTCTCTCCCTCTTAGACAAGGTCCAAAAAAGAGTCGTCAACTTAGTAGGTCCCTCACTATCCACCAAGCTCCAGCCTCTGTCCCATCGCTGCAATGTTGCTTCCTTGTGCCTGTTTTACAAGTACTAAAATGGATTGTACTCTGATGAACTTGCTGCTCTGGTGCCCCCATGACGTAAATTCACTAGACCAACCCAACAATCTGCCAAATCCCATCCATTCACTGTGGAGGTCCTCAGATGCCAAAGGGCTTTCTACTTAAAAAGCTTCTTTCCTTGTGCTGCTGGACTCTGGAACTCCCTCTCTGCTCTCTGTTTTCCTGATGGTACTGACATGCAGAAATTTAAAACTAATGTAAACAGACATCTCGCTGCACAGCTCCCAATGAAGTTTACCCCTCCCCCCCAACTATTATAATTTTGGATTTTGTCTTTTTATTTTAAAAATATTTCACTGGCTTTGCCAACTCACTTTTCCTTTTTCAAGCAATCTAATCAGCGTTGAATGGGTGACCCAACTGGTCATATAGTTTTTAGTATTGACACATTTCGCGACTGGATAACTTTGTCAGCTCCTTCAATTTCTCGTAAATGGACTACTATTTATAACTTGGAGTAATCCTCGGTCAACCCTCTGAATGTCTTTCCTGATTATGTTTTTCAATTTGTATGACCTGGATGGATTGTATAGATTCAACAAAAAGTATGTTTTTGGGTTGATATATTTGATGTTATGTATTTTTATGTATTTGTGTATATAATTTTATATATTTTCAAAGCTTAATTTTATTACCTGTAGTAGTATAACTGCGGTAATGGTCTTCTGAAGAGAAGAATTATCTTTGAAAACTCATGAGCTAAGGACTTAAGGATACTTTGCTTGAACTTTGAATTTTAATAAAATTTGATTGATACCTTATTTTATTACTTCATTTTATATTATAATATTAATGCTCTATCCAGTATATTGAGCTTCAGTTTTTATCCGGATGTTTCACTAATTATAAGATATTAGTTGACGCTTATATCTTTTGTTGGATTGCTTCATATATATATATATATATATATATATATATATATATATATACATACACCCTAGTGTACACCCTCCATCAAAAATGACAGGGAAAAAAAATTATGCCTCCCCAGTGTTCGCACCCACTATTTATTTAGTTATATTACTAAAATATTTTTATAAAATCATAGAATTACGTCAGTAATTTAATTTTTCATACATAAATTATCATAAAAAACAACAACAACCCACTGTTAACTTTTTATTATAGTGAAGGATTTCTTTCTGAATTCATTTAAGGCGACGGATTAAGTCTGAGGTGGTAGTCTGACATACTATTGGCTTTTTCACTTCCTTTCATCACTTGAAATGGTTTCGTCCAGAGGCTAGACAAAAGCACATGTTTTACTCGCTGACTTCGGCGCGACGGGATGAAAATACATATATTAATTTATATATACTATTAGTAATAAAGATTTGGTATCTGTCTGAAATCGAAACTATACTATTACTATCTTCCAATGCTTAATTCATCGGCGTGGGAGGTAGTGTAGTATATGTTCTGTTGTTATGAGACCATCCTCCCAGGCGTTACCTCCTGCTTCTTTTTAGGTGGACGTTAGTGTCGGTTCTCTTGTGATGACACCATCCTCACAGGCATGGCTTCCTCTATTTTTTTGCAGGGCAGTGTTATATCTGTTCTGTTATGATACGATCATCCCAGGTATTACTTCCCCGTTTCGGGAGGGGTAGTATAATATATGTGCCTTTGTCGTATATACTAGCAAAAATAAAAATATGCGACCAGAGGAAGCATACTTTGGTGCTATTTTACTTATAGGTCGATCAAGTTAATTGTGTTCATGTAAAAGCATTATTTTGTACTTACTCAGTCATATTTTATCTCTCACGCCCCGAAAAAGAATTTTAAAATATCAAGCAGAACTTTAATTAGAACGATTTTTCCATTTCGATGTTCAACCTGTATTTGTGCCCGAGCTGACATTTTGGGCTGTGAGCGGTCGGTAGAATAGACAAGGGGACACTTATCTGCCCTTAGTAAGCTAACCGGCCACTAACCGGCCACTCCGAAAATCGCAGACTAGCCATTTCATATAACTCTTATGGAAATGGAAAAATCGTTCTAATTAAAGTTCTGCTTGATATTTTAAAATTCTTTTTCGGGGCGTGAGAGATAAAATATGACTGAGTAAGTACAAAATAATGCTTTTACATGAACACAATTAACTTGATCGACCTATAAGTAAAATAGCACCCATACTTTTACTAGTCTATGTAAATATACAAATAAATAGATAGTGGTCTTTACTATAGAGTGAAGGATATATAATATATATATATATATATATATATATATATATATATATATATATATATATATATATATATATATATATATTATGACAGTGTGTGTGGAGGAGATGAAGAGACTTGAACGTAACAAATACTTTTGAACATCTCGTTATGCTGTTTGTTTTTTTTTTGCTGTTTTCTCTATTTTTGTAAAAAAATATGCTAATAGCGTCAAAACAGTATTTTTCCATATTCTTTTATAAATCCGAATAAAATGTTAATTTCGATTTCACAACCTACACATAAATGTCAGATTTATTTGTTCATTCACAAAAGTGCATTGGTCCTCACGACCTATGCAGACATTCCTTTCGTCTCTTTGCGACTAATTTATTTATTTTTTTCCAAATCGCTCGAGTGGAGCTTGATCACGTGGTCATTGTTTGTGTGCATTCTTCATGCATTTTGGGCATTATTGAACTATAACAAGCTTTGTTCGTTATACGTTTTGTTTTTTCTTTCTTTTTCCTTTCAAGTTTTTTTTTAATGAGTTCTTCTGTTGCTAGCGCAATAGTTTGAGCAAAATAAAGGAGCTGAGTTCAAATCCTCGTGAGTCTATTGTCATTTAAGCGGTAGTATTTTTTGGAAAGTTCTTTATTTTTTCCGACTGGCACAGAGATACACTCTCCTTGATAATCAGTCCTAGGAGGTCCACCCTCCCAGGCTTTACCTTCTCTCTGAGAAGGGGATAGTTTATTGCTAATCACCTGAGGCGCTTCTACCAAGGAATGACGACGGTGCTGCTCAGGTATTTTTTTTGTAGGTCAGAGTGCATTTCACTTTGTGTGCTGGCTTTTCAAAACCTGACCTTGTGTCTAAACTTCAGCGGAGGAGGTAAATAAATTAAAAAAAAATATTGGTGCTTCTATAGTATTGGGACAGGAAATTCTTCATCTCTAATTTAGAAGAGCCGTTGAAAGGGGAGATAATTAAGTGTTTTCTCCATAAATGGATGTTTATTTTCTTATAATTATTAATACGAAATCAAATAAAACTTCAGAGGATACGTTAAAATTAAATACATTATTGATTATAAATAATAATTTTGAATACGAAATCAAATAAAACTTCCATGTATACTTTCAAATAAAATAGATTTATTGAAATAAAATTAAACATGTGAATAGAAGTTTTACACTGGGTACAATTGAGTAATCTGTGAAAATACTTCCCAGGGCAGTTTCCTTTCCAAATTTTTGTCTACATTTCAATTATGTATTTTTTTAGCAATTAGCAAGAGTTAGGAGGGCCTTACTAACCTACTCTTTATCTCATTTTATTTGGTTGCTATATTTTCTTGCTTTTTAGGTGTTTTTAGTCTCCCCACTCCCCATCATTCATACATGTCATATTTTTCTGGTAAATAAAATTCATTAAACGCTGGGGACTTCCTAAGTAGTTAAGCCCATAGAGTAAATGCGGTATTATGGTGAGTGTCTAGTTTAAGAGAAGATTATAGACCAGCACGACCAATCCCGGCATTTGTTGGCTTTGTGTTATAAAATTTGTTATCTAAATTTTATAGCAAATACATACTGTAAGTCGGAAGGTATAAGGCCTGACTCCTAGAATTCCAAAAATTTCGACTCCTTATTTTGTTGAGGATAGGACATTATCAAAAGAAAGAATAACAATGTCTATCCATACAAAATAATTAATTCTTATTGACAACTTGTTAAGACAACGAAAGGTAAAGAGTTTGTAGAATACGAAAGTTCAGAGAGTCCCAAGAGCTTTCAGGTAAAGTAAGATTTCCTATTTACTTGCCTCCCAACAGGGGCAAAGTTAGACACAAGGTCGGTTTTTTATGTGGGGAAAATCCAGCTCCCCCAAAAGGGGCACTCTGGATTGGAACAAAAATAAAAATTGACTCAGTCTAGAAGGACTTCTCTTTCACTGACCGAGGACAAAATAGACTAAGTGTAGCATCAGAACAGATACTACACTTTGTTCGTAGCCAAAAGTCCTAATGTTTGAGGCAAAAGAAGAGTTGTTTTATCTGTAAGGATAAATTGAGTACACATTTTTGTTTCTGCTGGTGCTTGCGTTTACATGTAAGTGGAGTAGAAAGTGGACCTTGGGTTTACTTTCGGCAACTTTAACCCTAACCCTTATTTTGTCCTTTAGTCCTAACATTTCATGAGTGATGTTTCTGACAAAGGGGGACGAATTGCTGTCTTCTGAGTCGGAATCTATCCATCTAACACTTATCATTGGCTAGTTTTTGACCTTGAAGTAGTATTTTCATTTTTTATTAATTTTTGCTTCTTACATCAAGTGCCTTTATGCCTTGTCTGGAGCGATTTCTATTAAAAAAAAAAAATGGGATAGGCATGAAGATGCGTGTTTATATTAGCGTGCTGCCTGTTTTGTTAGTGAAAGAGTGTGTGTACGAACTGTGTTTATGTGTTCGGTGAGTGGTGTGCGTGTGCTTCATTAGGCGTACAAAAGTTTGTGTGTCGAGGGCCTTTGGCCAAAAGGGCCTGGGCTGGATCGTGTCATATGCAGTGTGTTGTCTGTGAAAGAAGAGAAATAAAGCTGTGTATTTGTAGTATGTGCACGGTTTTCGAGACTGAATGTTTCTTGCACTTTGATTGGTTGAAATAAACTTCTGATTTGAGCTTTTGTTAAATTGAGTCGATACGTAAAAACGACATTCACTTCCGCTGCTACTTCAAACAATTTTAAAGTCTTCCAATATTTAGATGGTTGATTCTTCGATGATTTACAAAAAATCCGACTCCGAGCGTTCTTACAACTCTGACGCTTTCCAAAATCTCTGACACCCTCCGACTTTATAATCCTTGAAAATGTGCATTTATGTGTGTGTAAATGGGATAGGCATGAAGATATGTGTATGTAATAGTGTGCCTGTTTTGTTGGTGAGAGAGTGTATGAATAATACGAACTTTAAGTCAAGTGGAGGAACAAATATAAATACACGTGTGTACAGTATGCATTTATTACTGGAACCAAACAAAAAAAAGAAAAATAACATTTCATACTAGAAAAAGCTGCTACTGCTGATATTCAAACAGTGAATGAAGAGCTTAGATATACATATACATGAAATAAGCACTTACATCAGTATACGTTAAAGCCTTACGACTTAGATTGCTTCTGCTGCTTCCTTCAATGCCTCACACATACACAAACCTGTAATAAACATATACATTACTTTATCATTAATGTCACACAGTTTCTGCTGATACTTTGAAATTAGCAATGCCTTGTTGGTTTGGTGAGTCGGAATTCTACATAGTGCTCATGGAGGTTGTGCCTCAGGATTGTCTGGTCTTCATGAAGTCATCCTTATTGGTTACAGCTATTTGTTAACCTGCAGGATTGCAAGTTTTTACCCCTGACACTGAGAGAAGCAATGCTCAGCGATTGCATGCAAAGTCAGGTTTTGCCCAGAACATACAAATGAATGATGCAGAAGCAACGTTGCCACTCTCACTCCAGAATCCGCGCCTGACACGTATTTGTTAGCCACATGCAGAAGCAGAGACGACCAGAGGACGGCGGATATTGATTCTGACTCCTGGATTTTCACCTGAGCCTTGTTAGCCAGGTCGCAGGCCTAATAAAAAATACAACTTCAAGATCAAAAACCAGCCAATGATAAGTGTTAGATGGATAGATTCTGACCCAGAAAACAGCAATTCTTTCCCCTTTGTCAGAAACATCGCTCATGAAATCTGAGGACTAAAGGACAAAATAAGGGAAGAGAGAGTTACGAGGCTACCGAAAGTAAACCCAAGGTCTACTTTCTACTCTCTTTATGGGTCTTCCTGCCAGGAACTGGAGTCCCGGACATCATAGCGCTGATCCTGCCACATTGCCACCGCCCCTAATGTGCTGAGGAAGGGTTAGACTTTAGGGAGGTGCTGCTGCTGCTTCTTTCAAATAAGAAATTATTTATCTCCCTCGCACGACAGGAAGATGTGACACAAGGTCGGGAAAGTGGGATTTGAAAAGCCAGCGCCCTACAGGAAGAGCACTCTGTTCGAACAAAAAATGTCTGTGCAGCCCTGTCGGCATTCCCTGGTAGGGGCACCTCAGGCAATAAACTAACCCCTTCTCAAAGAGTGAGAAGGTAAAACCTGGGAAGGTGGCCCTCCTAGAACTGCACAGGACCATACCCTAGACTGACAGAACAAGCCATCCTCAAAAATGGCATAGACTTTGCTGGTCTGAATTTGGTATAAACTCACCTCGAAGGTTTGAGATGAGAATAGTAGTCTAAATAATACAAAGTACTATCTGTTTTATACTGGGTTAGAGATTGTGAAAAACCTACATAAATGTTAGGTTAGTTTTAGCAGTTTTATTGCTTGTTAGTCCAAATTTACCGCATGACGTAGGTAAGTCCGTTGGTAGTCATAATGTTGAATGATAATAGATTATTTATCACTAGCTGTACCTAACCGGGCGTTGCCCAGGATGAACTGAAGTCATTTTTAGTTAATTTTTATTTATTTACACATAAGGTAGACAACTCCTATTATATTCTTCAATCTAAAATATGACTTATCCTCTTGCTGATTTTTATTTTTAAGTGATTTTTTAAAAATGTTTCATATTAGCACTGGTATTGGATGTGACTTTGAAAATCCGACAAGATAACTTAATATGTGAGATTGGCTTGTCGCAGATGGAGGTTGATATCAGATTGGTTCGTTTAATCATGAATAGTTGAAGTTTGGTTCTATCGGTTGCTGCGAGATGTTTGGTTCTGTCGATCGCCGCTTGATGTTGGGTCTGTCGGTTGCCGCAAGACGTTTGGTCAATTTGCATTTTGGGTCTGTCAGTTGCTGCGAAACGTTTGGTCAATTTGGGTCTGTCGGTTGCCGCAAGACATTTAGGCAATTTGGGTCTGTCGGTCGCCACGAGACGTTGGGTCAAGTTGCATTTTGTTATGAAGTCTGAATAGATAGGGGCACTTAAACATCTTGTTATGATGGTCTAATTAGATTCAATTCTTGTTTACGGAAAAATGAATAAAGAATATTTTAACATAAAATCATCGTCTTCATCTTTATGCATAAATATACCAGTTACCCGAGTGAGTATCTTCAAAAACACTGTTACTTCATGAGAGAAGGACGACAGTATCCATAGGCCCAATGGAGGGGATATGCAACATGGAAACGAAACAACAATTTGTATCAAAGAATTTGTAGAGGTTGTTGAGGTGATGAGAAGCTTTTTGTAGAAAGCCATTTTGTCGTAGCGCACTGCATCTGTATTCATGTGACTGGCCTTGCTTGATAAGAAGAAAAGCGTCACCAGGGTTCAGTTAAAAAGACACACTTCTTTACAATTTATATTAACTTTTATTCAACAGTTTCATCAACACAAAGCATGGGTTTCAAAGAGTTATAGAAACAGGGATATAAAAAAACAGGTTGATTCCGCCGACGTCTATAGAAATGTAATTGAGTTAAAGTCTTTGGTCTTGCCTCTCGTCCAAGTCCTGACGAGAGGCGAGCAAGGATATATGACGTTTTGAAGTCTGACTGCTCTCGGCGCCATCTCCGAAAGCTCTGTCAAATACGATATCATTTGAGTTATATTTTCATCATGGCGACACCGGTACATGGTAGATATCGCCAAAGTTTGATTGATGGGTTTTTCGTCTTTTTGAGTGAAAAAACAAACAAACAAAAAAACAAACAAAACAAATATACAACAACTAACTATTCCAAACGCAATAAAATTTACTTTTCTACTTAATTGAAAGGAGAACATAAAGAAACAGTAATCGATCTTCGGTGATTTCCGGAAACTGGAATCAGCTATCTTGAATGCTGACTGTAACGATATCGTATTTAAACGAAATCTTAAATTGAAAGAAAAACGCTTTCAAAGACTTTAAAGCACACACAAAAAAATATGCAGGTAGGTAGAAAAGTATCTTTTATTGCTTTTGGTAACAGTTATTTGTTGAATGTTCTTTTCACCCCATTTTTTCTTAACTATAATGCACCATTGCCCAATTAGTAATTCATTTGATTGAATTGACAATTCTGACTTAAACTGACAGTGACTCGCAGAGCGAGGTTGAGGGAGATGACCTGCTATATTCTTAAATGTTTGTCATTTTTTTTTTTAATTTAATTTTTTTCTTTACAAATTTGGTGTTATTAACCAAAAAGAACGAATTCATCATTCATTATCCCCCTTCCCTTATTTAATTTTTTTTTTTTTTACATTTATATAGATGGTTTTGTGATTGCAAAGAAAAATGTGATTAATTCCTATTTCAGTCACATAAATTATTTAGAGTGAAATTGGTTTCGGCAGTACTCCCAAAACAACTTCTTTGTATTTTAACTATGTTTTTAAAACAAAAAACAACAACAAAAATCATTAAAGAAAAACAACGTTAAGTTATAGCAAGTTTCACCGTACATGTGAAATGCCGACATGAAAACGAAGTCTGGAAAATATAGTCGCAATATTTATAAACAAATCAAGAATGAGGCTTAAAGGCACATAACTCCTGCTCATAATTTTCTAGTTAAAGGACAGAGAACTATTAAAAAGGATAAAACGCTATTTAATCCCTAAAAATGACAAAATAAAGGTATTCTTTGCTTTTTATTTAATCTTTTTTATAATTTAATGTCATTAACTAGAAAATCCTAAACTTGAGTTATATGTACTAAGCTTCGTCCTGAACTTTTTATGAAGATTGCGACTATATTTTCCAGTCGAGTTTTCATTTCGGCGTCTCACGTGTACGATGAAGTTGGCTATAATTTAGTGTTTTAACGTTATTTTTTTATTTACTAAAACATGATTTAAGTAAAAAAAAAAAAGTTTATGAGTAATGCCATACCGATAAATAATTTAGGTGACTAAAATAGGAATTAGCCTATATTTCCGAATTTTTTTATTCTTAATAATCTTTAACAACGCTATTCAACATTTATTATTTTTTAAAAATATTAATCTAAATTCTCCATTACCTGAATGAGATACTTAGGTGCTGCAAAAAATCATTTAAAATATATTTTGCACACTTAACAATAGTAATTTTGTTTAGTAAAAAAATAAATAAAAATACAATAAATAAAAAATAAAAATAAGGGTTATCTGAACCGCCTGCCACCCCTCGTTGTCTAGCAATGGTAGCATCCCTTACCCCCTCCCCTACAACTTGATTGAAGAAACGTCGTGGACTGACCCAGTCAGTTGTGACCTAGTAAATCCATTTTAATTTCCCCTTCCCCCTCTCTTTCTTCCTCTCTCTCTGGAATTAAGGGGGTGGGATGGAAATTATCCCAAATAATATTATTACTATCTTTATTTTTATTTGTATTATTATCATGGCGATTTCAACGTTGCTTTTACTCCTATGTTATGTTAACATCTAGATTATTCAACTGTAAATGCGCGCAGATACACTTCCAGTTGAGCTTTCTTCTTTTTTTTTCCACGCGCACTTCTTAAAAACACGTTCTTTTCTTTCCTTTTTCTTCTTTATAATCTACACCCCCCCCTTCCCTCCTCTTGGCATTCGGTTATTTTGTGCCCTTCAGCATAAATAAGCACACCAGCACATACTTTAAAAGAAAGGGCGCACGAATTCCGGATTTTTGTCACCTTTAAATAACCCCCACTTCACTTTATAAGTGAATATATCGGAATCTATTTTACTAAAGGACTTATTTTGGACCGGTTTTACTGGAAGACACACCCTGATATTACTTTATTTATATATATATGTATATATATGATAGCAGTATAACATATACTTATGTCAAGTGTGCTACGCAGAAACGTGTTTCGTTCCATCGAAGGAATCCTTCAGGCTAGATATTATTTTGTTATACCCCCTCCCCCCTGTATAAAAGCGAACGCGTTGTGGGAGAAGCAGTGTTTATTTATTTCCCTGTCGTTGAAGAAGGCGACGAGATCGTTTGCTGAATACCGTTGTATTGTTTAGTTCGTAGTATAGTTTGTTAAAAGTGCCTTTTATTATTATTATCATTATTATAATTATATTATTATTATTATTGTTGAATTCGGTGCAGGTGGCTCCGAGACTGTATGTGTGCGCGTGTTAAAAAGAAACAAATAAGTCTGTGTTCAGTTGGTGTTTTCTTTTCCACAAACCTCAAATCATGGCTGGACTAGAAACTGACTCTTTTACCAGGCAAACTTCACTCCGGAGATCTAGGAGGAAACCTAATACTCCATCACAAAGTAAGTTTTTTAAAAATTCATTTACATTTTTTATTTTTACATACCTTTAACTTTATCAGACCTTTATTCATTTTTTTTATTATTAGTCATTTCTTCTTTTTTTTCTTTTTCATTAGGCCTAATCCTTCGCTCCCGGCCTTTGTATTTAAACTGAATCCCGTTAAACTAAATACTGGCACAGGGGTCCTTGCACTTGGATCAGAGTGAAATATTTTTGTTCTCGGCCCTAGGAGAATGCCATTTTCCTAAGTATTACTACCTCATACGGAAGGGCGGGTTATTGACGATCGTGTAAGGCGCCCCTACCGAGGAATGCCGACAAGTCCGTTCTCTGCTATTTTCATACCTTGTGGGAGCTGGCTTTACCCACATTAAACGGCCTTGTGCTACATCTTGCTGCAGTGGGAAGCTCGCATATCCCAGGCATTACCTCCTCCTTTGAAGGAGTGATTGGTTCCTCCTTTGAAGGAGTGATTGGTTTATCGCCGGTCGCCTGAGGCTTCCCTTACTGGGGAATGTCAACGGATCAGGCAAATTTTGCATCAATCCAGTGTTCCTGTTCCCACTATTTGGAATAACTGGACCCCCCCCCCCCCCGCGTTAAAATTTACGTCGTGTCTAACTTGGAGGAGAGGGGGGGTATATATACTGAATTTTAAGCGGAATACCGACTATCGAGTTGTATATCTATGACCCCTTTTTTCGTCTTAACCCCCTCTTCCATACAACAAATGATAACACACTCTTTCCCTCCCAAAAGAGACCCCCCATACATTCGTTTGCCATATACGAGGCTTTCAACTATCTTTTTAGAAATCAATTTAACTGCAATTCAGGCGTAAAATCCGTAAAATCGGTACTGTATCAACAAGGATTATTGTCATTTGTTTAGAATATGAGAAATAAATGCCTGATCTCTGTTTAAATTGATAAACATTTTCATCTCTTCGCTAAAGAATGGCTGTGCCCCCCCCCCCCCTCAATTTAGTGTAGTTGGCGCCGTTTTAATAATGTCAGTCACCGGAGCTGACAAAAAAGACCGGCTTTCACTTTTTGTCAGAACGAAACGAAAATAAAGTATTTTAAATCTATTTCCTCACAAAAGCCGATTAATAAAATCAATGGTTGTATTAAATAATTGAGCTTTAATGTGGCTGCAATTGAAACATTATATTAACCAAATTAATAATTACGGTATTGTTTAGTCATTTAAATTATTAATTGAACCAAATTGTTATAAAATTATAACTAATTTGATTAAGATAATGTTGTTTCAATGACAGTCATCTTAAAGCTGAAATCTTCAATATAACCAAATCAAGTAATTATATATATTAAAAAAACGCTGTTTCTACGCGTCATTGCCCGGGAGTCTCTGTACTTTCATTTTTTTGTTAGGCTTAAAAATTTTTTTTTTTTTTTTTACAAAATTAAAAAAAAGCATTTTGACAGTTTAATTTTATTATGGCGATGTTTAGTTATTAAATTATTACTTGAAATGCATTGATCTAAAATTATTTACTTGCCTCCCCATGAGGCCAGAGTAAGAAACATTTTAATGTGCAGAAAATCCTGCTCCCCCCCAAATAAGTATTCTGAATTGAGACAAAAAAAAATAAAAGTTGCCTCGGTCTAAAAGGACTTCTTCACTGACTGAGGACAGAACATATACCACTTCTTGCTCCTAGCTAAAAGGCTTAATTTCTATAAAATGAATGGCTTCCAACGCATTCAATCTTTTCATCAAATGAGGATTTAAGAATGCTGAAGACAGTTTCTAGTCGGCGATTTAAATTCTTTCACTTCTAAAGCGTCATAAAATTATTAGTTTTATTATTATTAACTAAATTTCTTTTCTCTTAACTAAAGATCAAAATGGCGGACTTTGTTTACGAAAGAAATAAAAGTGCATTCTGGTGGATTTGATTTTTTTTTATATTCTAAAACTTGTTATACTATTCCATTTTTGATTGAGATTAATAATCGTAAATAAAAAATGTATGTCACGTAGAGGCGAGAAGCACGCACAGACCCCAGAGAAATCGTCACATAATTTTATTAATATAGATATAAAGAATATTTATTTTTATTAAATGCTCTTATTGGCGTCTCGACTGACGATAAGAAAACCAGTTCTTCTCATATATTTTATCTAGAAATCTTAGATCTACAAAAAAAAGAAGCTAAACAAATGGCTACTTCTAACAGTTGCTTTTATCAACATTTACAAATACGATTTACGAATTATCAATTAGTTAGATTGAAAAAAATACAAAAAAATGGTTTGTTTGTAGTTTTATTTCTTTACTAAGAAGGGCTATCTGACCTTGTCCAGGATTAAATTAGAAACCCTGTCCTTTTATATAAATAGAGATGTGTCCGTCAGTCACAATTTTTTTTAAGAATTGCGAAATTTATTTCATTTTAAAGTAACAGATCTTAACTATATGAAATGGAGAATATTGCATTAATAGTAAATAACTAAATAATAAATTCCCAACAAATAAAGCGGATGCTATGATCGGAAATCGAAACCTTGAGACTTTCAAGACGAAAAAAGTATTAAAACGTTTCTGACGGCGATCTCATTTACCAGATATTTCATTTAAAACTTTCTACATTTAGACTTTGAAGTGAATTAAAATAAGGTGACATTTTTAGTTTTAGGCTGGAAACCTAGTTCAACATGAAAAATAACTTCACGAAGAAAAAAATAAAATAAAAATGACACGGAGCAAAAAATAATGCAGACTTTGAAATATTAAAATCAAAACAACTTCTGTGGTGCTTATCCAGATGAGGGAACATATGAAAAACGCAGTTACACAGGTGAAAATCGCAGTTCCAAATAAAACGAAATTTTAAAAATCTTAATTAAAAAAATATATAATTACGAAATTACATCCACCAGAATGCATTTCGGTTTCTTCTTAAACAAGTAAGCCATCTTGATCTTTTATTAGCCTAATGGTTGAAAAATAAAAAGAATAAATTACTCTGTGACCCTTGGAAAGTTGAAAGGAATTTGGAAGCATTCAAATTGTCGAATAGAGAAAGTCATTTAACATGGTTTTAAAATTGTTACCAAATCTTCGTATATAAAAACATTTAAAGTTTTTGAATCTATTTCATCCAATAATTTTATAGAGATTAAAAGATTACCATAAAAGTTAGTTCTATAGAAGGATATGTAAGTTCTAATCTGTCACAATGTGTTAATGTATCTTTGGATGTGAGAACAACATGTAACAAAAGAGAAAGCAAAAACCATAATACAAGGATTGGTTACCTGTAACATGCAGCTATTTATTTATTTTTTAATAACTTTTAATGGCCAATATTTCGGGCAATAAGCCCATGAATGCTAACTAAATTGTTATACAATTAGTTCGAAATGGTGCATCCGAAGAAAGTTGGCGGTTACATCGGCCGAAACGTTGTAAATATATATCAATCAAGATGAAAATAGTAACCCCCAAAAATACAACTAGTATAAAAGCACTTGGCTTAGAAATGTGACTAATGTTATCAATTCTCCAAGTTATGCCAAATATTTGTTGACGAATGTTTCAGTTTTTGAAAATTAATGAAGTTTTTTTATCTTGAACTTTTCAGCTTTAAGATGGTTGTCATTGAAACAATATTATCTAAACTAAATTAGTTCTAGTTTTATAACAATGTGGTTCAATTAATAATTTAATTGAACCACATTCTTACAAAAGTAAAACCAATTTCGTTAAGATAATATTGTTTCAATGGCAGCCATCTTAAAAGCTGAAAAGTTCAAGATAAAAATTTAGGATAAAGTACAAAAACGGGAAACGTCTTTTTAAAATAAAAAAAATAATAAAAAACAAGCACATTTAATAAACCTGAATAAAATTATTGAGCAAGCAACCGTTAAATTGTCTAAATCCTTTTCAAACATACAGAACTACTTTCGGCAAATCTGTTTATTTGAGAGCCCCCCCCCCCCCTCCCGGCCTAGCTCTCCTCGTGACTTGTTTTTTTTCTTTTTAAGATGACATTAATTAAACATTTTGGCACATGTTCGTCTTTTCTCACAGTCCGTTTTTCACAACTTTTTAATGACCAGTTTTTTTTTCTTTTTTCGGTGTACACTTACCTATCAGGCTGCTAGAGAATTCCGGGGTTTTTGGAAAAAAAATTCAAATATTTTACATTTTAGGAGCGGGGATCAGTTTCCAATGTTAATTCAACGTAGACTGATCCCCCACTTTTTGACCATCTCAATTTTTTTTAAAGTCTTTTTCGGTGTACAATTACCTATCATGTCAGTAGAGAATTCCGGAGTTTTTGGAAAGAAATTTCAGAAATTTTAGATTTTAAGACGGGGGATCAGTTTTCAATGTAAATTCAACGTAGACTGATCCCCCTCTTTTTGACCATCTCAAATTTTAAAAATTATTCTTCTGCTTACAATAACCTATCATGTCGCGAGAGAATTCCGGAGTTTTGGGAAAAAAATTAACAAAATTTACATTTTAAGACGGGGGATCAGTCTTCTTCGTCTTTTCCCACAGTCCGTTTTTCACAACTTTTTAGGTCTTAAAATCTCAATTTTTTAAAATTTCTTTCCAAAAATCCCGAAATTCTCTCGCGACATGATAGGTTATTGTAAGCAGAAGAATAATTTTTAAAATTTGAGATGGTCAAAAAGAGGGGGATCAGTCTACGTTGAATTTACATTGAAAACTGATCCCCCGTCTTAAAATCTAAAATTTCTGAAATTTCTTTCCAAAAACTCCGGAATTCTCTACTGACATGATAGGTAATTGTACACCGAAAAAGACTTTAAAAAAAATTGAGATGGTCAAAAAGTGGGGGATCAGTCTACGTTGAATTAACATTGGAAACTGATCCCCGCTCCTAAAATGTAAAATATTTGAATTTTTTTTCCAAAAACCCCGGAATTCTCTAGCAGCCTGATAGGTAAGTGTACACCGAAAAAAGAAAAAAAAACTGGTCATTAAAAAGTTGTGAAAAACGGACTGTGAGAAAAGACGAACATGTGCCAACATTTTAAATGAAGTAAGCGTACCTTTATCGCACTGCCCCTTTCTTTGTTACTTTTAACATACCCAATCGTATAGTACCCGTCAAAAATACTAGCATTAAGTTCTAGTGGCATTTATTGATGAATCTGCTCTTAGGATCAGCAAAATATTTGTGCACTCTAAAAGTGTTATTGTTACACATGCAATGCATATCGATTTTAAGAATAGTTAACAGAAAAAAAGGGGTTAAAGAAACAAATAATGTTACCAAAGGCAATGAAAGTTACTTTTCTACCTACCTGCCTATTTTTTTGTATATGTTTTAAAGTATTTTAAAGCGTTTTTTATTTTTTTATATAAATCAAAGTTCGGTCAAATATGTTACGTTAGAATAATAATAAAAAAAGATGACTGACAGACGTTCGGCGACTGGTCTCCAAAGTTTGATAATTTTTTGTTGTTGTTTGTACTTTTCAATTAGGTAGAAAAGTAAATTTTAAGGCGTTTGGAACAGGTATGTGTTGACTATTTCTTGAAAATTTAGTTAACAGAAAAAAGGGTCTTCGGCAAATTTTGGGAACTGTTTTCGGTCATTTTGAAAAACTAGGTAAAATCTATCGTACTTTTATCGGATTATGAAAATGCAATAAAAAAACATTGAAATACTTTAAAGCATAAAAAAAAAATAGGCAGGTAGGTAGAAAAGTAACTTTTCTTGCCTTTGGTACAGTTATTTGTTGCCTATTTGTTTCTTTCACCCTATTTTTTTTCTGTTAACTATTCTTGAAAATCGACTAATGCACACACTGCATAATTTATTTTTAGTTATTTTTATTGTATGTGTACTGTATTGTCCACACACACACATTATATATGTTATTAGGTTATTCGGAAAAGTAACCCAGCCCGTATTTATAGGTTTAGCTTTTGTAAGTATGGGTGTCCAGAAAGACAATCTTGGTAAAAATCTAAAATCTAGATCAATGGCATTTAAAAAAAAACAGTAATTGCATAAAGTTAACATAATGGAATAAAAAGTAGATAAAAATGTCTTGGAATTCTTTTTTTTTTTTTTTTTTTTGCATTACAATTCATTTTTAATTAAAAAAAATAACGTCATGGACATATTTCTTGAAAATTTGTATGTGTTCAAACAAATGAATTATTTTATTTATTAAGTGCTGAAAAAATAAGTAAATAAAATTAATTTTATGCGATTTTCAAATTTGTTTTTGTCCCAAAATTTATGTATTTTTTCTGTGTTTACAAATAATTTATTTTTTAAAACTTAATACAAACGGATTGCCGTAAAAAAATAATTTTCATTCGGCGACGCCAAAGAAATTCCTTGATGTCGCTCCACTCACACAGAGCGTCATTCTCACCGAAATTGTCTTTTCGGGCATCCATACTTAAAAAAGCTAAACCTATAAATCTGGGCTGGGCTGAGTGAACAAACGTTTGTTTCCTCAAAGTTTTCCCATGCTTTAATGAAACAAAATACATGCTAAAATAGTCTTCAGTTCTGGGATTCAGTTATGTTTGAAAAAATTCCATTTGAATTAGTTTGTAATTAACTGAACACGTCACCCATTCTTTTGGCTAGGAGCAAAGTGTAATATTAGAACAGATACCACACTTAGTCTTTTCGATCATCGATCAGAGAAGTGGACTCAGGAAATTTAAATTTTTGTTCCAATCCAGAGTGCCCCTTTTGGGGAGCTGGATTTCCCCGCATTAAAAACCGACCTTGTGTCTAACTTTTCCCTTGTGATGGGGGGGGGGGGGTAAACAGGGGACTGGTGGTGGCGATTTAACGGAGAGCTTAATTATACTTTTGCCGTCAAAAATGTCCAGTTGATCTGATTCTTATAAACAAATTCAATAATGACATAAAAACTAATATATTCATAAATGACAGTAGAAGTGTCGGTGATCATGTTCATGTACGTATTTTGAAATAGGCAACCCCTTTATTTTCTGTACCCCGACGGCTGCTACTATGGTAAAACGGTCGGGTACTACTGTGTTGACTTGTTAAACGCTTTCATACATACCATTCCCTTGTCTTCCTTTCTGCAAAACCCCAAATTCCTCACAAAATGACGGGGGGGAGGGGCTAATTTTCTACGCTTATAGCATGCTTTTGAGAAATATACAGTTAGTTATATACCGTCGGCTGAAATTTACATAAACAAACAAAAAACGGCAAAAACACACACACATACACACACACACACATATACATACATACCCACACATATACATACCCACACATATACATACCCACACATATACATACCCACACATATACATACCCACACATATACATACCCACACATATACACATACATATGTGTGTGTGATTCTTTGATGCTACCAAAATATCACAAGGGATAAAAAAAAAATCTCTCTGAAAAAGGTTTCGTGTTTTTCTTAGCCATCGCTACAGACAAGCCACCAACCCGACTCTCAAATTTATGTAAATGCTGACATCTATAATGATATTTTAAGTGAATCAACGTTTTTATTCCTAAAGTGTTTTTTGTTACATTTTGCCGCCATAACACAGTTACCTTCAATATAACCTTTTATTTCTGCTGTAAATACACAAAATACACGCTAAAATATTATTTAGTTCTGGGATGTAGTTATGTTTTTTTTTGGGGGGGGGTCAATCTAAATTGTTCTAATTAGTCATAATATGCAATTAATTAGTCAAGTAGTCCCTCTCTTACCATGTTTCTTTCTATCACTCTCACCCTCTCTCACTGTTGACTCTCCGCTCTTCTGTTGTCTATCATTCTCGCTTTCGTAGAAAAGGGTTTTCTAAATATTACTTTTGACTGTTGATAAACAAACTATGAAACTCAATAGTTCATTATTTACATCAACAAAAGGAAATCGCGTCAGTAATACCATTAGCGAGCGAGAGAGACTAATTTTGGATTATCTTTATTTTTAAACATTTAATTGACTTAGTTTGAATCAGGTAAAGTGAGTTTATAATTTAAACCTAGCTCAATGGGTGACACAACGGGTCACGTTTTTTTCATTTTTAAGTATATATATATATATATATATATATATATATATATATATATATATATATATATATAGTTAGTTTAACATTATTCGATCTTTTTCCTTTATAAAATGCTGTCCAAAAAATTGTTAGTCTTTCTATAGTAAAATAATTCTATGGCTCGAAATAATTAAAGTGAAAATCCTATTGTTTTAATTGATTATTGTGGTATTGAACCCTTTTTGTGTGATTTCCTTGACTACGTCTGTTTAATGAAATATAAAATCTGTTTCTTAAAAAAAATTTTTTTTTTAACAAAATTAAATGCACCATAATACATTTCGGTTTCTTCGTAAACAAGTCAGCTATTTTAATCTTTTTGTTAAGTTGAAAAGAAAAAGAAAAAGAAAGAATGAATTACTTTGTGACCCTTCGAAATTTGAAAGCATTTGCCATTCAAACTATCGAATAGAAAATTATTTAAACTGGCTTTAAAATTCTTAGCAAATCCTCATATATTAAGATTTAAAATTTTGGAGGCTTTTTACATCCAATCATTTTATAGTGATTAAAATTAATTGCCAATGTAAAGCAATTAATTTTATAACAATTTGGTTCAATTAATAATTTAATGACCAAACGATACCGTAATAGTTAAATTTAACTTTCAAAATTCCACCCTTTTTTTAAAAACCGATAATTTGGTAAAAAAAAAAAAAAATGGCATATTAAAAAGAAAAGAAAGAAAAACACGATACTTCTCCGTGGTTACACCTGGATTGAATATGGATATCATAAAAAAAATAGCAAGAAACCTTTATGATGTACTTACTTGTAATGGAAAATAAATACCGTTTACCAAAAATTACGGAAATTCATCCAGTAGTTTTGCTTTTATAAAATTTAACTTTTAGCCGTACGCGCAATATCGTCGCCAATATCATGGTATTCAAGGGAGATAATTCTTTTTTCTCGCGTTTAAACAAAAAAAAAGAAGCTGATTTCTCTCCCAAGTTTGAATTATCTCCCTTGATTTTCATAATGATGCCAATAATGGCGGCGATATTCCGTGTACAGCTAAAAGTTGAATTTATTTTATAAAAACAAAACTACTGAATGAATTTCCGTAATTTGTGGTGAACAGTATTTATTTTCCCTCACAAGTACATCATAAAGGTTTCTTGCTATTTAAACATTTTTTTTACATCAATCTTCAATCTAGGTGTAACCCTGGAGAAGCACCTAAAAAACGAAACAAGAATGAAGGTAAAAACTACCGGGCAACGGCAGTTAGGTAGAATTAGTCGTTTATAAATCACTAACAGGAATTTGAAAATACTGATGAACATGAATCAATAAGCAGAAATATAATAGATAGACACGGGATAATCTTAAAAAAAAAAAGAATATTAAAATGACATTTTATGTTAAATATGAAAATGCCTAAATGAAATATATTTTTTTATCCCATTGTAATCTGGAAATTACTTTGTTTTCACATTTAAAAAAATTCTTTAACATTTGAATATACAATGGCATTACGTAATGATTTCATTTTCAGACAGTGACACACACACACACACACACTAGAAGGCAGCTCGACATTGTCCGGGAGAGTTGGAATAACCTGTCTATTATACCAAAGCTGAGTTAATCAATGTTTACCTAAGGCTTTTTTTCCCTATATATTTTAATCTCACAAAATATGTGTAGTTTTGAGATTGAGTTATGTTTGAAAGCAATTCCATTTTAACTCTTCTAATTAGTAGTAATTTGCAATTAACTCACCAAGTGACCCATCTCTTAAGTTTGCCTATCAGTCTCTGCTTCTCTGTTTGACCCACCCCCACTCTTATTTTATATGTTGGCTATCACTCTCATTTCCATCAGTCTCTCTCGTATATACAGTCAAAGTTAATGGAACTAACTATAAAACACTAGATTGGAAATGCCCATTATAAATAAAAGGAAATATCACTATTGTAGTAACCGTAGCTGGAGAGAGATGAGATATAGTTAGCAGAAAGAGATTAATTTTGGATTTTGTCTTCATATTAAAAAAAAAAATCAACTGGCTTTGCAAACTCACTTTTTCCTGATTTTAATAATTTAACCCAGTTACTGACTCGAGGGGGTCACCTTTTTATGGTATGTATGTATATATTCATTCACAAACTACTTTTGGTTTTGGAGATAGACCCCCATAACCATATATTCTATAACTACATTACCCAAGGTACTTGGATAAGTGTATTTGATTTTGATCAAGGGTTGGAGCATAGTATTATTGTACGTGCTTTACAGCCATAAAAAGGAAATATGTTTTACTTTATTTTATTTATGACTAGCAGGGTTACCCGGCGTTGCACATGGGCCACTAAAAACAAAATAGAAGAGGTTAAGAAGTGTAACATATTTCTATCAAACATCCTATCTCTCTACCTCTCTCTATCTATCCTATCTTTCTCTCTTCGCCCCCTTCCTCGTTTTCCCGCTCCATCTTTCCAACCACCTCTTTCTCCTCCGCCTATGTAGAGTGAAAAAATAAAATTGAGTAGGCTTCTAGAGCACTACTGAAACCAGTCTTTCCGAGTTTTTTTTGCCCCCCCCCCTCCCTATGAAGAGAAATGATGTTGATAATGACAATAATTTGACGAGAACGTTAAGAAACTGTAAATAAGATCCGGTGTTAGGCTAATAATTTTGAAATGAGTTGGCATTTTCTTTCCAAATTAGTACATAATGATTGAAAATGCCGGAAAAACCAGCCTACCTTCCTAAATTTTAGATATTCATCTGGGGCAACCCAGATCAAGAAAATACCAACTTTGTGGGTGTTTGTTTTGTTGTTTTTTTAGTTTTAGCCGGACATACACACATACAACTGCTCGTTATATCATCGATAATAATTTCAAAATCATAAAAATTAAAAAATAAGAATAGAACTCTAATAATGAGGAGTTAAGGACGCGGAGCAGGAGGGCATAGAGGTCCGCATTTATTCTGAGAAACGCCTGGTGTGCCTTGAGGGGTTTTAAGACAATAAATTTACTGAAATGTATTTCAATAAAGATCACTTTATACTTAAACCCCTCCCACCCAATCAATGCTGAGTAGATGCTTGGAACCCACCCCCAAAATTGAATTTAATAAGACGTAAACAACAAGGATAAAAAAGGTAATGTTGTCATGGGGTGGGTGAAAAGGGACATAGTCCATCATGCATTTCTGGGTAACGCCAGGTAGCCTTGCTAGTTACATCACAAACAGTATAGTAAAGAAATTTTTCTCAATAAACAGGATGAGTCTGAACTATCGGGTGACCTCCACACGGATATTTGGTTTAAGTGGATCATTGTTGGAGAACAAGACTAACTCTCTTCACCAGGCAAGTCATGTCAATACAGGTTCACGATGTGTGCCAAGTGACAGACTTAACTAGTCATGGGTGTTATTTCAGCGTTTTCTTGTCTTAGACTCGTTGCACTACCAAGGCTTTAGAATGCTGTCTCCCCTGCTATTTTATTTATAGCTGAGGTGTGTGTGTGGGGGTACTAGAAATGTGTTCCTGCCTTTTCCAAGGTTAACGTAATGCAATAGCCTCAGCAGGACTTCTGTATTCGATGGTGAGGCCCCAATTCAGGAACTTTGGGTAGTATGGAGTCATTACTTTGTTGCCGTAGCTCTCAAGTCCATTCTGACTCATTGGAGTTATGGTAACAAACAAAAGGTTTCCTACCAACCATCTGCACTGTTTGATTTTTATGTAAATCAGCGTATGTACACCAAGTCTAATTTTTTGGATTGCGTCATTTCCTCCATGGGTGAGTAGGCCAAGATGACTATCAACTTTTATGGGTTACTAGACAACCCATTACCTGTTGATTTTTACATACTCTATAGTCAGGCTGAGTGTGAAGAGGCTGACCACTTATAAGCGGCATTACGACATAAGTTCTAAATATGGATGGTCAATATTGGAGATGTTGCATTCACTTTCTCACTGATGATCTTGGAAAAGTGGTGAACCCATCTGTTCTGACAATGATGGCCGCAATTGTAGTATTGACTGGACTCAAGGCAACCACTCGAAGGAAGAAAACTTTGAATTCAAATAGGTATCACAAACCAGCCTAGTTTAGAATGCAAAAAATGAGTAAATATAGTGAAATTCTCTTCAATTTCAACTTGCGATATTTTGTTTACTTTTTGGGGGTTATTTTAATACAATTTATATTGAAACAAAATTTGATCTTTTCTCTTTATAAATGTACAATTCTTTTGTCATTAAGTTAGTTTTTTTTTTCCAGGTTACTTCAAGTTAAGTTACTATTTTAAGTGATGAGCAATTTATTTTTAATGTTGGTGTTTTTCAACTTAATACACATGATATTGTTCGTCTCTCTGCATATAAAAAGTCCCATCTTAAAGAAAAAGGGCACCTCATCAATATGGTGGGCTTAAATAGGGTTTTAAGTTGTCTTTCACAAAAGAAATCCAAGTTGAAAAGTTTAGTCAATGAAATACTAAATAAATTTTTGCCCTATTATCAAATGGGCATTTACAGGTGGATGCATGGGCGTCTTAAATCACTATATAAACTTCTCCAAATTGAGGTTGAGAGAGTCCGTTGGCTATCGAGTTTGAGAGATCAACCTCCGTCAATTCCCATGCTTCCTACACCCCACTTTACCACCACCGACAATAAAGATATATCATATTTTCATACCTCAGTGTTTGTCATCATTCTTTAAAGTACAGCAAAAATACAACACTTGTAAATTTTGTGGAAAAAAAAATTAAAATAGTCATCACAAACCAGCCTAGAGTTTAGTGTGAAACTAAGTAAATATAGTGAAATGCACTTCAATTTCAACTCACAATATCTTGTTTACTTTTAGGGTTGTTTTGATGAAATTTTCACTGACAGGCGATTTATTTGTGTACGTGATAAAAAAAAAAAAATAAATAAATAAAAAAAATGGTGTTTTTCAAACTTGGTGTGCACGATATTGTGTGTCTGCATATAAACATAGCCCAATCTTAAAGAAAAAGGGCCACTCATCAATATGGTGGGCTTCATAGGGTTTTAAGTTGTCTTTTACCAAAAATATCCAAATTGAAAACTAGTGAATTACATTTTTTGCCCTATTATCAAATTGCGTTTTGGTCTCTTTTTTTTACATGGTTCAAATCTGAGTTGTATTGATTGATTTAGTATTAAAAAAAATTTAGTTTGATCTCTACGAAAATTTAATGTGTTAGCTGTTGAAATGAATCTTATATGAACAGAGTTGTGCTTCAGTGTTATTGCACGTTTATTTTTTTAAGGAGTGATGGAATTTTGCCCAATGTTTAGGTTGGTTTGCTATAATTATTGTTTTCGTAAGGATTTTATTTTTATTTACCACAAGATGACATTACATTTGTAAGTTGAAATTGAAAGTAATTTCGCTATATTTGTTTTCACACTCTAAACTAGGTTGGTTTGTAATGTCATTATTTGTATGTAAATGGCTGTAAATTATCCAAGAGCATTTAATCTCTGCATAGCCGATTCTATCAGCTACGATGGTATTCCATTTGGCATCTCTGTTTATTATTGGTTAAATTAATAGATGAATTGTAGTCTATATGATGGAAAATCTGCTTTATTGTTGAATGGGAAAATCTTGAATAATAGTTTTGCAATCTGCTTGTACTAAATCATTAAAGTACAGACCAAAGTTAATTCCCGTCTCAAGGCTTGAAAGCAAAAAGTGATCTTTGTAAAATGGATCTGATAGTTTCTATTTGGATTGTTCAGTCTATTGCTCTCATCTTAGGTGTTGTTCTCATAACGTTACGGCTGATATAACCCCCCCCCCCCACCTTAAGGTGTATTTTGACAATGACTGTTATTGATGAATAGTGGAAAAAATGTTCTTGTTCTTTTTTCGCATACACCATCAGCGTTAAACTTTCAAAATCTTTGCTGTGCTTACGAAAACGGAATAGTGTTGAGTAGTTTCCATTTCTGTATTAAATCAGGTCCGTACTGATTTGATATTAAATAACAGCCATTGTCAAAATACACTTTTCCCAATCTGCTTATTATAGTACAGACCAAAGTTAATTACTGTCTCGAAGCTTGAAAACAAAAAGTCATCTTTATAAAATGGATCTGATGAGTCGGAATTTTTGAGATGAGGATTGATAATTTGTATCATTCGGACTACTATTTTCATCTTGGTTTTAATTTTCACATTTACGTTTTAGCCATGTAACTTCCGACCATCTTTTTGAGTTTGAGCACCTCTACAGGAATTTCGAGTGAACCCTTTAAAGATTCACTAGTTTGAAAAGTACCTGAAGAAGATTAAAGGTTGACACAGCTTTGATTCATATGGGAATTATGCATTCTTAAGTAGCTTTGATTCATATATCATATGAGGATCAGACGTTCTTTCTTAGCTTTGCCTGATCCACATGTGAAATATAAAACATTCTCAAAGAGCTTTGATCCATATTTAACATGTGGATCAGACATTCTCGAATAGGTTTGATCCATATTTCTCATGTGGATCAGACATTCTCGAATAGGTTTGATCCATATTTCACATGTGGATCAGACATTCTCGAATAGGTTTGATCCATATTTCACATGTGGATCAGACATTCTCGAAAAGGTTTGATCCACATTTCATATATTAGGATTAGGTATTATTAAATAGGTTTGATTCACATTTCATATATTAGGATTAGGTATTATTAAATAGGTTTGATTCACATTTCATATATTAGGATTAGGTATTATTAAATAGGTTTGATTCACATTTCATATATTAGGATTAGGTATTATTAAATAGGTTTGATTCACATTTCATATATTAGGATAAGGCATTATTAAATAGGTTTGATTCACATTTCATATATCAGGATAAGGCATTATTAAATAGGTTTGATTCACATTTCATATATTAGGATTAGGTATTATTAAATATGTTTGATTCACATTTCATATATTAGGATTAGGTATTAAATAGGTTTGATTCACGTTTCATATATCAGGATAAGGCATTATTAAATAGGTTTGATCCTAATTTCATATATTAGGATTAGGTATTATTAAATAGGTTTGATTCACATTTCATATATTAGGATTAGGTATTATTAAATAGGTTTGATTCACGTTTCATATATTAGGATTAGGTATTATTAAATAGGTTTGATTCACGTTTCATATATTAGGATATGGTATTAAATAGGTTTGATTCACATTTCATATTAGGATTAGGTATTATTAAATAGGTTTGATTCACATTTCATATATTAGGATTAGGTATTATTAAATAGGTTTGATTCACATTTCATATATTAGGATATGGTATTATTAAATAGGTTTGATTCACATTTCATATTAGGATTAGGTATTATTAAATAGGTTTGATTCACGTTTCATATATTAGGATATGGTATTATTAAATAGGTTTGATTCATGTTTCATATATTAGGATATGGTATTATTAAATAGGTTTGATTCACGTTTCATATATTAGGATTAGGTATTATTAAATAGGTTTGATTCACATTTCATATATTAGGATTAGGTATTATTAAATAGGTTTGATTCACGTTTCATATATTAGGATTAGGTATTATTAAATAGGTTTGATTCACGTTTCATATATTAGGATATGGTATTAAATAGGTTTGATTCACATTTCATATTAGGATTAGGTATTATTAAATAGGTTTGATGTACATTTCATATATTAGGATTAGGTATTATTAAATAGGTTTGATTCACGTTTCATATATTAGGATATGGTATTATTAAATAGGTTTGATTCACATTTCATATTAGGATTAGGTATTATTAAATAGGTTTGATTCACGTTTCATATATTAGGATATGGTATTATTAAATAGGTTTGATTCATGTTTCATATATTAGGATATGGTATTATTAAATAGGTTTGATTCACATTTCATATTAGGATTAGGTATTAAATAGGTTTGATTCACATTTCATATATTAGGATTAGGTATTATTAAATAGGTTTGATCCACATTTCATATATTAGGATTAGGTATTATTAAATAGGTTTGATTCACATTTCATATATTAGGATTAGGTATTAAAAATAGGTTTGATTCACATTTCACTGGCAATACTGATTATTTGTTACCCATGAGCATTTGTCGTTACATTTTTGTGGTGCAACAAAATACTATTATTTGTAAATATATTCGCAAAATACTATTGAAACTACCTGGGAGTGTTTTAAAAATACCTGAAAATCCAATTCAGTTAAAAAAAAAAAAAGTAAAGAATAGAATTAAATTATCTTAAATGTAGTTAGTGGTAAAAACCTATTTTTGAGTGTAAAATTTGGCATAACTTTATCATATAAATTTAATGTTCAATGATCACCCACTTCCATCTCACTCAATGACACAAAAAAAATAAATATGATATCCAAAAATTTAACGAAATGGCCTAGAAAAAAAATAAAATAAGCAATTGGTTACATGATCTTCAGAACGCTATGTTGTCTGTGAGTGACCAGTTAAGATTGACTTTATCTGTGAAAGTTATCCTCTACGGTTGCACAACAAATTATTATTTCTATGTGTAAACGTGAAAATAACAGATGAGAATAGTAGTATGAATAAGACAAATAATGTCAAAACTTTTTTTTGGGGGGGGGGGTGTGCTGCTAAGTTGTGGGTTTTTTAGGGTTGTTTTTCTATGGAAATCGCTCCAGAAAAGGCATGAAACCACTTGATGTAAGGAGCTAAAAATAAATTAAAAATTATTAACAATAAGTGTTATATGGATAGATTTCAACCCAGAAAACAGCAATTCTTCCCCCTTTGTCAGAAACATCGCTCATGGAATGTGAGGACTAAAGGACAAAATAAGGGAAGTTTACTGCTAAGTTGTGGGGGTACTGCTATGTCAAGCATTTATAAGAGACATATTTTTCGTAGAATTTGGTATATTCGGACTACTGTTCTCATCTTGGGTGTTTTTATCACAACGTTTCGGACGATGTAACTTCCGACCGTCTTCAGGTTTACTTTGTCAGACTTGGGAATCTTTCTGTCGAACTCGGGAATCTGGACGGAATTTCGAACGGAACCCTTTATTAAATCCACGGGGGTAGCATGCTCTCGTTCCATCTTCCATGACTGTGAAGAAGTCTTTAGTAATTCGCAATTCTTCGTATCCAATTACTGTGAATTACTTTAGACTTCTTCCCAGTCATGGCAGATGGAACGAGAGCATGCTACCCCCGTGGATTTAATAAAAGGGGTTCCGTTCGAAATTCTGCCCAGATTCCAGAGTTCGACAAAGTACACCTGAAAAAGGTCAGAGGTTACATCGGCCGAAACGTTGTGATAAAAACACTCAAGATGAGAACAATAGTCCGAATATACCAAATTCTACGAATTATCAACCCTCATCTAAAAAAAATTCCGAAGCAGACATCTTTTTCACTGTACTTTTCTAGTCATAGAAAAGGTCAAGATTTCAATCCACTTTAATTACAAGTAAAGGAGTGAAAAGAAGATAAGCAGTAATTTATGGATATTAACTCGAAAGAGCCAAGCTAACTATCACTTTTTTAATGTATTAATGAGTCACTGCTTATCAAGGCCCAGAGGCCACTCGAGGATAAGAGTTAATGAGTTTGTCAAGTGAACAGTGAAACATGAGGATTGGTAACGATGGTTGAAGCTGGGCAAGAATTTTATTAAGAGAAAGGCTCAACAAAAATTTGTTTACATTGGAATTGAAAACGACCATGTTGTAGTCAGCTGGGAAGCAGCCCCGTAGTATGGTATTCCACAGACGGTCAGTTCTTGTAACGAAACTTTGCTCATGGAAGTTATGTTTAGTTTTAGGTACAGAGGAAGAAAGGAAAATTATTACAGTGGTGGTAGCTAGACGAGTTCTTGTTGTGAACGTTTTACAAGGGGAACCATAGAATGGAGCTCGGTCGAGCACCTACCATGAAAATAACGATAGAGAAGCCTTAACCATTTCCTCATTCAATGAATGCATCGCACATACACATGTTCTTACATACATCATCTCATGATGAAAAAAGACTTCTTTTCCTCCCCTTGTTTCATAAGGATTTTAATTTTGGTATTCCTAGACCATATATATTCAATAGACATTCTTTTTGTTTTGTTGAGGTTGAGTTATTTAAAATCTAACAGTTATCTTGTGATAATTTAAAAGTTAGACCTAAACAGCATTTAAGCTAACATATAAAATTTTGATTTTGACTAGACAATTTTCATTTTTTATTGTTGTACCATGTTATTGGTATTATAATATACTTTGCTACAGTTTATTTTTTATTTTTTAAGTGATCCTGTCCATGCAACTGGTAATATGGACACATTTTTCACTTATGACCGAAAAATCAAAATCATGGGGAATAACTTATTTTAATTTAAGAATAAATAAAAAGTTGTCTCTCTTACAACTAATTTTTTTCTTTTTTGTATAAGTTTAGAAAATGTGCAAACAAATTAAACTTTAAGAAAACTTAAATGACTTCACTGCATCCCAGGCAACGCCGGTTAGGCAGAATTAGTGTAATCAAAAGCTGTGTTTAAATTCCACATTATTTGCTTTGCTGTCTTTTGCCGATAATGTGTAATCCTCAATCTATTTGACAAGCCCATATTTAGTTTTATTGAAATATTTGTGCTAAACACCCCTCCTGCATCCCAGCTACAATTATCCCCGGGTAAGAAGTTTATACCACTCCCGGCTAGAAGGCGCCAAAGCCACGTGACAAAGCTTATTCTATGTCATCTGCTACTGACTAACCCTTAGGGGAGTGTCTGCAGTCAGTTCCCTTCTGACTAGTTGTCATGTTGTTACATAAGCAATGCAACTGTTCTTCGCAGATGCACGTTATGTATTCAAACCTTGGTATGTTTATAGTTGGCCGTATTTCTCTTTAAAAATCTCTCATTTCTTGATTTTTTTTTCTTGTTTTTTCGTTTGTCACACATCTTGTCTTTCACGGCATAGGAGAGTAAAAAGTTGACCATGAGTTTACTTTTGGCTAGTTTTTGACCTAGAAGTAGTACTTTATATTTAAAAATTTTTTTTTTTATTATTACATCAAGTGGCTTAATGCCTTGTCTGGAACGATTTCCATAAAAAAAATTCTGTCTTAGCATATGTCAGCTATCTGTATTGTCTGGGAAGACAATGGAAGTGGTCTCGAATCTCTACATTACCATCTATGTGCCGAATCTCTGTGCCCCCACCTAAGGTACCCATACATTTATCTGATGTGAATGAAATTTAAACCATATGTATAAGAAACTGATTCAGAGTTTTTCTAACATTTCAACTTCTTTCTATATTAAGGGGGTGCAGTAACACAAAATAAAGTAGTATGGTGTTAAGAGCATTGTGAAAAAGTACATGGTAGTGATCCTCATTCAGTTCCGAGCAACGGCGGGTCTTCCTGCTTGTGTATGTGTAGTTATATATATATATATATACACACACACACACACACACACAATGTTATAAATATTAAATTCTTATCCACACACACATATTTCGTCCTTTTCCAGGAATCATCAGTGTGAAGGATGATTGTTCTGTCGGTCACACGATTCAAAACCCTCAGACCCAAGTCGACTTTTTAACTTTTGTCTGAACGCCTAGGACCATAAAGCCAACACAACAACCATGGTGAAAAGAAGAGCATTAAGGTCTATTTATGTCTATGCAAGCGGGCATATCTAGAAGGCTGTTATCAAGTGTTCAACGACCCGTTAGGTTGGAACTTAGCATTATATATATATATAATATATATATATATATAATATATATATATATTATAAATGAAACAAAGATAAATATTTTATATTTATCTTAGATCCTATCGTGATAAGAGAATACGCGATATAATGAATAGAGCATTAATATAAGAACAAAAAGATGATGAAAACAAAAATTGGATAAATTACAATATTTATTAATTCATCAGATATTCAAGCAAGGAATATAAAGTTTTTTTCTTTAATCTATGGATTTTCAAAGATAAGCTATTTTCATCATATATATATAGTTTCGGAAGTTTCTCAAACATTAAAACTATATTGAAAAAACAAAACAGAAAAAAACACTTTAGTCCCATGTCCCTCGATAGAAAATTACTTGTAAGTTAATTTACTTTTTACAGTCACTATATTAGTTTGTTTACAAGAATTTACGCTAGTCTAACATTATTTAAGGGATCATCAGTTGTTTACCATATATATATATATATATATATATATATATGAAAAAATATATTTTTTTAAATTCTGAGCAACGTCTGGTCTTCCTGCTAGTATTTACTTAACAAATGCACTCACATAAGTAATTACTTGGGGAATTTGCAATGTTATTCTCCCTACCTCTGCCTGGTGTTCGGCTAAGCACATTGGCGATAACCATCAGGAAGAATTCAGCTGAGTTTTCAGGTCCACATGTGATCGGTCTTCGACAGTGGAATCGCACAAGATTAACAATCTTGTGTGACCTTGCTCAGTACCTCCATATGTGGGCTGTCATTGTTTGGGGATGTGGTGCTGATCCGCTTAGAAACCGGCTCAACCCGACCATCATCGTTGCCACAACAAAAACGATAGTTGGAATGTAGTTTAAAGATAAATGTCATTTTGAGTGTAAAAAAAGAATCGGATGCCTTTATTTGTATTTCTTTACCCGTGGTGTCACTGACACGCCCACTCGCAGCGATGATGCATGCCGACAGGTGTGGACATTTAGGATGAATGAATCTTTTTGTGGTAAGCGGCTGATGTAATCTTAAGTAGAGTTTGTAGTTTCAGATAAGACGAAGGAAGATAACACAAGTTTAAAAACGCGGGATTTCAATTTAAAGCTTTTTTTTTTTTTTTCTGCGAGAATAACAGTTTCTTGATCATCATCATCATCATCATAATCATTATAATCATCATATTCAGTTTAACGTCCGTTTTACATGCTGAAATGCATTGGACGGCTTTTAGAAATTGACTTCCAAACTAAATTATCTCTGACCAGGTCTTTATTTATCTCTTTTTTCTCCAGAGTACATTTTTATCACTTCCTCCCATGTTTTCCTTGGCATAACCTGTGAAACAAACTTGCTACCTTAACTGTTCTACAGCTACTAACCCATACCCATTTTTTTCAACGTGGCCATACCATCGAAGTTTCCTGTTCGACACATCTTCCTATATTGTCCAGATTTAATCTTCCTAACTTTATTAATTATAGATTGACTAAACAAAAAAAACACAAAAAAAACTCCATTTTGTTTTGCTGAAACATAAAATGAGTTTATATTCAAAGAGAAGCATCTAGTTTTCATTTTGTTTTTCTTCCTCTTTCTGGGACCATTCTGCTTGAAGTTACTGCTATTCTTAGAGTGACCCCAAGGGACTGGAAGAGAACGTCAGACTTCGCATACGATTTATATGATAAAAGTTTAATACTTTAAGCATGTGTGAACTTTCTTTAACCTAACGTTCAACTGATTTATTAAAACGATTTATCCAATTTCTTGTTTTTGCTGTTCTAAATGTCTAAAATGATTGATTGATATGGCCATGCAATGAGGACATCTGAAGGAAATGCTTATGGAGCCAATGATATATATTATGTGTGGGTGCGTAGTTTAGTAGGAATAAACACAGAGGGTTCAATTACGTTTGTAAAAGCATACATTTATTATGGGTAATACTATACAGGTCCTTGACAATAAGTCTGACAGTGGCTTTGTTGTGGGCTTCGGTATAGTTCTGTTCAGTTCTAGGAGGTCTACCATCCCAGGATTTACCTTCCCTGTGAGAAGGGGGTTAGTTTATTGCTAATTGTCTAAGGTGCCCCTACCGGGGGAATGCTGACTGGGCTGCTCAGGCATTTTTTGTAGCCCAGAGTGTACTTATCCTAATGCGCAGGCTTCCTCAAAACCACACCTGACCTTGTGTCTAACCTCTGCAGAGGAGTTAGACACCATAATTGTAATACTATACAGTGAAAATGTTAAAGTTTAGGAGAGGGTCCAAGGATGAATAGATATAGAGAGTAGCTAAATAATGTTGCGTCGACACGTTATTGTCAAGTACAATACAATATATAGATACCAAGGGAGGATTACTTAACAAGCTTAGAAAGGTACATCTTTCACTCTGATCATAAATAGTCTCTTGTGGGAAAAGGTTCTGCTCATGAGGTCAGCTTCGTAAAACTCCTTTTGAGAGTGGTTTGGAAGCAATAGTTTGTTTGCTTCATAAGAGTTGTTCGAGGACCAGATCAGAACGTGGGTGGAGATCTCTTGTCCAGGAAGGTTTTGACTGTCTCTTATTTCTCAAACAACCTGCTCAAAGTTGGGGCATGCTCATTTATCTTTAGTGGACTCTTTCAAATGAGCCCAGTTGAAAGATCAATATAATTAAAGGGAGATAACTATCGATAAACTACCAACGTTCTGTGGATCTTATCTTGTTTGTTTGTCCCCATGCATACTGAATGAGAGAGATAGGAAGAAATCCTTTATCTTCGTGTCACGGGTTGCCTACTAGACGAGCGTTTAGACCTCTGGGAGTCTAGAATTTTCTATAATTTCCAGCGACATTTGACTTTTGCTAGAAGCTAAGCTGTGGCTGCAATCGTTATTTTAAACCATTT
This sequence comes from Sepiola atlantica, assembly GCA_963556195.1. Classification (NCBI taxonomy): domain Eukaryota; kingdom Metazoa; phylum Mollusca; class Cephalopoda; order Sepiida; family Sepiolidae; genus Sepiola; species Sepiola atlantica. Next base: position 32,465,833 of record OY744532.1, on the reverse strand, counting down.
ATGCTTAAATAGAATAACGCATTTAGTGACTAAAGGTAAAAAAATAAAATCGGCTATTAAACTGTGTATACATTTTATTGGGACACTGTGTGTGTGTATATATATATACATATATAATATATATATATATATATATATGTGTGTGAACATGTTTTAGTAAATACTTTCTATACTTTGTTTACCAACCTCTTCCAACTAAGCTCAATGAAAATCTACTAGTAACAACAGAGCATATATAAGTAAGCAAAGTTCGTTTACATTCTGAAAGCCAAGATTTTATTTTATCTTAAGAAAACATTGTCAAAACAGTCTTTAGTGCATTTAATTTACAAACTTGTTTCGCTCAAAGTAGACCCACCAACATGAGTATGTCAATATTGGTCTACTTTGAGCGAAACGAGTTCGTAAAATTGAAGACTGTCTGTTTTGAAAATGTTTTTGTAAGATAAAATAAAATCTTGGCTTTTGGAATGTAAATAAACTTTACTTACTTATATATATATATATATATATATATATATATATATATATATATGTATATATGACCCCCAACGAGATAGGAACTTACCATGTCCATCTCTATAACAGGCCAGACGATCGTGCAACTGGGGTCTTTTACTGGAGGTGATGTGAATTTTCTAAGACAAGTGATATCATTTAAAACTAGAGGGAAACTTTTCCTGTGATATTAGTTTGATGTTTTTATGTTTTACATACCAAAAGAACCACAATGAACTAATAGATAAATTTAACAATTGACAAATTGCTATAAAGAGACGGATAACTTAGAATAAATAAAGACAAATGCATATTTCAATGGTTGGAATCCTTGCAGAAACATCTCTGCTGACTGATTGTAAATCTTGTCTTCAGTCAGATTCCAAATGTTAGATCTCTAGGTCTGTTATAGGATTGGCTATCAAATTACGTATTGGGAGGTCAGCCTAAATTTAAAAGGAAAGACTAAGTAGTAAGCAGAGATGGATTATTTTTTATTTTATTTTTTTTTTTTTGGAAGAGTGTAGGTTTGGAATTTTGGAATGATTAAGATCCAACATCCACCTTATTCCCCCTCCCACCCCCTCATATTGACTTTTTACACTTTCCCTTTTTTTACTTGATCAAAACTTTCTTTTTTGTCCATCTCTATTTTCTGTTACTTTTACTTTTTAATTACGAATAATTGCAATATAAGTAATTACTTAGATTATTAAGAAATTCCTGGATCATTAAGATGATATTTTTTTAGTAAATATTTCCCTCTCTCTTTCTCTCTCTCTCTCTTTCTCTCTCTCTCTTTCTCTCTTTCTCTCTCTCTCTTTCTCTCTCTCTCTTTCTCTGTCTCTCTTTCTCTGTCTCTCTTTCTCTGTCTCTCTTTCTCTGTCTCTCTTTCTCTCTCTCTCTCTCTCTCTTTCTCTCTCTCTCTTTCTCTCTCTCTCTCTCTTTCTCTCTCTCTTTCTCTCTCTCTTTCTCTCTCTCTCTCTTTCTCTCTCTCTCTCTTTCTCTCTCTCTCTTTCTCTCTCTCTCTCTCTCTTTCTCTCTCTCTCTCTTTCTCTCTCTCTCTCTCTTTCTCTCTCTCTCTCTTTCTCTCTCTCTCTTTCATATATATATCTATATATGATCTATATATATATGATCTATATATATATGATCTATATAATCTATATATATATATATATATCTATATATATCTCTATATATAATCTCTTGTTTTCCTTACTTTTATGCTTTTTTTCCACTTACAACTTTACCTTTGATAGAGGTGATCTGCTGCCTCTTCACCCATCTAGAGATTTCTCCCCTCAGAAAGGGGCATGAAGTACTTTTTCATGTATCTCCAATAAATAAAGAACTATTGGAATGGGGCGTCTGACTTGTTACCATTCTTCCAGATGTATTTCTTTCCTTAAACTTTTTCCAGATCATTTTATTGCTTCCATATTTTTACAGTTTGAATCAAGGTTTCTTTTTAACATATTCGATGTCAAATAGATTTTGAGGCTAACTGTAGAATACCCTCTCTCTCTTTGATATATATATATATATAACAGAAGCTGAACAGAGCCAGATGGCTAAGTCCTTCTATGCTTGTAACCGACGGTACGAATGTTGTACTAATTTTTCTGTACCAAAATAAATATCACACTCTTAATTTTAATTCTAAATTAATCGAGCACTCTGCTGGGATGTTTCCTGCTATATTAGGAAGAAGTTATGTATAATAAATAAATATATATATATATATATATATATATATATATATATATTAAAATCATTTAAATCAATTTTCATAGCAATATATTACTTCTTTCAGAGTATTTATTCAGGTTTGTTCAAAACTTTTGGATGAAGTAACCTTGCACCTCTATAAACCCCCTATCAGAATTATTAAGCTTTAAAAGCTGTAAACTGTTAACAAATTGAGCTTGTGTATTCCTTTTTAAACAGTTTTTTTTTTTAAGATTGAATGTTCAAATGACTCGTTTTTCTCCTGGAATGCTTAGTACCATGGACTTATTCATTTGTCTGGTGCTACCAGATCAGGCTGTCTGAAGATATCGGCTTCCTGGCCCCAAATGCACTGAACATAGATGTTTTGTTTTTTTTTCTCTTTTTTCTCATGTTCTGCAAAATCCCAAACAAAAAACAATCCCCCTCCTCCTCTCCCTACCCCCTCCCTTTCACTCAACCAAACAATAAAAACTTACCAAAATGACCGGATTCAGCATTAAAAAACCCGAAAAGGGTTGATATGCCGTAAAGCAAAACAACCAAACCTTATCATTTGTGTGTGTTCTGGCGTAAAAAAAATTACCTACGAAAGGAAATGGTTGCATCCTTTCAGCTTTTAGAGCTTTAAAAGCTTCATGGTTTATAGAGGACCAAGCTTAAGCTTTCAGCCAAGCCAAATAAATATTACGAAAAAAGGTATCTTTTTCTGAAACTTGTTTTAAATCTATATATAATTACATAATAGCTCTATCTTATTGAACTGTTAAGTTATTGAGCTGATATATTTACTCTGCATAGATGACTCTAAATGAGTTTTCCTACACGAGTTTGAATTAAATTGTTCAATTACTTATATATATATATATATATATATATATATATTATAAAAATGGATTCAATAAAATATTTTAAAAATGTTTTATAAAAGGCAGAAAAACCACCATATGGCTCAACTCCAAAAGAACATATATATATATATATATATATATATATATATATATATATATATATATATAAATATATAATTTTAATTTCTAGATTATGACTATCGTCTTAATATATTTCTTTGTTTTTTGTCCCTTTTCTATTTAGTTATCTTTCTTGCTGATTTATATATTATTTCTCTAATGCTATAATTGTTTTTTTATTCTGTTCTATAAATATATTAAACTTTTATATTACAATACTATGTCTTATTTTATTAGTCATGATTATAATTAATATTATCTATATTATGATGTTCATAGATTAGTACTACTATTCTTACTTTATTCTTTGATTCATTTAGTTATGATGCTATATAATCCATTACATATTGTCACTATTATTGACTTTATCTTCAAATTATTTTAATATTTCATTATTTGAACCTGCACTTTATTTTACTTTATTTTTGTATTTAAAATACTATATATTATTATCATTATTATTGTTATAGTGGTATAAGATTATATAATTAGGTGTTTTGTATCCTATAATAACTTTGATATATATCTCTTTAAAAAGTAGTAAAATTTGATGTTGTTCTTGACTTCTATTTGTGATTTTATGAGGGGTGTTGAGGAAGACTTTTTTGGGATCATCAGAAGTACAAAATAAAATATTCCAAATCGTTTTAGAAACGACCGTACACCAGATATTTGTTGTTTGAATTCTTGGGACTTATCTAAATAATGTGATAATGTTATTTATCTCAACCTACTTTACAATAGCTCTGTTTGATTTACATGTTCAACCATTGAGCTGATATGAAAAACTGCAGTATTTGGAGTATTTTAATGCCTGTATTTTGTCTTTACCTATATTAACTATAGGTGAGTTATTCAGTTGTACATTTATACTCTAGTTATATATATATATATATATAATATACTAGCAGGATCACTACTATGCACTTTTTACTTTGCTCATTACACCATATTAATTTCTTTGTTTTTACTACCCTCTCCCTCCTCGTCACACCCCTTAATATATGAAGAAGCTGAAATGGTGAAAAACTCCCTAAATTATTGTCTTATACATATGGTTTAAATTTCATTAAAATCAGATATATGTATTTGAAGTTTTAGGTGTCTGTCCCCATGAGTCACGTATATATTCAGCTCAAAGAGGGTAATGTAGAGATTCGGGACCATTTCCATTGGTTTCCCTGGAAAATTTTATACATATGATATAAATTTCAGAAAAATAGGATATATTTTAAGTTTTAAGGAGGAACATTTCCATTGTCTTCCCCGGTAAATCTTACATTAGAATATTTTTAGATTTTATGTAGATTCTTTAACCTTTTTCCTATAGAGAACAAACACACACATTGCGTTTTATATAAAGAAAAGATATATATATATATATATATATATATGCCTTTTTATCTTTGAAGACTTGTAATTCTCTGACTAAAATCTGAAAATAAATGACCTGTTTCTAAATTAGGAAATGAAAGTGAAATACGGAAAGTTGTTTAGTAAGTGCACCTAATTACCAAACACCTGTACAGCCGTTTCTTAAATTTACGTTTTCTTTTCTTTGTATGACTTTTTTCATGTTTGTTGAATGTTTCTACAGTCACTGAGCATTTTGAAGGTTGTTTCCAATTCCGGTTTTATTGGTTTATTTTGGAAGAGGTGAAGCGATTTTGCCGAAATTTGAGTGGGGTGGGGTTCAGAATTTTTTAGATGAGGATTGATAATTTGTATTATTAAGACTATTGATCTCAATGGTCCCATCTAACCTTTTCAGGTGCATCTTTTCTAACTCTGAGAACATGTTCGGAATTTCAAACTGAACCTTTTATTCAATCCATGTAGGTAGATTGTTCTCGTTCCATCAGCCATGACTGGGTAGAAGTGGATTGGGACAAAAATAAAAATTTCCTCAGTCTAGGATTTCAACAGTAAATTATACAGATAGATGAAAAAAGCAACCGTGGAATTTTCACGGATCCCGCTCGTCATTATTATTATATGAAAGAATGTTGGCATAAAAAAATTAAAGCCAGTTAAACTAAATAAATATAAAGCTTTTTCTTTATTTTTCTCTTACAAGATTTTGTTTAATTTGTTTTGTTTTTATATAACTCGGCTGTTGCAATAAAACAGGTGTATACATCTGTTACATAAAAAACAAAATTGGCAGGTGCAATATTTTGTATGAAGGCAGAAAAGACGATTTCATTCAAACAAAAACAATGGCCGATTTTCATTATGAATTTTTTAATTAAATTGTGCTATTTTTGTAGAAGTCGTTTAACAAAATGGCCGAAATTCTACAAAAAAAAAAACCCTGCTTTAATAGAGAAAGTTACTTTTATGAATTGAAAACAGATCCGACTATCAATAATCTAACATAACATAATTGTTAAAAAAAAAAAAAAATATATAGCCCAAGTTCACAACTTTTATGAAAGCCTGAATTCAACTGTATATTACAGAACATTAATTTATTAGAAGCTTTTTATAAAATAAATATGCAAATTAAAAAGACCTAATATATACGGTATTTCAAGTCTATTTTGTATTATAGAATTAAGTAAGCACAACCTGTTTTGATGTTAGGATAGTTAGGATAGCTGAAAAAATCTTTCGCATTTATTCATTTAGATATATTATTCATTATATGTTCACGATACATGAATTTGATCTTCCATCAGTACCTTTGATTTCATGGCTGATGAATCGATCACACTTTAACCTGCTGATTGAGTTTTTGGTGTTTTCGTAAAACCGAAGGCATCGATGGGAGATCAAACTAATGTATAGTGTTCTTTGTATAAAATATGTCCTCTGCACAAGTAATTGCGCACTTTGTTATTTCTCCTATAGCAGTGAATTACACACACACACACACACATATGGTGAATCAAAATGATCTGGCACATGTGGAGGCTTAATTAAAAACACAAAATAAGAAATAATGAAAAGAACTATTTTCTGAATGTACATATTATGTATACAGTAAGAAGAAATCACGAGTTCAAATCAGGAGATTGCGGATCAACCAAGGTCACCATCCAAAGAAATCAAATGATCAAGGAACAACTCTCTTAAAATTCCAAATGTGAGGATATTTAAAATCAAACGTATTCAGTCATCGCCTGCGATCTATTGATGAATTAAAACGTGCAATTTGTGTAGAAATAGCAACTATTCCACAAGAAATGATTCATAGAGTTATTGATAACTTTGAACGTATTGACAATGATGGAAAGCATTGAGCTGACTTAATTTTTAAAACTTACTGAAATAAAATTGCATTATATGTACATTTAGAAAATAGAATTTTTCTTTTCATTATTTATTTTCTGCCATTATTAAGTCTCCAAATGTGTCGGATCATTTTGTCCATCCTGTGGGTATATATAAATATCTATGTTGGACCATGGCCTTTTAGCTAAGATCAGAGTGTAATATCTGTTCCGACGAATGCTACACTCTGTAGACCAGTACCGTCTTGGCCTTTGGGCCTTGAATCTGCCGGTCTGAGGTATTGTCCTGTGCAGTTCTAGGAAGTCCACCCTCCCAGGCTTTGCCTTCTCACCCTTTGAGAAGGGGTAAGTTTATTGCTAATCGCCCGAGGCACCCCTACCGGGAAATGCCGACGGGGCTCCTCAGGCATTGTTTGTAGGCCAGAGTGCTCTTCTCACTTTCCCGACCTTGTGTCACATCTACCGTTGTGGGAGGTAGATAAATGCAATATATATGTTGGACTATTTATCGCACTGACACTAAAATTAAAACGTCGAAAGTCATTAAAAATAGAACAATATCTTTCAAATATACTGTTCACATGTATGCTATCGACGTCCTACGGTTAACTAATTTGCATATTGCTTTGCAAAAGGACTTCTCATTAGTTCACTTTTCGTTATAGTTTTCTAATTCAATTATGGTTTTCATTTTCTAAAAATAATTGCGCACAGTTTTTTATTTTTATTATTTTTTTTAATTGTGGGTAGAAACTTAGCATTTTGGGTGAAAAGAGTCTTCCCAGTCTTTTCCGGACAATTTATTTCTGCATGGTTGTGATCCAGTTCTATGCTGTAAATTAAAAACAAAGCCCCCCCCCCCCCCCCCAAAAAAAAAAAACAAAAACACACACACACAAACACACCACGGCCAAGCAGACCGTCGGTGAGTATCCCACCCAACATTAATTTTGTTACGAAATTAAATTTCACCACAATGTTTCGGTTCTTTCATAGACATTTTATTTTTTTGTTAAGTTGTAAATGCCCCCTCCACCGTCAAACCCAAAGTGGCCATTCAGACAAATCGGTGAGTACCCCCCCCCCCTCTCACACAAAAAATTTTACAAATATTTTTTATATTGTGAATAAATGCTTAGCATTTAAAATTAAAATTGTCTTTCTGATCAATTTACTTCTATTGATCTGCATACTTCTATTAATTGTACTATTTTTCAGTGCTCAGAGAGGAGTGGTAGTGTAGTATCTGTTCTGTTGTTATAAGACCATCCTCTCAGGCATTGCTTCCTCCGTTTTTTTTATGGGGTAGGGGGAGTGTAATGTATGTTAGTTCGTCATCATACCATCCTCCCAAGGATTACCTTCTCCATTGGTGGGGGGGGGGGAGCGACCTGGTTGCATATTATGGCTAGTATATATGATCACAATTCCGGTTTATAGGAGTGAATCATTACCTGTGTTGATATAATAGCACTCAATAACAAGAATGTGTGTATGTATAATATATATATATATATATATATATCTCCAAAATTCGGTCTTTTCTCATGTCATTAGTGCAGAATTGACGATGGTCTTACAATTGTTTCAGTGTGCAATATGCTACAGTTAAACCTAATTTCACGCTGACCTTCAGAAACCACAATGAAAGGTATATATAAAGATAACAAATCCTGCATAAAGTTCATGAAAAAGACAGAATGCAGACAACACTCACACGTGATATCCCCGGTAATAGGAATTAAGATGATAGAATTCCAATCAAGATGCCATCTTGAATCTAACGAACAGAGCCGAGTTTTCTGATGGTTAGGTTATGAGAAAACCCTAGCAAGGACAAAAATAATAAGTCGAAAGAATATTCGGTGGATATTATTACTACAAGTAAAATTATTGCGTAAAATAAAATTCGAAAAAAAAAAAATATATATATGTGTATGCAAAAATGTTTCCATCCTTTTAGTGAAAACTAGGCTAAACACTCGATTAAAAACCTCAAGAATTCCTGTATCAATCTAGTGTACAAATATGTTTATAGAAATCTGAAGTCTTATCTTTCTGGGTTAGTGACACTCCTTACTAAACCCTTTATTCGTTTTAAACCAATGCGCACTTAACATTTATTTTGTAAGCATGAAACTGTCACAGCAAAACTCGTCTAATAAATAAATTCTTTTCTTTCTCTGTGTACCTAAAACTAAACGAAACTTCCATGAAGTTTCTTTCCATGAACAACCCGCCTGTGGAACACAATACCACAGGGCTGCTCTCCAGCTGACTACAAATGTTAATAAATTCTTGTTAAACTATCCTCTTAAATAATCAAATTCTGCACAGTCTCAATCATTGTCTTCAATACTCACGGTGTTGTCTCACCGTCCACCTAACCAACCTATTAACCCTTATCCTCAAGTGGCATTTGGATCTTGATAAGACGTGACTCATTAGTACAAAAAAATTTCAGCTGCAAGCGACTCTTATTTTGAAGCCTGCTGTTCTCTTAGACATCTATTATATAAAGGGCAGTTGTCTGTGTGTGTGTCTAGCTAAAAGTCAAAAACGTCAAAACAAATAGTCACAAGGTTGGTATACCTGAAATTATTCATTCTTTGACCCTAAACTGGTGCAAATGTCGTCAGGGGAGATCGGTTTTTCAAATCAAGGAGTTACTTTCCTTATGCTGACTTATTCCTCGAGGAATTTATTAAAAGGAGGTGTGTGTGTCCATGTCCAGAGAGAGGAATGGGCGGGTGAAGCAGAAAGAGGGTGGGAAGAGAGGCGAAAGAAAGTTTTAAAAGAAATGTTACACTTTTGTCCCAGGCAATGCCGAGTATCCCTGCTAGTCTATTATATAAAGGGCAGTTGTTTGTATGTCTAGCTAAAACTAAAAAAAGAAAAGAAAAGAAAAACACTAACAAAGTTGTCTTGATCGGCGTTGCCCAAGATGAATAATATTAAAGAAAAATTCATTCTTTGACCCTAAACTGGTGCAGATTTCGTCAGGGGGTTCTTTTTTTTTTTCTAGCCACTAACTAAAGGAAAATAAGTCTAATTTTTATTTTTCAATGAGTTATTTCCTTTACGCTGACTCATTCCTCAAGTGTGCATGTTTGTCGAGAGAGGAATGAGTGGAGAAGAGTTGTGGGGAGGGGGAAAGAGAGAGAGAGAGAGGTTACACTTTTACCCCGGGCAACGTCATGTAGCCCTGCTAGTTCATTAAAAAATTAAGTCTACAAAAATGATTCTCTCTTAAAGCTGAATATATAGAAAAAAATTTACCTCAAAATCAATCGGCACAACTTTTCCTCAACAGATCTTGGAAATGATAGCTCTGGAGGCCCATATTTTTATTTTTTTTACCCATATTTAAAACTTGTTTCATTTATTTGAAAGTATTTAGATAATTATTTTTTGGGTAAGATAATATTATTTTTTAAAGATTTAAATTGTTACAACTTTTCAATAAATAAATAAATATTTTATTTTCGTAAATATTCGTTAAATAAATATTTTTGTTTATTTAACAAATATCTAGTTAAGACTTTAATATTGAAAAAAATAATTGTTTCTTATTAAATCTATTATTTCAAGGGAAATATTAGGTTGTCATATCAGCCGAGGTGTACGATAGCATAATTCTGGCAACTTAATGGCTGACTTGAACTATCAGACCCTTCTTTGAGGAATGAGATATGGTTTGACTCAGTTTTAGAAGTTGTACATTCCTAAGCATTACCTCCTCCTTTGGGAGTAGAGGGTTGGTTTATTGTTTCAAGCTCAAGTATGATGGATCAGCGAAAATGCTATTTTAAACTTAAGAGTAATCAATGGATAGGGTATCTTGGACACACCTAAAAGAAATCTCTTTAGCGATAAAAACTTTTTTAAACAAACACGCTACTGACTGACGAACGAAGTCTCTTATAAAAATGTGATGACGCATCTGAAACTTTTTTATCTTAATCTTAAATCTTCCTTAAAAACTATGCGTTTCCC
>OY744532.1:32425401-32450401 GCA_963556195.1 Sepiola atlantica | reverse complement strand
TATATGCTGTATTTATACTTTTTTCAATATGCTTTGTTTCACTTAATCCCGAGTTGGTGTCTTCTTTCCGGACCCCTTACAGGTCCACAACAATTAGGTATAGAATAATAAGTGTCTATTTACGTCTTTCATGTGTGTGTATGTGTTTAGAATTGGTTGCCGTCTGATATCTTATCCAGGTACCTACATTTCTTACCTATTGATTTAGCAATCAAAGTATCTTTCGAATTGTGTTGCTTTTTTCTTTTTTAACTTTCATTCTTGATGCTTGCTTTGCTTTTTCCTATTCACTAATGTCTTTTGTGTTTCCAGTGAATTTACAATTAGTTCTTCTCTCTGCCCCTCGGATTCTGTGATATCTTCTGTCCCTTTCAAAACCAGGCAGGCATTAATTTTTGTCTGTTTTAAAAGAAATAAGAAAGAAAACGAGGAACAGTAGGAAACCATCATACTCAAGTAAATTTGCTTAGAGTTCACTGATGCATTCTGGGTAATAAGAGAAGAGGATAAAAAAAAGAATAGAAAACAAAAATAAGTTCAAAGTAAACTGGTTTTATTCAGTGAATGTTGCTGGTTTAATTTGTATACAATTAGGTTTGCATGTGAATTGCCTGGATTATAAAAGATATACTAAGCCAATACGGAGACCAGTGTAGAAATTGGCTTTGCTTGGGAATAATATACTTTATAGTATGTGATCTGCAGTGTGGTCCGAAAGTCTTATGCCTACTAAAAAGTAAGACTAGAGGATCAAGTAATAACAATGCAAAACACATGTCCTGGCTTCAGTTTATTCACTTTAACAATGGCAAAACACTGTTGACCAAGGGAAAAGTCTATCAGGCATGTATACGCATTGTGATGTATCGAAGTTAAAACTGGCCATTGAGGGTTGAGGACATGCGTTTCATAGGGTAGAAATGATATGAGAATGATACGATGGATGTGTAATCTTAAAGACAGACTTAGTTCTGATGACGTCAGAGGTAGATTAAATCTTGACAGTATAGAGAGATGTGTACAGAAGACTCTGATCGTATGGTTACTTTGAAAGAATGGATGAGAGATCTTGGGTTAGTAGATGTAGAACAATTCAGGTAGCAGGTTCAGTTTACAGGGAAGGCCAAGGAAAACATGGGAAAAAGTGATAAGGATAGGCATGAGGTATAAGTAGAAAAAAGATATTGTTTCTTACTCTTTGCAAATTTAATTTAAAAAAAAACAAACTTCAAAAGAATATTTTATTTGTTCTTTAATATTCAAAAGAAATATAATTGTATTCAACCGTCTTAAAAACTTACATTTTTAACAAAATTTTCAATGTTTAAAGTTACCTTTTTATTATTTCAATAAATCTGATGTGAAAATTTTTTATGACAAATTCAAGCTTAATGGACTACAAAAAAATACTCAGTTCAACATTTATAAAATATGCAAATAAATATGTTCAATTTTGTACAATATATTTGTTTTTTCTCACTCTTATATATCTAATATTAATGCTCTATTTTCAATATTGAGCATCTATTATCGTATTAGGAACTTTCATATCCTTAGATACCATCCTAGAAGATATCTTGGAAAAAAATTATTAAAAATTTTTTTTTAATAATATATACACACACACACACACACATTTTTTGTAAACTTTGATTTGTGTAAGCTTATTTCAAGAACTGTTAATCCCGTTGAAGACTCGTCATCCAAGTTGACAAATGGTGTGTGGATAATATTTGACTGAAAACGGTGACGGCAAACTTCACACTGAACGGAGGAAGATTTTGTTCACACCACTTGTAGAGATGCCGGAAGTCTTTTGCAAATGGAAGCCGATGGCAGAACACCTGTCTTCAAACGGCGCATGCATTTTCAAGGTTTCATTTGGAGACGATGATCATTTCAGGTGTGCCTGTTCGTCTATCTTCAGGAAGGATACCTGTAACCAGAGTTGCGGAGTCGGAAGGTATAAGATCCGACTCTGACTTCAACTCCTTCCAAAACCTCAAACTCTGTAACTCTGGTTTTGAATGGCTATTAGTCTTTTGGGTACCTGCAATGACTTGATGGTTGTTGATCATGAGAGGTTCAAAATAAATTTTGCTGCCACCGAAGTTAAGTGACGTTGAGCCAAGCCAGTACTAAATGGGTGACCAATTGGAAAGACCAGGTTCTGTATTTAACAAAAATCTCTGCAAATCCAAATAAATCTACAAATCAATTGTATATGAAATGACCCGACGATGGTCGACATGCCATAAAACACAACAACTCACTTAATACAACTAAGTTTTGTTATTTGTTTATTTTGCATGCAAGAAAGTAAGGATAAATTTTAAAAAATCCGACTCCTAGCAATCTTAAGAGTTTGACCGTCACTCCTTACAAAACCTTTGACTCCAATACTGTGCCTCAAACTGAAGGTTATAAGCTCGGACTCCTAGGATTCTAAAATATCTGACTCTGACTCCTTATTTTAAAGTCTTTCAATATTCAGAATCTGTTTATTCTTCAGAGATTAAAAAATCTGATTCTAATTTCTAGCAATCTTACAAGTTTGACTCCTACTCTGACTGAATCTACCTTGGCTCTTCAGAAAAATGACTTTGAAAGTTAGTAGGTATTTACCTTCCTTCCACTGCGGAAAGATGTGGAACAAAGTCAGAAGATGGTGATTGGGAAGTCAACACACAAGAGGAGGTGCACTCTGGCCCATAAAAAATGCCTAAGCAACCCAGGGGCGCCTCTGGTGATTAGCCAAAAACTATCCCCCCCCCCCTTCTCAAAGAGAGAAGGTAAGGCCTGGGAAGATGGGACTTCTAGAACTGCCTAGAACTATAACTTAGCCTTACATATGCAAGGTCATCCCCTACTCAAAAATGGCCCAGATTGTCGAGGTATGAATAAAACTTACTCGGGCTGTCAAAGCCAATATTACTTCTCGATGAACTTAAGAGGAAGTTTCTGCCAGGCGAAAAATAAGAGACACAAATATTTTTTTTTTATTGAAGCAATAAAGTTCAACATTCTCTGCAATTCTGAATTTTCTAAAACTGCACCCTGAAAACGTAATCCCACAAGCCGTCATTTCTTCTATGGCGAATTTTCGGATTCCACTGAAATTTGACCCATTATTTTTCTGTCCGCCTTTTAAAAAAGGTTTGTAAACAAGTAGGTGCATTGTGGTTGCACTTCGGGAGTCTGTGGAATCAAGAGGTCGGCGGTGACCGATAAATTCCATAATTTACAATAACCAACGCCTTTTGATCTCCTGGGGTTGAACTCTGGTTCTTACACTTAGCTGTTTGGACAGTTCATTAATAATGACTATTTATTTGTTTATTATCAGTAAGTTATGTAAATATATCAAATTTTCAAACATGTCTACTTGTTATGCGAAAAATAAGAAAAGAAGCAAAAATTAGAAAGATACTAAATTTGAAAAATCTTTACATCTTTTACTAATGGAGATTTAATATCTGTCTGTCTGAAGCAGAAACAATACTATTACTATCTTTTAATGGTCAATTCAGTTTACAATACTATTTCAGACTACTTTACTGTCTTTCAATGCTCAATTCAGGGGGAGGGAGTAGTGTAGTATCTTTTCTGTTATCATGAGACCATCTTCGCAGGCACTACCCCCTTCTTTGTGGAGGTGTAGTATATGTTTATTTGTACAATATACTAGTGAAAATGTGCGCTCAGAGGTAGTAAAGTATTGTTGTCATATTTGGGCTGGTGAATCTCTGTCCCATTTGAGGGTTCTTGATAAGGTGACAGAAACGTATCTCTAATTTAATTAGCCAAACCCGTCTCTGCACCCTCTCTCTCACAGATGTGATGTTGCTAGTCTCAGTCTTTTCTATAAGTACTATTATGGCATGTGTTCTTCAGAATTATGTGATCTATTCCCTGCTTCTTTTGTTCCAGCTCGTTTGACTCGTTTGTCTAGTGGTCTCAATGAATTCGCTGTTTCGATACCTCATGTTAGTACAGCTTCCTATTGCAGTAGGTTCTTTCCAAGAACTGCAGGCTTGTGGAACCCTCTTCCTGCTGACTGTTTCCCTCCTACCTATAGGATTGGTCCTTTCAAGACAAAGACCAATAGAATTCTCCTGTCTTTGCGATAATCATATTTCGTTCTTGTTAGATCCTTACATCAAGTGGCTTCATGCCTTGTCTGGAGCGATTTCCATTTAAAAAAAAAAGTGAAATTAATTCATGTAAAGTAAGCACTACAATATAATTAACTAGCTTTTCCTACCTGGCATTGCCCGGAAGTCTTTACTTTCATTAATAATTTATGTGACTAAAAAAAAATGGTTATTTGAGTTATGAATAAATGTTAAAAAAAATTTGTCCTTCAAAAAAAAAAGATATTAGTATTTATTTACTCCTCTCCAGGAGTTAGGCACAAGGCCAGTTTTATCTTACTCCCACAAGTAAGATGTGACCCAAGGTCGGGTCGGGAAAGTGGGGTTTGAAAAGCCAGCGCCCGAGAGGTGAGCACTCTGGCCATTAAATATTGCCTGGGAAGCCCTGTCGGCATTCCCCGGTAGGGACGCCTCAGGCAGTAAGCAATAAACTTAATCCTCCCCAAAGAGGGGAGGCGAAGACTGGGAGGGTGGACCTCCTAGAACTGCACAAGACAGACCCATACACCGGCATAAATCAAGCCCCGAAGGCCAAGACAATACCAGTCTATGGGGTGCAGTATCCATCGGAACAGATACTACACTTTGATCTTAATCAAAAGGCCAATATTGTCTGAGTAGGTCAAATAATGTTTACTTGAGGGGAAATTGCTTATCAAAAAGGGTGGCGAAGGGAAGGTATCGACTCTAATTAGATTTCTTCATGGGCTCATTGGTAGCAAGATGGTTAGCTCCTCTAACTTCGTCTATCATATTAGTAATCAAAAAAAAAAGAAAACTTGATCGGATTAGATATGAAATTCAGTGAAATCGATTTGAAATGGAATTTTTGTTTTCAAGAACACAGACCAATATTTGTAAACGATTAATTTAAAACACAAGCTGCTATTTTACTCTGACCTACAAGAAGTTACCTTTGCCAACAGTATTAGTGTGTAAAATATGATAGTTTGAACTCAGCATAGCCAATTCGATAATCTGCGATGGTATTCTTTAACCCAATCATACAACACTATAATAGATTGGAATTAATCCGCGTTAATATTGGCAAGAGATAACAGCCTCTTGCTTTTTATTGTCTGGAATGATTGACATGACTTTCTCTTGTGTTCACTTTTTTATGCACTAATTATCTCTTGTGACATGCCAGTAACAAGACGTTTTACGAATAGCTAAATAATGATGCATTTAGCGGTTAAATTCAAGTATTATATTTAAATACGAAGGGAGGATTATTAAACAAGCTTAGAAATGTACAACCTATCTTTGACTCTGATTGGCTATGAATCGTTTCTTGTAGAGATGAGGTTTTGCTCATGAGGTCAGCTTCATAAAAGTGATTTTTCTGGTGGTTCCCAAGCAGTAGTTTCTGTCTGCCTGCCTGCCTGCTTTGTAAAGGTTATTTGAGGATGTCCGATCGGAACAAAACTGAAGACATCTCCGTGTTCGGAAGCTTTTTGACTCTCCTAGTTTGGTATGTGTTTCTCAAAAAGCCCGCCAAAGGTTAAGTCGTGTTCATTGTTTATCTTAGTGGACTCTCCCGAATGACCTGTTATGAGATAATTTCAGTATAATTAAAGGGAGATAACTTATATTTTCGATAGTATAAAATCGTCCAAGTTCAAAGTGGTATAATCAGTTTTTTTCTCTCCCCCAAACTTAATGTATTCAAAGCAGCAGCAGTAAGGACTCCAGCATCCTATGGTGGCAAAAAAACTGGTCTTGTTGTAGTCGAGGGCTCTTTATTGAGGCCCGATACCACTGGGAGGTGTCCCTTGAAGTCGCTGGGAGATATAGTCCTCCAGACCCAAATTCCTGGAAGGCAGAAGTGGTCACCACCCAGACCTCAAGACACTATACAGACAAAATAAAGTCATTTAAAATAATTTCATAGATCCATTTTATTTAATTCTTCCATATTGTCTAGGACGCATGAAAAATCATTTATCACTCATACAGTGTCATCAATTCGACACTCCAACACTCAGCATCTCATATACATCTCACAAAAATTATGCACTCTGCCTAAACAACCAACAGGATTAAATCTTTTTAGAAATTTTATGTTTTCACTCATCTCATCCATATAACGCAAATTGAAATTCGAAAAATAATCTACTCATAATAATTCACAACAGATTCATAGATGGTCTTATTCATAGATTTATTTTGAGCAAAACCCTGCTGGTCAATCTGATTCTTACCTCCACTTAAGTCCTGGCCCAAGTGTGGGTCAGATTTCTATCAATATCCCTACATACACAGGGTGTATGGGATAAATTTGACACTTTTTGTAAAGGAAAAACTATCTTGGTCAATAATTGATGTATTCTCAAGAATTCAAAGTGCATCTCTTTGATCTTTTACTGAGAAGATTGATTGTGTTGACTATCGAGTGTGCCGAAAGTGCAGTGTGGGACAGGAAACGGCAAATCCATCGACCCCATTCCCCGGTCGCTCTGGCGAACGACATGCTTCTTGTCCTCCGGGTATTGGAAAAGTAGACATCAGTTCCCGACTTACCAGATGTCTCCCAACCAGCAGCAAGGTCATAAGAAAAAAAAAAAAACCCAATCTTTATGTTGCTGATGATGATGATGATCATCATCATCATCATCATCGTCGTTGCTCCACCGCTGATGCTTCCTGGGATTTTTCAGCGCTTGAGGAACTCTACCATTTTTCGATTGCATCTTTATACTTAAATTTGTGTACACCCTCCATCAAAAATGATCGAGAAAAAATAAAAATTGTGCTTTGCCAATGTTAGCACTAATATTCATATAAAATCGTAGTCAGTAATTTAATTTTTCATATAAATTTTTATTTCTGTTGACTGAAAGAAAAAGAAAAATCTTTATTTAGGGTGGAGAATTTTTTTCCGAATTCATTTCAAGCAGCTAGGGGTTGTCTGACTTGCTATTTGCTTTCTTGCTTATCCTAAACCGCATGAAATGGTTTCGTCCGGAGGCTAGAAAAAGGCTTGTTTTTACTCTCACTTTTGTATGACAGGACGGATTTATATTTATATGCAAATAAATACACATTGTTCTTTATTATAGAGTGGAAGATCGTGAATGTTAAAAAGTAGCATATTTAAAAAAAGAAAGAATCGTTGTTGCTGTTAACTAATTGCATTTTTTTCTCTTTTGCAGGTAAGTGAATTCCGTTGGATTTAATACCATTTTCTCTTTTAATCAACCGATTGAAGGTAGGAAATGTTTTCATTAATGTTACAACAAAACTCATCAGGTAAGGGTGTGGTATGGTGTGGTACCTTCTCGTGAAACGGGACATAAATTCTTGCTAATTTAATGTCTCTCTCTGGTGCACATCTGGTCTTCAAACGACCTTATAAAAAAACCCAACCCTTTTTCTTTTAACCGCAGTACTTGTTAAAAAAAAAAAGATGGATTCTACTTAAGGTTGACACACCTGGAGTCACTAAACAACTGATACTTCCAGGGGAGAAGTGCCAATCCATATACTGTGTGTACCTTCGTTTGTACGTATTGTGATGGGCCCTTGTAAAATTCACGACCAATGAAAATAGAATAAAATGCAATGATGAAAGAAATGAATAAATTATCATAAAACAGGGACTGTAAAAGATAACAATATTTTATTTAGAGAAAAAGGCTTTGTTTCGTTTGAGTGTTGCATTGTGTTTGTATAAGAATTTGTGTTGATGTAATTGTCTCTCGTGGGTATTTATGTGAGTGAAAATTCTCAAAAGAGGGATGTGTGAGTTTATCAGCAATAGTAATAGTTGCAGCTGTTGGCTGAGTAAGAGGTGTGTGTGTCTATCAGCAATAATAGTTTTAAGTTTGCTGGTTACACATTTTTCCCTGTAGTTTTAATGTTGGTGATGCTGATGACTGCGTTTCACTCTAGCATGGCGACATATAGCAGTATTAACTCAGTCACTGGTTATGTTTGAAAAAGGTTCACACTTTTTTTTTTTTTTTTTTTTTTGAGGTTATTAAACTGACAATTATTTTTACGGTAAGAGACTATTTATTTTAAAAAAAAAAAATAAATTGGACAAAAAATAAATTAAAATGTGAAAATGTTTGTTTCATAAAATATTTAGCAATAGGTTATTTTATTATAAGAGACGACGGGAGATGAGAACCATGGAATTTCCAGGGAGTCATGATTGTAATTTTTATTAGCTCTACGGGCTGAGCCTATTCCGATATTAAATAAGACAAATTATTGCAAACAAACATCGTCTTCCATTGACAGGAGGTTCTAAGTAGCGCTGTGGAGTTTACAAACCAAGCTCTCAACTCCGGTGCCTGAAACTACAAAGGAAGAAATCTTCTATTAGTAATTTCTAATAATAAAATTGTATGACCAATTTTCGTGTGGATGTGCCTGTATTTCCTGTCTCAAAGTAACTTCTACATTATTTTTATTTATTTATTTTTTTACTGTTAATGGATTATTTATAGAAATCAAAAAGACAATGGTTGCCGTTTAAAAGCGAACTTTAATAAAATCTTATTTAAAAAAAAATAATTGCAAAATGAAATCCACCAGAATGCATGTTGGTTTCTTTGTAAACAACTGATTTTCTGCGCATTCCACCCATTGTTTCAAATTCTCCCGGGTGGTGACCATCGTACAACTGACAATCTCTTTAACCCTTGTAAATTGCGTGGCCCCCAGGTCTTGATAAGTGGTGACCCATCAGTTAAAGAAAAAAAAGTCAATCATCTTTTGTTAATAGTTAAAAAAAAAAAAAAATTAGTTTTGTAACCCTTGTAAATTTGAAAGGAATTTGAAAGCATTTAAACTAGCTTTGCAATTTGTATCAAATCCTCATTTAATTAAAAGATGTGAAGCTTTAATAATACAATTAAATTTAACTTCCCAAAATCCTATTTAAAAAAAAAAAAAACAGTAAAAAGACACATGGGCAATATCGGGTAGTTACAGGTAATAACTTATATATACTATCCAGCATGTCGTACTCTGGGTCCCTTGGAGGCCCATGTGGGTCCATTTGTGTTATGAGGACTGCACGTAACTCATTGAAGTCATTTAATAAAACTTAATGCAGACTGTTTTTGGTTACTTGAACTTAGAAGCATACAATCTGCACGCAAACAATTCATGAATGCAAAGTAATGTAGTAGTTTAAGAAAAGAAAAAAAAAGCGACATTTTTAAACGACAAAAAATTTCTATGTAACTGCAGCAAATCAATTTTAGAATCGATAAAATGTCAAATATTGTAAATGAACGTGTAGTGAAGGATGCACATTTATCCAGCTTAAATTATTTAAAAAAACTGCAATTTTGACAAATTTAACAAATAATGAAAGACAGTATCCTTTATGCAGGCCACAAGTGTACTTGCAAAGGGCTACATCCGCGTTATATATTATTTATGATTCTAAAGATAAGCATATTTTTTTAGGCTCTGTGAATTCAAGATTTTCTTTTTATGAACAAAATCAAAAAATGTTATACGTAATGAAAAATGCAGACATGATACAGAACAAATCTACTAAAGATATTTTATTTGTTTAATATTTTTCATCATGTATGATTTTTTTTAGTTAGCCAATTTTAACTGACTCTGACTCCTGAAATTTTAAAAGGTCCTACTCTAACTCCTAAAACAATGAATTTGCCTTGATCCTAACTCCAGTCATGGTTCTAAGTCCCCTCTCGTTGATTCTAAAGAAGACAAGCTGATCGTAAATTCAAGATGGTTTTCTTTTTATGAACCAAATCTAAAAATGTTTTATGTAAATGCCGACAATACAAATCATAATAAAATCTTGTCATTAAAATATTTATTTGTTTTGGACATTTTTTCATTATTTATCATTTTTTTTAGTTTGAGTCCTGAAATTTGAAATGGTCTGACTCCTAAAGCAATAAATTTACTCCTACTCCAGTCATAGTTCTAAGTCTCATCCCGTTGCTAAGCAACAAACTATATAGCCAATGATAACATCTGACCTGGAAAAAAATTCTAACATTTTAAAAATCAAAATGTTTCCTTCTCGTTATATCTTCTATGAAAATAACATTTTAAAAGCTTCTCCTCCTCCGAACTAAGAAATCTTTGTGAAAAGACCATTAAACTCTCGAGAAAAACAGATGTTTCAGATAAAATTGCAGATAGTTTGCTAAGTGAAAAGGATAAGATTTCTTTCTTTCTTTCTCTTCAGAATGGTAAATGCATGTCGTCCATAAATATACCAGGGAGAAAAGAGACTCTAGTGCATTCTTGAAGTTGGACTGTCAGTTAAGCATCGTCTTGATGACAGGTCTGCATGAATGCCCTGCATTCTAACTTCATAAGAGCGGATTACATTGGCGCGTACACTTCCACTTAGTGTGATGTGTTTTGGTGTTATGTTATATCGGTGGATGGCTTTTTGGCGGCAATATGCTTTATGCTCCACTCGAGAATCAAAGTTAATGAGATGGAATGATTGTCGGTTGAAAGATGAAGAAAATTATGAGAGTATTTAAAATGACTAATGGAATAAACTACGTTCATTTTATGGGGCTGGTTTATCACAAGTATTTATTGACAGAATTTAAAGACAACTATGTTGTAGTCTGAAGGGAAGCAGTCCTGTGGTAATGTTCCACAGTCAGAAAGCCCTTGCAAAGAAACTCTGTTCATGTGGACCTGTTATATTTCTGCTGTGCTTAAAAGAATGATGACAAACACTGATGTATAAAAATGATATATTTCTATTGTTGGTGGCATTGGACGAGTGCAGGTTGGTGAGAAAGGAAGACGCACACACAGGAATTTGATGGGTAGCTTTTCTCTATGGCCCAAATTGCCAATCGATTGATGGTATCAATTTCGGGTTGATATTATATAACAATTTGTGATATCCACGCCTCCACTTGCTAATGCCCACTGTGGGATTTCGCTGTCAATGTAGCCATGCCCACAGGACATTTATTCGGCGATTGTGTTTTCTTTCTGTCGCTAACCTTTGCAGGTAGTTTCAATCAACAATTATTTCATTTCTGACAATCCTCCATGTTTGTTTTTCCCAACCAGTTGCTTGACTTAAATCAACGATTATTTTATATTGTTTACTTTCCAACCAGGTGCGTGTCTGTATCAAGTGCACCTACTCCTGCCAGATAACCTTTTTGGTACATCCGGCCTGAATACTTAACAGACCTATGAGACTGCAAAAATGCAATTAGTAAAAAAATAAAATTAAAAAAAAAAATGCGGTTAAATATGGTGTTGGGCTAAACTCGTTCTTTTAAGCTGCTTACAGAATTGTTCTCCTGAATCTCAATGGGTTGAATCATTCAAACTAATAAACTATTATGATGGAGAAATAAAACTGGGTGAATTGGGTGCGTCTGACGCAACACAGAATTAAGACCCGGGGTGGGGAAACGACCCGAAATTGTGTGCATATGAGGCAATGAAAACAATAAACACTCCTTGCTTTGCTATTTTAAATAATCTATTTCAACTGGCAAGTTTTAAAAAGCCTCTGTAGATATATTTGAAACATCCAAAAATTTTGCCGGATGTCCTGCTAGCTTGGCAGGTCGAGAGCAGGCTCAAAGTTTCCCTTGCAAAACGACGATGGAGAGGTGCTCGTAAAGCCAAGTTAACTCCCTGGTGTGACCTGACATCGATGGACCTAGACAGTTGAAGTCCTGTGTAGCGGGATCAATTGCTTCACTCGTCTCCACAGTGATTGGTTGGAATATGGACCTGTTGAAGACCAGCGTATTTTTATCACTTGAGGCTTTCCATTTATGCTGTCACATAGTCAGCATTTGTTACCATTTCTGATATTGACGATGGCGTAAATATGTTGACACAAATCACATCCCATATTAATGACTTGCTGTTGAAGAGAATCAACGTCGGGCTGTTTACTAAATAACAGGATGCATGAAAATAGGTGATATATGGTGTCGTGTTAAACGCATTCTTTTAAACTGCTTGCATAATTGGTCTCCTAAAACTCCATTGGTTGCATTATTCAAACTAATAAACTATTGTAAAGAAGAAATTTAGAAGGGGGAGGGGAAACCCCCAAATCGGGTGCGTTTGAAGTGGCAAGAGTGGTAAACTCTATAGGAATAGTTATCCGCTTTTTTGCAATTCGAAAAAAAGTGGAATTATGCCTTTTTTATGTAAGAAAAAGCACAATCGCTAGAGCTTTACGTCCTTATTCAGACACGTTCCCCCCCCCCCCCCCTATTTGGGTCGATTTTTTTTCTCTTTCTTTCTTCATCATTATCGCTTTATCCTTCTTTTATCCCATTTTCCCCTCTTCTTCTTCCTGTCACATTTTGTCTTGCCTTCTTTTCCCTTTCTGAAAATGTTAATTTTGCCATACTGCAAACAATTCATGTGCAGGGTAGGTAGAATACTTTTGTTTCATCAATGAAGCTTAGGTTATACCCTTTCCTTTTCTTGTATGTCAGCTCGAATTTCAAGAGGATTAAAGATTTAGGAGTGAGATAATTTAACACAGACAAGGTCTATATAAGCCAAAGTACCTTAGAGAAAGGGGTAAGCTAGCTAGTCACTAGGGTAGTCATGTAGCTTTTGTGTTGGACAGACAAGTTGAGTTCTATTATTGAAATGGGAAGATTACATTTTAACTCGGCTGGTGAATTCTGTAGTCCACATTTTAGACTAATATCTTTTCTATTTTATAAAATAAGCTATGGATTGTGCCAAGAAATAATAAAAGTTGTTAATAACACAGTGTTGTCCTTTCATTTGGATGAGATATTTTGTTACAGCTAGTTCGATGCATCACCACAATTGCTAATCAAATGAGATACATAGTTTTTCATTCGTCTTCACAAGGTTACAAAATACAAACACTATAAATTGTGCTAAGAAATGAAAGGGTAATGTTCACTTCAAATAGCTGCATCCCATTGGGATATATTTTTTTTTTATGCTGAGGTTCTGCAGATGATAAGGTCAATATAAGTTGACAGACCTCAGAGAAGAGGTAAGCTTGCTAGTCACCATGGTTGTCATGTGGCTTTTAAAAAATAGCACCCAGAAGATGGCCACTTGAAATAGGAGACAAGAAACTTCGTAGAATAAGTCTGGTACTGAGGTTATACACTTTTCCTCTTTTCTTTGATGATGATCACTGGAATTTCAAAAGGCACTGGGGGATCTTTGGTTGAGATAATTGAACACAGATGATGATATCTATACAAGTTACTTTAGAGAAAGGGGACAATCTAGCTGGCCCTTGAAAGAGAGGTCCTAATAGCTAGGCTGGACAGACAGTGTGGCTCTGAGCAGGAATCAAGATGGTCACAATTAGAACATCAGTTTTTCTATTGTTAATTTTTCTCTAGTATCTTTCAAAATAGAAACTTCATGGATTGTGCCAAGAAATGTTAACTGAAATAATAAAAATTGTTAATTGTTAATAATACAGCGTTGTGCCTTAGTGTGGATAAAGCCTCCTTTATTCTAGCTATTCAGATGCATTACCATAGCTATGCATCTTCTACTTATCTAAGGTCACTTTTCCCTTGTTCAGGGGGCAGACGTTTTCTGATATTACGCAAACTCACTCTCCAATTCTCACAGTTCAGCAGGTCAACTGTCTCCAAATTTCATTCTGTGCGGCCTTGTCCAATCACTTCCTTCCAAGTTTTCCTTGACCAGCAGACTTTCATGTGATTTAAGACATCCATGGTTTATCCAGGAGGATTAGCGTTCACAGTGGGTAAGTGGTTAACGATGCGGACTGAGGAGCTGGGTGTGCCGGGTTCGAATCCAGTTCGTTCCACAGAAACACTTTCATCAAAACCCACACCTGACCTTGTGTCTAACCTCCTCGAGAGGAGGTAAATAAAATACCAGTGTAATAGATTCATCCCTAGGATAACCTGTATGCTGGGTAAATGCAGCGTAAATTCAGCAAATTATCTGACCTGATGTGTTGGGTTTGATCAGATTTCACATTGCAGATCAATCTAATCATGGGTCTGCTGTCGTTGTGCTGCAGTCGGACGAGAGAGGGCTGGGTGAGGCCCCATTTATTCACTGCCACATATCATGATGCTGACACAGCTGCTATATAACTTACATCGAATGTAGAGAGGGACAGCATGCAATGTTATCAGAGGCAACAACTCAGGAAATTTCGCCCAAGCTGACTTCACCTTTGTGGCTGTACTGAGTTTATATCCACCACCTGCACTCAGCATATCTGAGATAGCAGAAAGTGTCTAATTCCTCCAGGTTAGAACATAGATACAGTTCTCGTAACATGACTTTTAGTAATGAAAAATATGAGCGTTCAACATCATTTAAAAAAATGTGAAGATAAAAAAGAAATACCCTAAAAATAGAATGGAATACTCCCCTTTCTCTTTTTTTAAAACATTATTAAATCAGTGGCACACAGTGAAAAATCAAAAAGGTGAGATCCTTTTGGCACAAAAAAATGGCACTAATATCATTCCATGAAAGAGACAAATGATTCAACAACGGGAATGAACTCTGTAATTCAACAGGAAACGGATGAAGAAATTGACAGTTTGCTCCAAATTTTCAAGCTTTTCCGACCTTTGAATGTTGTTCATCTCTATCTTCTGCTTTATATCTCCTAGATAGAGAATGGAAAAACTATTGCTTCCGGACAGGACGCATACATAACGAAGACGTATCACGTGATGCCATAATGATGATTACCAGACCACATGTGGCATGCATAGCAGCCTCCGTATCACAGTTCACACATGTCTAACATTGTATATAGGTGACATACGTAATATGATAGGTGCACAGCTGGCAGTTGAAATGAAGGCGGAGATAGAACAATGCTAATAAAATGCTGAAGTCAAGACAGACATGGCATAAACAAACACAGTTGAGCTGATTTTTACCGAGCAAAGTTGTTTATATATCCAGTTGAGTTGGCTTTTATTTTTTCTTTGGTACACAGGTTGAGCGAATCCAACTGTTCACGTGTCTTAGTGGAAGACAGAAAGTTATAGAATAAACACTCATTGGGAATGGGGAAATATAAATCAACAGAATCGGTAGGTAGATTTGTTGAGAAGTAGTATAGTGTCGTTGGCCAAGTGTGATGGAACCCAGTCATCAATTAGTAGTAAAGAGAAAGGCTGGGATTTGGGTGTTCTAGTACAGTGGTTAAAGAGAAACAGTCTACTTGATGATAACTTCCGGTTTTGAAATCGGAAATTGACAAGCAGTGTTTATCAGAAAACTGTTACCCATAATATTTTAGGACGGATGTTTTTTTTTTGGGGGGGGGGGGCAATTGTTTTCACCATTTTAAAAATTTTATTTTTTATTTAAAAAAATTTTTTTTTTAATTGTGTTAATAATCAAGAAAATCAAACTGCTTTTTATAATTATTAATTAAAAAAAAAAATTTACAAGTAATCAACTAAAACTTTCTTTTATAATTGTAATGTTTTGTTTGAAAATACCTTTTAAATAGTTTTTTTTCTTTTTTCTTTTTTTAAATAGTTTGTTTTTTATAAATAAAAATGTAACAAAATTTAAATATAACGTAATAACATACCCAATACAGAATATTCCTGAAGAAATTGTTTTTTGTTCGAAAATTCTGCTAAACTCCAAGCAGACGAAAAACATGATGAGGGACTGTTTTCTGATAAAAAACGCTTGTCAATTTACAATTTAAAAATCGGAAGTCGTCATCAAGTAGACTGTTTCTCTTTTACCCAATTTTTTTTTCTTTAATTCGGACGTATCATTTATTCAATTCATGTTTCATCTCTAGATAAATTTCTGATCTTACAACTGGAAGTCGTCATCAAGTAAACTTTCTCTTTTATCAGTACAGTTTCTAAGGAATGTGTACTGCCTTACTAGTTCTGGGAAAGCCTAAAAAAGAAAAAAATGAATATTCCGGAATTAACCTGTGAATGCTGAGGTGGTTTATCCGCTTCCAACTGCAGCAAGGTTAGACATGAAGTCAATTTAACACTATGCGGGGGATCCAGCTGCCCTAAATAGGAGGAGGAGGTTACTTTGGATGGGTGCAAAATTTTCTGATCAGATAAATCCCTCCACTCCAAAGGAGAAGATAATACCTTAGAGAACGGCCTTCTAGAATCAAAGTTTTGTTACTTTGGTGATACCATTGGAGCACAGAGTGGAGCAGGTGCTAATGTGATTGCAAGAATTAAGAGTGGATGTAGTAAATTCAGGAAACTTCTGCTATTACTAACTAGCAGAGTGTTACCACTGTCGATCAAAGGAAGAGACTATCAGGCATGTGTAAGCAGTGTGGTGAGGGTTGAGGACATGTGTTTCATGGAGAGAAATGATATGAAAATGATACGATGTATGTGTAATGTAGGTCTTCAATACAGACTTAGATCTGATGACCTCAGAGGAAGATAAAATTTGGAGAGTATAGGGAAATATATACAGAACAGGAGACTTTGATGGTATGACCACGTTGAAAGAATGGATGAGAGTTCTTAGGTTAGTAGATGTAGAACAGTTGAGGTAGCAGGTTCAAAGGGGAAGGCCAAAGAAAATATGGAAGTAAGTTATAACAATGGACCTGAGAGATAAAGAGCTGGCTAGAGATAGGTTAGTTTGTAAGTAAATTTCTTAAAGCCGTCCAATGCATGCCAGCATGTAAAATGGGCGTTAAACCGCATATGATGATAATGAACCAAACAGAACTTTTTTTTTACATGGCTTGTTGCACTTTTCTATTTTTGCCAATAAATTCGATTTGAGAAGGTCGGATGTTATATTGGTCGAAATGTTGTAAATGCAACAGTCAAGATGAGAATAATAGTCCTGATTTGCTTGCCGCCCCATGCTGGCAAGATTAGGTGGGGGACATCCAGCTCCCCAAAAATTGGTACTATCGCCTCATTTAAGAACGATCTTTTCTCCTGACAAAGGACAGAACAGATACTACACTTTGAATTATTTATTTGCTATAAAGTAATTGTTTTACATTTTAATAAATTAGGCACATGGCCATTAAAAGTGTGGGGAATTTGGGTGTAGTTGGTCATCTTCGGTTTAAAGTAATAAAGTTGTTTATCTTACTCTTAACTAGAACCATCTCAATCACCACAATACCACATTTACCCTAGGGGCCACCCTGCTTAAAACACTTTGATCCCAGCGCGTAAGCCAGGATGGAGAGTAGCTCAAATAATACAAATACAAATGTGTGTCTTGATCTTAGAACTACTTTTAGGACAGTTTAAAGTTTTCAATCTAATAAATGTTTTTTTTTTTTTTTAAGTTTCATGGGAGCCATTGCCGCTTTCCTGACTTGATTCTTTTTTTTCTCTTGAGTTTTTGCTATATAATTTATTTTCATTTTTCTCCATTTTTAATTCTTTCAGCGAGCGTCTTCTTTAGAAGAGAAAATTGTACAGCGTTTATTTTATTTTTTATAGTTTTTGTCTATCGTGTTGTCTTTTGTATGGGATTTATTTGTAACCTATAATTTTGTCGGAAAAATTTACTGCCCTATCCTTTTTCTTTATAAAATAATTTATATTTAAAAAAAAATAAATGTAAAACTGGCAAGTTTATTTATTTTTTTTAAATTGAAAACACCTTTTTAATTAAGGTCCTCGTTCATTATGTCATTTTGCTGCTTGGCCTGGACATGTGACTGGTTTTCAGTGCGGACCATGGATCAGAATGCTATGTTCCCAAGTTTTTTTCTTTTTACTAGGCACATTGTGACATAGACATAGGGGCTACTGTGAATTAGGGACCATACCTACAGGGACATCCTAAGTAGGGAGTTGAGCAGCGAGATGTCTGTTCACATTACATTTAAATTTCTGCATGTTAGTACTATCAGGGAAGAAGTAAACAGGGAGGGAATTCCAAAAGCTAGCAGGGGGAGCACCAATGCTGTGAGTTCATCGGAGCACATTCCATTGAAGTACTTGTAAAACAAGCATAGGGATGCAACATTGCTGTGATGGGACAGGGGCTGGAGATTGGTTGACAGTACGGGACCTACTAGATTCAACACTTTTTTTTTTTTTTTTTTTTTTTTTTTGACCCTGTCTAATGGGAGAGACTAGTGGTTGGTGCACCAGCCCAGATATGGCAACAATACTCCATGCATGGGCGAAGTTGCATCAAGATTGTTGACTCACTTGCACAACAGAAAACTCTTGTAAAAGTATGAATTCATCTGTCTGTATCAACACGCCGTGCTAATAAGCGGACATGTAACGGCCGCCGTTCCTATACAGGTGTTGATTAAATACGAAAGCTGTCCGTTAGTTTGTTGATCAACTATTGTTACTACTTGTCTGCTGCCGATGTTGCTGTTGTATCGCTGCCTCGCACAGTATGCTTTCTGTGTTAGTCGGTGTTAGTATATGCAAAACCCCATAAGGAAGAACCTGTACAATTAGTTTTTGGTAGTAAAAAGAAAAAAGGTTTTCCTGTTTATTTACCGTTTAAGAAACACAAAATAATTTCTAGCTGACAATTTATTCATACATTATTTCAGAGACTTACAGTACGTGACTTTAGCATTTCTCATTTGTCTCGTGCTCTGTCGTTCTATATTCTGTCTCTCTCCGTCTCTTCTTGCCTGTCTCTCTATTTAACCATATTGTCGCAATTACATTAAATCACATTCCTTGTATTAATTTTCATTCGATATTTTTGCTAATATCAATTATTTATATCTGACCTGAAAACCTAATGTTTTAATTATCCATTGATTTACCTTATAACCCAAATCCTAATTTTAAGGTACATTGCCAAAATTCCCAAACCAACTACTTTTTCATAATTTGTTTGACTTATATTTTTTGTTGATTTTAGTCTTCCTCAGTAATTTATGCTAAATTATCCATCTTCCCATCTCATGTGCTGCATTTCTGAATTCCCACCTCAAAGCTCTGGTTTAAATATTTCGGTAAAGTATATTAGGCTTGTATAGGCTGGGAATATTAGTGTTGTCTGTAATGACACCAAAAAGAGTAGAGCCCCAAAGATGGACGGAATGGCATACTTGTCACTTCTGCTGTTAAAACACTATATTGAGCATTCTGTTCAATCCCAATGTTTGTTTTTTTTCTTTCAGTGTTTCATATTTACGATTCAATTTGTTCTTCTATTATATAAAAGGGAAGCTGTCTGTCTGTATGTCCAGCTAAAAGTAAAAAAAACTACAAAACAAAGACCCACAAAGTTGATATATTCTTGATCAGCATTACCCGGAATGAATAATATCTAAAATTTATCAAAAATTATTCATTCTTTGACCCTAAGCTGGTACAGATTTCGTCAGGGTTAGTCGGTTTTCAGCAATTTTTAAAAATTATTTATTTTTTTAATTTTTTATCTTTTTTATATACTAACTAAAGGGAAGTAACTCTGATTTTTTAATCAAAGAGTTATTTCCCTTATGCCGACTCATTCCTCAATAAATCTTTAAAAAGGAGTTTGTGTGTCCAGAGAGAGGAATGGGCAGGGGAAAGAGGGGGGATACTGGGGGAGGGAGAAATATAGAGAGATGGATAGAGAGAGATAAAGAGATAGAAGTTTTAATAGAAATAGGTTACACTTTTGGTCCGGGCAACACCGGGTAGCCTTGCTAGTTTAACATAATTTAATTAACAAAAACCTAAAATACTAGCTGTACTTAACCGTCATTGCACAGAAGTCTTTTGCTTTCATTTTTGTTTTGCTGGTGTATTTTTAAAATACAAATGATTATATATGAGGGTTTATGAACATACGTGATATGAACTTATGATGAAAGAGGTCAAATGAAGTGTAAGGTTAAAGAGAAAAATTTGCTGTAAATAAAGGAGACAGAAACAGAAGGCGAAAATAAAACAAGATGGCATCAATAGGAAGCATGAACTTGGGGGTGGGTAGGAATAGAAAGTAATAATGAAATGGTGTTTATCAGAAATGCTACCTTATTACAGGTTTATCCCGGTGTCAATGAGGAGAGTAACAGTACATTTGAAATAGGGAGTGAAGATCTCTCCCACTTCCTTTATTAATAACTAAAAAAAAAAATAATCAAATAATAAGCAGGATAAAATATAAAAATTGATTAATAATAGTAAAAGTTATTCTTTCTAACAGCATGGGCCAATATGTGCCCTACCTGACTAACGAAACATTTTTTATATTTAACTTTATATAAAGCTACAAAGCATAAAAGTCGAGGTGGGGGGGGGGGGCTGACTTATCTTTATATATTAAGCTGTTTTGAAACGGTACAAAGCATTTTTTGGATTCCCCTTAGGTTAAAATTAATTAATTTTGGAGCCTAAATGTTCAATTATCACTTATTTATATAAGGTTAGGTGTGTATATGTTCATATGTTTTTATCTATAAGATTCACTCCTGAACTAATAAACCAATCATTGTTAACTTTGGAACACAGCTATTAGGCATAAGGGGTCGTAATGTGGGCTATATGTAGTTTAATTCAGTTTTATACAGCAGGGGCATAGATAGCTGCAATTTTTGTGAAATTTTAACTAGAATTAATGGGCCTGCTATCATGCGCAAGCAAAGGTTCACTCTGATGGCAACCACTGTACACGTGAATTGGCTCATTTATAGTTGAAGCAAAATAAATTGTTTTGGACTATTCTAACGCTATTCATAATATTTACCCATTCATTTTTTATTATCACTCATGTTTGAATTCATGTTTCGAAACATATAAATCTATGACGTCACACCA
Organism: Sepiola atlantica; assembly: GCA_963556195.1. NCBI lineage: Eukaryota > Metazoa > Mollusca > Cephalopoda > Sepiida > Sepiolidae > Sepiola > Sepiola atlantica. The sequence continues at coordinate 32,429,520 of OY744532.1, read as the reverse complement.
AAGCTATAATTATTTTGTTTAGGTAATGTTTTAAGCTCTTTTTTGTGAATGAGTCATAATAGATCTTTCGATAGTTGTATTTTGTCTACGGACGCCACCCCTACGAGACAATGCAGTAGTTCTTTGTTGAACTAATGTACTCCACTATTGACTTAAACTTGCGAGTTCATCTGCTGGGAGCACACATCCATCAAGCTGCTCCCCTTGACTTCACTGTAACCATGGTGGGGTGGCTTGCGGGTGCTATGCTTTGCCAGAGGGCAACCCGTGATTTTGTCCGGCACTGCTTATTTTGTGTATTCACAGCTGACCTCTATATCTAGAGGCAGTTCCCCTATCCGCAACCCAGGGAGCCGGTGGATGGGAGTTCTCATCTCCATCTCCACACCACAACTGACAGAAGATTCACAATGCACCATGAAGACCTATCAGGTGTGATGGAGGATAGTGCGAGATGGCACAAGAGTCTGGAGGATCTGTGACACCACCACGACTAGATGATGATGGTGATGATTTAAGCTCTATTTATAAAGAAAGTCCAAATAGGTCAGTTGGTAGAACTTCAGATTGAAAATCTTATGGTTTTGATTTTGTCAAAGCATCCGTTTTATTTGTTAGGAATTCATTATTTAATATTAATCCAATATTCTCCATTTCTAAAATTAGTTAAAATCTGATATTTCAAAATGAGACAAATTCTGCAATGTATTTATTGGATTTAAAAAAAATTTTGACTGACGAACGAACAGGTGGACAAAATCTCTATTTATATAAGAAGATAGGTATTAGACATCAATATATATTCCTCAAATTTCAGTTTCTTTGGCGTATTTTAAAGTATTTTTAGGGAGCATATGGGCAAAACAGCCCATTTGAAAATTCAAATATTTCAGATTATCATTAAATTTGATCCATAATCATTAGAATCTAATTAAGCAAGATTCTCTGAATTTAAATGTCTTAAGACCCCCTTAAGCTTGAGCCTTGAACTATAGACATTTCCTAGAATTAAAATGTAATAAGGATTGTAGACATAACGTTTATTATTATATCTTGATTTTAATTTTCATAAGGAGATATAAAAGTGGTGCAAAACTGTTCTGTTCTTGGACGGGTGTTTCCCTAGGGTATATAGATTGTTGAAAAGTGTTTTGATATATTTTGTTCCATGCACACTTCGTTTAATCATAGATGATTGCAGAGTTATGCTTACAACTACGTTTCAAGCTGTTGTTTGACAAACTCTAAAAGCAAAGCACATGTCTATACCACTGTAGAGTTCTTGTATTGATTAAAGCCCAGTTCATGGACGGCGGCACCGGGGGGGGGGGGTCGGGCTCAAGCCCCCTCACTTTTTTACTTGCCCCCCCCCCACTTTACGATCATTAATGATTAAGTTGATATGCATGTGTTTAACCCCCCCCCCCCCTTTGGAGACACACCCCCCACACACACTTTTATAATTGTCCCGCCGGCCCTGCAGTTTGTTGTCCTAGTTAGTAAATTTACACTACCAGTTCAGTAGGTTAAAAATTCAGTAGAATAGTATATATATATATATATTTATATATTTTTTGATTCTGTTATGTTCTATGGAACATTTTATCTGGCGCCTTAGTTATGACTTTAAAAGCGTTATCAGGAAGTTATCAGCCCAGTTTGCCATGAATGCCGTGATTATTGAAATCTTGTCACTTTCGTGTCAGTTTGTCCCCCACCTCCTGTCGTCTCCTGTGGTCCAACACCTCTCTGGGGTAACGTAACTGGCGATGCTTGTTTTTCTTAGAGATGCAATGGTAGAAAGGCAATACCGACAACTTAGTAGCGAATAAACAAGGAAACTCATGGAAAAAGGACATTGCTGTACTTGTTTTTTTTTCTTTTAAAGATTTGTCTATGCTTACTAAATTATATCTGTCACTTTTCACTTAAAGCATTTTCATGGTTGTATGTGAAGATTTTATGGACACATGTATTTTAGATGCATGTCGCGTTAATTTGAAATGGCGTTTGATTCGGTCTGTCGCGTTAGTTTGAAATGGCGTTTGATTCGGTCTGTCGCATTAGTTTGAAATGGCGTTTGATTCGGTCTGTCGCGTTAGTTTGAAATGGCGTTTGATTCGGTCTGTCGCGTTAGTTTGAAATGGCGTTTGATTCGGTCTGTCGCGTTAGTTTGAAATGGCGTTTGATTCGGTCTGTCGCGTTAGTTTAAAATGGCGTTTGATTCAGTCTGTCGCGCAAGTTTGGAATAGCATTTGATTTGGTCCATCGCGTAAGTTTGAAATAGACTTGGATTTGGTCCGTCGCGTAAGTTTGAAATAGACTTGGATTTGGTCCGTCGCGTAAGTTTGAAATAGACTTGGATTTGGTCCGTCGCGTAAGTTTGAAATAGACTTGGATTTGGTCCGTCGCGTAAGTTTGAAATAGACTTGGATTTGGTCCGTCGCGTAAGTTTGAAATAGACTTGGATTTGGTCCGTCGCGTAAGTTTGAAATAGACTTGGATTTGGTCCGTCGCGTAAGTTTGAAATAGACTTGGATTTGGTCCGTCGCGTAAGTTTGAAATAGACTTGGATTTGGTCCGTCGCGTAAGTTTGAAATAGACTTGGATTTGGTCCGTCGCGTAAGTTTGAAATAGACTTGGATTTGGTCCGTCGCGTAAGTTTGAAATAGACTTGGATTTGGTCCGTCGCGTAAGTTTGAAATAGACTTGGATTTGGTCCGTCGCGTAAGTTTGAAATAGACTTGGATTTGGTCCGTCGCGTAAGTTTGAAATAGACTTGGATTTGGTCTGTCGCGTAAGTTTGAAATAGACTTGGATTTGGTCTGTCGCGTAAGTTTGAAATAGACTTGGATTTGGTCCGTCGCGTAAGTTTGAAATAGACTTGGATTTGGTCCGTCGCGTAAGTTTGAAATAGACTTGGATTTGGTCTGTCGCGTAAGTTTAAAATAGACTTGGATTTGGTCCGTCGCGTAAGTTTGAAATAGACTTGGATTTGGTCTGTCGCGTAAGTTTAAAATAGCATTTTCTTTTCTAAACGCGCAGATTGAATATTAGAACGAGACCTTTGAACATCGAAATCAGATTTAGGGTGGTGAAATTGTTTGTGGCCTCATAGTTTCCCGGGCAAAACGGCAATGATGCAAGCGGGCACAGAGAATCCGGGAAGAGTTTTCTGTTCGTCATGAAAGACCATGTCTACGGAATCAGATTGTCCGAGGGTACAGAAAAGGAACCAGTGGAATGGCTATGGCTCAAGCGTTTTCGGTACCTTTGGAAAATATGTGTTCAGTTTTCTTGTTTTTTTTTTTTTTATACCTCGTGAATATTAAATCTGAACAGTATAGGGAAATGTGTGCAGAAGTGTAGACTTCGATAGTATGGCCACGAAAGAATGGATGAGAGTTCTTGGGTCAATAGATGTAGAACAGTTAAGGTAGCTGATTCAGTTACCAGGGAAAGGCCAAGGAAAACATGGGAAGAAGTGATACAAATGAACCTGAGGGATAAATAGCTGGCCAGAGGTAGGTTTGTTTGGAAGTCAATTTCTTAAAGCTGTCCAACGCATGCCAGTATGTAAAACAAACGTTAATATAATGTTGGACATAGTGGGCAACACTTTCTTCCAACTTGAATATCTTCTCAGATTTCCTTTATTTTTCAACTACTGTTGTCGTTACTTCTGCTGCATGAATGGTAGCTTTTAGAAACTTAATAGATAGACTAGACGACTTGTGACCTGTTCGGTCTTCTAGAGGGGGAGGGTAAGAGAGGTGGAGAGAGAGAAAGGGGAGAGAAGCCAAATGATATTGCAGTGTGATATCAAAGCGTATATAATAAATTAATATTAAATAAAAGGATCTATCCACTTGCTAATGAGTTGTGGTGACAGGCAGAGGAAATTAGTTCCATTAAACCCAAGTTGACCTTCCATTAATGGATTTTAAAAAAATAATGGTCTGAAAAAGAAAGTAAATATTTCAACTCTCTGGAGTATCCGTCTCCGACCCAACCCCAGCGTTGTTTGCTTTATGACAAATCGCTTCAAAAGATTGTATGAAATATTTCAATATTTCAACATAATAAACATTAACAAACTGGGTGGAGTGACTGTTAATT
>OY744532.1:32367901-32417901 GCA_963556195.1 Sepiola atlantica | reverse complement strand
TTAAGATCAAACCGAAGAGATAAGGAATCACGGTTTCTCCTGAGAGAAAGCAGTTAATTGGAATAACGTTTTTTGGTCGGTGTTATTGTTGCGGATTGAACGACGATGGATTGACGATGTAAAAATGGATCCATCTATTTTGAACAAAAGCCAACTAAATCAAGGATGAAGGAATCGGTAACTGACGTATCCATCTTGTGGGGGAATGAGAAGGGGCATTGCTTCCAAGTCAATAGGAATCTCTTTTCTGTTATCTTAATTTGGTTACAAAGGCAATGGGGAAATCATTTATTGATGATGGTATCTCTATGGAAAGCACAACCTTCCTCCCCTTCTTTCCCACTATGTCCGTTCAAGGTGAGTGGGTGAGAAGGGAAGCATGCACTATAGATCAAACAAAAGCTAGATCCAAGCGGATTGGTGTTGGGGTGCAGTTGCTAGGTGTGTAAGAGAGTGGGTGATAAGAGGGAGGTAAGGGAATGTTTGTGATGGAATCGCTGATAGAAGAATCAAAGGAAACGGTCAAAGAAATATTGCAAGCAAGCATTCTCTTGGCCAATCTCTTCTCGTTTTAAGCTGTGAATAATGTTCTGTTGTTGACAATGTAATATATTGATCTCTGAATATCGATGGCATGTTTGATATGATTTACTGGTATGTGTTACAGGTTAATCTAGTGGTTTGGGAAATGTGCTGATCTTTTAATATTTGTGAGTTTTCTGCTTCCTTGACGACAGGCGCTTGTCTGAGGTACCGGCCACTTAACTGGTCCCTGTGGTGCCGGACGCTTGTCTGCTCTCATTGTGCCTCATGCTTGTCTGGTCTATTTGTATTGGACATATTGATTTCATATTGGTAACCTTGATTTATTGATATTAACAGCACATTTACCGAGAGATATTGGTAGCATATTGATCGATTGCGATTATTGATCTATTTATTACTGTTGGTGATGTAATTGGCTTTGAAGAAATATTCATCCATCAATTTTGTCCGACAAAATCTTGGGCACACTGTGGCTGGCATGGCCTTGTTCTCTGCCGGTTTGAGGTATGGTCCTGTGCAACTCTAGGGGGTATATCTTCTCAGGCTTTACCTTGTCTTTGAAGAGAGATAAGTTTATTGCTAATCGCCTGAGGAAATGATGACGGGGCTGCCCAGGTAATTGTTGTTCGATCAGAGTGCTTTTCCTCTTGAGCGCTGGCTTTTCAAATCCCACTTTCCTGACCTTGTGTCTAATCTTCCGCCATAGGAGGGGGATAAATAAATTCTATCAATTTTGGCTCAATGACAATTTCTTGAACAACCACTTTTCGGTTGTATATTCAAATTTTTCCTAATTCTTCACATCTAGTAAGTCTGAAAATATTAATTTATTTCATTTATTTTTATTTTTTCACTTGCGATCAAAGAATTATGTGGTTACAAGTATTTGCGATGATACAAAAGTGAAATGTTTTTTGAGTAATTTTGGGTCTGCTGTATCATGGTTAATAAATGCTGTATTGGTAGACATTTAATATAATACATTATGAATGAAGTAATGTAGTTAAGCTTGCAATATAAATAAGACCAGGAAATTAGTAACGTACTAATGTGCTGTTTGTGTGCGGTGGGGAAGTACATCGTCCTCCTCAACCACTAGGGCTCTCATCAGCTTATCATGGCAGACAGCTACGAAAAGTATTTACTTTCTCTATCCATGGACCTAGCGTCAGATGGAATTTCCATGGACAGAGCTTCTTTGTAAGGACTTCTAATCTGTGGAACACAATACTGCGGGTCTGATTCCCTGCTGTTTATTACTTGGTCGTCTTCAGATCCAATGTCAACAATGTTTTGTCATGGACCACCCCATAAGCAATCAAATGCAGTTTCTACCATTAATCAATGTTAGTACTCTCATAATGTTCCTCATCTTTCGGCTGGCATTCATTTCTGTCTCGTTATCCCTTATCCTCGAGTGGCTTTTAGCCTTGATAAGTGATGACCCGAATAGTAAAAATAAATAAATAAATAAACCAGACAAACTGAACCACCTCCATCTGTGGGATGTATCTATCCAATTTATAAATCTCCACCAGCTGGTCTTTGAAGGGGGGATTCGGTGCCTTAGACGCTTGTTTCGTTCTTTTTGTGGAAGAAAAATAAATAAGATATATCCAAGGAAACTGGAATTTTTATTTTTTTTTGTTTTTTTTGTTTTTTTTTTAATTTTCATTTTAGTTTTTTTTTTTTTTCAATTTAGTTTTTCTTAGTTGTATGGAATTTGTTTCTGTCCAGATGAAACTAATAAATGTTTCAAATTATAACCAGATGATACATCTGTTTCTTTTTGGTGTTCTTTAAAAAACGGAGAAATAAAAATAAATAAAAAAGAAAGAGTCTGGAGGAAAATAGAATCTTAGGATGGATGAGCAAATTAAAAAGTGATGTGGGGAAAGGATATGGGATGGGTCAGGGAGATGTTAAACCTAACAAGTTGTTTTAACGGAATAACATTTTACAGGAATTAATTTTCGGGGTCATTCGGCATGGATTCTTCAGGGGAGCATTTTTTTCTTTCTTTCTTTCCTGTTGGTTTGTCGCTATTTTCTATTTGTAAGAAAATTTGGTAAAGTTGCTGTATAGTTAACAGCAGAGAAATCAAGAATGGGGAAAAAAATTTCAACTAATAACTATCACTAAACACATTAAAATTTAATTTTCTACTAACCTGTATACTTTTAAAGTGTGTAAACTGATTGTAAGATTTATCTCTGAATTTATAGTTAAATAGACTGATTGAAACAGGAAAAAATGTTGTTTTTTTTTTTTTTTTTTTTTTTTTTTTTTTCGCTTATCTTCAGATAAAAAGATAATTTTAAAAAAGTTCTTAGCCTACTACTAACTGGGAGGTTGCCGCTCGGACTTAGAGTTAGTGGTAGGGTAAGTCATTTTTTGTAACTATTTATTTTTTTAAGGAATGAAGCATCAACAACAGTGATAAGCAGCTATTTTGTTTCGCGTGTCAAAAAATGAGCTTTGAACCGAATTTTAATTTTGTAATAAAAAAAAACTTGAAAAATTTAAGAACGTTTAAAGTATTACATTTTAATATATTTGGTAAGTTATTTGTTTGTGTTTATATATGTGTATGACAATAGAAATGGGCAAATTCCAGCGATTATATTTTTCAGTAGAGAGATACATTTTTGACAACCGTTTTTCCCTTAAGACAATCAAGGTTTTACAAGCAGATCTTAATGTTCTATAGAAAATGTTTCATCAGAAAGAAATAAGAGCTCTGGTAGTAGCATGTTTCCAAATTGTAAAGTTGAATTAGAGACGATTGAACCTACACAATTAAAAAAAAAATGGTCTCAAATCTGCTGTCTACCTTTTCTTTATTCGTGTACATTAATTATTATAATTAATTTTTAAGAAATTTTTCTTAAAAGTTTTTATTTATTTAAATAAAGTGGAAAACTATTACTTTTAACTTTTTTTAAAATGTAATAAAAAGAATTGCCCTTTTTAATCAGTGTTACGACCCTAATGATGGGTCCCAACTTATGCTATGAAGATACCGGCTTCCTGACCTAAAATGCACCAAACATTGATGTTGGTTTTTTCCTTTCCCTTTGCAAAACTCAATCATGTTCTGCAAAGCCAAAAACAAAAAACATTTTTCTTCGACAAAACAACCAAGCCAAACATCATGAATAAATACTTGAACGTATAAAGAAATTGAAGCATAAAAACTTTCACCAAAATGACCAGATTCGGCATTAAATAACCTGAGGAGGGTTGATATGCCGTGAAACAAAATAACCAACCAAACTTATGCCATCATTTCCAGGTGAAAAATTTGTCAATCTGTGTTTAGTTCTTAAAATGCTATTCAAATGTAAGCATGACAGACTGTCGGACTAACAGAATCTCTGGTAGATGTTTTGAGTTGTAGCGTAGCTCCTGGCTTGGCTCGGGTATTGATGACGGTTGTGTTTTTGGAATGTGCTAAGAACCACATTTACAACTAATATGATTATAAAATGGTGAGTAAGAAAAAATGGATAAACATGCATGAATGATTGGGAATGGGTCACCATTTAGTGAGTGTTAAATCCAACAATATAGTGTTGTGAATTAAAGAGAGTAAAAACTGAGTTAACAAACAAAACATCTTTATATATTAACAATTTTATGGCGATGTGAAATATATTTTGAGTGAGTAAAGTTCGTTGAGAAAGTTGAAAGTTATTGTTTGTAGAACGAGGAAAAGACATGAGCGTTAGAAAGATGTGTGTTTGTTTCAAAGTCCCATTGTGTGTGTGTGTGTGTGTATATATATGTTTATCTTTTTGGGTTAGGTTGAACTTGGTGATAGAGCAGTTGTGATTACAGGGATTTGGGCACTTTAGCCTGAAATTTTAGACATTTTCTAGAATCAAAATCATGTGGATTTTTATTAAAATTGGAATAAGGATTCTAGACGTAAGGTTTAGTATCATTAAAATTAAAAAAAAAAAGATCAATTGTTCCCAAGTTGAATGGAAAAGGGGAAGATAAATGAGGTTAGTGGTTTTTTTTTTTTTTTTTTTTTTTTTTTTTTTGATAAACTAGTTTTATCTGCCAAGCGTTTGATTAAATTATTCAATGAACCAAATTGTTATAAAACTAACTAACAAGCTGCGCATGCGTGGTCCCCCTCTGTATGTGACTCGATGTGGCGAGTGTAAAATGCAATAAATTTGGGCAATTTGGGGCATTTTTGACCCCCCACCCCCCTGGGGGCGTGAACCAGATTTTTTCCAAGGTCAGTGATACTTATTTTTTATTAGGAACAATTGCCTCCAAATTTTGGCCAAGTTTCAGAGAAATTGAATGGATGGATGAAAAGTTATGGGGCAAAAATTTTTTTTTTTTCCATTTCAGGGCCTTTTGACCCCCTGGGGGGCTAACCAGATTTTTTTTTTAAATCGGAGAATGTCACTTTCTAACCTGACCAAAGTTACTTCGTGCAAAATTTCAGAGAAATTCAATGGATGGTTGCGGAGAAAAATCCGGACAGACGGACGGAAATGCCTCAAAACATAGGTCCCCCGATTTTATAAATCGGGGGACCAATTAATTGTTACAGTAATGTTATTTTAATCTTTTCTATTTATAAAATTATTGGATGTAAAGAGCTTCCAAAACTTTTAATCTTTTATTTTTTTATGGAAATCGCTCTAGACAAGGCATGAAACCATTTGATGTAAGGAACTAAAAAAGACAAATACTACTTCAAGGTCAAAAGCTAGCCAACGATAAGTGTTAGATGAATAGATTCTGACCCAGAAAAAAGTAATTCTTCCCCCTTTTAATACATGAGAATTTGCTAAGAACTTTTAAGCTAGTTTAACTGACTTTCTATTCGTTAGTTTAAATACTTACAAATTTCAAAGGGTCACAAAGTAATTCATTCTTTTTTTTATTTCAACTATTATTAACAAAAGATTAAACTAGCTGACTTGTTTATAATGAAACCGAAATGCATTCTGGTAGATTTAAGTTTGTAATTAAGTTGTTTCTAATATGATTTTTAACGTTTGTTTAAATATTTTACACTTGCAGGTGTGGTTTATTTTCATACTAGCAGGAAGACCTGACGTTGCTCGGGATTGAATGAGGATCACTACTGTGTACTTTTTCACTATGCTCATAACACCATATTACTGTCTTTGTTTTTACTGGCCCCTCCTCCCGTTTTGCCTCCTAATATAGTCAGAAGAAGCTTAACTGCTGGAAAATTCTCTGAATTAGTGTGTTATACATATGGGTTAAATTTCATTAAAATCAGATATATGTTTTGAAGTTTTAAGGGAGTTCTGTTCCCATGAGTCACTTAGAGATGGAGGTCACATAGATATTCGGCACATAGAGGGTAATGTAGAGATTTGGGACTACTTCCATTGTCTTCCTCGGAAAATTTTATACAATTATACATTTCATCTAAATAGGATATATTTGAAGTTTTGAAGGGAGGTTCTGCCCCGATAGCTCCCTTAGGTTAGGATGGCACTCAGAGATTCAGAAACACTTCCATTGTCTTCCCTGGTAAATTTGACATAATACACTTTGAGATTTTATGTAAATTTTCTCACATTTCTTTTTTATAGGGAACACATAGACATTGAGTTTTATATATTTTCATATTAGTGTACTCACACATAAACAGTAATAACTAGAAAATGAGGCTTATCTTTTATTTATTGTTATAAAGCTCTAGCTGAATTAAGGGGCACTGAACTCTGCAAGGTCTACAGTCTTGATTTGACTCCATTCCGATTAAGAAGTTTCTAATCACACACACACACGTTTCATGCTCTTGCAATTGTGGCAAGTCAGACTAATTCCAGTGGATGTTTTTTTATATATGTAAAAGTGCATTTTTTTAGCAACCGAGAGTGTTCTATTCTTCTTAGAAAGAATTATGCATTATCGCTAATGGCTTCTGGCGATTCAACTTACTAGTATTTAACCAACGAAGGTGGGGGAGCGAGGCAGATGTAATTATCCACAGACACTGTTTCGTTGTATCACCGCTCTTCAGGGTGGCTAGACAAGCAAGTACTTCAAGTATGAGATCAAAACCGGATCGTTCTGTCAAATCAGACTTTTTTACTGATTGCCATTTTGTGTAGTTAGGCAGCATTCAACCATTTAATTTTATTAAATAAAATAGACATTTGGTGTTGATTTGGTCTTTTTATCAATTTCCAACAAACTTACGTAAGTCAGACTGTATGAATGTGCATCTGTATACGTTCACTGCACAGGCTGTGATCATCTGCTCGTTGTACTGGTCCAAATTTGTTGCTCGATTCTGACACTGGTTGCAGTGTAAATTGTGTGATCCCAGTCAGTGCTGCAACAGAAGTATTCTCCCTCCAAATAAAATTTAAACTCCAGTTTAAAACAAGTAACAAAGGTTTATTTTTTGGAGATTATAATGATACTCGTTTTCTTCTACTGAACAACAGACTTGCAAAACCGAAGTCCAACCGAACACAATCCATTAACCAAGTGCCACAGGGGCCATCCCTCCCTCTCTCTCTCTCTCTCTATCTCTCTCTTACCCGTCTTCTGAAATATATATAGATATTCTGGTCCTTTGTGGCATACCACCCAGCTATCCACTTGAAAAACAATGGCCAGCCTTATGTCTAGGGGTTCCGTATCTAAATTTGGAAGATCCTGATTGGGTCATAACTACAGCAGGGAACCTTATATCTGTAGAACTATACTTTTTTTCTAGTGAAGAAATCAAATTCTGGGTGGGGGTACTCAAAATTCCAAATCAGACATATTTCCAATTTGTTGTGTGGTCGCTTCTCTCTTAGTAAAATATTGCTCACTTGCAGCAAGCGTGTTATTCGCATGCATTGCAAATCTGCAACCCACTAAACATGCAACTGCCTAGTGCATGTTTACACTGTAAAGTAAATAAGTTTTCTAAAAGCCAAGTTCTTGCCTTATACTTCCATAATTTTTTCTTTGATTTCTTAAGCTTTTGACTAGCTTGTGTCATCTTCGGGAGTAATTGTAAACGTATGCGTGTACAGGGTGACTCACCCAAAACTGCCACCCATCGTTAATAAAATTCACAATCTTTTCTGCATTTCAATCATATTTGGTATAAACAAACACCAGTCTATGGGTGACTTGTCCACCAAATTTCAGTTATGAATGTTCAACTGTCTTTATTTTATTGCCGTTCAATGATGAGCACATATGGATATGATGTTCAAAAGTGTTAATAACTCTGATGCACTCGTAGCAATTGCATGACAGATCTATTTTTTTATATGTACGCGCAATATTTTGCGTTATGTTGAGTTGTAGTTAGGTCGGCGTAAATAGGCGTATTGATACACAGGCGATTAGCACATCACTGCACATGCTCACTACTAAGTTCTGCCTAGCTATTTTCTCGGGCAATCAAGACTTCAACATAGTCAGACTGGCATTCTCTTTCTCCCCTCGTCATCATAGTGATGAGGGGTGGGCGTAAACTCAAGACCAACCGGAATTATATTACCTTTATACCTGCCGACCAAACAACTCAACTCGCATGTCTATGTTCCTGTATTCTTGTTCCAGTTAAATAAATATATTATTGTAGAGAAAACGTTGGTGTTTTCCTTCAAACTGGTGATCCTTTTCTTATTCAAGTCGGATACGTACAGACACGGCTAACTGAGTAAAATGGACTGTCTCGACACTCTCAACAGACACCACCACTCCTACACACTCATGTCTTTGCTCAGCCTTTTAGCTTAGGAATAGTCTTGGATTGTTTTGATAGACTTAGAGATCACCCTGCAGATAAAAATCTGAGGAGGAGGTAAGGTCCGGTGAGTGTGAAGCCCATTCAGATACACATATCTTACTGGTGAGATGATCACCAAAGTGTCCTCGTATATAATTGAATGGCGATAAACATTCATGACTGAAACTTGATGAATAAGTCAGACATATACTGAAGTTTATTTTGATTGCAGAAAGGATTGTGAATTTTATTAACGATTTTGTAGCAGTTATTTTGACTTATTTTGCTTAAATGTACACGCAGTATCATGCGTTAAATTGAATTGTGGTTTGCCTTTGTGCTCTTGCACTCGAATGTGGACTGTTAACTGTGAGGGTGTTATGATACATCTGCGCAGAAGCAAGATTAATACGTGTAGACGTATCTTCACGCTAAAAAAGACAATTCAAATGAGTTCCCGTTTTGATCGTTTCTCGGTAGGATGTTATCCTGTGCTTGCCTTGTCACTATGAGTGGCCGGCTAGAATGGAACTCCCAGGATACAGCATTCGTTGATCGACAAAAGTCAGCCTACTGAACAATTCTTGTTGTGTTCCAGTTTTCCCTTCAATAAAAGTTGATACCTATTTAGTTGTGGAGATGTGGTTTAATTTATGGAAGATGGTGACCCCCTTTTTTTTTTGTTCAATATTCAATCAGATGCGGTCAGATACAACTAACCCTACTAAGTTACGTTCTTCATCCTGACTTTTTTCCTAACCAACTCACCACATAACCTCTCTATGAAAACCTAAAATTTCATGGGTGAAATTTTATTTGACTCAAATACGGGAAGATGAAGTTAACAAGTCGAGCAAATTATGGGATTTTATTTCAAAGGTTTAAAAAAAAACAATGTTTATTCTAAATTTTGTAATAAAAAAAAAAATTAAAACAATTCTATAATCTCATTTAAATTCATGACATCATTTTACATCATGCGATTGGTTTAAAAATTCAGTAAGAATTTTTTTTTTTTAATTACATGAAGGTCATGGCAACATCTTCGATATTAATGATTCATCTTTAAATACTTGGATTATGCTGACTGTTTTTTATTTTAATACCATAGTTCTTTTTTGGTCTTTTTCTTTTTCTTTCGATAGTTTTGTCAAAGTTTCCTTCTTGAAGTATTCTTCATCATATGAAAACATTTAAGTTTAAAAAACGAAACAAAGAAATAGGAATTTAAAAAAAAAAATGATTAATTTGTGTTGAGTAGCTGAACACGCCCAGTGAAGTTGCATGAGATAGCAAAGGAGTTGAAGATATTGGAAGGCAGTGTATTCTCAATTTTGCATGAACATTTGTCAATGAGAAACCTGGGTACTTTGTTCAGTTAATCAAAAATAACATACAAACGATTTAAAGCGTTGTTTTCAACACAACAAAAAAGAAGTTTTGCGTCAATATGTGACACTGGATGAAACAAGAATCCACAATAGACACCAGCAATGGACAAACACGTCCCGACTCCTTTTAAAATTCCAGAAATAAAGAGTGCAAGACTGAAATGGAAGTCACCTAATTCTCGTTAGACTCTCTCACCTGATTCAGCCTTGAAAAGGGCAGACAACTCATACCACCCCATCAATTTAATTTAATCCCAGGAAGTTAGTACCATTTAAAAAAAATTATATACTGAGTTACTCCTTATCAAGACCCGAAGGCCACTCGAGGATAATGAGTTTGTTAGGTGGACGGTAAGACAACATTATGAAAATTGATAACGATGGTTGAAACTGGGCAGAATTTGATTTAGTTAATAGGACGGCTCAACAAGAACTTAACATTGGGTTTGAAAACGACTGTTGTAGTCAGCTGGGAACCAACCTCGTGGTGTTGTGTTCCACAGACACAGGGTAGTTTGTGGAAATAAACTTTGCTCATGGAAGCTCCATTTAGTTTTAGGTACAAAGAGGAAGAAATGAAAATTATTGACAGTGGTTGTAGCTAGACATGTTCTTGTTGTGAATGTTTTACTGGGGGGGGGGGGAACATAGATTGAAGCTCAGTGAAGCACCTACCATGAAAATAAGGATAGAGTATAGAAAGACTATCAACCCCACATCTGTGAGAAAGAGGCTGTAGGGAAGAAAAGAGGAGATCCACCACTATATTTTAGAGTCGGTTTTGTACTCCTGTCAAGGCAGGAAAGGGTGCTCTCATCGATACCTCCCCAGATATGGCAACAATACTCCATCTTATGACGTATTTGACTCTTGTGTAGGTAGAGAATTGTCAGAAATGAGATACATTCTGGAGCGGTAAAATGATCCAAGCCTATTTCCAGCAACAGATTTGATGCAAGTCTTCCATTTCAGGTTTGGAGTGAATGTCAGCCTTAGAAGCTTATATAGCATGGGGGCTTCCTCAACGAAAGAGACATTCATTTACATTGGGGCAAAGTGATGATCAGAGCGTTGGTGGTGAAAGGAGAGAAGCTAGGTTTTAGATGTATTAAAAGTAACCAGCCACCTTTTTCCCCATTGCACAACATTCTGCAGGTCGGAAGAGAGAATCAAAGATCTTGATCATTAATGCTCTTCGAAGTGTTGCCATAGATGGTTGTCATCTGCATAAATACTGGTGCTACCAGATCAGGCTGTCTGAAAATACTGGCTTCCTGACCTAAAATGCACCAAACATTGACATTATTGCTTTTGTTTTTTTTTCCTTTCCCTTTGCAAAACTCGATCATGTTCTTCAAAGCCAAAAACTATAATTTTCC
The DNA here is from genome assembly GCA_963556195.1 of Sepiola atlantica. Taxonomy (NCBI): domain Eukaryota; kingdom Metazoa; phylum Mollusca; class Cephalopoda; order Sepiida; family Sepiolidae; genus Sepiola; species Sepiola atlantica. Next base: position 32,406,835 of record OY744532.1, on the reverse strand, counting down.
TCTACAAAACAGCCAAACCAAACATCATGAATAAATATTTGAAGCATACAAGCTTTTACCAAAATGACCGGATTTAGCATTAAATAACTTGAAAAGGGTTGATATGCCGTGAAATAAAACAACCATCTGCATAAATGTCAACAAATGATTTTTCAGTAATAAAAACATTTCAAACTGAAGTGTGACAGACTGATAAAATGTCTGAGATGCAAAGACACAAATAATATGAAAACAAACTTTAATACATATAAATACATATATATATATTTATTTACTTTTGTTTGCTGTAAACAAGACATATTGCCACTGAAACGTTAGGGTTACTGTAAAATTGGCCAGATTTATAGTTGGGGGGGGGGGCAACCTAGGTGGGTAGTTGTTCACATTACATTTAAATCATGACGGACCAACAGACGGAGCCTTTTAAAGAAATGTTTGAACAGATTAGGATGATATGCACTATACTCTTGTACAGTTGTGATACCTGGTCCCTTGCGCAAAGATCTTCATACACTCGAGGTCTTCGACATGTAATGACTTCAGTGCATCCTATGCATCCGTCTCTCCAACCAAATCCCAAACTGCACCATCCAGGCAAGATGCAACTCCATCAGCATCAGAGAGACTCTTCTTAAAAGAAGATTTTTCTAGTTTGGTCACGTTCGTTGAAGAATTCATCCGCAAATTGGTAGCCCCAATCGCACCCGCCGGCTGGAAGAAGCACAGAGGTGGCCAACTGAAGACTTGGATAGGAACAGTGAGGACAGGCATACAGCTTGTGGGTGGTCCTTCGCGTTTTTGATGTTTTACGCTGGAACTGGGAATGGCTGAACTATGCCAAGTACTCAGCTACCGAGCGGTGGGGGGTGGACTGCATTGACGCGAGATGCGGTGAACTCATTTGGAGCCAGCTCAACCCACTCCGGGTGAATGCCGTTACAGTTAGGATGTTTCTGTTCATTTTGTCATGAAAATGCTATTTTAAACTTAAGAGTGACCAACCGATAGGCAAGACTTCTATTAATAATAATCGTACTCCTCATTGTTGTTAGTATCTGTGTCTAAAGGTTAGATTTATTACTGACACTTGTTAGTGCTCTGTTAAGAGTTTATCTGTAACTTTTCGAAGAGGACAAAAAATTGGTTTCTAAAGGTTCAATAAAAAAAAAAATGAAAACATTTTTTTTTTTTTTAATACTTTTCATAATTTCATTTTTGTATGTTTTAATTTATTTAATTTCTTACCAGCAAGAAAAATTGGCATTGCCTAGGAGACGATAAGTTGGAAAGTTTAGAGAAATTTATTTTTTAGCATACATTTTATCTTTTTCTTTCTTGGATTTGATTCCAGGGAATTATTTGAAAATTTCTCTCTTCAAATTCAAATACTTGTTTTTATGTAACAGATAAACTTTATATATATATATATATATATATATAAATTCCCGAAACAGTTCTTCATGGTAAACAACTGATGATCCCTTAAAATAGTGTTAGAAATAAACTAATATAATAACTGTAAAAAATAAATTGACTTACATGAGTGATTTTCCACTGGAAAACTTGGGACTATAAGTTTTTTTTGTTGTTTTTTTTTTTTTTTTTTAATATAGTTTTAATGGTTAAGAAACTTCCGAGACTATATATATATATATATATATATATATATATATATATACACTAGCAAATATATGCTCCCTTCGGTCATATATTTTTGCTAGCCTGGGAAAATATTATGATGAACGAAAATATACTACTCTGACACCCAAAGGAGGAGATAATGACTGTGAGGGTGGTATCATGCCGAACACTACCACCCACCAAAAAAGGATTTAATGCCTGGGAGGATTGTATCATGACAACAGAACGGATAGTACACTAACACCCACCACCAAATGGAGAAAATAATCATGGAAGGATGGTATCATGAGGAACGAATATATACTATACTAACCCCCCCTAAAGAGGAGGTAATACCTAGTAGGATCAACCAATTAAAAGAAAAGATAATTCCTGTGAATATGGTATCATGGTAACAGAACGGATACTTCAAACAAACAGAACGGATACCTCCCAAACAAAAAAAGAAGGTAGTCCCTGGGAAAATGCCCTCATGACAACAGAGTACCCCCTCCCTCAAATAAGGATGTAATACCTGGGAGCATTACCCCTACCTCCTTAAAAATGATATAATTCCTTAGAGGACGGTCTTATGACAACAGAACCGATACTACACTATCCACACCCATTAAAAGATAATACAATAATAAGATTGAATCATTTAAAAAAAATTTTTTTGTTTTAGTTCATTTAAAAATAAAACATTCTTATAGTTCCTTGGCATTTTGGCTAAGATCAAAGTATAATATTTGTTCTCGGCATCCAAGCAACATCAGACGTTTTTCTTTCAAGGAAAATATTATATATCTATAAGAAACGATGACAATGCAAAATTACAACTGTATATTACGGAATATTAATTTATTAGAAGCTGTTCGTGGGTGTTTGCAGTGTACTATATATACAGTATTACAAAATAACATGTATCGTGGGATTAAATAAGTACAACCGGTTTTGATGTTAATATCGTTATGAAAGATGAAAAAAACTTTCACATTTATTCATTTAGAGATATATATATATATATATCTATATATATATATATATATACTTTTCCTGTGAAAATTAAATAACTTTCAAATTGGCTAATTAAATATCTTATTTTTAAGGCATAAATAAAAATGTTAAAAGTTTGGGTATTATTGTTGATTGACCCCCTTCCCCCACAATAAAATTCTACTTTTTAGACGATTACGTGTGAATACCCTGAAAAACTTGACGTTATACATTGGTCATGAAAAAGAAAAAAAAAACCTAATCTTTCTAAATTACAAAAAAAAAATTTTTTTTTGTTTTACTATTCATTAAGTCTTTTTTTCTGTCTTTAATAATAAAGACGAAAGGCACAAAGTAACCATTTCGAATTACTCAGTAATATGAAATTGTTTTATTTGACCAATCGACGTTCCAGTCTTTCATTTATTCATATCATTATATAATCAGTTTTTAATGGGGAATTCATTTTCATGTTGATGCTGAAACAAAATAAAATTCCTCGACTTCGAATATCTTAAAAACCATATCAATTAACCTTTTTTTTTTCTAATAAATAAAATTTAACTATGTTCATGCACGCTAAATTTCCCAACATTAGAATATATCAAATAACACTACGACAATCATATTTTTGTTGTTTTCATCCAAATTACCAAAATGTCAAATGGAAATTATTTCTCTTTTTTCTATAAAGAAAACTATTGTTACCGTAATTGCTGTCCGGAGGGCGGGTTGCTTTTGCTAGTATATATATATATATATATATATATATATATATAATCATGTATCACCAGTTGAAAAATCAAAGTGCTCGATCGTAGGTTCTACAAGAGCTAATATAAATTATTTTATTAAAATACTATACACTAGTGTCTGTTGGGATACCCAGGTTTAAACAATCTGATCATCCATGATAAAAATCCTATTTCAAACTTATTTCATGATAACCTGATTGATGAAAACTGAGTATCCCTAACAAATAATGTAATGTATAGTATTTGAATAAAATAAGTTAGTTTGCAAGATCCCACTCCTTCACTGTAGAGGTCCCCAGATGCCGGAGGCCTTTTTACTCTAATAACTTCTTTCCTAGAACTGCTAGCCTTTGGAATTCCCTCGTTGATTCCTGTTACCCTGACGGTACCAACATGCAGAAGTTTAAATGTAATGTGAGCAAACATCTTGCTGCATAACTTCCCACTTAGGATGCCCATAATTCACAGTAGCCCTTACATCTCAGTGGCATTGTGCCTTGTTTCGGGTGACGAAAAGGAAAAAATAATATATATATATATATATATATATATATATGAAAAAAGGAAAACAAAAAATATTTATGTATTCGTCAACGTTTCGCCTTTATTTCAAGACTTCCTCGGGATGATTGGTGTGAAGAAATAACACCACAAGTACAAATATTTGGAAAGGTTTGGTCCGTTTGTGATGTAAAGTAGCAGTAGGAGGAATTAAGCTCAAACGGCCACTTATGAAAAGATAAACTATGAGCTCAAATAGATGGTAGTAGTGGGAGAAATTAAGTAAACTATAGAAGGTGTGGGGGTAAATTGATAGCAGTTGGAGTTATTAAAACCATTAGGGAGGAGGGGAGAGTGGGCGTCATGTTTATTGAGGTCAGATAGGTGGTTATCGAAGCAGGAGAGAGGGGTGTTAAATATCAAGGTTACATAAGGAAATGTTGTATGAGGGAGGGGGAGAGGAGGAAAATAAGATAAAAGGTGGGGAAAGTAATATATTTTATGTATATATATATGAAAAAAAGAAAACCAAAAATATATATTTCAAGACTTCCTCGGGATGATTGATTTGAAGAAATAGTTAGAATTTTAAATGTAGTGCGACATATGACATGTAGGGAATGGTTTTGTTCTTTTTTGAACAAAACATAGCCGTTAGAATTTTATGTGTAAAATATTTATGAAACGAAATGGATGTTTTTATTTATTTATTTTTTGGTTTTTGTTTATTTTATTATCGATATTATGTGCCAAGTTATGTTGAGTGTAGTATAAAATAGCTAGCCTGGATCTATTCAAGTTCTGTAGGGATAAAATAAGTTTGCTGATTAAAGGAGATAAATGTTAGAAGCCATTATGTTGTTTGTGTTAGAGTTTATAATGCGTGCTGAATCACAGAAGTGTTCACCGAAATTTATTTAAAATGAATTTAACGAGTCTAGCTTGTTAAAAGAATGATCATGTTGTAATGCATGGGAGAAAAGTGCGTTCAGAGAATTGTTACTTTTTATATCTCTTTTGTGTAGTGATTGATATATCCAAGGCCTTTGACAAGGTATGGCATAAAGGGCTTCTCCTGAAAATACGCTCATACAGTATTACTGGGCAATTACTTAATATAATTAGATCCTTCCTAACCAAAAGAAAGATCCAGGTTGTCCTCGATAACCATTCATCTAAGCAACATGACATAAATGCTGGTGTACTCCAGGGATCTATCCTTGGACATTTATTGTTCCCGATCTTCATAAACGATCTCTCTGATGACATAGTCTGAGATTGGTTTATTTGCTGACGACACCACGCTTTACTCTCATGTTGGTAAAACAAACGCAATCATATCCGAGGCAATGGCAGAATCCTTAGAAAATGACCTCCAGTTTGTAGTAGATTGGGGTCATAAATGGTTGGTAACTTTTAATGTCGCAAAGACAAAGCTCCTTTCCTTCAATAACTACAAGAAACCTCTCCAACCCCCGATTGTCATGGCAAATAACACCTTACCTGAGAGTTCAACATTCAAACTCATCAGCCTAACCCTCACAGGTAACATGAATTGGAACAAATACATTGGAGACATTGCCAAGGCTGCAGCGAAGAAGGTGGACTCCCTCTACCATGCTAGTAAACTCCTTATAATTGACATTATCCTGTATCTCTACAAAGCCACCATCCGCCCATGCATGGAGTATTGTTGCCAAATCAGGGCTGGTGCATCATCTACTAGTCTCGCCCTCCTTGACAAGGTCCAAAAAAGAGTCGCCAACCTAATAGGTCCCTCATTGTCAACCAAGCTCCAGCCCCTGTCCCATCGCTGCAATATCTTTGTGCTTGTTTTACAAATACTTCAATGGATTATGCTCCGATGAACTGGTTACTCTGGTGCCCCCTCAACGTAAATTCACTAAACCAACTCAACAATCAGCTAAATCCCATCCATTCACTGTGGAGGTCCTTAGATGTCGGAGAGCTTTCTACTCCAATAGCTTCTTTCCTCGTGCTGCTGGCCTCTGGAACTCCCTCCCTGTTTCCCCGACGGTACTGACATGCAGAAATTTAAAACTAATGTAAACAGACATCTCTCTGCGCAGCTTTCAATTTAGGTTGACAACCCCCAAATCTTCTTCCTCTTTCTCAGTAGCCCCTTATGTCTACAGTGGCGGCCTGCCTTGTTTGGGGTGAACTATATTAAAAAAAAAAATGTTCACCAAACCTTTTCTTTAATTTCCATTGAGTTTCCCCTGTGTGTATCTGATGACAATTACTGAATGGGATAGTATGCATTAGATGTTGGTTTTTGTTTTTGAAAATGTTTGTTGTGTAGTTTGTATGGTCGGAATTCCTAGTTTATTTGGAGTGTTGCAAATTATTTTCACCGATTGTTAAAGCTGTAAATTGGCTCCGACTTCGACACTGTAGTTCTGATCATTAATCGTGTAAATTCGGTTTACTCGTTAGATTGCTTCAAGCGTAGTTCGACCGTTTGTTTAGTCTTTCTTTATCGGCAGAAAAATTCGTTCAAGTACAAACACAAATATAAATATCACCTTTTTGTCAACAGTTTTGGTTATTATTATGTTGGGCGAGTATTAGCAACCATGGAAACCTGTCTAGCATAACAGTTTGCTGACAGTATTGCAAAGACGTAGGATATGTTATCTTGGAAAAACTATTGATTTATTTTCTTGTTTCATTCTCTGCTATAATCTCACTCTGAAGGTTAAAATCTTTTCTTTTTTTTGTTATTTTAGATGTTTTTTTTGTTATTTTAGATGTTTTTTTTTTATTTTAGATGTTTTTTTTTTATTTTAGATGTTTTTTGTTATTTTAGATGTTTTTTGTTATTTTAGATGTTTTTTGTTATTTTAGATGTTTTTTGTTATTTTAGATGTTTTTTGTTATTTTAGATTTTTTTTTTATTTTAGATGTTTTTTTTGTTATTTTAGATGTTTTTTTTTTATTTTAGATGTTTTTTTTTTATTTTAGATGTTTTTTTTTATTTTAGATTTTTTTTTTGTTATTTTAGATTTTTTTTTTTTTTTTTACCATCAAGTGAATTGGTTTCTCTCAAGATATACACAATGGAGACGTTAGCCATTCTTATGTCTCCACCACAAAGCAAAATTTCTTTGCCATTGTTACGCAAATAAGTTGAAGAGATTTTTAAAGTTCCATGTATTAAGTTTGTTAGACCCTGTAGCCTAAGAAGGTTGCATGGCCCAGTGTTCCTATTTACTTGTCTCCCTATAAGGGCAGTGGTAATGTCGGTTTTTAATGAAAAATAGGAACTCAAGATTGGAACAAAAATAAAAGTTGTCTCCGTCTAGGAGGATTTTTCCTTCAATGATTGAGAATCTATATTGTAGTACTAGAACAGATACTGCACTTTGCTCCTAGCCAAAAAGGAAGAGTTATTCCCTTTGGAATCCTATCAATAGAGGGATCAGAGTTGCGTCTCCTCTGTTACTATTGACCCTTGCTGTTTGATCGCAGAGCAGAGAGAAAGGCAAAAGCAACCATGACACTAAGGTTATAAACACGGGTCCGTGCGAATCAGAAGGATTCATTGCGCACGCAGCGGCCTATCCATCTTTAGGAGAGTTTGAATTATCTACTAGACACCATCCTCTAGTATATCCGGTCTCTCTGTACAAGGTTTTGTCAGGACAACCTGACATGAGGATATTTCACCCTACAAGTAAACTCTGACCAAATATTCAAAATAACATAGTATTCGAAGTCCAAATAAGATGGCCTCGACACGGCTATACACTGGCCCATACGAGGAATGGTTCACCTTCGCAGAGTAATGTTACCTCAAGTAACAGCAGTTAGCTTGATATTCCACCAGACTAGATGAATTCTTGTCCTGGAATCCGGTAAGACCAAGAGACTTCAAGAAAGATATACTATAACATGGTTAACTGGGAAGAGGGAAATTAATGTTCTTAACTTTACTGACTCAACGTTTGACAGGTAAAGGAGAACTTTAATGGAATATTCAAATGTTTAAGTATCTCATATAGAGATCAAGTGTTAGCCCCAGGAAGGGGCCCATTGATATCTGAAAACTTCATCCTTACTTGTGAATGACGTCAATGAATGGGCCAAAGTTTTATACTTTGGGTCATCAATTTATTACAGACAGTTATTTCAGTTTGCCTGAAAGGTTTGTTTTTATGTGTTTTGTCTGTCACACTTAAGTTTGAAATAGCATTTTCTGGAATCTGTACAGAATTTCGAACGGAACCCTTTATTTAATCCATGGGGGTAGCTAGTTCTCATTTCGTCAGTCATTACCGGATAGAAGTCTTAGGTAATTCTTAATTGTATTCTTAGTATCGCCTGCACTGAGTTAGAACTGAATATTACTTAGTGCTTTATCCGTTACGCCACATTTCGAAACACATTTTCTTTAGTCTTGTAAACATGTACGAGGTTGCATGTTTTAGTGGTGCATACGAATGGCAGACGTTGCAAGTGATAGATGCTTGGCCAAAGGAGGGGGGGGGCACAGAAGAAATGGAAAATATCTCTGATTGTGAGTTGGACCACCCAGAAATTGTCTTTTGTTTGAAATAAAACAAGTGCCTCATTAAACAGTCTACTTGAGAAAAGTGTTTATAAACTGGACTTGTGGTTTTGCTTGGAATGAGAATTCTTTGTTGCAGCACTGACTGAATCTAACAACTTTGGACCGGCACAGCGCAGCGAGTTGGACAATCGCAGTGAACACACCTATAAATGTTCATAGTATGTCATGCTAAATTTGGAAATAGCAGTTACTGATGTGTCTATGTATCTATATGAAAGGTTCTGTCTATCTGTCTCGCTTACATTTGAAAATGCATTTCCGTTGGTCTGGCATGTTTGAGATAGCATTTTAATTGATAAATGCGCAGATTGAATTAACGCATCTGAGAACACACTTTAGGTAACATTAATCATATTAAGTTTTAATTACATTCGGTTGTTTTGAACACAGTTGTTGCAGAGTCGGAGGAAGTCACAGGTTTCGGTCGGAGTTTGACTCCTAACAAAACTAGGAGTCGGAAACACAGATTTTTTTAATCTCCAAAAGAATCAAGACAGTCTGTATATTGGAAGACTTAAAAATAAGAGTCGGAGTCAGAATTTTTGGAATCCGAAGAATTGAATTTGGATCTTACATCTTCCAACTTCGCAAACCTGGTTTTGAATTAGCTTTTTCATTGTACATTGAGATTAGAAGACTCTAACTGTCTGCCTAGCTGTATGTCGGTCTATGGATCGGTCACTAACTGTATGTCTGTCGGTGAACCCGTCCCTGGCAGTATGTCTGTATGTCGGTGAATCCGTCCGTGGCAGTATGTCTGTCTGTCTGTCGGTGAATCCGTCCTTGGCAGTATGTCTGTCTGTCGGTGAATCCGTCCTTGGCAGTATGTCTGTCGGTAAATCCGTCCGTGGCAGTATGTCTGTCTGTCTGTCGGTGAATCCGTCCGTGGCAGTATGTCTGTCTGTCTGTCTGTCGGTGAATCTGTCTGTGGCAGTATGTCTGTCAGTGAATCCGTCCGTGGCAGTATGTCTGTCGGTCGGTGGACCGGTTCCCTGGCCGCACGCCTGTCGGTCGGTGGACCGGTTCCCTGGCCGCACGCCTGTCGGTCGGTGGACCGGTTCCCTGGCCGCACGCCTGCCGGTCGGTGGACCGGTTCCCTGGCCGCACGCCTGCCGGTCGGTGGACCGGTTCCCTGGCCGCACGCCTGCCGGTCGGTGGACCGGTTCCCTGGCCGCACGCCTGCCGGTCGGTGGACCGGTTCCCTGGCCGCACGCCTGCCGGTCGGTGGACCGGTTCCCTGGCCGCACGCCTGCCGGTCGGTGGACCGGTTCCCTGGCCGCACGCCTGCCGGTCGGTGGACCGGTTCCCTGGCCGCACGCCTGCCGGTCGGTGGACCGGTTCCCTGGCCGCACGCCTGCCGGTCGGTGGACCGGTTCCCTGGCCGCACGCCTGTCGGTCGGTGTCACTATTTACGACCGGAAAAATTAGGACACAAATTTGGGTATTAATTCTGCTCCCCAAAAAGAGGCATTCTATTGGTTTTTGTTTGTTTGCATGTCGGTCTATCAATGTGTTGCTTTCTCTATCATAAATTTAGTTGGTTTTTTTTTTTTTGGGTTTTTTTAGATATGCTAAGAAAAATGAAGTTGTCGTTGTGAAGCTTTATAAAAATAACATCTTTTCCTGAAAATTACTTTTAAATAAACAAAAAAAACTCAACTCTTCAAAACACTTGACCTTGACCTGATCATTATTGCTGTTCTGAGCTGTAAATTTAGAAAAGCATTAAATACCTTTCTTGTTGAGTCATTTCTTTTTTCTTTTTTTCCTTTCAGGTATACATGTAGGTTTTAAATCTTAACCCCCACCCATATCTGCTCATTTTTTTCTCTTGACAACAGCTGTTCAATTATGTATGCGCCTTTTGTTTGCGCTTTCCTATTTTTGGCTGTCATAAATCAAGTACAAAAAATTGTATATATATATATATATACATATACAATTTTTTTTTTCTTGTATCAGAATCCTAAACGAAGAAATTGGTTTAATTAAATTTCAAAAAGATATTTCCAATTTACAAATTTGGCAGTTGAAACGGATCTAGATTAGTTTAGCCACAAAGTAAATATTTACATTATCTTTTTAACGTGTATAAAATTGAACTTTAAATGTGAATTTAAAAAAAGAAAGATTTGAAAACACCCACGATTTGATAAAGAGGTCTTACCTCGAAATATGCTATGGAACACGGTCGCACACATTAGATCACTGTAGAAGTCTTGACTAAACAAGTAAGATTCACTATAACCCCCCCCCCTCCCCAAAAAAAATCCGCTTCGTTTTAGTCCTTCACAATACCAACATATTTCCATTTCTTGCATTGTGATAACCTATGACTCTTCTATTTACACCCAATTCTTCAAGCAAACTACATCTTATTAAAAAAAGTTACTTAAGTGCACTTTACTAATTTCCCTGAAAAAATAAATAAAAATGTAATAATTTGGTAGTTATTCCAATTTTCTTGTTACAGAATAAACCATGTGTATTTGATGATTTCACATCTTTTGAAGTAGATGAAAAAAAAGGAAACAAATTGAATACTTTCTCTTGAGAGATTCGCCACATGATTGAGAACAAAATTTCCACCCAAGAGAGAAGTTCTGTTGTGTTAATACATGTGTAGATTAGCAGGAATTTATCCCACAAAAAGAAGTGTTCTGTTAACACGTGTGGTATTCCCAGCTCGTTTGACTCGTTGGTCTAGTGGTCTTCACAAATTCGTTGTTTTGTGATAATCATCTTTCATTCTTTTTAGCTCCTTATATAAGGTGGCTTCATGCCTTGTCTGGAGCGATTTCCATAAAAAAGTTGTTGTTGGCTCTTCTGTCGTAGGAGGAAGGCTTGTCATAATGCAGTCAACTGTTAACTGATGTCGCCCATAGTATTGGAAATGGCAAAAGAAGCGGGAGCCTTCAGCATTTGAATTTAAATCGGGGTTAGCTCACTCACATGACCCCTAAGAAAGCAAAGTTAATTTTTGGTCAATCTGTGTCACCCATAAAGTGGCAAGGGACCACCACCACAACAACACTGACCAATCTATGAGTGTCTTATAAATTTCAATAATGTTTGGACTAATCTAAAATAAGATGCGTCCATTCAATCCCATTTAAAAATGAAGTGTAACTGACGGACAGAGCCTCTTATAGGGATGCTTGGATGCATCTCCAAAAGCTTTTGTACAGTAAAAATAATGATTTTTATATTTCTAGTCTTGGTAAAAGTATTTAGCAAGTTTGAGAACTCTAATAATTATCTCCCCTTGGTTAACTCTTCTGTGTTGCAAGTACAGAATAAAAATATTTTTACTCTTCTGCAACACTTTTGTTATTCCTTCACATGATTTTTTGTTCTTGTTTCCAATGTTTATTCTACTGCAAGATGTCAACTTAAACATTTTTATTTATGACATATTGGGTTATTGACCCTAAAATATAATTCGTTCAGTTTTTTTTCTATCTAAAGATTTCTTTCTTCTCTTTGTTTGTAGGTAAGTACATTTCCAGTCCTGTCGACCAATGAATATGAGAATATCATTTTTTTTTCTTTTTCATCTCCCCTCATTTCATCCACTCTTGGTTAACATATGAAATGTTTGTTTGGTAAGTAAAAAAACATCAATCCTGCCTCCTTTTAATATTTATGGAGAGTAGAACGTGCACCTTGGGTTTACTTTTGGCAGCGTCATAACTCTCACTTTCCCCAACTTTGTTTTTTAGTCCACACATTATATTTGATTGGTTGCATTCCAACAGCCCCCAAAAATCAATCCAAAATCAAAATTTTTTATTTTTTATTTCGGTGAATGCCTATATTTTTTAAATTCCGTCTTATGCACGTTTCGCAAGCCGGTAAGAAAAAAGTAGTCTTCGGTCTACCAAGCTGCTCTTCAGAGAAAAATCATTTAACAGGAAATAAACAAACACATTATTCCAAAACAAATCGAAAGAAATATGGTCAAGAAAGATGAGAAGAATGGCAAGTCAAAAAATGTGTATTGAGCACTGTTGAAGTAAACACTGAAAATTGATACATTATATTATCGATATCGATATATTATATCTCCTTATTACATTTTATGTAGATACATGAAATATATAATATATATATATATATATATATATATATATATATATATAATGTGTGTGTGTGTATAAATATATATAACATGTAAATCTTAGTTATTCAGAGAACATGGACAGATCCATGGACACATGTTTCATCGTTTTACGACTCATCAGCGTGGCTAAATCTAGCGGGACCCTAGAGACTAGAGCGTGATGCTCTACCACTGCGCCAAACTCCGCTAGTAGATGGAGTGTATCGCTTTTATAGATGTAATATATTTGTTTATTTTATTTGCGATACTTTGAATGAATTCAACTATTTATATGGAATAGCATTTTACCTAAATGCTAGGTGGGAATAATTTTTTCTTTCCCCAATGTGATGCCCCTATATGTAGAGTGACATATATTTTTTAAAATATAATTATCTATGGATATATATATATATATATATATATATATATAAAATTTTAAGTTAACGCGAAGGTTTATGTAGTAGCTCAATAGTGTACGACTAGAGCTCTTAACATCATGTAAATTTTTGTTATTCAGAGAACAACATTCGATAATTCCTTCGAAACACTTGTATTTACAAACAATTGTTTCTGTCCATCTCAAACACACATACTTTTGTAAAATAATAATGCAGACCTGTTGAGTAATAACGCATAAGACGTCACGGGGAGGCTACGGGCATGCCCCTGCAATAATGAAGAAAAGCCGAAGACTAGATAGATAGTCAATTAAGCATAAAAGAACAACGGAAATGAATCGGTGACCTTTGAACGAGCCCAGGTCTGAGGTCGACGAGTGCATTTTGGAGTATGACATCGTAAAAAAAAAACGACTCGGTAACCTTTAAAAGAGTCAGGTGCACGAGGCCAGAAGAAGAAGGCACTCTAAGTGCAAAGTCTGAAATTAAAACGACGGTTTTAAACGAAGGAAGAAGGAGCGCTTATGTAGCAGAGATCGAGTTGGGAGGATATAGAGAAAAACTGTCGTGGGTCAGCCCCGAAGAGAGGTACCCCCACCATGGCTGAACTGCCGTAAACAACTGGCGTGGGGACCACAAGCCTTCCCTAAATTCCGGGAGCAGACTGCTACAGAACGTATTGTTTCCCTCTAGGTTGGAACGTAAATCACTCTGCCTGGTGTTCGTGAAAATAACCTACCTTGGGTAGATTCGAAAATCAACCACCGTCCAGGTAAAGAAATAGGTTTCTTCGTAAGACAAGGGAAAGAACAATAATGCCAAAGGACTTTTACTAACAAAGAAATATTTAATTATATATATGTGTACACCCAACTTACACCAGCTGGTGGTGAAGAATAAAGAAACAGAGTTTCTCGAGTACGTCCCTGTCTCTATCGTTGTTTTGTTTCATGCTACCGGGTCCCCCGAAGGAACAGGTATTGCAACACTTTCATGAGATGCAAAATATTATCAATTGTCATGAGGAGGCTTCATTAGTGTATAAAAATTCTCCAGTCAGCCTGAAAAAATTAAATGCATCAAACATTCATTTAATTTATACATACTTGCTTTCCACAATTTTTCAAAAGGAAATACTCAAGTGTTTTTGAAGGAAATATGGAATGTTGTTCCAAGTATAGATAAGGTTTACATGTTAAATTAAGAGCTCTAGTCGTATACTATTTAGCTACACCAGTAACCTTTGTGTTAACTAAAACAAATTATATATATATATATATATGTGCATGCTATTATTAAAGTATACATTGGTATGTAATAAGATAAAAATAGAAAAAATCATGGATATAGATCTGAATATTGATCCTTGATATAAGTCTGGCTCATTGCATCGCAAATCATCTACAATTTGTGAAACAAATTTCAATTTGTCATAATTGTGTTCAATCAGGCTAAAAAAATCACGGCTCATTTGTCTCTCATAAATGTATAGCCAACTAGAATTTTCCTAAAATCTCAGAAAGTGCTGATATGAGTATTTGGTGAATTCACCTGAAATGACCCGTAAAAATCAAATGAATAGCGACTGATAGGGAAGCCTTTCTATTTCTTTGTCTTTTTTTTTTATTTATTTATTTTTTTTACTTCCTCATTCATCTGACTATAACTAAGTTTAACCGAGTACATGTAATGTAACTATTTCTTTCATTACTCTCTCTAAAAAAAAAAATATATACGCATCGTCAAAGTTAGCATTAATGTTTATATAATATCCAGGGATGTGAATTTTCTGCTTTTTAACAAAATTCCACTTGTTTTAATCCAGAAAAGTGGATTTCCGATATTTAGTTGGATTTTATTTCTTTGGTTGGGTTTTATTTCTTTCTTCTCCTCTCGCTTTATCTTTCTTTCTCTTTTCCTGTTTTTTCTCTCTCCATCTTGTCTTGCCTACCTTCTCAACAACCTCAATAGCTTCGCCATCCAGATATACTTTCTCCACATCTGAGTTCTTATCCATCTCCATTGTCTTACACTTCTTGCACACAAATTGGTTATCCTCACTCAACCTACCAGCATTTCAACTGCATTTCTTGTATACACATTGCTTACAGGTACCACAAAAAATTGAGTTGTACCCGACTCTCTTTCCACAAACTGAGCAAGGGAACTTTCCTCTTTTAGGGAGCTTTCCAACACTACAAGCAATGATCATCACTTTTGTCTTGGAAACGTTCACTTTTAGTACTTTATTTTTATAATTTGAAAGTTATGGAAATTTAACAGAAAAACTAATGATAGAACTTATAGTATGGGGTTCAGGGTTTGGAGAGAAGCACAAGGGTTCAGGAAACTCCAGGTGTGCCTATAAATTTACTGAAAATAATTTCAATGAATGTCACTCTGTGCACACCTTCTCTCCCAAACAATGTTGAGAACATCCTTGAGCCTCACCCCCAAAATTGAATACTATAAAAAGTTTAAAAAAAGATAATAAAAAGAATAAAAATGGTAATATAGTGTTGGGCGGAAGAGGGCATAGGGTTTCTCATTCAATCCGTGGAAATGCTGGGAATTCTAGATGCAGGGATCAGAGTTCTCCATTTTTTAGCAGAATCCCACTTTTTTTTATTCAGAAAAAGCATGGACAAACAGGAATTACAACTTTATATATATTTGGTTGGATTTTCTTTTCCCTCTTATGAGAGTTCTTTCTGAAAATGTTAATTTTGCCATCAAGGCTAAGATTTCAAACGATACATGATGAGGTTGGGAATTGGATCACTTTCGTTTCATCAAAGAATGCCTTCCTGTCTCCTTCTCCCCACACAATCCGTCTTTCTCTTGAGTTTTTGTTATTTTTTGCGCAGTCATGGACACACGCATGCACGCATGCGGGGACTGTGCCCTCCAGTTTGGGGAAATTCGTCTTGATTTCATCATTTTTTTTTGCCATTGGCTACTCATCCTTTTGGCTAAGATCAAAGTGTAGTATCTGTTCCGATGGATACTGCACCCAATAGACTGGTATTGTCTTGGCCTTCGGGGCTTGATTTACACCGGTCTATGGGTCTGTCCTGTGCAGTTCTAGGAGGTCCACCCTCCCAGGCTTCGCCTCTCCTCTTTGGGGAGGAGTAAGTTTATTGCTTACTGCCTGAGGCTCCCCTACCGGGGAATGCCGACGGGGCTGCCCAGGCAATTTTTAAACCCCACTTTCTTGACCCGATCTTGGGTCACATCTTACTTGTTGGAGTAAGATAAAAATTGGCCTTGTGCCTAACTCCTGAAGAGGAGTAAATCAATACTCATATATCTCAAAATCATAGAATTATGTCAGTAATTTAATTTTTCATATATAAATTATCATTTCTGATGACCTAAAAGAAGCAAACACTGTTGACTTTTTATTTCGCAACAGGAAGCTGACTCCAGTCACTCTCAATAGCAAAAAGTCAGAACTCTGTTATTAAGACACACCAGAAATCCACCAAATCATAGCCTGTCATTCCTCTGCATCCTAAGAAAGACCAAATAATCGATTAAATAAGGAATTTATCAATGAGTCCAGAAAGAACTAGAAAAAAGCTCTCCTAGGCTGTCTGTGTACAATAGACACAGGAAAATTGAAAACTTGCCTTTTAGCTGAGCAAAGTAGATAATGCAATTCTATAAAAGCTGAAATTGTGGAAACTTTGCCAGAAGGCATAACGGTAAGAAGTGCCAAAAAGCGTTTCGAGAATAAGAGAGGAATGGAATTGTATTCTTTGATGCATCGGTTGAGTCTTTATAAATATTTACCGAATCTTATGTAGGAACCCAAATTTATTGATTTTTTTTTTCAACAGTCATCCTAACCTTATTTAAAATCAATACATGATCTCGACATGCAGAATAATGCTGAAAGATTCCTTGCGATGCATGTTCGTTTGATGCCATTTAAAAAATTTGATACTTCTTCCATCCATTTTACATCACTTTTCCCCTGTTCAGGGGTCAGATGTTTTCTGATATTACGCAAGCTCACTCTCCAGTTCTCACGGTTCAGCAGGTTAACTGTCTCCAGATTCCACTCTGTGCAGTCTAATCACTTGCTTTTAAGTTTTCCTTGGCCAGACAACTTTCCTGCGATTTAAGATATCCATGCTTCTACAGTGGTTTATCCAGGAGGATGAACACTCTGCATGACCATACGAGCGTAACTGATTCATTCTTAGGATAACCTCTATGCTGGCAAAGGTAGTGCTTTCTGCAGATCCATCTAATTAAGCTGGTGATACCAGATCAGGCTGCCCTGTGGCTCCCTGAGACGAAATTCACCTACATTGACGTTTTTTTTTTTTTTTTTTTTTTTTTTTTTTTTTGTAAAACTTAATTATGTTCTACAAAACCAAAAACCAAAACAACAGCCCCTCTCCCTTTCTCCCTCCCCTTTTTTATTTTATTTTTAGAACTTGAAGCATAAATCTTTTACTATAATGACCAGATTCGGCATTAAATAACCCAAAAAGGGTTGATATGCCGTAAAACGAAACTACCAAACCAAAAACGATGATTAAACATTTGAAGATATAAAGAACTTGAAGCATAAAAACTTTTACTATAATGACCAGATTCGGCATTAAATAACCCAAAAAGGGTTGATATGCCGTAAAACAAAACTACCAAACCATCTAATTAAGGATCTGTTATTGCACTGCAATCAGGTGAAAGAGGGCTGGGTAAGGGCCCAACATTCACTTCCATATAACGTGACGCTCTTGACACAAACCTACCCTGGATGTAGAGAGAGATAGCTTGCGATGCTTTAATCTTGTTGCCGTACACATCCACTAACTGCACTCAGCATATTTCCTAGGTAGCAGAAAGAGTTTACTCCCTCCAGGGTATTGTCATCTAGTACCATCTCTTTGAAATAGAAATAACACATAGTGTGTATTTCTGTGACGGTCTCCTTTTATTCAATCATCTCTGTTCTTAAATCAAATTCGTTGGTTATTAAAAGACTAATAAAAGAAAGAGGAAAAGATGGTTTCTGTTGATGGAAACAACATGCCACTGGAACTTTGTTATGTGGTATACTTTTCTCTTAGTAGCGTATTCAATGTAATAACATATCTGTCACCAGATCTTTATCACGTAGTGGATTTTTCTCCAACAACACCATTTTCAATACTGATCCTTATCACTCGATGATCTTAGCCTTCCGAGTGCTAAAATGCCTTCTGTTGACTTCCATTAAGCTTGTCTGTTATGGATGGCAAAGCATGCCGGTCACACGTGGTCGATATTTATGAATATTCTAATTCCAGCGTGTACTTGTTCTTTTTCAACTAATGGTTCTAGACAAAGACCGGCTCTTTTATGAGCTAAGTCAATATAATTTCCACTGCTCTATCCAGGTTCTGGCTCATCAAGTTTGCCACAGCGAGCAATAATTTAAGGTTACTGGATTTGAAACGGCCAATAATGCTGATAAAAGCAGAACACTACTTACCCCCCCCCCCCCCCCGTCTATAATAGTATATTTAAAGCAGAGAGGGGATGAGTAGTGTTCTGCCTTTATCAGCATTGTTGGCCATTACAAATCAAATAACCATAAATTATCACTACATTTCTATGGTGAACATAAGCACGAACCTGGATCGAGTGGTGGAAATAGTCTTGACTTACCTTATAACTGGCATGTTTTAACGAAGAGGCGTTGTAATTTTTTAAATTTTGAATTAATAAAAACTTCCTAAATTTTAAAATAGGAAAATGTTTTGAGTACAACATTTTTCTATAACCCATTATCGCCGATGCCCCCCCCCCCCCTTTTTTTTTTTTTTTTTTAAAATTTTTTTTTTTAGGACCAGAAAGATAATTAACCATATTTCAGTAACATCTGTGGTTTTTCAGAGATATCTATAGTTAGTCATAAAGATCGGAATGCCTTTCAGATACTATACCTACTGTCTGATGTATATTGACAACACTGATGTCTCAGTCTTTAATATACTGTGAAAATCTAAAATTGAAGGACACAATCAGTTTCATCTGTTATTCAATCAAAAATATTTTGGTAAGTAGTCCCTATAGTATAAATGAATGTTCTATCTTATAAAGTCAAGTAAATCTTGTGAAAGTGATGTGACTGTCGGTTATTGAAGTGATGTTGTGAGACATGGAACGAATATATGAAAATAAATTTTAATGAAAAATCTTAGGTATAGGTCAACAACAACAATAAAATTTATTAATATATTTACAACTGAAAGAAGATTTTACTTTTATAATGAGGACATTAATTGAAGCCGCTGTGTGATTAACGTCTGTTCTATCTGAAATTAATATAAGGGACGTAACTCTTAAAATATCTTTTAGGCAAGTGAGACAAGAGCAAGAGTTACTTCTCCTAAAGCACAAAAATGTTTCCATATTTATTTTCTTCTAGATGAATCTGTTTTCATCTAACAGAAAGTAATGTCAATTGTGTGAATTGCTGCAAGAGAAGATTTTTTCTCCAAACAAAACCACAACTCCAGTTTAAAACAAGTAACAATGTTTTATTTTGAAAGACGTTACAATAACTTTTTTCTTCTACTGAATGACAGGCTTGAAATAAGA
The DNA here is from genome assembly GCA_963556195.1 of Sepiola atlantica. Lineage (NCBI taxonomy): Eukaryota > Metazoa > Mollusca > Cephalopoda > Sepiida > Sepiolidae > Sepiola > Sepiola atlantica. Next base: position 32,387,263 of record OY744532.1, on the reverse strand, counting down.
ACTTGATCGAATCAAAACAAAAGTCTGACTGAACACACACAGTATATCAGCTCAAGACCCAAAGAGTTATGTCTCAGACCCACAGAAACTCAACTGCCCCCTTCTGCCCCAATATATATATATATATATATATATATATATATATATCACTTGAACCACACAGCGAGACCACTCGAGATGATCAACTGTTAATCTATGGCCATAAAAAATTGACTGACCATGAGGCCCACCATCTGGAACCTCGTATCCAAGAGTACATTACTATATCAGAAGTCAGCCATTTCTTAGATGGTTTCTCATTCCTTAACTGAATATTTTTCCAATTGCAGGCCTGTCATTTGCATGCATTACAACTATGCACCCCACTAAAGATGCAGCATTGCACATGTTGACACATTTGCAATGTGAAATCTGACAAAACCCAACATCTTAGTGTTTATCCTCCTGGATAGACTGTTGCAGAAGCATGGATGTCTTGAATCACAGGAAGGTGAAAGAAAACTTGAACGGTGAAATTTGAAGAAAGAGAGAGTGAGCTTGCGAAATATCAAAAAACGTCTGACCCCTGAACAAAGGAAAGTAAAATACAATAAATAGAATAAGGTTCTGTGGCAGACGAGCAGTGGAGGTGACCCTGACTGTTCACAGTATGTATCCTTAACTTAAGATGCCATCGTTAGAAATGTTTTCATAAATATGTATCTGTCTTGGTCTTTGTTAGTTTTGCAAAATGGTTTTGATTTCTACAGAAACTTTGTTTTTTGTTTTTTTGTAATTATCCTTCCTTTCTTATTGAATGTTAGCCGATATTAATCCACTGGACAGATTTATCCCAGGCTCAGGAATTTTCCAAGGATTTCTAAAGACCAAATCAGATTATCTCCACTTTCAGTTTTCTGGATAATGTCTTCTTCGTTCTCTACTTGTTAAGTTTAAAGCTTTAATCTCTTAACAATAAACAGATAAGCTGGATTAAAAGAATAAAAAATGAACAAAAGTAGATTTTCTCCTTCCACAATGGCTGACACAATCAATTATTATTAGTGATGGGACAATTCCAATACTTTCCCTGATTTCGATACAATTACCAATTCTAATTCTTTTTAAATTTCTAAATATTTAATTATAGAGTTGTTTTTTAATTTTCGGATAACTGTAAAAACCAGTGTAATGTGTGCATATATTTTCGTAAAAGTACACTTGTGACGGGGTGAATATATCGATATAACTGACTTTTTCTCTAATCTTTTCCTCGTAATTGAATGAAAATAGCGATTTGATAAACTTATTGTGAGCTTTTCATGTATATTTTTCACTTGTGCCATTTTTTTCTATTTATCTACTCGTGCCATTTTTACCCGTGCCATTTTTACCTAACTTTGTTATATATAGATTTGAGTTTTACTTGTTAAAAAAATCAATAAATATTTATCATTTTATAATTAGTAATTATAATTAATTATAATTAAGTTTTAAACAAAAATTAAATCAATTAAAAGAATCGTTTTCGAATCTGAAATTAGGTTCAATTTTTTCCGATACCTCCAAAAGTTATGATTATTCTGATTCCTAATTCCAATTAATCGTCCCAACACTAATTATTATACTAAAGCCGAGTTAATCAATGTCTGTTTCTCTAAAGCTTTTTAAAATTTTTATCTATATTTTAATCACACAAAATACATAGTAAAATATTCCTTAGTGTTAGGATTGATTTATGTTTGAAATAAAATCTCCATTTTAATTGTTTCCATTTACAATTAACAACACATCAAGCGACCAATCTCTTACTAACGTTCTATCTATCATTTTTACCCTTTGTCAATGTGCACCCTTGTGATGATTCAGTAATGGCAAGCCCCCACTTAAAGCATGACCTTGTGTCACATCATGGGCAGGCAGGCAGGCAAGTAAAGTAAGGAGTGAGAAATGAATGAGAGATGAGCATGATGCGGGATGAGGTAGTGGGAGTGAGAAAGGGTGGGGGGAAATGTGTTGTTGTACCGTTTATATCTGCATTTGTAAATGGAAGATTTCTGCGCTCATGATGTTAGTATAGATGGATTACATCACATGAAAGAATGCGAATTTCTTGTTAAAATTAAACATAAGTAGGGACATAAGTGTCTTTGCAGCATGTGTATGCATTTGAGTGAATATACTGTGTGTGTGTGCGTGTGTGTAATATCTATATATATATATATATATGTGTGTGTGAATTGAGGCCGCATTCTTTCATTTAAGAAAACATTGTTAAATATAATAGAATTCCTCTGCTTAATTATACCTTTTTTTATTTTTTCAATTTTTGTATCAAAATCAAGGAGAGTAGAAAGTGAACTTTCAGGTTACTTTCGGCAGCCTCGCAACTGTCACTTCCCTTATTTTGTCCCTTAGTCCTAACCATCCATGAGTGATGTTTCTGACAAAAGGGGGAGAATTGCTGTTTTCTGGATCGGAGTCTATCCTAACACTTATTGTTGGCTAGTTTTTGACCTTGAAATAGTATGTTATTTTTTTTAGCTCCTTACATCAAGTGACTTCATGCCTTGTCTGGAGCAATTTCCATGAACAAAAAAATGAACGAATGTTCCATATGTATCACTAGCACTTTCGATTCTTCATTGAATCATCTTCAGGTGATGAAAACAAATGAACAAAAAAAGCTGGAGAATAGAAAAGAATTTTAAAAAAGCATCTGAGAATGCGCATGTTAAGTCGGTTAAATGTCAAAAAAACAAACTGGTGCAGTTCCAGGAGAAATCTTAACAATTTAAATTCTGGTACGCCAAACTTTGCATTACAGGATGAATATATATATATATATATATATACATGTTGAGATCAATATAATTTGAACATTGTACCAGGAATTCAAAACAAAACCAACTACTATTCGGATAACATAGATTTACAGACAGTTTTAGAAGCCATTCTTAACGTGGTGGTGGGTTCTTGTAACATTCGGAATGGCGTAACTTGCTTGTCTTTTTTCGTTCACATTTGTAGTACATATGTCACGCCTGTAAATTTTTGGTTGCCTTTTCTAAAACAGCACCAATTTAAAAAAAAAAACTTTTTCACTCACTGGCAACATTAGTATATGTGTAAATGTATGTGTATCTATATCAGGAAGCAATTGTCTGTTGGAATATTATTGCTAGCAAAGAAAGATGTTTTGCATGTGTGTGAATATCTAAACATAAGAGAGAAGAGAAGCTTTTTAAAATTCCATCATATCACAGTTGTTCGAATTAATCTTTCAACTGCACCTGTTTACCCCCCCCCCCGATACTTCTCATACTTAAAGTAACACACAAATGAAATAACATTCTCTCTTCCCTCCCCTCACTTCCTATCCTTTTCCTCTTTTGCCTCTTCTCCCCATCCTTTCCCTCTTTTGCCTCTTCTCCCCATCCTTTCCCTCTTTTGCCTCTTCTCCCCATCCTTTCCCTCTTTTGCCTCTTCTCCCCATCCTTTCCATCTTCTCCCCATCCTTTCCCTCTTCTCCCCATCCTTTCCCTCTTCTCCCCATCCTTTCCCTCTTCTCCCCATCCTTTCCCTCTTCTCCCCATCCTTTCCCTCTTCTCCCCATCCTTTCCCTCTTCTCCCCATCCTTTCCCTCTTCTCCCCATCCTTTCCCTCTTCTCCCCATCCTTTCCCTCTTCTCCCCATCCTTTCCCTCTTCTCCCCATCCTTTCCCTCTTCTCCCCATCCTTTCCCTCTTTTGCCTCTTCTCCCCATCCTTTCCCTCTTTTGCCTCTTCTCCCCATCCTTTCCCTCTTTTGCCTCTTCTCCCCATCCTTTCCCTCTTTTGCCTCTTCTCCCCATCCTTTCCCTCTTTTGCCTCTTCTCCCCATCCTTTCCCTCTTTTGCCTCTTCTCCCCATCCTTTCCCTCTTTTGCCTCTTCTCCCCATCCTTTCCCTCTTTTGCCTCTTCTCCCCATCCTTTCCCTCTTTTGCCTCTTCTCCCCATCCTTTCCCTCTTTTGCCTCTTCTCCCCATCCTTTCCATCTTCTCCCCATCCTTTCCCTCTTCTCCCCATCCTTTCCCTCTTCTCCCCATCCTTTCCCTCTTCTCCCCATCCTTTCCCTCTTCTCCCCATCCTTTCCCTCTTCTCCCCATCCTTTCCCTCTTCTCCCCATCCTTTCCCTCTTCTCCCCATCCTTTCCCTCTTCTCCCCATCCTTTCCCTCTTCTCCCCATCCTTTCCCTCTTCTCCCCATCCTTTCCCTCTTCTCCCCATCCTTTCCCTCTTCTCCCCATCCTTTCCCTCTTTTGCCTCTTCTCCCCATCCTTTCCCTCTTTTGCCTCTTCTCCCGATCCATTCCCTCTTTTGCCTCTTCTCCCCATCCTTTCCCTCTTTTGCCTCTTCTCCCCATCCTTTCCCTCTTTTGCCTCTTCTCCCCATCCTTTCCCTCTTTTGCCTCTTCTCCCCATCCTTTCCCTCTTTTGCCTCTTCTCCCCATCCTTTCCCTCTTTTGCCTCTTCTCCCCATCCTTTCCCTCTTTTGCCTCTTCTCCCCATCCTTTCCCTCTTTTGCCTCTTCTCCCCATCCTTTCCCTCTTTTGCCTCTTCTCCCCATCCTTTCCCTCTTTTGCCTCTTCTCCCCATCCTTTCCCTCTTTTGCCTCTTCTCCCCATCCTTTCCCTCTTTTGCCTCTTCTCCCCATCCTTTCCCTCTTTTGCCTCTTCTCCCCATCCTTTCCCTCTTTTGCCTCTTCTCCCCATCCTTTCCCTCTTTTGCCTCTTCTCCCCATCCTTTCCCTCTTTTGCCTCTTCTCCCCATCCTTTCCCTCTTTTGCCTCTTCTCCCCATCCTTTCCCTCTTTTGCCTCTTCTCCCCATCCTTTCCCTCTTTTGCCTCTTCTCCCCATCCTTTCCCTCTTTTGCCTCTTCTCCCCATCCTTTACCTCTTTTGCCTCTTCTCCCCATCCTTTACCTCTTTTGCCTCTTCTCCCCATCCTTTACCTCTTTTGCCTCTTCTCCCCATCCTTTACCTCTTTTGCCTCTTCTCCCCATCCATTCCCTCTTTTGCCTCTTCTCCCCATCCATTCCCTCTTTTGCCTCTTCTCCCCATCCATTCCCTCTTTTGCCTCTTATCCCCATCCATTCCCTCTTTTGCCTCTTCTCCCCATCCTTTCCCTCTTTTGCCTCTTCTCCTCATCCTTTGCCTCTTCTCCCCATCCTTTCCCTCTTTTGCCTCTTCTCCTCATCCTTTGCCTGTTCTCCTCATCCTTTGCCTCTCCTCTCCCCATCCTTTGCCTCTCCTCTCTCATCCTTTGCCTCTCCTCTCTCATCCTTTGCCTCTCCTCTCTCATCCTTTGCCTCTCCTCTCTCATCCTTTGCCTCTCCTCTCTCATCCTTTGCCTCTCCTCTCTCATCCTTTGCCTCTCCTGTCTCATCCTTTGCCCCTTTCTGCCTCATCCTTTGCCCCTTTCTGCCTCATCCTTTGCCCCTTTCTGCCTCATCCTTTGCCCCTTTCTGCCTCATCCTTTGCCCCTTTCTGCCTCATCCTTTGCCCCTTTCTGCCTCATCCTTTGCCCCTTTCTGCCTCATCCTTTGCCCCTTTCTGCCTCATCCTTTGCCCCTTTCTGCCTCATCCTTTGCCCCTTTCTGCCTCATCCTTTGCCCCTTTCTGCCTCATCCTTTGCCCCTTTCTGCCTCATCCTTTGCCCCTTTCTGCCTCATCCTTTGCCCCTTTCTGCCTCATCCTTTGCCCCTTTCTGCCTCATCCTTTGCCCCTTTCTGCCTCATCCTTTGCCCCTTTCTGCCTCATCCTTTGCCCCTTTCTGCCTCATCCTTTGCCCCTTTCTGCCTCATCCTTTGCCCCTTTCTGCCTCATCCTTTGCCCCTTTCTGCCTCATCCTTTGCCCCTTTCTGCCTCATCCTTTGCCCCTTTCTGCCTCATCCTTTGCCCCTTTCTGCCTCATCCTTTGCCCCTTTCTGCCTCATCCTTTGCCCCTTTCTGCCTCATCCTTTGCCCCTTTCTGCCTCATCCTTTGCCCCTTTCTGCCTCATCCTTTGCCCCTTTCTGCCTCATCCTTTGCCCCTTTCTGCCTCATCCTTTGCCCCTTTCTGCCTCATCCTTTGCCCCTTTCTGCCTCATCCTTTGCCCCTTTCTGCCTCATCCTTTGCCCCTTTCTGCCTCATCCTTTGCCCCTTTCTGCCTCATCCTTTGCCCCTTTCTGCCTCATCCTTTGCCCCTTTCTGCCTCATCCTTTGCCCCTTTCTGCCTCATCCTTTGCCCCTTTCTGCCTCATCCTTTGCCCCTTTCTGCCTCATCCTTTCCCTCTATTGCCTCTTCTCCCCTTTTTCTTCTCTCCTGCCTACCTCTTCAATGAACAAAGGACAATTGAAAGTAAAAAAGACTCCCGGGCAACGCCAAGCAGATACAGCTAGTATCAAATAAAATTGAATAATAATAATAATAAAAAAACAAAACAGATCCTTATAGTAATACAAATACTAATATCAAAATAATCAAGTTAATAGCCTGGTGAGATTTAAGATCAAAACCTGATTGCATTTGTGTAACCATTCACCATAATTTTTTTAATTATCATTATATACATTAGTATATCTGTTTAGTCGAAAATTGCGGAGTTAAATGTCAGATCTGTCCACAAGCATCGAAAATATAACTTTTTACATCACAATGAAATGTATTCAATTTAAGATACTAATGCAAGACACATGGTTTTGTGTGTTTGTTTTTTTATATTGAAGTCGTTCCAGATAAGGCATGAAGTCACTTAATTTAAGGAGCTAACAAGAACACAAAGACAGGATGTTTATTGACCTTAGTCTTGAAAAGACCAGGGTAGGAGGAAAACAGTCAGCAGGAAGAGTTCCACAAGAAGCGACTTGAATAGGAAGCTGTATTACAATGAGTTATCAAAACAGCAAATTGATGAAGACCACTAGACCAACGAGCTGGAACAAAGGAAAAAGACTGAGACTAGAGAGGGTGCAGAAAAGAAGAAAGGATGGGGGACAATCAAATTGATACTGAATTAGGGCAATTCCCCAGACCGAAAAGATTTTAATCACTTTCATAAGATATAATGATACTAACCCTTATGTTTAGAATCCTTATTCTAATTTTGATCAAAATCAATTCCATGATTTTAATTCTAGAAAATGTCTAAAAATTAAGGTTTTAGTTTGAGGGGTCTTCAGAATAAATGTAAATTGAGGGAATTTTGCTTCATTGGTGTCTAATGACTATGGACCAAACTCAATGCCAATCTGATATATTTGAATTTTCAAATGAGGTTATGCCCCCTAAAACTTTTTGAAATCCCCCCAAAGAAACTAAAATTTGGAGAATGTTAATTAATTGATGTCTAATACCTATTAAAGTTTCACAAAACTCGAAAGTATCTGAATGTTCACAAAGGACTCCCACACTCTCTTTGCTCCTTTTGCATAAAACTAAAATAAACTAAATATAGCTCACATCAGTTTATTAGTTTAGGAGTGAATCTTTTACATACAGTTGTATGTAGAAGATTCACTACTAAACTAATAAAACGATCCTTATAAATTTTGGAACACAGCGCCTAAGCATAAGGGGTCCAAATGTGAGCTATATTTAGTTTATTTTAGTTTAAAGCATAAGGGGTCCAAACATAAATATACCTAACTTTATAAATACATAATCCTTAGAGAGGACAAATATCAAATCATAAACTTAAAAAAAAAAACAAGAATTTATAACTAAAAATGCAGACACATGAACAAATACTTGCTTTCTTATTTAAACCCAAATTACGTAACAAAAAATAATTGTAGAAAAAAAACGATTGTTCCAGTTGTTAACAATCAATATTATAAAACAACAAATATGAACAAATAATTAACAATTAATAGGTATAAAACAAAAGTAAATATATTAAAATTGTAGAATAAATAATAATTTTCTATTAGTAATCGAATTTAAAAATAAATGATATTAAAAAATAGTAATAAATATATTAATTGAAAAATAAATAGATATACATGTATAGGTCGATAACTCTGATCTCTTCCGGTCTCACCGAGTTGGATACCAAATGAAACCTGACATTTCTAATGATCCATGAAACTGCAGTAAAATGTTACAAAGTGTATTATTGGTCCCCCGATTTTTCTCCGCAACCATCCATTGAATTTCTCTAAAATTTTGCATGAAGTTGTAACTTTTGTCAGGTTACAAAGTGACATTCTCCGATTTAAAAAAAAAATCTGGTTAGCCCCCCCAGGGGGTGAAAAGGCCCCAAAATGGCAAAAAATGACATTTTTTGCCCCATAACTTTTCATCCATCAATTCAATTTCTTTGAAATTTGGCCAAAATATGGAGGCAATAGAAAATAAGTATCGCTGACCTTGGAAAAAATCTGGTTCGCACCCCCAGGGGGTTAAAAGCCCCCAAAATGGCAAAAAATGACCCTTTTCTCCCATAACGTTTGATCCATCCATTCAATTTTTTTTAAACTTGGCCAAAATGTAGAGGCAATTGTTCTGGATATAAAATGAGCATCCTTGACCTCAGAAAAATTCTGGTTCGTGCCCCCAGGGGGTCAAAAATGCCCCAAATTGCCCAAATTTATTGCATTTTACACTTGTCACATACAGAGGGGGACCACGCATGCGCGGCTTGTTCATTATTGCTATGTGTGTATGTATCACGTTGTTTGTGTATGACTATAAAATTCAATTTGACAACTTAGAACATCTGTTGCTTCTTTTCTTCTGCCCTGTAAAGAGTAGGCCATTTTTTTTTTTTCACATCAAAGAAGGCTCGTACCGTTGTTGTCTGAAATAACCTAGCCTCCAAAACTCAGAAATGAGTACAAAACCTGAAGGGGTTGAAAAAGGGATTATCTTTTTTGTATTCCTGCAAAAAAGAAAGTTTACATATAATTTCAAGACAAGTTTTGTAACTGGCTTTAGATTTATCCAAGCATCTCTCCAAGAAGCCTCTTCTTGAATTGGTCTGTCCGTCACACCTCATTTTAAAATAGCATTTTCGTCTGTCTGTATGTCACACCTCATTTTAAAATAGCATTTTCGTCTGTCTGTATGTCACACCTCATGTTAAAATAGCATTTTTGTCTGTCTGTATGTCACACCTCAGTGTTAGAGATAGCATTTTCATCTGACTGTCACACCTCAGTTTTAAAATAGCATTTTCGTCTGACTGTCACACCACGTTTTAAAATAGCATTTTCGTCTGACTGTCACACCACGTTTTAAAATAGCATTTTCGTCTGACTGTCACACCTCATTTAAAAATAGCATTTTCGTTTGTCTGTCACACTTTGTTTTAAAATAGCATTTTCGTTTGTCTGTCACACTTTGTTTTAAAATAGCATTTTCGTTTGTCTGTCACACTTCGTTTTAAAATAGCATCTTCGTTTGTCTGTCACACTACGTTTTAAAATTGCATTTTCGTCTGACTATCACACCTCATTTAAAAATAGCATTTTCGTTTATCTATCACACTTCGTTTTAAAATAGCATCTTCGTTTGTCTGTTACACCACATTTTAAAATAGCATCTTTGTCTGTTTTTACTTGCACTTAAAATAGTTTATGCTTTATGTTTATACCCTCATTATCACTTTATTATGCTGCACAACTGTTTGAGTACTGATAGCCTCTGTAAGCTTAAATAAAGTCAATCCGGGTCTGCTATGTTAACATTTTTTTATCCTAAGTAAAAATCAGCAGAAAAATATCAAGTCATTTCGTTAAGAGATTTTCTTTTAAAAACTCACAGATTTAAAAATTTGAAGAACATTAAAAGCAATCTGATGGTATAGCTTAGTACTCTATCAAAAAAAGGAGTTTCAGTGGTGTTTCAACTCATGGAAAATTAGTTGCAATATCTTATATTGGCAAGAGTATTTGTATTTAAGGTACTTCTACTGTTTACGGACCGTGCTGTTATTTAGATAGGATTTTCTAGTTAAAATTAAATTTTTACGGTATCTTATGTTTATTTAATTGTTAGGTGAATGTACAGAATAGTTAACCCATCCCCCATGTTAAGAATGGGTTTCTAAAAAATGTTATTTCAGCACAGTTCGTAAAGTGCAGAAGTACCGTATTTAAAAAAAAACACTAGAAAATGTTATCCGTTGTCATCCATTGAGTCCATTGTTTAATTCATAAGAAAGTGGGGTTGCAAATCCAGTAAAAGATGTAAAGTAAAAATAGGGCAAAATTCAACATTAGTCACTTTTTACTTGCTATATTCCCCCCTCTCTTTTTCTCTTGTCTTTCTTTCCCTCTCTGCTACGGGTTAAATTGTATTACTATTTATAGTGTTATTATTCTTTTTTGGTTATAATGGACTATTCCAATCTTTTTATTGTCTCCTTTTTTTATTACCTTCAACTGTTAATAATCAGAACGAGAAAGTCATGGAAGCGTGAGTGATATAGACTGTCTGAAATAAGAGTAGGTGGTGAAACAAAATACAGTAAGAGAGGATGAGAGTGATAGACAGAAACTATAAGAGATGAGTCACTTGGTGAGTTAATTGCAAATTGCGGCTAATTAGAATGCATTTTTTTCAGACATAACTCAATCCCAACGCCAAGGAATATTTTACCTTGTATTTTATGATTAAAATCTATAGGGGAAAAAGCCTTAGGGAAACAAACGTTGATTAACTCTGCCTTAATATAATAAATATTAACTAGGGTTGTGCGAGTGTATTCGATCGCAATTTAAAAAATTTTTTTTTTATTTTTTTTTTTTAAATATTTTGTTCTGATCAAAGGGAAGTATCTCTGTATGGACGAATACAGAGTTACATCGCTCTCCCTCTTTTTTTTTTTAAGATGGCAGCCATTTGAAAATAGTTTCTACCAGGACAAAGTATTTTCTTGATGAAATTAAATCGAAATAAATTTTATTCTTCTTAACATGCTGTAATAATCCACCAGAAAAACTGATAAACCAGAATCAAATATTTATTTTGTTGCAAGAAAGCTATCGATAACAAAGAAATGAAGAGACTGGCTACTTTTTCTTTTTTTTTTTTTTTTTTTTTTTTTTTTTTACTCTTATTATGACAAACAAAAATACATAAGATGAAAAGAATACATGTTGCTTTGCTATCAAAATGCTTATGCTATCTCCTGCATGAGTATGTTTATACAGTTACTTGAAAGGCTAACACAAAGTAGCTATATAAATACTGGAACTCTGTGATTGTAACTTTTTATAACATAAAAACTACAAACAATATTCCAACATCAAGTGATTATCCGTGGTACCACCAACAGGAAAATATCTGAAAACGCTGTTTTCTCGGCTTGAATAATGGTATGGAAACGTTTATACGAAACAGTGAATATAGATAAATGGCGAAACGAGTTATGATCTATATGCTCGGTTGAAATGACCAGAAATATTCCACATAATTCTATTAAATCGGAAACTCTAGATAGGATTTTTATAAATTTAAAATGGCTTTAACCTTAGAAAGGCCTTACAAATATGATTATATTATTTATAATGTTGGCGGCCCATTTGGCATAATGGTGTTTGCTAATGGGCCAGGAGACCAAGGTTCAATCCTCAGTAGAGTCATACCAAAGAGTTAAAAGATGGTACTTGATGCTCTTTTGCTAAACACTCAGCATTCTAAGGTGAGGATCAAGGGTAAGTGGAGTCATACTGGGAAAGAAGTGGCACCTTCCCCTACACCTCGGTGTAATAGCTAATAAAAAGGGGCCCTTCAGATCGTCCTCGACTGTGGTCGATGATTTTACCATTTTTTTATTTATGAAGTACTAGCGTTGCACAGGAGTCTTTACTTTAATTTTTTATTTGCTGTTTTTTTTTTAACTAAATTATTTTCTTTTTTGTAAATATTATTTTAAAAGCCAAATTCGGTGATTATGGTATCGTTTATTCATTAAATTATTAATTCTTGAGAGAGTAGTAGGTCAATCGTGGGTTTACTTTCGTCAGCCTCGTAACTCTCGCTTCCCTTATTTTGTCCTTTAGTTCTCACATTCCATGAGCGATGTTTCTGACAAAGGGGGTAGAATTGCTGTTTTCTGGGTCGGAATCTATCCATCTAACACTTATCGTTGGCTAGTTTTTTTACCTTGAAGTAATATTTTTCTTTATTTAGCTCCTTGCATCAAGTGGATTCATGCCCTGTCTGGAGCGATTTCTATTAAAAAAAAAATTGAACCAAATTCTTATAGCACTATGACTATTACGCAATTTTTTTTTTTTTTTGTAGAATCAAATTTGACACCAGCATAAAGGGCTCCAAATAGTCGATAGGAAAATTCTTGCTTGAATGAAGAAATCTAAATGAATAAATGCGAAAGTTTTTCCCATCTATCCTAACTATATTAACATCAAAACACGTTATGATTATTTAATTCTAATGATATAATACATTGAAATACCCTATATATATAGGCATCTCCTACTCACTCAAACAAATCTCGATTTTGCTTATTTGCATATTTATTTATTTTAAAGTTTTTAATAAATTAATATTCTGTAATATATACCTTTCTACTTTGTATTGTCAAATTTTCTTCTACATATGTGATCGTTTTATCGATAGAACTATTATAATTATAAATAAAATAGGTAAAAATATTTTATTAAAAAATGATACCGCTTAAAAACTTATTTAGAATTTAATTTTCAAGGGAGATAATTTACTTCGACTGTAGTAAAGTGTTAAGTATCGCTGAGATGTCGAACAGATACTACACTTTTTTTAATGGGCGGTGTAGTGTAGTGTCATTTCTGTTGTCATAAGACTGCCCTCCCAGGAATTACCTCCTCCGTTTTTAAGGGTGTGCAGGGGGAATTCTCTCAGAATGAAAAATCCCCAAGACTCGATTTAGTCAGAATATCTTTTAAGAGGAGGGGGGGGGGGAGGTAGTGTAGTATTGGTTCTGTTCTCATAAGACCGTCCACGCAAGAATGACTTCCTCCTTATTGGGTGGAGGGAAGTCGTGTTCGTTCATCATTATATTATGGTCTATGGAGGGGGGGGGGTCAGTGTAGTATATGTTCGTTCACCATAATAAGGAAGAACGATAACTCAAGTTAAAATAAACATGTCTTTTTCAACTAGAAAATTATGAAAATTATCGTTCTTCCTTAGTCAGCATATTCATCTTTGTTTATAAAGATAGCGACTATATTTTTCCAGCCAATTTTCATTTAGGCGTTTCTGTGGACAAGGAAACTTGCCATGGTTTTTAATGTTATCTAAATAAATAAATGCAAAAGTTTTTTCCACCTATTCTAATTATATCGACACTAAAACGGTTTATGCTTATTTAATTTTTTTTTAGTATATTTTCATTCGTCATGATACATTCCTCCCAGGCATTACCTCCTCTTTGGGGGGAAGGCCGTACAGTATACATTCGTTACTCACGACACCATTTCCTAAGGATTACCAGTTTTGTGTGTGGGGGAGTTAGTGTACGATCTATTCTGTTGTCATGATATCATCCTCCCAGGCATTAACCCCTCCTTTAGGGGGGGGGGGTCAGTGTATAGAGTTTGTTCATCATATTATCCTCTCAGCCTCTCATTTGCATATTTATCTAATTCTAATGAATTAATATTTTCTAATTTGTTAATAATTACATGCGTTTATTTTTTTTAATAAATTTGTTACTACTGTTGTTGTGGTTGCTGTTCCTATTCCTATTTACTTCCTCCCACGAGAGCAGAGTTAGGCGCAGTGTCAAGATTCTAGCTCCCCCAAAATGGGCACTCTGAATGGGAACACAAATTTCAATTGCCTCGGCGTAGGATTTCTCATTCACTGACAGAACATAAAAACTAAGTACAGATACATTTTGCTCCTAGCCAAAAGGCCAAGGAGTTAACATGTTGGTAGTGATGATAATGAGGATAATGATTTGTCATAGAAAAGAAATAAACCTCCTCTAATCTTTCTAAATTACAAAAAAAAAGTATTTTTCTTTAATATTTATAATAAAGGTGAAAAGTACAAAGTACCCATTTCGAATTACTCAGTAATATAAAAGTGTAGTATTTGATCTATCGATGTTCCACCTTTATGTTTATTCATTTCATTATATAACCAGTTTTAATGGGGAATTCATTTTAATTTTTATGCTGAAACAAAATAAAATTTATCGACGTTGAATATCTTAAAGACCATATCAATTGACCTTTTTGTTGTTGTCTCCTAAAAAACAAAATTTGACAATGTTCATGCACAGTATTATTCCACTCATATTGGAATATATCAAATAACACTACAGCAATCATCATTTTTTAAAATTTCCTCTAAATTACCAAAATGTCAAATGAAAATTACTTTGGTTTCGGTAAAGAAGACTACAGTGTCATTAATTGCTGCCCGGAGGGCGGGTAGTTTTTGATAGTATTAATAAAAAATAGATTATCCACTTATTGACTAGCAACCAGTTAGAACCCAGAGAATGTACTTGCCCATCTAAGCATAATGGAACATCCCAGCCTGCTTTTAGTCATACATCTGAGCACCGACAACTAAATTCAATAGTTTTAATCTCTCTTAATAAAATTATTGGATGTAAATAGCTTCCGAAATATTCAATAAGGACTTGCTAAGAATTATTGAAGCTAGTTTAAATGACTTTCTATTCGACAGTTTAAAGGCTTCCAAATTCCTTTCAAATTTCATTTTCTTTCAACTATGAACAAGATTAAAATAGCAGACTTCTTTAACAAAAAAAATTCCCCGAGTCTGAAACGATACACCTGAAGAAGGTTGGTGGTTACATTGGCCAAAATGCTGTGAATATAACAATCAAGATGAAAAAAGTAGTTAAAATAATACAACATTTGCACCTGTTGATAATTCTTTCAAGGATGTATCTTATAGATATGTAATGTTCTCTATTAACGTTAAGTAGATTATATTTATCTGAATATTAGATATTCTCAATTTTAATTTAATGTTAAGCAACAATCGTCTGACTCAATTTACCTCCCAGTTCTCTTGGGGCTTTTTAGGGTCAGCCAAGGGCCATAACTGGTTTGTGTCATGGGATCAGTGAAATAGAATTCTTACGAATAGTTTTTAGAATATTCAAGTCATTCATTCATTCATTTCGTATGAATCAGATGATTCTGTTGTTGGCATTGGCTTCCTCGATATCTTTCTAGTGAGAATTCTTTCTAGAAAGACATTGGGTACTTACGGGAGGAACCACACAAAGTTTGCGAACATCCGAAGTGAAAGCGTTTCTGTGGAACGAACTGGATTTGAACTTGGCACACCCAGGTTGTCAGTCAGTGTCGTTAAAACCACTTAGCCCCTGTCACCTCTCAATATTCATGCTATTACATAATTGGATAGCAGTCTTGAGATTTAATAGATTCCTTGTCTTTTGGAAAAACTTGCATTTTTTCTTCTTCGTTAAAAATTTCTCTTCTCTTAAAACGATAATGGTGTTTTTGTAATGTTTTTGCGAGGAAGATAGAGACGAATGTGAATGCAGACATGCATGACTGTTGTAGCTGACTTCCGGTTGAAAACATTGAATTGTCATCGAAAAAGAAAAAAAAACTTGTTTTACATACATTAAATAATAAACAAAGATTTTTTTTTTTTTCAATTAAGATTTCTGTTCGTGTTTATTTTTCTTCGTATCTCTGGATCCGACGACGACAATAGAACTGAACAAAGGGAAATCACTTGTCATGTACTAAGAACTGAGTGCGTGTTTAGGGATCTGAGTAATCACTGTTGCACTATTTTAATTTTATAATTGGGAGATTATAATCATCCTCTATCACGCTCTGCCAACGTCTTCGATGGTTTTGCATGGAGCTCGTTGCTCAGAGACGGAATTAATTTGTGATGTAATCCTTACTACCTCTCTGTCTGGGTGACACAAGCGTATCGGTGGACATCTGAGGACCTGGACAAACACCATTAAGGAGGATTTGGTTAAGCTCTAAGGTCCACAAGTGGCTGGCCTTGTTCATGACTGGTGTCCATGAGCTGCCATTGTTTATGATGTAGTGTAAGCCAGGGAAGAGGCTAGCTCAACCCGAGCAGGGTCAACGCCAATGCAACAACGACAACAACATGAATTTGTGGATTTGTTTGATTTGTTCATATTTTGCTTTCACCAAATACTGCTAACGGTTGATAATTTTCATGTTAATGAGCTTAGATATCTTTGAGATAAGCTCATACACTGTTGCTGCCTCCTCCAGTTAAATGCTTAAACCACTGAGCTGTGCCCCTGCGTGTAGCAGCTCCTTCTCGTTATTTATTTGTTTGTTTAACTCATTGGGGAAGAAGATAATTAATTGCTTTCTATTTATTGACACCCAACTGACTGCCCACGCGTCGTCTTTCTGCAATTCTTGATTATCTTCCATCTTGATTCTTTATTTTATTTCATCTTTGTTTTAATTCCTCTTCTTTTAAATCAGCGAAGCCATTTTGAAAAATGGACAAGAATTATCTTCATTTCTTAGAATCCTTAAAGTGTTGGAGAGAGGCAAATGTTCTAACAATAATAAGCTGCTGCTGTTGGTGGTGGAAAATTTCCCCCTCATCACATCGCAACTAAGGGGCCATATGGACTGTGTTGAGAAACCTTGCTGAAGTTAAATTCTTAAAAATACTGCATTCAGGCTCTGTTGATCGGTCAGACTTAAGTTTGAAAGAGCATTTTCATCGGTCACATCATCATGGTGTAACGTCTGTTTTACATGCTGGTCAACTTTTTGTGCTTAAGCTTGCAACATCGTTTTCCTCGGCCTGTCACGCTTAAGCTTGCAACATCATTTTCCTCGGCCTGTCACGCTTAAGCTTGAAAAAATCCTGTTAGAGTAAAATTTAGGCTACATGTTCACTATGTTGTGTCACAGGCCGGAAGTTATGAGTGACACGTAGCAGATAAGCTGATAAAATCGTTCTCTTGTTGCTGAACCACAAAATAAAGCGGTGGTGTTTGGTTCAGCGCTCCCTCCTTCTATGGGGATCGGTTGAGGAAAGACCCACAGGATATTATGTATAATATATATTGTAGAAGAACAAGAAAAATTCTGAAAGAATTGTTAAACCTGAAATGATTGCTCACTTTTATAACTGCTTGTATTAAAAAAATTAAGAGTTACGGCTGTTAACAATAAAGGTAAAGAACAATACTGGCATTTTGGCAAAGAGAAAAGTGTAGTATCTGTTCTGATACTACACTTCATTTTTTCTGTTCTCGATCAGTGAAGGAGAAATCGTTCTAGACAGGCATTTTAAAAAATTTTGTTTTAACCCAGAGTGCCCCTTTTAGAGTAGCTTGTTTTTCCTCACATTAAAAACCGACCTTGTGTCTAACTCTTCCCTTGTGGTGGGGAGGCAAATAAATAGGAACAATATAGTAAAGAAAGACGTGGAAGAGAGAAACTTTTTCTGCTATATCTCCACTACAACCGCCCATACAATGAGATATTACCACCGATTGAGCTGACTGCGTATGAGAAGCCAACCAGCTGTTTACAATGGAATCAAAGAATTGGTTGACTAGCGCTACACATAGTTGCCAGGCTTATTATAGGTACCACCTTGGTTCTGATGTATCTAGAAAAATATGCAATATAGTTACATACTGGATATTACCAACAATTTCCTTGCTAAATATTCTCAGTTCATGTTATTTCCTAGTAATTCAGGATTTTGATTCTCTAGTTGTATCACAAACCAGCCTAGAGTTGAGTGTGTGAAGCTGGGTAAATATAGTGAAATTCCCTTCAATTTCAACTTCTGATTACTCATTTATTTTTGGGGATCATTTTGATAAAATTTGGATGTAAACAAAATTTTTTTTTTTTTTTCTTAATGGAAATCGCTCAAAACAAGGCATGAAGCCACTTGATGTAAGGAGCTAACAAGAACGAAGTATGATTATCGCAAAGACAGGAGATACCAAGGCTATAGGTAGGAGGAAAACAGTCAGCAGGAAGAGACTTCTTAGAAAGAAGCTACTGGAATAGGAAGCTGTATTACAGTGAGGTATCAAAACAGCAAATTGATCGAGACTACTAGACCAACCAGTCAAACGAGCCAGAACAAAGGAAGCAGGGAATAGATCACATAATTCTGAAGCACTCATGACATAATAGTACTTATAGAAAAGACTGAGACTAGCAACATCACGTCTGTGTGAGAGAGAGGGTGTAGAGCAGGGGCGGGCAACCTCCGGCCCGTGGGCCACATCCGCCCCGCGAAGGCTTAGCGTCCAGCCCGCCACCCTGTTATGCTTTATTATTGCAATCCGGCTCGCGGACCTCCCAGTAAAACTCATATCATTTTGTGACATAGACGTAAAAGTAGGGTTCAATTAAGATTTACAGTGGGATAAAAATGTATAAATATCAGCGAACGATGATGCATGTATATTTCATTTTTCTTTAACTATTAATTTCAAATCCTTGGCCTGAGATAAAAATAGAAAAAGAGAAAGAAAGAGGCAAGGAGGAAATGAGAGACAAGGAAAGGGCATGAAACAGAACTTATGTAAGGTGTGTCAAAACGAATATTGTATCAACTTTCTACTTCCCCGTCATTATTTTTTATGCTTCCAAAATGGCTCTTCATCGGCGCCTTTTATAACATCACATATAGAAGTCTATTGAGAAAAAAATATCAGATCTGTAGAGTGTTCAATGCAATTTTTGTACCATTTATTCATGTAAACAAAATATAGTAATTCTGAGATTTCGTTTTTCACTCCGGCCCGCGATCTCCCTCCAAAAGTCTCATCTGGCCCTGAAACGGTTGCCCGCCCCTGGTGTAGAGAAAAAGAAAGTGTGTGGCCAATCAAATTACACATACGTTTTTGCACCTTATCAAGAACCCTCAAATGGGACAGAGATTCACCAGCCCAAATATGACAACAGTACTCCATACAAGGGCTGATAGTAAATTTGTAGAGATAGAGAATGGCCTCAGGTGTGAGAAAGTGTTTGGAGCGATAGAGAGCGCCAACTTTACGAGAAGCAGAAAGAGCAATGGATCTAATGCATGAACTCCAAGAAAGATTTGTCTCCGAATGATGGACCACCTGTTCTGAGTGTTATAAACACCAGGAAACAGAATCAGTTGGGAGTTAGGTTTTTTTTTAAATCTTTTATTTTCAGTCAACTTCCCACCTTTTAAGTTAAGAAGTCAGGTTTTTTAAAACTGAATATGGAGTCTAGATAACCATCTTTGTTTTCAGTTGATCCTATCTCTGCCAGGAAGTGAATGATCAAGTGCTCTTGGTATATGTACCGGCTTTTATTACTGCCATTGACATGAAAGACCTTCTCTCGCTCTCTCTCTTTCTCTCTCTCTCTCTCGCTCTC
>OY744532.1:32282901-32362901 GCA_963556195.1 Sepiola atlantica | reverse complement strand
TGAGTATTTAAGAAGGCTGATAGCAATGCAGAAAATCAGAATAGTTAAAGAGGATAAAACTATCAAAAACAATATTTGAGGTATTGATCTTCACAATTATCTATTTTTTGATAAATCTTTTACATATTAATTATCAGTAAATATAAGACTTAATATAAATATTAATAAAATGCGTGATGGTGGAACATCTCTTGATATTTTGGGAGAAAATCTCCCCTTTTCAAAAAAAGAAAACAAAAGTTCAGTCCGTCTAAGGGAAAGAAAACGTGAAGATTAATACCTCAAATATTGTCTTTGATTGTTAGTTTTTGTTCATCCTCTCTTTCACCATTCTGGTTTTCTACATTGCTATCAGCCTTCATAAATACCCACATATCATTTTATTATTATTTTATGTACTTACAATAATCATATTTGATTTTTGCTGATGTCAACCACTTAACGCAGAGGATGTGGCATGTTGAGAGCTGATAGCGGAACATTTTTGGATCTTGGCAATCAAGATTTGCTATCTTCATCTGCCAGAAAGCAACACTAATGATTCGGTTGACTGTAATGGCTGTTTTTTTATATGGTAGTGTTTTCAAAACTAATTTATTGACTTGATGCATAGGTAAAGTAATTTTTTAGGTTGTTGTTTATTTCTAAGGGTTTTGCTCGGGGAAAAACCTCATCAATAGAATCCTGAAAGTCCCCCCCCCCCTTATCCATCATGATTTTATGTATATATTAGATTCCCAGAGGTCTGGATGGTTTGTTTAGTAGACGAACCGTCACCCTTTGTGTGACGGGTCGTCTACATAAAACATCATAAAGGATCTCTTCCTCCCTCTCTCTTTGGTTTGATGGATGATGTCATCCACTGTACATGGTTATCCGCACTTTTTGTTTTAATTGATGACGCCGCAAAATAATACGATCCAGTGTGCGTCGCTGGGGGGAGGGGGGAGAGTTAAAATAACAAGATACAGGTTTAGTAGTAGTGCATCGAAAATGTTTAAATCCTTCTCTCATCACCATCTAACATATACCTTAGGCTCGGATCTTACTTCTTAACCAAACATCTGGCAAAAATCGCACTCAAACAATGCAATATACCTCGCTACTGCATAACAAACTTTGATCACGATTGAAGTATTACTTATTTTTTTATTGTATCTTATCCATGTTTCCATTTGTTCTTTCCCTTTTCTTCTATTTCTTAATCTTTCCGTCTTGTTGCACGCGCCACATAATTTTTCAAATAGTTATTCACGAGCCCCAAAAAGTCCTGTTTTGTGTCTTTCCCTATGTTTTGCCGTTATTCATAAATTTCAAATTTTTACTTAATCTGAAGACGTTCGTTGATCCGAACGAAATGGGTAAATCTCTCGTTTGATGATTTCTTCCTGTGTTCAATTGTCTTTCTCATACATCCTGTCTCCACAGCATTTCATTTTATGATATATCATGTATTTTATCTTCATATATATATATATATATATATATATATATATATATATATATATATGTGTGTGTGTGTGTGTGTATATATATATATATATGTGTGAAAAACTATTTTAGCATATACTTTCTATTCTTTATGTATACCAACCTCTTCAAAGTGAAAGCTAGATGATTGTTAACATAACAACAGAGCATATATAAACAAACAATATTTTGCTACATTCCAAAGACCAAGATTTTATTCATCTTACAAATCATTTTTTTCAAAACAATTGGTACAATTACGGGCCCATTTCGTTCAACAGAAGACCAACCGACATTTGTATGTCAATATCGGATCTTTCTTCCATGGACTCCTCAGAAAAGCCAAAACGTTCTTAATCAGAAAAAATACATAGCAACGCGACAAACTAAAGTCCAAAAACCAAACAACTCAAAATGGATTCACCTCCATCGAGAAAGATTCAGAGATCGCTACCTAAAGAAGGTAGCCATCTTGTTTTTCTTCATTTAATTTTAGGTCATATTTTAGAGTTAAGCATACTTTTTTTTTCTTTTTTATCTTCCTCCCACAGCAGTAAGATGTGACACAAGGTCAGAAAGTGGGATTGAAAAGCCAGTGCCCTAGAGGAAGAGCACTCTGGCCTACAAAATATGCCTGGGCAGCTCTGTTGTCATTTCCCGGTAGGAACGCCTCAGGTGATTAGCAATAAACTAACCCCTTCTCAAATGGTGAAAAGGTAAAGCCTGGGAGGGTGGACCTCCTAGAACTGCACAGGAAAATCCCTAAGACCGACATAATCAACGCCCAAAGGCCAAGACAGTACCGGTCTATGGAGTGTAGCATCTATCGGAACAGATACTGCACTTTGATCTTAGCCAAAAGGTAAAATTTAAGCGTACCTTCTGTGACCAAGAGAAACTCAATCTTACTTGAGCTTTAGCATCTTGTGATCTGAAATGTCACGATGTTGATCTATCTAATAAATGTAATCTTGCTGAGGATTCATGTGTCAAAATCAATTTTTTTTGGGGGGGGGGGGGGCAATGTGTGTGAACTTTTTTTCTTGAACTTTGTATTTGTTATTATGAAATTGTTTTAATAAAAAAAAATGAGCAAGAAGTTCCCCGCTGTTGTTCAAGGCAACTAGGCTAAATTTTCCTGTTGCAGAGGAAAATTTGTTTTGCAATTGACCAACTTTATAATAAAAATCACCCATTACGTATATATTATCTCGTCTGAGAATTTTATCTATAATAGATTTTATTTGAACGTATGTTTTATTTTTCGTCAGAGAGCGGATGTGGGGGAAATAGCATTGTATAAATATTAGCTTTGAGCCCATCCCCCTTATTTGCAGAGTCGAAAGTCCATCAGACATTTGACCTACATTCTTCCACTGCAGCAACGTTTTTTTGTTTTTTATGTACAAGAAAGCCCACTCTATTTGAGCGAGCAGTTTCATTGCCTGGAAAGAACATTTTCTGTGATTAATTATGTACTATATTACATTGTTTGATTTGGTCTCTAAACGTTCCACCATATTTCATTTTATATTTTAGAGCCCATTTGGAACATAATATGGTGCTATTAAAAAGATTGTATCATAACCCCTTACCAAGAAGATAGGTTTACCATAGCCCTTTAACTTTAAGGGGTTTCAAATCCGAGAGACTGTCTGTAGCTTTTGATCTGAGTTCGTACAAGACACTGAAAGAAAACACGTACAACTGCCTTTTTTGGGTTTTAAAGACTTTTCGGCTATCTTGAACCTTTTAACTCAGTTATAGCTGCCAAATTTTGATCAGTGAAAGGGGGGGGGGAATATGCCATTATTTGGGCCAGTTTAAAAAAAACAAAATCTTTTTTTTTTATAATTTGTTTTCTGATTTTTGTGGTAACAAATAATAAAAATAGAATTGAAATATATTACAAATTTAGGATTGATACACCAGTCTGGCTGGATACTTGTATTGGGGCTCTTCTAACGACCACCACTACACTATTTATATTATTTCGCTAAACGTGAGATGCGAACCTTGAAAGAAGGGACTGAGCTATGTATTATTTTACGGTAAGATTCTGTGCAAGATCAACAATAATCATCAATATAATATTTCCTTTTTTTGGCTTGGAATGGCATTGGCTGTTGGCATTTATCACAAATACGATGATTGGCGATTAAGTCATGCTGTGCCAACCATCTAATGGTTGTAATGTTATCAGAAGTTGGGACGGCTAAATCTCTCATAGAAAGATTTAGAAAACAAAGTTCTAAGGCTGGTACGACGACTTCTTCTGAAATATAATGCATTATTAATTACCACGTGGCCATTGAGCAAAAGTGAAACTTAAAATTTTTTTAAAATCTGCCAAAATCAAACTGGGCGAAACTAAAAGGGAGCCTTATTTTTGCCCTTACACCGGTCGAAATATTTAACATTGGACAGCCATAACAGTTTAAATGTTAAACGGGCAACGGATAAAGTTCTGAGTAATAATCTAAGAATATAATTAAGAATTAACAATATATCACCATGGATTAAATAAAAGTTTGGTTGGAAATTCAAAACGTTCCTGAGTTTGACAAGACGCACCTTAAGAAGGTCGAAGATTATATCGGCCAAAAACGTTGTGAGAATAACATTGAAGATAAGAACAGTAGTCTGAATAATTCAAATAATACAAGATTATCATTACCAGGTCATTGTTGCTCTAGTAGATAGATTGTTACTCAAATCTATGTATTTTGACATGTGTGTGCGGCTACAAGTGAACTGCTGTGCGCCTGGCTTAATCTACACTTCTGTCTGTCCATCTCTAGCTCTGTCTACTCTTGTTTATTCTCTACTTGTCTGTCTATTTATCTATATCGATTCCTCTTGCTTGTATAACGAATGATGTAAAAAAACATGCTTCAATTTTCCTTGTTTTCAACCAAGAATATTTTCTGGTCAAACTTTTAAGGATATGCGTTGGAATCCCTTTCTTTACCAAATTCTCATAAACTATTCTGTCCATCGTCTAACACAATTACATGTTAATAATTTTTAACAAACGAATTCATCTTTTTATTATATTATTATATTATATTATATATATATATATATATATATTAAATTATATTTAAAGAAGTGAAGCTACCAACATTTGTAAAAACAACTTTTTTCGGCCATTGTTTATATTATTTTCTCATTTTATAATTTTGTGATTTTATAACTCGTTTCGTGCTTGCTCTCTTTAGATATATACTCCATTTGAAAAAATGTTTTATTTTTAACAGTTTGATGTTTCTGCGCGTGTGTGTGCGTATGTGTTTTCAAAGTTTTTGCTTCTCTGGGTCAAAGTTATTTGTTTTTTTAAGTATGTGTGATTTTGACTTTTATCTTTCCGGTCGTTTTTGTGTGCGGCGGTTGTTCAGAATTTCTAAGGTTGTCTTCAAATGATTTTGTTGGCACTCTGTGTGTGTGTGGCTAGCTATGGTCTGCGGCCCGCACATATACATGTGCGTCTGCCTCTGTCCATACATACATATACTCACACACACATACATACACACACATATAGAGAGAGCAGAAATAAAGGTCAGAAGAAACGGTCCTGTATATATGTAGAATTCAATTGGACACAAATAGCTAGATAGATAAGTAGATAGAATAGAATTGATAGGTGTATGGATCGACAGATAGGGAGATGGATGGATAGACAAATACGTAGATATATGGATAGATAGAATAAGATTGATAGGTGTATGGATTGATAGACAGATAAGTATATAGATAGATAGGTAGAAGAGTGAATAAATAGATCGATGAATAGATACATGATGAATGGACAGACAGATTGATAGACACACGCACACCCACATCAATTTTTGCATGTATGTACATACATTAACATGCACACGTGCCACCTATCCGTTCTATGTATGTGAATGCGCACATGCATGCATATATGTTGCCGTCTATACATGTACGCACTTGTTTTCTTATATGTATATAGATGCATGTTGTCTGCATGTTTGATTTGTTTAATGCTGGGTTGAATTTAGATATAACGTTTTTTTTCTTGTGTTAGAAGATATGAGTAGTTTTGGGTTTGGAAGATGGGCATTATTTTGAAATTACCTCTGCTGCATGAGTGCACATGTTGAGAGACAATTTTTTATTTTCTTGTATTTTTATGTTGCTTTTATGTAAAGCAACTCTATGAAGTGTTTTGCCGGTGCATATATAAGATTTGTTGCATCTTATGCACTCTAGTACATAGATAACATTTTTGGAGGTGCAGTTTAAATCTTTTTTTATTGTGAATGTTCGTGTTGGATTTTTGAATGTGTATGAGTTCCCTTCTATTATGTCAAAAACCCCACATCTTTCCTTGTTGCACTTTGTGACCCCTTGTGTTATGTGTTGGTTGAGTTTGGATGAGGTGAAAATTTGTTTGATGTTTTTTGGTTGGCATTTGCTTTTTATTATTTTCGTTGTTTTTAATATGTTACTTAGTTTGTTTTGGTTGAGAAGGGGTAGGTTTCTTGTTATTTCTGTGAACAGTTCTGGATTGTTTTTGTTGAGTGTAGAGACGTATGCTAATATATGTTTGTTTCGTTTTCTGGGGGATTCGTAATTGTTCTCATAGTATGTTTTCTGCTAGTTCTTATACCTTTGTGTATTATTTGTAAGGGGTACCCTCTTAAGGTTTTCCGTAGTTCCTCCAGTCGGACAATCCGGAGGTGTTTGTCACTGACGATAGTACAGATTCTACATGCTAGGGAATAGGCAGCTTTTGGAGTGGTGGCTCTTAAAATGGAGATATTGTTGTGTGTCTGGGTTTGTGGTAGATGTCTGTGATAATATTATTGTTTTCGATTTTAACTAGTATATCTAGGAAGGGTAGTTCTGTGTGACTAGGTTCTAGGGTGAATTTAATTTTGGGGTGTATGTTTTGTAGTATATCATATAATTTATTGATGTCCCCCCATGTGGGTTCTCAAATGGTAAAGCAATCATCTAGGTATATTTTCCAAGATTCTATGAAAAAAGTTTGAATATTTTTTCCATATATTTGTTCTATCTTTTTATATAGGATTTCCTCTAGGTAGGCTAGTGTTAGGGTAACATATGTTGGTGCCATTTTTGTTCCCATTGTTATTGAATTCAAATGATTTATTGTCGAGAATAATGTCTATGCTGTCGATAATTAATTGTTTGGAGAATCTTGGGTGTAATATTTGTGAATGTCTGTCAATCTAGTATGGTATTGCCTGTTTACCTAAGTCGTGGGATATGTATATGCTGCTAACGTCAAATGTAACTAATTTTGTCTCTGGGTTTGCTGCTTGTGGTAAGGAGCTCAGGAAGTGTATGTCGTTTCTTATGTAGCTCCTGACTTGATCTGTGAATGGTTGTAGTAATATGTCAATTAAGTTCCTAAGTCTGCTTGTTGGGCATGTTGGTTCTGCTACTATGGGTCTAAATGTAAGGTCACTGGGATTCGAGACACTAATATATTCTGATTTCTGTGTGTTGATGGCATTTTTTATCTCATTTGATTTGTGTATCTTACTTAGTCCGTAGAAGTTGTTTGTTTTTATCATAGAGGTTGTTAGAAAATCCCTTTCTTTTTTGTCGTGCAAAGTTTTGTGATTTTTGAAATGGTGGTGTTTTCAATGTCGGTGCTAATTGGTTTGTAGTAATCTTTGTTTTCTAGTGCCTCTATAATTTTCGATTTATAGTAATTTATATATATATATATAGATAGAGCAACTGTAGAGATTTTTTCTTCTATCTCGTATATTGAGCTAAACCTCTTCACTATAGGTTCCATCTACTAAAAGTTCTATTTTGGTTTATATTTAATCCTATATATATATATATATATATATATATATATATATGAATATAATTTAATATTATTAGAAGCCCCTATCAAATAAAATTGAAAGTAGAGGACTGTCGGAGAGATTAAAAAATAGGAATTCACTGAAAAACCTCAGTGCAATGCTCCGACTGTCGTTGAGTTCTATCGAATGTTTAGATTTTTATACTCGTCGCTTTCAGTGTAAATATCACTTAATTTCTCTGTTATCACGTGACAATCTGCTTACAGATTTAAGGTGTCTCTGTGAACCAGGTTCACGCCTCGTGACCGTCTGAGATTGTTATTTTCCTGCACTGATGAGAGCCGTAAGCTCCCAACGATGTTGTATGTAGGTAAAATATTAAAAAATAATATTATATATATATATATATATATATATATATATATATATAATATTATTTGTATTACATTATTTCAAGTCTTGTTTCTTTCATCAGTAAAGTTATGACTAAATTATGTCTAATTTCCTCTCAAGGCTGATGGAGACCTTAAAAATGTCAATATGTATGTTATGAGTAAACTAACAAATCCAACATTACAGCAGGTCTCATTCCGACGTATGTTGCTTCCTTTCTAGTTCAGTTCTAATGTTTCTGGGCAACAAATATTTGTCTACAAAATTCTTGAAAGGATCCGTTGTGTTTTTATCAACACTTCCTGGGATTTAACTTGAACACTGTGTGCCTATTACAGTCTATGACCGTATCTATTACACGATTTTCAAATGCTCTTTTAAACACGATAAAGTGGATACAGTTGGTACTTAGTAAATTATACCAAATATTAATATCAACCGATGACATTTTTTTCAGTACTATTCTATTAGTTGACAAGGAAATTATGGAATTGTATATTTGTCATGAGAAACTTGGTTATCATCACAAGTGATGTGAGGAAATGTCTTTTTTATTTGTTGCATTGACAAAGATAATCGGATGGAAATGGTTGTCAATCATGATAATTATGAAATGCTTTCATAATGGAGAATTATTAATATCATCAAAAGAGAGGAGATAATATTCTACCCAAGGGAAGCAGTGTCATCCGTTGTCACATGGAACCCTCTCGTGGCAATATTTGTCATATAAGTAACCAACAGTTTATATATATATATATATATATATATATATTATATACAAGGGTTGGACAAAACAATGCAAAGAGCTTGTAAATTTCGAATCAATTTTAAAATTGATTCGAAATTTACAAGGTGTTTCCTATAAAAATTTAAAAAAATTACCAAAATGTTGGTTTCATTTTTTATTTTATTTTTTATTTATGAACAAATTGTTAGTGTCCGTATGGCAGGTGCATTAATTTTAGAGAATATCGGATTACGTTACTTCTACCTATAATCTATACATTTATACTTATTCCGGTTTTTAGAGAATGCAATTAATGAACATAATTCTTTGCCGTATTTCATCATTCAACATGGCGTCTACAATTTCTTCAGCGACTTGACTTCCGAATTAAGTCAATATATGCCAAGATACTCCACAGATGCATAAAGTATACATGTTCTGATTCCTACACCTTTCAGACGCATAATATCCAAAAATTGGAAAAAAAACCATTGATTTCTTAGTATAGAAATGACCCAAAACGTGTGACTGGTGGACCTTACATTCAGTCACCTTACAGCAGATCTGAAGATAAAACACATGCCAGCTACTGAATGGCATGCATTTACATGACCTATTTTTCCATAGATTTTATACTCGCTTTCGTGGGGAACACGTTAACAGCATAGATCAAAGACCGAGAGGTTTATGGTTTGGTCCCAGTTGTCTCATACAAATCTTTTTTTATTATTATTATTATTATATTGTTAAGCTTTTGCCTACGAGGGAGAGGGGAATGGAGGACTATGGGCCGGATTTTTAAAATTCAACGTTATGTATTCATTTGAAAATAAATCAATGTAATATGTAGTACTTAAACTATGGTGAATATCAACATTTCTCTCAGAACACACATGGTTTATTGGTGCTCTGCAGGCCTCCTTAATTATATTTTTGTGTTTCAGTAGAGCTCAGAAGGCATACTCATTTTTCTTTTTTTCTTTTTCCTTTTTTCTTTCCTCACAAAAAAAATGAAATTTTTATACAAAGATAAAAGGGGGGCAATTGGATTTAATAGAGCTCTGTAGGCCTCTTTTAATTTCAAAATTTCCCATTATCATAGATAGAGCGGGTGTTTAATCCACAAGAAAAATTCTTAGGAAATACCTGTACCATGGGATGGGCAGGAAGACTCCTACAATCGCTTCTCCTTCTTTCTTTCCTTCCTTCCTTTATTCCAGCTTTCACCCTTAAACAATTCCCACCAACAATTATTGTATCATTAACATTGCTCGATGTGACCTATTTGCATTCGGTCGGATATTGACAAATTTTAGTTCTTTTCTATTTCTGCCGTGCAACGCTGGGGGACGAGTCCAGCTAGTTGTTGATAAAAACTTCAATAAACATTGATTAAAACACAAGTAAAAAATAAGGTCAAGATATCTCATTTTTTTTTATTATGAAGAGACTATAGACACCCTGTATAGCAATGAAAGTTTTTGAAACATGAAATGAAATTTCAGACAAAATGGAATTGTTAAAGTATGGAATTAGTGGATGAGCATAAAAACAAACTAGTTAAAATAATGACACTGACACATCTCTAAACCCACTAATATTTGATCTTTAGATCAGACATTAATCATAATTAAGGTCTGCTCTAAAGATTGAAATATTGGTGGCTCTATACATGTTTGTATCATTATTTAAACTAGTTTGTTTCCATGCTTATCCACTAATTCCATATATTAACCATTTCACATGCACACCTAATATATATATATATATATATATATATATATATATATATATATATATATATATATATATGCTTCCCGCGATGCACTGAAGTTATTTTAGTTTTTGCATAAGTTTCAGTGTAAGGAAGACAACCATTTTTACATTCTTCAATAAAGAAATAAGTTATTCCCTTTGACAATTTTGATTTTTTTTTTTTTTTTTTTACGGTCATAATTGAAAAATGTTTCCATATTACTACTTGTTTGGACAGGACTACATAATTTTTTATATCAACTGCAGTACGAGTACATTATTATATTGCCAATAACATGGTACAAAAATAACAACTGAAAATTGGCTAGTTAGAATCAAAGTTTGATATGTGAACTTAAATGTTATTTAGGTTTAACTTTTAAGATTTCACATGATAACTTTATATGTTAGCTATGTAGTATAATGCTATGTTCTTTTTGATAGGGAAAATGGCCAGAGTGCTCAATTACATATGCAAAAGCGTAATATTTTATTACAAATAACACTATACATTAATTCGATTGGCCATCGATACCTTCAGTTTCACAAAAACACTGGAAATCCAGTCCTTTGAGCTAAAGAATACTGAGCACAGCTATTCTTGAGTTATTTTTAGATCATCAGCTGAAGAATCCTTTAGCCCAACAAGCCAGATTTCTAGTGTTTCCATGAAACCATACATACTGATGTCCGACCAAATTAATGTATAGTGTTATTTCTAAGAAAATGTATGGATGCATTTGTAGTGTATTCGCTATGTCGAGCCATACTGATGAGTCTTGAAGACGAAATGGATGATGTAAACTCGAAAGGCAAACTTGATCTCTACTTTTCCATGTACTTCCTCTCATGACGTCATATCCTGCAACACAGTCATTAACCCTAGTTTGTTAACTTCTAATGGAATTTGTCACTACTCTAGCCTTAGGTGGGAAAATACCGTTTTTAACATTACTTTTTACACACTCATTAATATTGCTACAAGAATATAAAATATTTCAAGTTTTTCACTCAATTTCTAGTGCAAGCATAACTAATTATTGCTACGTAGCCTAATGGCGCCATGATATTGTTTACAGTAAAAGGTAAAAAAAAAAAAGATCGCTTTTGTTTGATGCCAATGAGTTCATCCCTTCCCTTCATTTTTTTACCTTTAGTTTCATGATTTCTGTACTTGACTTTTTACTGGTTTCTTGAAAATCTTCCTATAGCAAGTAAGATTTATTTACCACTGTCATAGACTCGAGCTGCATGGCTGCCAGTCATGTTATAGGTTTCACCCTGATATCCAATTTTTTACTCTGCTTCATGAAATATATACAAAAACAAATATTGTAGTTTGTTGCATTTTATGATTAAAATTTTTTTTTTTTTTTACCTCTTTGGCTCACTGATTGTTTATAACAAGAAGTAAAGAATGATTGCTTTTGTGTTTGGTGCCAATGGGTACATACCTCACCCCCATCTCTGGTGTCTCAACTTTCATGATTTATATACTTGACTTTTATTGGTTCCTTGAAAAACTTCCAATGGCGGCCAGTTTCAAAGATTTATTTGCAATACACATTTGATTTATTGCAAGGCATCCATAGTTGTTTTGTAAAAAAAAAAACAACAAAAAAAAATTTTGAAATCTTAATTTTTTTTTCTCTTCTTTCTTCCTAAATTGAACTGTTCTACCATTTATAGTTGTTTTATTTATTACTTAAAATTAGGGGCTCACACACTTTTTTAGTTAACATTAATTAATACCTGAATTGTCCTTTTATAGTTTTGTTAATTGTCCGTACAGGGTAGATAATCTATTTGATGGCAGATTTATACATGCACAAAAATGTGTCTTAGAAATAGATCTCTGTTTACTGATATATAAAAACCCAGTTGAAATTTCCTGGGTTTTATCTTGTGAATACATACCTAACATATATATATATATATGTTAGGTATGTATTCACAAGATAAAATCCAGAGAATTTCAACCGGGTTTGTATAATAGAGCTATTTATATTAATATTTTTATTTGTACAGACACAACGCTAACATGACGATGTTTCGATCTTTGGTTATTAAAACCAAGATCTCCTCAGGCGAAAAGCTTCTCTTTTCACTTAGTAGTTCATAGTGAAAAAGCTTGGGGTATAGACTTTTAAAAAATGTTAAAAGTCACCCCCCTTCTGGATGAAACCGCGGTATGATTCTGAAATATGTAACATAGTTTTGAAATAAATTATTTGTATTAACTCTCACTCTTCTGCGATCGAGCACTTTATTGATTTCTTTTCAATATAACTTTACACACTATATATATATATACACACAAACACACACACAAGATATTATATAATGGTTTTGATCAACACTATCACAGTTTCAACTTAATAGCCTTTTCAGAGACAAATATTTTATTATCTATGATGAAGTAGTTGCAGCAGGATTTGAACTTACATATCAATTTCCAGGCACAACAAATACAAGAATCCACAAAGGTTATCCATGCAACTGTCACTTCTCATCATCGAAAGGCTTCCTAAAATCCTAATTACTAATAATTACATTCATGTACAATGGAAGTCCCAACTAAAAGCCCAGCTCCAAAATGGGTGTTTGGGAGAATATCTCAAAACCAGACTTCAGCCAATATGGAAATCTAAGATGAGATTTTAATACGGCATTGACAAATCCGTATTAATGTATTATGACACTCATATTGGCAAGTGATAAAAGATGGTATAAGCAAGATCTACCAAAATGGATGCATGAAGATATGCCATCTTGAAGACAAAGAAAATGGTAATTGATGGAGTTGAAGTGATGCTGATAGCTTCTTAATTTATTGAGTCCTGGGAATTACAAATTTCATTTTAATGAGTCCATAATATTGGAATTTATAATTATTATTTATTATTAGTCGGCCTCTTAGTTTCATTTTAGTTCTTGGTATTGGTACAGCTTTTGAACCAATCGACTTTTGTCGACACCGTATTACATTAACAGCCGGAAAAATATACAAATCAAAATGAACTGGTGCCAAAATCAAAACAGGGCGGCGTTCCAACAAAAATAAAATATAACATTTAAAGCAAGAAAAACGCTCACCGTATGTTTATTTTTATGTAAAAATAATTTATTTTGACAGAAAAAATTAATGGAACCGCTTTTATTTTATTTGTTTGTTTTTTTTATCGGTACTGGTTCAGCTTTTGAACCAAACAAAAGCCAAACTTTTTTTCTTCTTTTTTTGTTAACTTAACCCTAATTTACATTTATTGCCTTTGTTAACAGTTATTTGTTGACTTTTTTTTTTTTTTTCAACCAGTTTTTTTCTGTGTTGGAAATTCCTGACAAACGCCAATTTATGATTTAATCAATTTACAAGTTGTCTGATTTTCTTGCTTTCTGATTGGATAAGCGCTTCGGCATCTTCTGGCTGTTTATGTAAACAGACGGAAAAGGCTGAACGAAAAGTCGGTTTTGTCTGGTTCAAAAGCTGTACCAGTACTTAGTTTTTATTCCCATGGCATTTCAGCTGCTCTAACCCCAGGCTGTCTTCGGGTATCCATCAAAATCAGCAATGGTCTAGAAACCTTGAACCGGAATCCCAATTCATTCTCCACGGGTTGAAGACCTTTTTTGTTTACTTGCTCTTCTATAAATGTTGATTTAATTTTGTCTTCTTCTCATTGACTTCTGTTTTTTTTTTGTTTTTTTTGCACACATTTTTGGGGGATTCATATTATTCCACGCTTAATTGTGTCAAGTCTATTACTGTAATCACTTTAATTTTGATAGGAAAATGTTTATAATAAAATAAAATGCATAGGCCCAAAAATGTTTCTGTTAACTTTAAGTGTCCAAATATATTTGTTTGATACACTTGAAGAGGTTGGAGGTTACGTTGGCTGAAACGTTGTGAGAATAACATCCAATATAAGAACAGTAGCTCGAATAATACAAGAAAATAGTCTAATATTTTGTGTTTTCTTCCACATAAATAAGAATAATTGTATAAATGTGAATCCGCACCCTTCTGTTTGGAAGGGATCACCTGACCAGAATTCAAGCATGTACATTTCAAAAAATGGTAGACCCCCAGAAACTACTTTTGCTGTTCCAATGATAGCCTGTTGAGGGATGAGAATGAGGTTTTAAGCTGAGAATCCGTGTTCACAGCCAGCAGTGTGTACAGCCAAGAAATGTATTTCCCTAATCCTGGTCACAAAATTAAATTGTTCAATTACAAAGAAAACGGTGGGTCAAAGGTTGGGTTGATTGTCTTGATAGTTAGCTTTAAACAGTGGGGGAATAAACAATGAAAGAAAAATAAGAAAGTAAGAAGAAAAACAACCCGGGATTTCTGTGGGCATTGCAGTGTATCCTTTTTCTATGAAAAAATTGACTTTATTATTATTTGTTTGTTATGCCTCCTTGGGCATCTCCAATTCAACTGCTGGTGATACCAGATCAGGCTGCCCTGTGGCTCCCTGAGACGAAATTCACCTACATTGACGTTTTTTATTTTTTATTTTTTTATTTTTGTAAAACTTAATTATGTTCTACAAAACCAAAAACAAAAACAACAGCCCCTCTCCCTTTCTCCCTCCCCTTTTTTATTTTATTTTTAGAACTTGAAGCATAAATCTTTTACTATAATGACCAGATTCGGCATTAAATAACCCAAAAAGGGTTGATATGCCGTAAAACAAAACTACACAACCATACCAAACCAATTCAACTGTTAAAAAAAAAAGAAGAAAAATTAAACTCTTAGTACAGTATCGATATCCAGATTCTGTTAAATATTTCATTTGACAACTCCCAAAAGTACCTTGTGTCCTTGAGAAGCATGGGTAAGATTTTTCTGCCTCTTTTTGGATTTTTCTTCATCTCTGATGCAAAATGTGTAATTATCAGCATCTCTGTATGGGTAGAAGTAAATAATCATATTAGATGTGTTTATAAATCCTCAAATAATCCGTGCAATTACTAACCAGCAGAGGGTGACCACAATCGGCCAAGGGAAGAGTCTATCAAACATGTGTACGCAGTGTGATCATGTATGAAAGTGAAACCTGGCCAGTGAGGGTTGAAACATTCATTGCCTAGAGAAAAATGAGAGGAGAATGATACGATGTGTGTGTTAGGTGAGTCTTAAAGACAGTAGGTCGGATCGACTGTCTTTTATAGTTAACTTGAAATGGTGGGGGAATAAAAACGAAAGAAGAACAAGGGAAGTAAAAGAGAATCCACACTCCAGCCGGGTTTTCTGTATGCATTGCAATGAATGTTTTTTGTTTAAGAAAAAATTAATTTGCGTTCTTGGGACACATGGGTACAATTTTACTGGGTCCTTTTAGATTTTTATGCGCCTCTGATGCAGGATGTGTAGCATCTCTGCATCTGTTCTTGTCATCTATTTTTGTTTGTTTATACTATACACAAAAGCTATAAAGACAAAAGCTATAAAGACAAAAGCTCATGAAATATAAATTTAACCTAAATAGATTACATTTGTTGTAATTTTTTTTTAAAGTCTAAATCTGTAACTTAAAAGAAAAATTTCTTAAACTTTTCAGCATTTTGTTTACTTATTTTTTCAAGAATACAAGACAATTGAATTACTTTTCTTTTTCTGATATTGTCATGATTGTTTCTGCTTGCTTAGGAAAACACTAAAACAAATGTGTATTCGTGTACTCTTATTTATCGCTTAGTCTGTTCTTGTTTAATTGTACAATCCAGTATGCATGCGTGCATTATTTTAATGCTGACAAGGAGGTTATGTCTGTTAGCAATTTGATAACTACCGATTTGATTTTCATGAACATTCTACTGATGGTGAGCCAGTAATTTTTTGTGTCAGGATGAAACAGATGACTTCTCTCTAAGGTGGAAGTCGGGAGTCATAATTTTTGCAAGTGTTGTTTATTATTATTATTATAAAAACTTTGACTGTAGAGATTCACACTTACCAGATGTAAACTGCTTGCTTGTTGGGTAGCCATTTGCAAGAGGTCAAAAGCACATGCTTAGTGTTTGGGGCTTTTGTAGGTGTCAATAATTTGCATTCGCCAAATAGTTATTTTTGACCGCTAGTGTCTGCGAGGAATCCTGCGACTGACCCTGTTGGAT
This sequence comes from Sepiola atlantica, assembly GCA_963556195.1. Classification (NCBI taxonomy): domain Eukaryota; kingdom Metazoa; phylum Mollusca; class Cephalopoda; order Sepiida; family Sepiolidae; genus Sepiola; species Sepiola atlantica. Next base: position 32,346,605 of record OY744532.1, on the reverse strand, counting down.
GGAGTTCTCAATGCTGTCATCCATTCGCGGTGCAACATTCAACCTATTGAAGGGGTTCTGATACAAAACCGCCTATGTATGGTTCGAGCACGTTTGCAGGCGTCCTGACGTAACTCTGCTCAGGAATGTTCTCAATCCCTAACCCCTTCGACATTGGCGCCGCCACCATGGTGGACAGCTGAAGACTTGGTTGGACGCAGTCATGGTCGATCTCACTTCTCTCATTGGCCTTTAAGTCTACGGTGTACGTTAATGGCTATGCTTATCTGTGGACATGACGTTTAACCGGACGCAATGGGCCGGATTCATTCGTGACAGTGAATCAAAGAACCGGATCAACCTGAAAGGTGCAAGCCGAAACAAGTACAAGTAAGTAAAGTAGTAGGTTAATATCGACAAAACTAAGACAATACAATTCCAAATTAATAACACCAAACATTGACGCGTAGACACAAAGACATGTGAAATAAAACAACAGATAGAAGAAAAACTGAAGTGGACGTAAATGATCCGTGTAGTTGGATGAGAATTTTGTTAATTTTGTTCCTGTGTTTTCCAGACATAAGTTCCTCTCAGGTTTTAGACCGTCGTTGACACTGTAGTGCCACAGAAAACATTTCTGTTAAAATGTATCGTTGGTTAAAGAAGACATTTAATTTTGGAATTCACCAAGATCTCGATCATGGTGGAGTCAATTTTATTGTTATGGCTATTATCACTGTAATAATGTGATGTTGAATAAAGTGTAGTATCTGTTCTGATGTTACACTTTGGTTATTCTGTCCTTAGTGAAAGAAGTTCTTCTAGACTGAGGCAATTTTAATTTTTGTTCCAATCCAGTGTTCCATTTTTGGGAAGCTGGATTTCCTCCACATTAAAAACTGATCTCATTAAAAACTTTGCCCTCATGGGGAGGCAAATTAATAGGAATGTAATGTTGAATTAAGGCTGTTAGATCACAACAGTTGAGCTATATTTGTATTTATATTCTCTCTTTCTTTCTAAAAAACAAATGAAAACTAGTCTTCAGGGGAGATAGCTTCATCAAAACCGTATGTGCAGTTATCTCTCCTGACTGGAGAAAGAAAAACGTTCTAGTGTTTTGGACTAGGTATGTAAAAATAGTGACAAAAACGATATTTTCCTCATAGGGTTAGAGTAAGCCGAGAAGTGGAAACTTCCATTAGAAGTGAAAAACTAGAGTTAGAGCTGCGTCTCAGGATATGGCATTACGGGAAGTCCAAAATGAAATGTGAGGAAGAGAGAAAGGTCTTTTCTTTTTTTTTTTTGCCTTGTGAGCTGACACTTTTTTTTTTTTTTCAAAGCTCTATCTTCGTTCTCCCCTCCAGAGATGAAAAAAATTTCAATGCAAGGCTACATCTTGAAAGAAGAACCATTTTCTAAGTGAGATGCTTTTAAATATTTCTGATAAAAGTTTTTACACTTTTTTTTTTTTTTTCATACCTTTGGAAAAAGTATGAACTAACAATTTTTTCCCCACATATAATCTTAATTCTCAACAATGTGTTGGTACAATAGTTGCTAACCAAACTCCCGTGTTAGGAGATATAAGTCCAAGGAGAATAACTCAACTTGTAAAATATTTTTTCATCAAAGGGAGATAACTCTGATCCCCCCAGCTCTGTTCTCTGCCATTTTGTTTTTCGAGATGTTTTAGTTGAGAAGATAGTTAACAAAGGAGATATGTGAAGTGTCGTAACAAGCAAATAAATGGGTACTGGTACAACTTTTGAACAAAATAAAACCGACTTTTGTTGACACAAAATTACGTAAACAGCCGGAAAAAGCCGAATGTAAACGAACCAGCGTCAAAATCATAACGAGGCGGTGTTCGAAGAGAAAAAAAATAATGAGAAACCATTTAAAGCAAAAAGCACTCACCGTATGTTTATTTTTATGCAAAAATTATTTTTTTGACAAAAAAATTAATGAAACAACTATTATGTTTTTATTTTTCACGAGAAATTTAAATTAATTTTTTTTTTTTTCAGTACTGGTTCAGCTTTTGAACCAGACAAAAGCCTAACCTTTTTTTTTTTATCCTAACCATAAATTAAACCTTAGTTTTTTTGTTTTTGATAAGTTATTTGCTGACTATTTGTTTTGTTTTTTACCCCTTATTTTCTCTATTGTAAATTCTTGACAAGTATTCAATTTACAAATTAACTCGTCTGCTTTTCTTGCCTTCTGATATAAGCGCTTCGGCATCTTCCAGCTGTTTACGTAAACGGTCGGAAAAGCCGAAAGTTGGTTTTGTCTGGTTAAAAAGCTGTCAGTACCGATAATTTTTTACAGTAGGTATTTCGTTTTAGCATTAAATAAATGTAAAATGATTGATCTACCGAACCTCTGCTTAAAACTAAGATTGAGTGCAATTATTTATACGTTATAAACATCAATGGCCACCTTATAACTGATGCTAGTTCATATAATTCATATTCAGCCCCCTTTTTTTGCATATGGTTACAAATGTAGAACCCCTAATGAGAACTTTTAGGTTTTTTTTTCTAGCAATAATTTTTCTGTGAGACTCTGTTGCTACAGCAGTGTGTCCATTTTACTGTTCGCCTATTCATCACCTTTTCGGTTGGTCGCCATGACAACCAACATCTTGAAGACAGAAGTCATATAGCGATGTAAATATTTGTTCAGACGGTTTCGCCGTAAGTGATCTTCCTTTAAAAAAAAAAAAATCCGACCGAAATGCTGTTAAGCAGCGTTTTTTTTTTTTTATCGTAATTCTAATAGCAAAGAGAGGGGGAACTGTCAAAAGATGATGAACACTGAAATATTTGTCTTTGTTTTGACTGAATAAAGAAAGAAAACATCCAGATGTTCCTACAAATATGTCACCCCTACAGCCGTAGAATATTTGACGCAACATACTTTGTCTTGTTGTTTACGTAAAATTGCTCATGTGTTCCTTTTCTACATGTTTACTCGACTTGAAATCGTTCTTATTTTAACATTTTACACCCAGTTGAAAATTGTTCAGTCTCCATCATTTGCCCTGAAATGTTGTCATTTATGTTGAAAATGATATTCAAATCAAACAAATTATTTGAGTTATCATGAAAAGCAGACTGTACTGTCTCCGGGATGTGTATACGTTTCGTGGAAACGTATGCAAACCTCGGACAGGCAGATTAACTCCAAATCAAAACACTGAGGCATGGAATAATTTAGACACAGGTTTATTGATTGTCGAATAAGGGTAAAACTGAAAAAGAATGAAAACATAGCTGAAGAAACGCATAAATACAAAATGACATAGCAGAGACGAGAAGTTTAATAAAACGTATAGAGAGCCGTAAGCTTAATAATATTGCAGAATAAAGATATTTTTGGGCATAAAAATAATGCTAGAAAAAAAAAAATACAAATTATGCTTGGTGATAGCCGAGTTACAGGTGAGAAGAAATATAAGCTCACACATGGGGGGAAAAGGTAAACAAATTACGCTTAATACGGAAATGATACTAAAAAAATAATATTAGCACTATTTAATTCTATTCTTAGAGAGAAGAAAGGCAATTTTTTATACAGACGATGCTCAAAACGTCAGAGTATTTAAAGTGATAGAAAACAGCGCCATGTTGATGTGAAAGAGGTAGCTAATAAATCAGGGGGCAGGGCACCTGAAGGATCTCGCCGGTTATGAGTCTGAGGGAATTTCCTAAGAAATAAAAGGCAGGCTAAGGGAGATAAATGCTAGGGGATAACCGTTATGAAAATGAGATACTAAAAATGTTTATGGTACTTGTAAGCATTGTGTACAAATGAAAGTTCAGTGGAATTACAGGTAGGTAGATTATAACCAGATTGTGTGCAAGAAGTGTAAGACAATAGAGATGGATGAGAACTTGGATGTGAAGAAAGAATATAAGGATGGTGAGGCTATTGAGGTTCAGAAGTGTTGTTGTCCTAGGGGATACCATTGGAGTACAAGGAAGAGCTGGTGCTAATGCAATTGCGAGAGTTAGGCGTGGATGGAATAAGTTCAAGAAACTTTTTGGCCATTACTAACCAGAGTTTTACCACTGTCGGTCAAAGGGAGAGCCTATCAGACTTTCAGCAGCCTCGTAAATCTCGCTTCTCTTATTTTGTCCTTAAGTCCTCACATTCCACGAGCGATGCTTCTGACAAAAGGGGGAAGAATTGCTGTTTTCTGGGTCGGAATCTATCCATATAACACTTAGCGTTGACTAGTTTTTGACCTTGAAGTGGTATTTTTATTTATTTTTGTAGCTCCTTACATCAAGTGGCTTCATGCCTTGACTGGAGAGACCCCCCCCCCCCCCAAGACATGTGTACAACGTGTGGGAATGTTAAATTCACAAGTGGTCCCCGATCGTGTGTATAACCCAGTCAAGGGAGATGATTTTGATGCCGTTAGTTTTTGCAGGTTTTTTTATTTTATTTTTTCTCCAAACTGATGTTGCCATCTTCCCACGTGCAGCGCTTGTTATTCCCAAATGGTCACCCATTTGGTATTGACCAGACTCAACATTGCTTAACTTCGGTGATCTAACATCGGTGTTAATATGCTGTTCTAGTTTTCGTGGGTAACCAGCTGAGAAGTACAATCCTAAATTAAAAACACGGAGGTGGAATAGTGAAAAATTATCCACTATTTTCTATCGTCATGTTCAAATATTGTAATGTTAAAATGGAATTGTGCATTGTTTATTTTTGCATCATGTTATAGAACCCTGTTCAAACAGGAGTAACGACAACAGCAGCAGAGAAACGATCTCTGTAAAATAATAGATTTTTGTTGGTTTAAATACTTAATACTGATTGGTTAATTCTATCAAAAACTCAATCTTGATTGGTTACCGAAACCGGACTTCAATCAATCAAAAAGAGTTGCTCTGGAAGCCGATCACCTGTTAGATATCGGCTACATAAGCAAGAATCCAAGTGCAACCAGCAGTGAAAGACTCAACCTGCCAAACGAACTCTTGTCAGTCACATGACTACACAGACTTCTTGCAGGCAAACTAAATCTAGCCTTGGTTGTTAAGCCGTAGGTTCTCTGCAGAAAACACAAGACACAGTCATGGACTACTAAACATAGTGACAGCTTATACATAGTCTCACTAACTCACTCATAAGTCCACACACATACGAACAAAACAACACTTTCTTCATCTAAACACTTTGAACTTTTATTAACTCTTTACTTTTGGTTGTTTTAACAAGTCGTAAACAAGAACATAAGTCAGTCATGAGACTGCATACCTCCACCTGACAACATAAGAATGGGTCAAAGTCTTGCCTGGGTTTTACTTCTCCATATTGTATGAAGTATTCCCGAAATTATGTCATGGAAACTTTGATAACTCAAAAACTATTCATCTGATAAGGCTGAAATTTTGCATGGCGTTTACTGTTATCAAAGAGCATCAGATCCATACATCAAATTTGGAAATACCTAGTCTCTACGATGAACAGAACCGAAATTATAGCTAAAAGTGTGATTTTGACCTTTTCTGTGACTCTGACCTAGATATCCCAAAATTAAAGCCTTTCTAAGTTGGACCATGACGGACATTTTGACCAAGTTTGATGACGATTGGTCAAGCATACAAACTGACCGAAAACATGACATCCGCTTTGTTGGAGGTAATAAAATCAATATATTTATGTGGATAGACTTTGTCATTCTTTTCATGTTCCCTGTTCCTCGACGTTTTATTGACATGTCCATAGAGAAATAAATAAAATTAATAAATAAAAACATTCACAACACGTACATATAGTTTTTTGTTGTTTTGCTGTTCCCTTGTTTAATGTCAAGGATGTTAAGAGAATCGCGGCAAGAGTCGCTGCCAGTTTTGTCTCCAATCTTGCTTGTTTTTTTGTTTGTTTTTTCTTTTCTCCTTTTTTTTTCTCTGCAGTTGCTATGCTTAGGAATGTTGCCACCATTTTTTTTTTTGTAGTAAACCAATTTGTAAAATAAACCTCCGCGTGTGTTTGAACACACCGATGCTTTTCAGAGATGATTGAATTAAAATAATTAATGGGCATACATTTTTCCGGTTAATATGTTGTTTCTTAGCCAAAATGGCAGACAATGAATCGCTTGCATTTTCTGATTTTTTTCAACCTCACAAATGAGTAAGTAAACTGAAATAAATTGTTTTGGACTAATTTCCCAACTGTATTTCCTTCAAAATAATTTAAGATAAATTATAAATTAGTCCAAAAGAATTTATTTGGGTTTACTTACTCATTTGTGAGGTTGAAAAATGCAGACGATTCATTGTCCGTCATTTTGGCTAAGAAACGATTTTTCCTTGTTACTAGAGATAGGGAGTTGGGAGCCGGTGTATTTTAATGAACTTGAAACTCTGATAAAAAAAGAAAAGAGAAAAAAAAGGCATAAGATACGGTAAATATACATGAATTTCTGTTTCCATCTAGGGTGCCCCTTTTTGGGAGCTGAAATTTTCGTACATTAAAGTAAATATGCAACAATGTCTCTTTCTGTCTCTATGGGACTATGTATTTTTGTTCCTATCCAGGGTACCGTTTTTTGGGGAGCTGGATTTTCCTCACATTTAAAACCGACCGTGTGTATAACATTGTCCTCGTGTGGTTACAAATAAATAGGGACTCTAGAGTTCCTATTTACTTACCACGAGGGCATAGTTAGATACAGGTCTCTTTAACATGGGGGGAAAATCCAGCTACCCAAAAAGTGGTACTATGAGTTGTGCCAAAAATTTAAATTGTCTCGGTCTCAAAGAACTTCTTCTTCACTGACCGAAGACAAAATAGACTAAGTGCAGCATCAGAGCAGATATTACACTTTGCTCCTAGCCAAAAGAGTTAAATTTGCAATTTTTGCTACAGGATTTTTCTTTTTTTAAATTGACATCAGAGTTTAGTTGTTTTTGTTTTTTTTTTGCACCTGGTTCCCATTGTGTTAGACACACACGACTTAGTTTCATGTATTTCTTTGTATTTAAGGTTTCATCATTGGGTTTTGAGCAAAGTAGTCTTATCTAATACTAGCAGGGATACCCGGTGTTGCCCGGGGATATGGATAACATCTCTCTTTCTCTCTCTCTCCCTCCCTACCTCTACATAATAGAAAGAAGGCACCAAAAAAGTAGTGATGTAATCTTTTTAAGTCGTTCTTGTGTAGTATCTTTTTTTTTTTTTTTCAATGAAGTAACATTTTGGCCAAAACATTGTAATAAAATATAGTTTTATTATTATTATTAGAACATTTTAAATTATAAAAATAAATAACTGTCAATTTCAGAAACTACATTTTATTAGAATGTTTTGGCCAAAATGTTACTTTATTGAAAATAAACTTGATTGTAATCTACCTTCATGGATTAAATAAAGGGTTCAGTTTGAAATGCCATACAGATTCCTAAGTTCAACACGACTCAGCTGAAGATGGTCAGATGTTACATCGGCCGAAACGTTGCAAGAATAACATCGAAGGTGAGAACAGTAGTCAGAATAAACCAAATTAGAAGTATTTGTTTTTACATGCAAACTATAATTATTTTTTCTTTTCTCCTTCTAGGTAAGTTCCCGCTTTTGTATGTTAACCTTAATGAAAAAAAAGAAAAGAATCTCAAAACGAACCCGAAGGTAAGGTATTGATTAATGCTTTTGGGTGCGTCCATTCCTCTCGAAAAGAGTCTGTCCATCTGTTCGTTTCTTGGTCTGTCACACTTATTTTTTTTTTTTACTCATGGGTCACCACTTATCAAGGCCCGGGGGCCACTCGAAGATAAAGATGAAAGATCGTCAGTTGGACGATGATCGCCTCCACGAGAGGACTGGAAACAATGGGTGGGATGTGCAGAAGATTATTCAAGAGGACGACTCTGCAAGTATGTTTACATTAGACTTGAAGACGACTCTATTGTAGTTAGTTGGAAAGCAGACTCGTGGTATCTTGTTCCACAGATTGGATTTTCTAGGAAAGAAACTTTGTTCATGGACGTTCCTTTTGGAGTTTGGTACAGAGAGAGAAAGGAAAGTTCTTTGCTGTGGTTGTAGGTAGACGAGTTCTCGCTGTGAATGTTGGTGTGAAAGGGGTGGGGGATACCAGCGATTGTAACTCAGTCGAGCACCTACCATGAACGTAACAATACAGTAGAGAGAAACTAGCAACATCTCTTCTGTTTGAAAGAGGCTGCAGGCTAGAGAAGAGATCATCCCCCACTAGATTGTGAAGTTAATTTTGTACTCAATCAGGATGAGAAAGAGTTCTCCAAGCGACACCTCCCCAGATATGATGGCGATACTCCATCTTAGGACATGTCTGGCTCCTATAAAGATATACGATTGTGTCCGGGATAAAGTACTTTCTGGGGCGGTAGAATGATCCAATGAGTTTTCCATCAACCTTAGCAACAGATTTGATGTAAGTCTTCCATTTCAGGTTTGGAGTAAAAGTCATTTGAAATAGCGTTTTCATTGCTAAACATGCAATTTGAATGGACACATCTCCAGAATGTCTGTTGTTGTTTTTCCAACAATTTCAAACTTGTCATTATAGAGGAGGTAATACACCAGCTGTTAGGAAACGTGTCTATAAGGTTGTTTGTTTGGAGGAGATTAAATCTGGACGGTATAAGGAAATTAGTGTGGAACAGGAGACTCTGTTGGTTTGGTCACATTCAAAGAATAGGTGAGATTGCTTGGGTTAGTACATGTAAAACAGTTGTGGTAGTGGGGTTAGTTGGCAGGAGGAGGTCAAGGAAAACATGGTCGGAAATAAGGATGGACTGAATATGATCATGTGTTGTTTTACGTGAGAAATTCTTCGATCCCAACCAATTTCTGGAACATAAATTATATATATACAAAATAAGAACTGGAATTTTACTATCATTTGAAAACATTGTAAAACTAGAAAATGAATAAAAAATCACTGGAATAAAAGATCTTTACAAACCTGAAACCATAAAACAGGTAAAGATCCATTACAATCTCATAATTAAAAAAAAAAAAAAGAAAAAAGCCACACATTAACTCTGCAACGACCAAAATAAAGCCGATAAAACAGGCATATATGCAATACTCAACAAAATTGCAAACAATTTTGTATGACCACATGAAATTTTTAAAATGAATTGTTCCAAAATCGAATTTTGTCACTCTGTTGACTAAATCTGTACAATTTTAAATTATAAAAGTGAGATTCTATTTATTGATTTAAAGAATATTTAGTCGACAAGTTTTTTTACGGTAAGACGACAGCATATCTATTGTTTTAAAATGAATTACATTGCTACAATTTAAAATAAACAAATAGATTTATTCGTTTTATTTATTTAAAGCATATTTCACTGAGAGTGACAATTATTTTATGGAAGGAGAAAGTATTTCTTTTTTTCTTGATAGTATTGACCGTGACATACATTTATTATTTCATATTATTGTTAAGAGTAAATTATACAGATTGGTGTCGAAAACACCGTGGAATTTTCATGGGTCCCGCTAGTTTTATATATGAGGCCTAAAAAGTATCCGACCTTAGGCCAGAAAAAATATTTCAAATACGTTACTGGGTTGGGACCCGAATCCCCTTCAAAGTAGGCCCCTTGTGCTTGCACACACTTAGCCCACCGATCCATCCACTGCCGGAAAGACCTTTTGGAATGGTGTTCATCTCTGCCATCGCATTCCGCATTATCTCTTCTCTTGTTTAAAACAGGAACCTTTCAGTGGCGTCTTCAATTTTCGAAACAATCAGAAGTCGCAAGGAGCCATGTCTGGAGCGTAGGGAGGTTGGTGAACGACTAGAATTCCAATTTTGGCCAAGAAATGTTGGATCAATTGGGATGAATGTGTAGAGGCGTTGTCATGATGCAGTTGCCAGTTTTTCGTCATCCACATGGCTGGTCTTTTGCGCTGAACTGCGTCATGGAGATGCCAGAGAACATCTTGATAGTACTCCTTTGTCACTGTTTGTCCTTCTGGTGCGTATTCGTGATGCACAATTCCATGGATATCAAAGAAGACAGTCAGCATCACCTTGATTTTTGCTTTGCACCTGCTGCACTTTTTTGGGCCTTGGAGACTCCGGATGCTTCCATTGCAACGACTGTCTTTTTGTTGTTGAGTCGTACCCGTATACCCATGACTCATCTCCAGTTATCACGGTGTTAAGAAACTCAGGATCAGTGCTGGCAGTTTCCTGAAGGTCCTGTGCAATTTGAAAACGGAGGTCCTTTTGTTCCTACGACAACAACTTGGGCACAAATTTCGCAGCCAGTCTGTGCATGTTCAAATCATCATGCAAAATTGCATATGCAGAATGTTTACTTACTCTGACCTCTTGGGCGATCTCCTGCATGGTTGAACGACGATCTTCTATCACCAAATTTTGCATCCTCTCAACAACTGCTGCACTCCGAGCCGTTTTGGGCCTGCCAGAACGCTGGTCACTCTCCGCTGATGTGCGGCCATTTTTGAATCGGTGGAACCATTCCTTAATTTGTGTTACACCCATCGCATCTTTTCCAAACACCTGCTGAATCTTGTTTTGCTTTGAGAATCACCAAGCTTTTGACAAAATTTGATGCAGTACCTTTGCTCAACACGTTTGATCATCTTGAGAGAATCAGTAATCCGACGAACACGTGTAGCACCTCACTCAGCGACCGACAGGCAGCGACTAACACGCAGGAAGGTAGTGATATAATTCACACATGCGATAAAGGTGTCTTCCTTCACTGTGTAGAGTGGAACCACCCTATCATCTCTTTCGCACGGAAAAAATAAAGGTCAGATATTTTTTAGACAAGCATCATAGAAAAAGTTGTAGACTTCATAATCCCATGATAAGCGTATGTAGTTGCAATTTAGAATGGCTAGTTAGATTATTTTCTTTTATTTATTCACGTATACTGTATTTGTATACGTGAATAAATAAAAGAAAATAATCTAACTAGCCATTCTAAATTGCAACTACATACGCTTATCATGGGATTATGAAGTCTACAACTTTTTCTCACACTTTTCTGTTAGAAAATCACTTCAACCTTGTGTGATCCCTCCTGTCTCTTGGTGCTATCGGATCAGGCTGTCTGAATATATTGGCTTCCTGACCTAAAATGCACCAAACATTGATTTCTTCTTCTTTTTTTTTCCTTCTCTCTTTGCAAAGCCCCCCCCCCCCCTCCCTTTCCACAAAACTTTTACCAAAATAACCGGATTCAGCATTAAATTACCCGGAAAGGGTTGATATGCCGTAAAACAAAACAACCAAACTCTCCAAACTCTCCCGAGCATCCAAGAATCGAAAATAAATTAAAATTTCTACACATTATTTAACAATAATTGCAGGAATGCAAGCTTTCCGTTTTTTATCAAAAAAAAATCCTTTTTTAGATGGCGGCACACTATTGAGCTCTACAGTTTTTCGCGGCACACCGATCACAAAAATGAATATTTTCTACTCATAAAGCCTTTTTTGCAAGAAAATACAATAAAATGAAAAAAGATCATATAAGGAGAATTTTTATTCATATAAATAAAACATATGAGGTATTCAATACCGTGTATAGAATAATAATGACGAATGTCAGTGGGACAGTTGCACCTGGTACCTCCGTACTACTGCTGCGATATGTAAGCGAATACGAGAGACATATTCTAAACTCTTCAATGTTTTTAAGTCTTTCGCGTTTTTATTTTTAATGTTGTTCAGGTAAAGAAAACTCCAGTTCACATAGGTACTAAGTTGAGACTTGCAGTCAGACTTTGATGTCTTTTTTTTTTTTATATAAACGAGATAGATGATATAAAGCATACTTGGCATTGCATTTAATTCTATCAATCGTTAGAAATGTCTGACACTTTTAGTTTGAAAGCTAAGATTATGGGCAGTAAAGTGTCTTTTCATCTTACTTGGAACCGTTGCTTCATTAGACAGTGTTTGGCTGCACCCAGCAGAGAAAGAATCTGTATCTCCAGTCCAGTGAAATCCACATTTCAAGTAATCATCACTATGCAACCGGTGAACTTTTTGTTTTTTAAATGAAGTTGTAGAATTATTATCATCGCTTTTTCTTTTTTTTTTTTTTTAAATTTGTCTATAATTAAGGGGGAATTGAATCTAAAATTGAACAAAAAAATAAATCAAAGATGATTTTTATCATATTCAATGTTTTTTTGTTTTTTTTCCCAATTAAAACTTTAACTTACAACACCTAAATATTAGATAAGAAATACCTACAAAGAATCTGTAAATATTGTAAACAAGATAGATATATGATATGTAAAGCACAACAATGTTTACAAATGTTTATTATTATCGAAAGATTTAGAATATCGGTGTTTTGTTACATTAGGACCCAAGCTAACTTTGACTCTGTCGTTAGGGTTAGGGTCAAAGTGAGGGTTAGAAATAGTCGGGTTACTCTCATGGTCAAAGTTAATGTAACAAGATACCAAAATATCTAACAATTTAAGCAAACGATTTATTATACATTTTATTTCTTTTTTTATATTCAAGCATCAATTTATTAATACAAACAACCACGGTTATAACAACTTGTAACTTCCACCTATAACTTCTTCAAAAGCTTGTCATTATAGAGGAGGTAATACACCAGCTGCTAGGAAACTAGTCTATAAGGCTGTTGGTTGTTTGTTTAGAGGAGGAGAAATCTGGACAGTATAAGGAGATGAGTGTGTGACAAAAGACTTAAAAGAATAGGTAATCATCCCGTGTCAGAGTCGTTAGGAACCACGTGTCTAGCATTTTGGCTCCACAGCATTGTTTTTGTCATGTCCCTTTTTTAAAATTGAATTTTTTAGATTTTGTACATCAAAAACAAAAAAAATTAACCCTGAATTCAGAGTCTCGGAAAGCAGGTTTCTCCATTTTGGAATCAAAACTTTTTAAATAACGAGTTGTACTATCTACTCGGCGTTGCCCGGGATGCAATAAAATCATTTTATTTTTTTAAATTTTATTTGTTTGCCCTTTTTAAAACCTAAAGTACACTATTATATTCGTCAATTCTATTTTTAGGTGATTATTTTAAAATGTTTCATATTAGCAATTGTCTGGGCCGGGCTAAGTAATTTTAAAAATAAACTGCAGCTAAGTATGTCATCTTGTCAATGACATGGTATAACAATAACAACTGACTAGTCAGAAGCAAAATTTGATTTGTGAGCTTAAATGCTATTTGGGTCTGGTTTAATTATTACGATGCTATGGAATTTTTTAGACGAGGATTGGTAATTTAGATCATTCGAAGTATAATTTTCATCTTGCTTGTTATATTCACAACGTTTCAGCCGATGTAATGTCTAACCTACCTCAAGTGCAACTTTCAAACTTCCAAGTTGAACACTGAAGCTTCTAGTTGAATTCACGGAAGCTTCACAGAATTTTGAAATAAACCCATTATTCAATCTACGGGGATAGATTGTTCTCATTCCCTCAGCCATGAGTGCATAGAAGTGTTATTGTTATCTTTAGTTATTATCGCCTTTAGTAAGGATTGAACCTTCAAACTTGAGACATTCAAAAATATGCATCTAAAGGTTACATCAGCTAAAACTTTGATCCCAGACTGCAGCAAACATCTCTGGTCGTTGTTTCGTCTGGAGTCCTGTTCTGGTCACAAATTGCTCTGTGGACATTTTGTCTCTCAGCTTCTTTTTCTCCTTTCCTTCAGGTCGCTGTAATATTGGGAGGAATTTAAAAACAACAAATAATCCATTCTCTTGGCCTTCGAAGGAAGAGGTAATGCCTGGGAGGACAGCCTTCTCGAATCAAACAGAACCGAGGGTAAAGACCCCTGTACCATGTAATTAAGATGTCAGTTTCTATTTTCTGCCGATAAATTTGCATTTTCGTCACCTCTCTCTAAAATAGTACTTTCAGCGCTGAATGCGAACAGTTGGAGAAAAAAAAAGAAAGGGGGGGGGGGAAAAAAAATCAAAGAGAATCGCGCGTTTTGGTAGAGATGAACTGCATCCATCTGCCTACTTTGTGTCTGAAGAAACATGTTGCAATTAAGTTCTGTGTTGTTGGTGCCGATGAGAATTTCTGGGGGTGTTCTCACCATTTACTCGTAGTGTTATATAATCCGCTAGAAACTCTGCTTGATAGGAGTTAAAACATCTGACAAATACAGTACACTTGAATAAATAAGGGAAAAAGGATATCATGCAGTTGTTCTTCCTTCTCCCATCACCCATGCACATACTTTCTCCCAAACTTTTCCTTTACTAATTATCAAAAGAAAACATACGCATCTGTCATATCTATTATTATACTAAAGCTGAGTTAATCAATGTTTGTTTCCTTTAAGGCTTTTTTTCCTATATATTTTAATCACAAAAAATGTATGTCATTATATTCCAGCAGTTTGCAAGTAGGTTATGTACGAAAAAAAAAAAAATTTAATTAGCCGCACTTTGCAATTAATTAATCAAGTGACCTATCTCCCTCTCTCTAAGATTCAGTCTATCATTCTCCTCTTTCACTGTATGTTGTCTTGCTCTTATTTCTTATTTTAACTTTCTGCATCTATTAGAAAACGTTAATCAATTTCTCACCGCTCTCCTTCCTCCTCCAGCAAACAGGTCATAATAGTACTACTATTATATGATTTTGCTTCAAAGATTCCATTTAAAAATAACTATTTTAAATTACGCTTTCAAATTTATTTAAGTCTGTTTTGCTTCTATTCCCCTTAGTTAAATAGTTATTACATTAATTTCGAAAAAAATGTTTGCTGCTTTGTAAAAATGTACAAAATTAAAACATAATTTATTTACTTTTTACATAACCATGAGACATTTAACACCCCTCCTCCTCCCCATACTTTCTAAAGAAAGTGATACGATTTTAAAGAAAAAGGTGTTAATTGTCAGAAAAGGGGCTAGTATTTTGGAATTTTTGCATTAGTTTTTTTTTTTCATTTTTGATTTAGCTGGCTTTGCAAACAATTTCTCCGTATTCAAACAATTTAACTCGAGCTCAGTGGCTAACTCAACGGGCACGTTTTTTTGTTTTTTTTAATTATATAAGATAATAGATAAACATCGCTCTAAAAGCAATAAGCTTACTAAAATTATCAATAAGAAAATTACATTAAACTTAGTTGTTGCATAGAAAAAATCCAATCAACATAATATTAATACCAATTTGTCTAATCGTAGAAAAAAAGATGACAGGTTAGATCATCCATTGAACTAGGTTAAAGTTTGCAAAACCAGTTAATTTTTTTTTTTACTAATAAAGACAAAATTCAAATTCAGCGTTCTCTAACAATTTGACTCGTTAGTCAAGCAGGCAGATTGACACACACATTAGTTGGTACCTCTTTTGAAAGCATACGTTCTAATTCTGTACAAAGTCTCATTTATTCCCCTTGTTGTTTATTCCCAGTCATGTGGACTAAATTAATTGTTTATGTCATGGTATTACCCATGCAAACATGAGCATCAACAAAAAAAAGCATATATATATATATATATATATATAAATATATATATATATATATATATATAAATATTCTGTAATTAAAATTTTCAACATTATTGACTTAATATTGAAGCCTATTATTAATCAGGCGTGTGCAGCGCGTTGCTTAATTACTTCTGCACGTAATAGCAAAATGATACAAATGGCAGATGAATATAAGTTCCTTGGCCTTATCTTTGATAAAAAAATTGTCTTTTCTCTCTCATATAAGGTATCTCCGACAAAAATGCAACAAGGCAATTAATCTATTCGGAGTGATAGCTCACACTGATTGGGGAGCTGATAAGAAATCCCTACTAAAGTTGTAGAACAATTGTGATGTCGAAACTTGATTATGGAAGTTTCATCTATGGTGCAACAAGACCCTCATACCTGAAGCAATTGGAAACTATTCATCACCAAGGACTACGGATCACATTCGGGGCTTTTCACACATCTCCAGTGGAGAGTTTATATATTGAAGCAAATGAAGATCCTTTACGTCTAAGGAGAGAAAAATTGACACTTCAATATGTGACGAAGTTGTCATCATGTCCACTAAATCCTGCCTATGGCTGCGTGTTTAATCCACAATATAAAACGCTAAGAGAAAAATCAGTGCCATTAGGCCTTTTGGTTACCGTATCCAGAAACTTAAAAATAAATTGGACTCTAGTCAATAATATACATAATTCAACCACGGGAATTAAAACAAGCATCCTGTATCCTTGCTTTGACAATAACTTCAAATGAAACTAATCCAATTATATTTCAGGATGAATTTGAAAATATAAAAAAAATTCATCCTAACTATAAGTACATTTACATGGATCAATCTAAAGAATCGGAGTTGGATGCGCTTCTATCTTATATAAGACAAAAATGCAGTATAGACTATCTGACAAAGTGTTAATTTTCAGTACAGAAACTGCAGCCATATACTTGGCTTTCAAAAATAATAGAAGATAGTAGGACTGATAAATTCATTATCTTTGACTTTCTATCGATGCTCACAACACTGAAGAACAAAACTATGGATAACTCTTTAATCATAAAAATCTTAAATAAGATCACCTCTATCTATAACCAGAATCATTGTAAAATAAAATTATGCTGGATACCGAGTCATATCGGCATTCGTGGTAATGAAAAAGCGGATTGCACAACAAAAAAATCACTGAACATGATACCTACCAATACTAGGATTCCATACACTGATTTTTCGACCTTCTATAAACAGGATAATCAAAGAAAGATGGCAAGAATCTTGGGATGAATGGCAAAGTAATAAATTACACAAGGTCAGTGGTCCCTAGGTTACAGAAAGGCAAGAAGAGAAGAGGTTGTAGTAGCCAGACTTCGTATAGGACATAAATATATTACCCACAAACATTTATTGAAAGGTCAAGAGTCCCCAATGTGTACATCATGTCAAGAACCTTTTACAGTCAAACATATATTAATAGACTGTCAGGATCTACAAAGCCGAAGTGAATACTACAACTCGAAAAATCTAAAGAACCTGTTTAAAGACACAAATTTGACCAAAATCTCCAACTTCATTAAAGAAGTTGGACTGTTCAAAAAAAAAATTTAATTTCAAATTTTTTTTTAATTTCATCTGTAAGAGTAATGTCTCGGGAGAGTAATGTATTTTAGTAATATAAATAATTATTCTACCTATAGAATTATATTTGATAACTTTATTCAACATTAAATAACCTATAGACGGTTAATATGCCGTAAAACAAAACAAACCAAACAAAACTTTTGCGTTTGTTCGCTAACTTGTTACGGTTTTCCGGCATGATTTTGTTTCATTCCTCCTACAGTTTCTTTGTCTCAACATTATTCCCGGTGATATTCCGAAGTCCCAATTGGATTGAGGTCTGTTCTTTGAGCCAGTCGTAACCTGACGTTTTCACCTTCCAAAAATTTTTTTTTTTTGTATATGATAAAGGAAATTATCTTGAACTAACTGTACTTATCTGGTGTTGCCCGGGATGCAGTTAAGTCATTTTAGTTTTTTAGTTTTTATTTGTTTGCACATTTTTAAACTCGAGGTAGACAACTATCATATTCTTCAATTTAAAATGAGTTATCTCCCTTGCTGATTTTTTTTTTTTTTTTTTAGGTGATTATTTAAAAATGTTTCATTGTAAAAGTCATCTGGGCTGGACTAAGTAAGTGTAGCTAAGTACTTTATATTGTTAATAACACAGTACAGCAATTACAAATAAAAATTTTCTAACCATAAGATAACTTTATATGTTATATAAAGATGGGTCTCTGTACGGGACATGATCGCAGATAAGGGACAACATGCTGTTCAATGGTATTCTTATATGTTGTAGCATTTTGTTTTAGCGTGTAGATGAATGATGGGATCAACACCACCGTTATAACCAATGCTCAACCACCTTGGAATTTAACTGATTTCTTCACACATTTAGGAAGCGAGCACTCACCGTCATGCCATCTGACATACTGCCTGTCATCAGAGCCAACCAAATTCAGTCAAGAACACTCTACTCCAATTTTCGTCAGCCCAGACAACCTGCTCACTTGCAAAGTCTGGTCTAGCTTTTTGGTTCTTGCTGATGAAGGATTTCAAGACAAGATGCTGAGACAGTCTGCAAAGAGATTTTCATGCCAAATTCTTTAGTTACCTGACACAATGCCGGCTGCTGTGTCAAAATGGTTAATTATGGAGAGTCTTTTAATCATTTTGCCAAAGTCTCACTTTACGTAATTGTCTTTGAGACTGGAGTCTGGGTGAGAGGAAATTGACTAATGAGGCGGGAGGGGGGGGGGGGAATTTCAAAAGAAAACGATTAGACGCTTTAGATTTTGTTGATTAACAAAAAAAAAAAAAATTTTGAATTCACAGAATTTTAAACGTATGCTAATTTTTCTTTAAAATCAAAATGCTTTGCACAGAAATCTTTTTACTTAAATTTTTGTTTAGCTCTTTTTTGCTAAATTATTTTTGGTTTTTAAATTAGGATTTTGAAAGTTAAATTTCATTATAATAGTATCGTTTGGTCATTACATTATTAATTGAACCAATTGTTATAAAACTATAATTAATTCAGATTATTGTGTTTAATATCTATAAAATTATTGGATGTAAATAGCCTCTAAAACTTTTAATACATCATCACCATCATCTTCTAGTCATCATAGTGTCATGGATCCTCCTGACTCTCTCACGCCATCTCGCTCAATCCTCCATCACACCTGGTAGGTCTTCATAGGTGCATTGTGAGTCTTCTGCTAGTTGTTTCATCTAGGTTCTGTGCAGTTTCCCCACTGAGCAACATCTCTGTTTTGGCATCCATAAAAGAACATCACTGCTGATTTCCTGCTTAGCTCCACCAGCAGTGTCCAGCAAATCTGATCCATCTCTCTGATCAAGGCTGAGATCTCTGATCAAGGCTGAGATCTCTGATCAAGGCTGAGATCTCTGATCAAGGCTGAGATCTGAGGAAGGTGTCTTCTCAAATCTTTTGGTGAAAGTCCTGATGCTACTTCCATATACAAGAACTGATGTAACAATTCCTTCGAAGAAGTCACGTTTCATCTTGGTAGGAAGATTTGACTTCCAAATTGCCTTCATCTTGTCCAGTCAAGTTCAGACCTTGCTGATTCGCACCTTTAGTTCAGTTTCTGTGGAATTTTTCTTTGCAACTTTACTACCAAGAAAGGTAAACTCGGCGACATTTTTTAGACAAATCCCACTTGGATCATGAGAATGTATTCTATGTTATTTGTTTTAACAGGAAGCACAAACAAAACAGCTTTAATAGATTAAGATTTTCTAATGATTTTAAAGCCAGTTAAAAAAAAATTCTATTTGACAGTTTAAATGCTAAATCTTTTCGAATTTCAAAGGGTCACAAAGTAATGCATCCCTTTTTTTTTTAATCTTGAACCAAAGATTAAAATGGCTGACTTGTTTACAAAGATAACAAAATGCATTGTGATGGATTTAATTTCGTAATTAGATTAGATTCCTAGAATAGGATTTTAAAAAAATAATTGTATTTAATGCTGTTGCATTTTTTATTTCAATAAATATTTTATTAATAGTAAATAAAAAATAAAAAAAGGCGAGAAACGTATACAGAGACACGAGAAGTGGTAACACAATTTTTATTAATATAGATATGTCTGTCCTTTGTTTTGCAGATATAAGCCATTTTTTTCTGTTGCTCCTTGCAAAGATTGGAGGAGGGGGATATTAGATCCCACCCCCAACCTCATGCATCGCCCACTTGCGAATCAATTCTAATTAGAATAACTCTGTCGGGTAGAACGGTTGTTGAATACTTTCCAGAAACTTCACGCTTTCTAATGAGCCGGATTACATGACCATAAAGTTAGATAAATATGTAAAACATGTCTAATTGCAATGCTGTGCAGTTAAGCAGTGTCGATGTTTTCAAGAGTGTTTTGTGGAATCTGAGAAGCGTGCTGTGCTTATTAGATCTGTTGATCATCCCTGCCAAACAGCATCATCATATTTCATCCATTTTACATGCTGGCATGTGTTAGACGGCTTTTAGAAATTGACTTCCAAGCTAAGCTATCTGATTTTCTTTGGAAGTCATTTCCTTATTTGAGGCAAAGAATATTTATAGGCCGGGATGCCCTTCCTGGCGCCAACCAATTGTGGTGATGGGGACCAGTGCCCTTACCAAGATGCCAAGTCTGGTCAAGCAATAAAAACGGCAACATACGTTTTTCTTTCAGAGTTGGCAACGCTTATTGATGTTATTAAAATAAAAATAAAAATAAAAATTTTCTAAACATTCTAATAAAAAAAAGCTTTAAAAAAAAAACAAAAAAAACCCTTTCACAAGTCGTAGGGTTGACTATACTCTCAAGTCTCTCTCGGACAACCTGCTTGCCTAAAAAAAAGGAAAACTAAGAGATAACACCGACAACCGAATAGGTCCATGGTACACTTGTCTGATGGAGATCCACTCTTTCCACCACAATGTCTTATCCACTATAATCAAATTTATCTTTAGGTCGTAATCTTATAATCAGAGACTCATCCGACATTCTTGATGGAAGAGTTTGCTTTGTATGTATATATATATATATATATATATATATATATATATAGTAAGCTATGAAAATATATTTATGGCAATTAAGCTACACAGAGGCTCCCACATTTCATCCCCGGGGGAAATTTTCAGGCTAAAAAAGCATGGAGTTATTTTTGCCGGGTGTTTTTATATACACGGCTAGCTAGTTAACCAATCAGATTCTTTGTTGTTCTCTCAGTCAATCGTTGGGCTTCCCACGAACAAAGGTCTTGTTGGTGTTACTTCCTATATCCTGTTCTATTGTTCTGTTTTCTATAGATTGACCTATATCCTGTTTCCTTTGTTGTGTCAATATAATGGGTGAACTTATTTTAACATGTGGTTCCTTGTATTTCTATTTTAGGTTTTAATTTTTTTTTAAATAAGTTTTTGTTTAGTTTTGTTTTTTACTTATTTGTTTGTTTATTTATTTATCGTTAGCCTAAGGTAAATTTGTTTCTGTGTAAGCAGCTGTTTGCTATCTCATTTCTACAGTTTAATAGATTCTGAGGATCTTTAAAGTTTAGGATTTCAAATTTTTCATTCAGGCATAATCTACACGGGTCGTCTAAATTTCTACATGTACTGGCCTGTCATATTATTTTCCATTCAATTATTGGTATCCAAAAATTGATACATAAAAAATCATATCTCCTTATAAAATTTAATGTGGATACATGAAATACTAATATATACAGTAAGCATTTATACAGTATACTAAGGTATACAGTAGTATTACATTAGTGTTATAAAACTTAATTAAAATTATTAACAATGTGGAATTGCACCAAAACCAACACATCAGGTCAGGATTTGCTTAAAGCACGACATTTGCTCAGCATAGAGGTTATCCTAAGGACGAATCTGTTATGCTGGTATGGTCATGTGGACCGTTCATCCTCCTGAATAAACCGCTGTAGAAGCATGTCTTAAATCGCAGGAAGGTTGACCAGCCATGGAAAACTTGGAAGCAAGTGATTGGACAAGACCGTACCGAGTGGAATTTGGAAACTGATAATTTTTTTTTTCATGTTGATTCAATAATAATCGGACTATTTCTCAGAAACGCATGGAAATTTTGAAGATTAAAATGATTTGGTATTCTGGAATTTTTTGTGCTGTGAATGAAATTTTGAAACAATATAAATAAATATTTAAGCTCTTATCCTTTGGGATAATTTGAGCTGTTTAATAAAAAGGTTTGATAACCTCATTATTATAAATAGTTACCTCCATAGTTGCCTATGTAGCAAGACCAAACAAGACTGCACAGAGTGGAATCTGGAGACAGTTGACCTGCTGAACGGTGAGAATTGGAGAGTGAGCTTGTGTAATATCAGAAAACGTCTGACCCCTGGACAAGGGTAAATTGACATTAAATAAATAGAAGAAAAAAGTTAGATTAAATCATTTGTGCTTCTTTTTGTGGGGATTGGGTTTTTGCACACAGGCCACGCTCAGTACATATTGCAGTCTTATCAGGAAATTGATGCCGATAAAGATCTTTGTGTCCAGAGTGTGTTTGAGTGTCCGCTCCCCTCTCTGACAGAAATGTGCGAATACCGACGGCAACAAATTTGTATACTCAAAAGATTACCGTTATGCTTGTTCAGCAGCAGCAGCATCATCATCATCATACACTGTGAAATGTGTCTTAGTTGCAAACAATCTGAAAACTACCGACATATGAAAACATTATTTCCCCAATTCCTCCATTTCCACCTCTTCCTTTTACTTGACAGTATTCTCAGCAGATTCTTCAATATCAAGGTTAAGTACTTATAAATCCCCACCTGGAGAGGACAGGTAGTGCCGCAGGCAAATGTATGAGATTCCTACCTGCAAATGTAGGCCACACATACACACACATGCAGGGGCAGACAAACACTAACTTGAATTGGGAAGGAATTCCTTGTGTTTGGATTGTAAACTAGCCAATTGTTATTGGGCCTTGACAATTTGTAAAAAGAAAAAAATGTCTGCTGTTTCGAAGGCTGTAAAATGATCAGGATGCTGGAAATTTGGTAAATGGGAGGAGAGTACAGATTCATATAAAAATAAAAATGCTTTCTCACAGTTACTAGGCAGCAACACAGTGCTCACTAACGTTAGAAAGAGCAATATTTTTTAATTATTACTGATACTATGCAATGATAAAGTGATTAGCCATTTGATACCATATGTATCACTGTATTGTTGTATAATATCATCACCTATCTAATAAAATTATCTTATTTTATTTAAATAGCAATAGATCTGAAAAGTCGATATTTGATTCTAAATAGCCATTTCTTCCTTTTTATCTTTGCAGCATATTCTTTAAACTAGAAAAGGTGTTTTTCACTTCAGTTTCTTTCCAAAAATAATTATTCCGGCAGCAAAGATTATTACAATGAAGACAATTTTAAATAATGACCTAAAAAGCTCAAATTGTAAGGGAGGTAATTCCTATTTTAAACTTTTAACTCATATTTGGAGCTTCTTTCCCCCCTATCTCTTTGTGACTTGCATATATATTTTTTTTAACTTGAGTTCACCCCAACAAGGCAAGTTGCCACTATAGATGTAAGGGACTAATGAGAATTAGGGGGGAAAGTTTTTTTTAATTTTTTTTTGGAGGGGGGGGCATCCTAAATTAGGAGCTGTGCACATAAGTTTTAAATTTCTGCATGTCAGTACAGTCGGGGAGCAGGGAGGGAGTTCCAAAGGCTGGAAGCTCGAGGAAAGAAGCTATTGGAGTAGAAGGCTCTCCGGCATCTGGGGACCTCCATAGTAAATGGATGGGATTTAACTGATTGTCGGGTTGGTCTAGTGTATTTACGTCAAGGGAGCACCAGAGCAGCAAGTTCATCGGAGCACATTCTATTGAAGTACTTGTAAACCAAGTGCAAGGATGCAACATTGTGGCGATGGGACGGGCTGGAGCTTACATTTAGTATTTTTTTATTATTTAAAAATTTAAACTAAAATGACATTAATGGATTACAGTTAGTAATTTGGTACTTAGGACCCGTGCTAACTTTGACCCTAACACTAACACTCACTTTGACACTAACCCTAATGACGGGGTCAAAGTTAGCTCAGGTCCTAATGTAACAAAGCACCAGTAATTTATATATGCAATAATAAATGTGGCTCATTTTAAAACTTTACTGCAG
Source organism: Sepiola atlantica (assembly GCA_963556195.1). Classification (NCBI taxonomy): domain Eukaryota; kingdom Metazoa; phylum Mollusca; class Cephalopoda; order Sepiida; family Sepiolidae; genus Sepiola; species Sepiola atlantica. Next base: position 32,322,852 of record OY744532.1, on the reverse strand, counting down.
TTTCATGGAACATCCCAAATAATCGTTTTTAATTTATCGGTGTATTCATTTTTTTTTTTTTTTTTTTTTTTTCTTTTTTACCATTTCTCTGCACAGAATGAACGTAACATCATTTAGGTGTAAAATAATGAAGGACGACTTGTTTATAAAGAAACGAAAATTAATTTTTGTGACTTTTCATAATTAGTTTATGAAACAGGAATATTTTTTTTAGTACTTGATGTTAATCAATAGTAAGAAAAAAATAAGAATTTGTAATTAATGTGGAAACTTACCTTTTAAAGTTTAAAAATATAACATGTTTGTAGATATTTATTTTTGCATAAGTCAAGGGAAATAACTCATTACACAATTGCTTCCTTTTTTAATGTTTAAGAAAATTTCTATGAGTAAGAGGAAATGTCTGCACTGTAACAGTTTTCTTAGCTGGAATAAGTATTTTCAAGAAATAAAAACTAAACGGAAATACAATATTAGTGCCAATAACAGTGTAAGGAAAAAACGGAAAAATAGCCTAGTCCAAATCAAGTATCCGTATATATATGAATTGCTATTTGTGTCTGATTTTGGAAATCCGGCAAGATAACTTTATATGTTAGATTTACACGCTGATATAATTGAGATCTCCAGCTATAAAATATAAATTCATGTACAATAAATTATTTAAATGATGCCATGTTCAAGCAGATTTTTTTAAAGCAAGAATACTTTTTTTTTTTTCAAATTAGCTACACTTATAGATCTTCATGATACGAATTGAATGGCACCAGTCTTACATCTCTAAGGTGATCGGTTCTTATGACCTTTTGACCTTTGCCAAAAATTATGAATTTTCAGTGATACTGACAAAGTTTAAGATTTTGTATCTCTGGTGCTTTTGCATCCCAAAAGCTTGTTCACATGCCATTTTAAAGAACTTAGTACAATGTACCACATGTAGTTTTTATCTTAGAGGTCAAATAAGGTAAGTTGACATTAAACTTCGATCTTTACTTTCTAAAAAAATCTTTTTTTTAAATTAGCCAAATAATTTGTCTTATGCCATATTATTTACAAACGATTCATGATGGAAAATTGTCAAACTTTTTCTAGAAGTGTTTTTCTGAAATGACTGCTAATTAAAAATATTTCAGCATTAAAAAAAACAAAAAACAAAAGGGTTAATGTGTCGTAAAATACAGATCAAACCAAATCAAATTAAAGTATTCTTAAGAACTTCTACTTGAATAAACGTAAATGTTCTAAGAATTCTGGTGGTGATGAAGAATGTTTTTTCTGTTTGTTATATTTAAGGGAATTAACATCCTGTTTAATTGCGCTTTTTCGGTGTCGTGTTTCTTAGGTATTCTCATTAACGGAAAATGTGAGGTAATTAATTTACGCAAATTAATGTCTGCACTATAACAGTTTTCTTAGCTGGAATAAGTATTTTCAGGAAATACTCTCGCAAAATAAAATATTAGTGTGAATGTGTCTGTGCTTTCACAGCATAAGCTGTGATTGTCTGTTCGTTGTGCTGGTCCAAAGTCGTTGTTTGATTCCGACACTAGTCACAATGTTTCGGTCAGTGCTGCAACAGAAGGATTCTCTCTCTAAACAAAATTTACAACTCCAGTTTAAGACAAGTTTTTATTTTGAGGGATGTTTACAATGATACTCGTTTTCTTCTAGTGAGCAACAGACTTGCAAATCAAAGCAATCCCTTAGCTTAGAACCCAAGGCCCATCTTGCTCTGAGAATCATACAAACGCCAACTGACCTCCTCCGTCCCTCTGCTGGAATATATATATAGATATTCGTTTCCTTTGTGGTAGACCACCCAGCCATCCACTTGAAGATTATCAGCTGCCAATCTATGAACATAAAAACTGACTAGTCCACCGTCTTTACTTTATTCAAGTATTTTACTTTCAGCATGCTCCCCTCCCCCGTTTAAAGAGGCACTAACTTTTCCAAGTGGAGAAATCAAGTTCTGGGTGGTCAAAACTTCAGACCGGACATATTTCCCATTTCCCATTTCTTGGGAGATTTCTCTTCTCTTCGTTAAATATCTCTGATTTGCAGCAAGTCTGTTATTCGCATGAATTGCAACTATGCAACCCACCAAACATGCCGCCTCGTGCATGTTTACACTAATAACATAGTGGAAGAAAAAAAAACGGAAAAATAGGCTAGTCCAAATCAAGTATCGATATGTCAGATGGATTGCTATTTGGGTCTGACTTTGAATTTTGTTGATACTAACGAAGTTGAAAATGTAATATCTCCAGTGTTTTTTGCACTCCAAAGGCTTATTTAAAAGTACTTGGATGGATCTAAAATGTAGTGTATGTATTATCTTAAAAGTCAAATAAAGCAAGTTGACTAGATAGGTATCAATATGTCCATTGATGTATGTTAGGGACAACCATTGTAATCTGTTGTAATATGTCCATGTATATGTATGTATGTATGAATGAATGAGTAATGTGTCTTATTTGTATTGTTTCCTTAGGAAGCTTGCTTCCATCATCTTTAGGGATGATGAATAAAAGATGAAAAAACTACACTTGCCTTATGTCATCATTCCAGAGAAGTTATCGTATATAGCTATGATGGATGCAGGCTTACTTAAATCGTGAAGTAAAAGAAGAGAATTCTTCAGCTGTTTACCAAAGATATAAGTGAATGAGGGAGATCCAGGTCCAAACAAAACTTAATGCAAACTCTACTTTAGACATTTGAATGCATACATCAAATGGAACGTGTCATGGAGTTGCTTGTGGTCAGAGGAGGGCCGGGTACCTTTTGGCTTGCTCAAGTTATCGTACATAGCTATTGACTGTAAACCATCATTTTCTTAAAAACAATTCCTTTACATCTTTTAAATTATCCAAATAATTTGTCTTATATCATGATTTGTACAAAAGATTCCTGGTCGGAAACCATGTTGAACTTTTGCTATAAGTGTTTTACTGAAATTACTTTGTTTAATGTATCTCTTTCACATCAGATGTGGGTTGCATGGTGACCATGGCGGCACAGTGATTTTCTCCATGAAACTCTATCATTTACATTGGTCTCAGTGTGCTATTGCTTGAGGTAATCTTTGACTGCCTCCTGCTCACTTAACTTCAACTGAGATGTTTATCCAACCAGAGCTTTGTTCAACATGTCCATACCGCTGTAGATGGTGGCAACACAGAGCTGATTCCAGTCTGGGCACTTTTACAGCCTCGATAGCAGGGAGTCAGAACCAACTTAAGAGAGTAGAAAGTGGACATAGGGTTTACTTTAAACTCGTAACTCTCGCTTCTCTTATTTTATCTTTTAGTCCTCACATTCCATGAGCGATGTTTCTGACAAAGAGGGAATAATTGCTGTTTTCTGGGTCGGAATCTATCCATCTAACACTTATCCATGGCTAGTTTTTGACCTTTAAGTAGTATTTTGTTTTAACTCCTTACATCAAGTGGCTTGATGCCTTGTCTGGAACGAATTCCATACAAAACAAAACTGTCGTCAAGGTGCACATCACAAATCCACCGAACCATAGCAATGTCATTCTTCTGTATCCTCAGAAAGACTGAGCTAACTGTATTCAAATTGTTTTGACGATATTTGTCAAAGTAGCCGAGACCGAGCTAGTGGGAGCACAGCATTCACTCGAATGAAACATGGCACTATAGACATAGCTGTCGTAGACTCCACCGACGAGTAACAAGTGAGAGTGAACGACATGTTAAAATGAGAAGAGGTTCACGAAACTTGCCCCATGCAGATCGAACTTAATTCACATCCCAATTACTAACCTCAGTTCAAAATAGTTGCAGTTACTGTATTTCAGTACAAAAAAGAGTAGATATGTCTTAAAACATAGACCGAACCAAATTAATTGATACCATTAGAGCACAAGGTGGAGCAGGTGCTAGTGTGATTGCAAGAATTAGGAGTGGATGGAGTAAGTTCAGGGAACTTCTGTAATTACTAACCAGCAGAGTGTTACCACTGTCAACGAGGGAAAAGTCTCTCAGGCATGTGTACGCAGTGTGATGATGTATAGGAGTAAAATCTGGCCAGTGAGGGTTGAGGACATGTGTTGCATGGAGAGGAATGATATGAGAATGATACAATTTATGTGTAATGTGAGTGTTAAAGACAGGCTTAAATCTGATCTCGGAAGAAGATTAATTCTGGACGGTGTAAAGGGATGTGTGCAGAACAGAAACCATCGATGGTATGGCCATGTTGAAAGAATGGATAAGAGTGGTTGTCTTAGTAGATGTAAAACAATTGAGGTAACAGGTTCAGTTCAGAGGAAGATCAAAGAAAAAATAAGAATGGACTTGAGAGAAAGAGGGATAAATAAAGATTTGGCCAGAGATAAGTTCGTTTGGAAGTCCATTTTTAAAAACCGTCCAACACATGTCAGCATCTGAAATTGATGTTAAATCAATATGATGATGATGATGATATTCTTAAGAACTTCTACTTAAGCAAACCTAAATGTTCTAAGAATTCTTGTCATGCCAAAGAATTTTTTTTTCTATTTTTAGGGAATTAACATGCTGTTTAATTGTGCTGTTTCGGTGTCATGTTTCTTAGGTATTTTTAATTGACCTCGTTAGCAGAAAATGTAAGGGAACGGATTGATTAATTCATGCAAATTAATAATCCTGATTTCATCAGTTGTGCGAGCCGTTCTCTTAAATTATTTGTACGAATGTAAATTGCAAAATATTTGAAACCTGATCTATCTTTGCAAAATATAAAATCCTTTCGTTGGATGAATTCTTCACTGTATAAAGAAGAGAGTGCAATGTGTATTTACTTGTATGTATATAAACATGTATATATATATATTTCCGTTTTGTCACATAAAAAATAAGAGTACAAAACTGCCCAGCGAGTCGGTCCCCCTCCCTGCCTTCACTCTATTTCCATAAGATGTTTTATTTTATTTTTCCACTTTTGACTTTTCTATATAGATTCATACGTTTCTTTTCTCCTTTTTTTTATACCATTATTATTTTCTGCAAACGTCCTTGATGTTTTAACATCCAGTGTCATGTCGAGCCGCTACTTCAAATTCCTCCCTCTCATTATATATATATATATATATATAAATATATATTATGAACGCAATGACAGATCCATGATAAGATGGATCTTCAACTTGAAGTTTGACCAGGCCCAACACATCAGATCGAAGGATTTGCTGTTTAAAGCACTACACTTGCCCAGCATGGAGATCATCCTAAGGATACATCGATTGCGCTGGTATTGTCATGTGGAACGCTCATCCTTCTGGATAAACCGTTGCAGAAGCATAAATGTCTGAAATCGCACAAAGGTTGATTGGACAAGATCGCACAGAGTGGAATTTGGAGAGAGTTGACCTGCCGAACCGTGAAAACTGAAGACTGAACGCGCGTAATATCAGAAAACGTCTGATCCCTGAACAAGGGAAAAGTGACATTAAATGAATAGAAAAAGAAGAAAGATATAAAGCATTTCTATAATTATTGTAATTTATCCAATTATTCCTTATATATACTAGCAGGAATACCCAACGTTGTTCGGGATTGAATGAGGAACCCTACCATGTGATTTTTTACTATACTCATGACACCATATTACTTCTTTTTCTTTTTACTGCTCCCTCCCCGTTTCACCCCCTAATATAGCCTGAAAGAGGCTGAAATTTTGGAAAACTCTGAATTATGTCTTATACATATGGTTTAAATTTCATTAGAATCAGATGTGTGTATTTAAAGCTTTAAGAGGGTTCTGCTCCCTTAGAGGGGTCACATAGAGGGGCACATAATGATTAGGGATCACTCCCATTGTCTTTCCATGAAGATTCCATATATAAATATACTTATAGTTTTCATGTAGATTCTCTAACATTTCTTTCTATAGGGAACACATACACAAACATTTATATATTGAGATTAGTGCAAACACCGGCAACGTATAATTTTTCCCCATCATCTTTGATAGTCTTACCTATTACTTAGCTGTACAATTAAATATATTCAAGGTTCCAAGTGTGTCTCACTGTGAACCCATCGTGGGACGGGTATTTTAGCTAGTTAACTGTATTATAACGGTATCGCCCTCACCGAGTTATAAACATGCACATGGCTTCAGTTTCAATAAACTGAACGTTTTTCATCGGAATGCTAACCCCACTGTGAATGCGTCCCTTGTTTATCTGACTTGTACATTTTTGCCGTGAACTAAAAGAAAATAATATTCTCTGACTGCAGAAATTCAGAAGTTGCTCCTCAAAATAAAGATAGGAAAACTAGAAGAGAATTATTGTGTCTCTTCTCACGAAACAGTGGCTTGTATGGTCAAAAAGTTAACTGGAAAAATTAAAAAAAAAAAAAAAAATTTTTTTTGATTTAATGGAGAGTTTTGTTTGATAAAAAAAAAAAAAAAAGTTTTTAAGAGGTAAATGTAGTTTGCTTGCTTGTTTTTTTTTTTTACGGTGGGTATGACCGACTCGACCCATTTGTGTTCGCTAATACCCCGGGAGACTAGAGTTCAATCCTCGGTCGAGTCATACCAAAGACTTTTAAAAATGGTACTTGATGCCGCCTTGCTAAACACTTAGCATTATAAGGTGAGGATCAAGGTTAAGTGGAGTAATCCTGGGAAAAGTGTGGCACCCTCCCCTACACCTCGATGTAGTAGCTAATGAAAAAAGGGAGCCTTCAGGTCGCCCTTGACTATGGCCAACCACGACTATGGTTAACCACTTTTACTTTAGATGTGTGGTAGGTTTCTTAGATTTTTGTATTTGCGATGCCATTTTTTGACGTTTGGATCTCCATTGCACTTTTGATTTTGGATTTGCGATAACGATCTCTCATAATGTAATTTTTTTTTTTGTTATTTATTTCTTATTCTTTTTACTTTGATTAACCATAAACAAGGCACATTGCTAGTGAGACTTAAATGGCTACTTAAAATTAGGGGCCAGATTTATAGGGGCATTCTAAGTAGAGAGTTGTGCAGCGAGATGTTCGTTCAAATTTCTGCATGTTGGTACAGTCGAGGAAACTGAGCAGGGAGGGAATACCAAAGGCGAGCAGTACGAGGAAAAAAGCTATTAGAGTAGAAAGCTTTCTGGCATCTGGGGACCTCTACAATGAAGAAGTGGGAGTTTGCTGATTGTCGAGTCGGTCAGCGGTATTTACATCGAGGGGGCACCAGTGCAGCAAGTTCGTCGGAGCACATTCCATTAAAGTACTTGTAAAACAAGCACAGGGATCCAACATGGTGGTGATGGAGCTTGGTAGATAGTGTGGTGCTTATTAGATGAGAGGCTTTCTTTGGACCCTGTCTAGAAGAGCAGACGAGTAGTTGAACCTACCCAGAAGTCACAACAATACTCCATGCATGGTCGAACGGTGGCTTTGTAGAGATATAGGATACTGGCAGGTGTGAGAAGTTTTCTAACACAGTAGAGGGAGCTCATCTTTTTTGCAACAGCCTTGGCAATGTCTTCTATGTATATGTTCCAACTCATGTTACCTGTTAATGATAGGCCAATGAGTTTGAATGATGGACTTTCAGGAAGGTGCTATTAGCCATGTCAATCGGTGGTTGAAAAGGCCTTTTATAATTAAGGGAAAAGAGCTTTGTCTTAGTAGCATTAAGTGTTACCATCTATTTATGTCTCCATTCAACTACAGATTGAGGTCATTTTCTAAGGAAAGTTATATGCCCAGATTGGTACTTTCTTACAATTTTTCACTGAACATAGAATGCAATGTATGTATGTAGTATGTCTGTCACACTTCAGTTTGAATGCACACCTTTTAATTTAGATACACCAAAACATGTATATGAGTAAGTATCCCAAACCAAAATTTTGTCTAGTAGCTATCCCAAACCAAAATTTTGTCTAGTAGCTATCCCAAACCAAAATTTTGTCTAGTAGCTATCCCAAACCAAAATTTTGTCTAGTAGCTATCCCAAACCAAAATTTTGTCTAGTAGCTATCCCAAACCAAAATTTTGTCTAGTAGCTATCCCAAACCAAAATTTTGTCTAGTAGCTATCCCAAACCAAAATTTTGTCTAGTAGCTATCCCAAACCAAAATTTTGTCTAGTAGCTATCCCAAACCAAAATTTTGTCTAGTAGCTATCCCAAACCAAAATTTTGTCTAGTAGCTATCCCAAACCAAAATTTTGTCTAGTAGCTATCCCAAACCAAAATTTTGTCTAGTAGCTATCCCAAACCAAAATTTTGTCTAGTAGCTATCCCAAACCAAAATTTTATTTTCATTATATCCCCAAAACTTTTAATGTGCCCACATAGATCTTTGCAAAACATAAACAATGGTACCACATTTATTTTGGTAGCTCAATTACCCATCGAATTATGACCGTTCAAAAGTTGTTGGAAATTAGAAAATTATCCATCTTGTGTGCTATTGGACCACAAGCCTATTTTCAGTCTAATTAAAAATGGAGGCTTTGAATAAGTGAAAAATCCTTACAAATGTAATGTCATCTTGTGGTAAATGAAACTTAATTATAATAGAAGCAATCATTATTAGATTCCAGCCTAAACATTATCACTTTAAAAAAAAAAAGTACAAAAATGATACAGAAGCGCAACTTTAACTGTTAATATAAGATTAATTTCAACAGCTAACACATTGAACCTTCTTAATGATTCATAGCACAGTAGAGATCAAGCTAGATTTTTCTTTTAATAGTAAATCAATAAAATAAATCCTCCGATTTGGACCATGTAAAAACAGATGGAAACACAATTTGATAATAGGGCAAAAATTTCAGTCACTAAAATTTTCAAATTGGATTTTTTTTTTTTTTGTAAAAGACAACTTAAACCTTATATTAAGCTCACCATATTGACGAGTGACCCTTTTTTCTTTAAAATGGGACTATCTTCATATGCATAGACACACAATATTTTTTTCACATACAAAATGAATTGCCCGTCACTGAAAATAGTCATTTAACTTGAAGTAATCTGGAAAAAAGTAACTTTTAATGACACAAGAGAAAGAATTGTACATTTATAAAGAGAAAAAATTCAATTTTGCTTACATCTAAATAAATGAGATATCACAAAAGGAGATTTCACTATATTTACCCATTTTCGCGCACTTACCTGATTTGGCCTTTGCTACACTTAGTCTATTCTGTCCTCGGTCAGTGAAGGAAAAGTCTTTCTAGACTGAGGCAATTTTAATTTTTGTTGTCATCCAGAGTGCCCCTTTTTGGGAAGCTGGATTTTCCCCACATTCAAAACCGACCTTATGTCTAACTTTACCCTCGTGGAGAGGCAAGTAAATACAAACTGATTGGTTTGTGATACCTACAAAAAGCTTCTGTCTATTGGTCAGCTTTGTCTGTTTGTCATGCTTTTTTTTTTAAAGATGCTTTATTATTTTACTAATGAGTTGGCACTTACAAAAGCCATTCGAGGATAAGGTTAATGAGATTGTCACTTGGATGCTGAACTATACTGTGAGAGGATTGAAAACGATAGACAGAAAGGACAAAATTTGATGACTTTAGAGGACGGTTGGATAAGTATTTGTTGGCGATCATTCTGTAGTCTGCAGGAAAGCAGTTCCACAACACTATGTTTCTATATGTGAGAGGCCTTTGGAAAGAAACTTTGTTCATGGAAACTCTTAGCATTTTTGTCAGTTGTTCATGCTTAAATTATAAAAAAAACCATTGTAAAATGTTTTTTTTTGCTTTTGATTACCTACGGGTTATTGCAACTTATTAATTTTGCCCCTTAATAGAAAATGTTAGCAATTTTTTCTAAAAAAAAAATAATAATCGAATTATTGCCATTAGTTAATTAATATATCAACCCTGTTTCTTTTCCAAGTCTTGTTTTGTCCACAATTCTCATAGACGATTTAACATGCTGTAACTTAAAATTTTTAAAGTTTTTTATTTATTTGTTTTATTAAAATGGTTTTCAGTAAAAAAAAAAAAAAATATGTTTGAGAACAATAAAACTCTGCCGAAACTCATTCAGCTGTAAATGTTTTTATCAAAGCCCATAAACCACTCAAGGATAAGAGTTAATGAATTTGTCAGGAGGACAATGAAACAACAACAAGGATTGGTAACAATGGTTGAGACTAGACAGAAATTAGATTAAGAGGACGACTTAACATGAATTTGTTAACATTGGACTGGAAAAATGACCGTGCTATAGTCAGCTGGGAAGCAGCCCTGTGGTATCGTACATTAAGATATTACCAGAATACCATTAGGAAACGTATGAACATCTCTCTCCAGCTATGAGTATAATATCAACATGTGTTCAATGAATTGTTTACAATTAATAATTTCCAGACCAAAATTTAATTTCGTAGCTATTCCAAACCAAAATTTTATTAATTTCTAGTAGTATTGTAGTTGTACATGGCGTTTCTTACCAGCAAAAAAAACAAAACATGAGGTCCTATTTACAGAATATGCACACTACAGAATGAAAACGGCAGGCCACATGCATCAGCAATTTATATACACACTAAACAAATTCAAATAAAAGTGAGACACTTCTGATCTGCAACCGTTTCAGCGTAATGATCGTGCCATGATCAGGTGAATGTGCTGCTGTAAATTGGAGGGAAGGGTCCCGTCAACCGTACTTCATCAGAAATTTGGTATTGATTGGATTAAGGATGTCGAACATGCTTGGTGTCTCGGTGGTTTGGCCATGTACAGTGTACCACCTCTTTCATCAACATCGTAACATGCTTTGATATCCCAGGCACTAGGGAACGTGGTAGACTGAGGAAGACCTGGCTTGAGTGTGTAAGACGTAATTTTGCTCTATGCAACTGATATCAACCTTTTTAGATCGGACTGCATAGAGAGCAGGTATGAGACGTTGCCGGGTGTTGCCCACTCGAGAGTCCATAGGTTATAGGTAGGAGGAAAACAGTCAGTAGGGAGAGAGTTCCACAAGCCTGCAGTTTGTGGAAAGAAGATGCTGAAATAGGAAGCTGTATAATAGTGAGATATCAAAACAGTGAATTGATGGAAACCACTAAACCAATGAGTCAAACAACAAATAAAGCAGGAAATAGATCAGGCAATTCTGAAGAACACATGCCATAATAGTATGTATAGGAAAGACTGAGACTAGCAACATCACATCTGTGAGAGAGAAAGAGGGTGCAGAGAAATAAATAAAAAGATACAGGTTGGTGATAGGAAGGGTATCCAACCGTAAAAACATTGTTCTGTAGAAAAGATAGCAAGCAGTCAATCAGTAGTGGGACTGTTGACAAATGTGTCAACGTTATCGCGAAGAGTGATCTTGATACTGTCAACAAACGTTTGACCCCTAGACTAGGGAAAAGAATGAATAGAGAGAGAAAGTACTAGGGTGGATACTTACTTTTAAAGTGCCGCTTAATTGATGTAGCGACATCTACTTTCATGATGCTTCCACATCAATAATTCTTAGGAATGTACTTATATTGTAAATGGGTGTTACTTTCAGCAGGACAAGAAAACAAAGTTTTATTGCCGTTTTTTAAATTTTTTTTTTTTTTTTTTTTTTTTTTTTTTTTGCAAAATCGACACACTACTGAGTAATACACCGGTGAGTTCAAATAAAAAGTTCATGTAGGTAAGAACAGGTCAGCCTCTTGCTGACATGACAACTGATAAGTATCATGTTAGATAACCAAAAGATTAGTTTTTACACACGTTTCAAAACATTGTTTATTAAACGAACTGGCACTATGTAAAAACAGGCAATTTTGAATGTTTTAATTCTGTCATTACATATATAAAGGGCAGTGGTCTGTATGCCCAGCTAAAAGTTAAAAAAATATATTTAAAAAACATCCACAAAGTCGGTATTTTCTTGATCGGTGTTGCCCTGGATGAATATTATCTAAAATTTACAAAAAAATAAAATTCATTTTTTGAGGGTCACCTGGGCCAGTTTTCGTCAGGAATTTTTCAATAATTTTATGTACTAAAGGGAAGTAACTGTTTTTTTTATCAAGGAGTTACTTCCATTAAACAATTATTTATTCTCATGTTAATCTTTTTATCTACATACATACAGACAACTGGCTTTTATATAATAGATTAGCTTGATCGATGTTGCCCTTGGGGGTCAACTGGTCAGTTTTTGTCAAGGTCGATTTTTCAGCCATTTTATGTACTAATTTGGAAAGAAAATGCTGACTCATTCCTCGAGGAATCTATATAAAGGTGTGTGTGTGTGTGTGTCCAGCAAGAGGAATGGGCTGAGCAGAGGAGAAAGAGGGGGAAGAGAAAGATAGAGAGGGGTAAAGAGATGGAAGTTTTAATAGAAATATGTTATACTTTTGCCCCAGACAATGCCGGGTAGCCCTGCTAGTCTAAAGAATGCATCTCTTCAAAAAATTACATTCCAAATAACCGACGTCAAACAAGGAATAAACAAGATACCAGCATTTTCAAAAATGTCTTCTCTTAAAAGAAAATACAGTCAAGAAAACCGACCATCTTGACATCCATATTCGATCACCTTAATAGTGGAGAGCTCTAATTCAAGAGAGGTTATTGGATTGGTTACTTCTGTTTGCACTTAAATTTAAAGCTAAGACTAGTCAATCCTGCTTTAACTAAAATGTTAAGAATTTATAAGTAGAAGAATATTAAGTTAAAATAAGAATAAACTTAACCAAGACGTTTAGAATTTATATAAATAGTTACATAATCATGGAAGTAGTTAAATCTAATCTGTAGTTATTGGTGTATTCTTTTATCAGTTATTTAATTCAAGTTAGTATTATATTAAAAATATTTAATTGTAAAAAAAAAAACTGCATTATCTAAAACTATAAAAACTAATACATATAGGTTATTTAATTATCAATTAAATTATATAATAGAATGAATTATCCAAAAGGAAAATAGGTACTAACAACCGGGTTGTAATGTCCTATTCATAAGCATAGAGTATACTCCCTACTGTTAATTATGCCTAGTTAAGTTAATGATTGATTAAAAAGTATTGATATTATTATATTTTTTTAATATAAATTTTAGTTTCACTTTATTTCTGTAGTCTTAAACTGGTTATATTTAAAAAAAATATCCTTAGTATAAATTGGAATAGGTAATTTAAAGTATTTATTTATAAGGATGGAATTAAATTATTATCCAAGCCAAGACCCCATCATAAAAAATAAATTAAAGTACAGAGTCAAAATGGTTGTGGTTATAATAGTTTACAATTAGTTGGCATATGAAGTCCTTATAAGAATTGTGCAGACGACAGCAGCATTGGCCAAACTAAGCCCCATATGGAATGACCAACACATCACACTTGGCTCAAAAACCAAATTGATGTTCTCCCTGGTCATTTCCATATTTCTGTATCCATGTTTTTGTATGCGTGTGAGCTATGGACCCTAACTGTGAACCTAGACAGAGAACGATACAGATCAGAGATTGGATACTTCCGAAAGATCCTCAACATCTCATACTAAGACCACATTACAAATGAGGGAGGAAAATGAAGTCACATGCTCATCAGATTTCGCAAAGACAATCCTGTAAGGAACTGGACAGGGAGGAAGGAGGGGTAGACAAAGAAAGAGGTGGAAGGACAACATCGGAGAGTAGACAGGGCTGGTGCTGAGTAACACATTCAGGAAGGCAGAAAAAAACTAAAGGGCTGGAGAAAAATGGTTGTTAGGTCATCTTTGATGCCTCAACAGTCATCCAGACCATGATATGAGAGATGTTATATTTATTGTAGTACACAAAAGATGCCTCCTAAGTATTCTAATAGCATTTTTAAAAACAATTTTGTTGCAGACGGTGTTGATCCGACTGCTTGCCAGGAGTGTAACTTAGTGGGTCCACGCCATGAGGACTTTTCTAGAAGGTCTTGAGCACGGCACGACACTAGCTCTCTGGACTAAACGATCGCTACATCCCTTTAACCTAAGGGGTTCATACATGGGAGTGTAGTTGGACAGGTATTTTCTTCAGTGGCTTTAGGAGGTGTCATTAATTGCGCAGGTGGCTTAATAAATTCTCTCCTGAGAATTAATCTGCTGGGAATCAAGGCCTGTAATGAGGGAACGAGACATTTTACTTTATATATAAAAATATGTTTGTTGACATTTCAGAAAGAAACCTAATTAGAAATTTGAAAATGTGCTCAGCATGCGACATGTCTCGTTGCATGTTGATTCAGAAGCTGAACGCATTCAAAATCTCGCTGTGATAAAAAAAATCGAGGGAAAGAGACAGATGCATAAAAAGAAAGGGAAACACGGATAATGTCACTGGTGCTCTCAGTTTCCACAATCGCAGGTTACAGGTTCATTTGAGTCAGCTCTTTGACCTTTAAAATGCAGTGAGGGGTCCCTGATTTCACAACAACTTGTCAACCCAAAGTTGTTTAAGTCTGATTGATGGCAGACTTTTTCCGTAGTTACATTATGGGTGCAAAAACACAGTTGCTGATTTTTACTTCTCTTCCCGTGAGGGCAGTCCAAGCCTGGAAAAAGGGTCTCCAAGTGTGGGGAATTGCAGCTCCCACAGAGGGGGTCACTATCCTTGCCTCAACAGTAATGTAGATGTTGAGTAAAATTATAATGTAAAATAAGCTTTCGATCAGAATAGAATAAAATAAATTCTTTTTTCAGCACGTATATTGAAGATGTTTTTTGGGGGTTTATTTTGTAAGGAAAATTCTGATTTGAAAAGTTATGTTCTAAAGATAGATAGAACAAAAAGAAATAAATAGAAATAAATAGAGAGATGAAAAATAAAGAGAAAGAGAAATAAATAAAGAAAAGAAATAGAAAGAAAGAAAGAAGCAGAAGCAGAATTACTTTGCACCTAAAATAACCAAAAATTGATTTAGCAATCCAGTCTTTAACTAATCAGAATTCCCATTCCTCACTTCTCAATTGGTTCTAAGGCCAATGGCAGAGATCAACGCAAAGACTCTTACCTACCACAGTTGATAAAAATGTTTAAAAATCTAAAAGCAGATGCAACGAAACACACACCGTCGTCTGTATCAAAGGAAGAAAAAAAATAAACAAAGAAAAAAGCCTATTTAATCCATACACTTAATGAATACAAGCTGTTATCAAACAAGGCAATGCATGGATTTAAAAAAAGGATTAAGACGGATTAACAACATCTTTAAATACGAGTTGTTGATTTCTCAATTGAAACATCACTCTATCCAGATGAGTTTAGTCTACTAAGGCAACAACGTAGGGGTAACTGGTGTGAACCAAACTCCAGATGTAGTCGGTCATAAGATACTCGACAAGCTTATTCGTCACTACGTCATGAAGCGCTCTAACCATTGAATTACTAGCAGGCATATCCGGCATTGCCCGGGTGCCAAATGCACTGAGGAATTTGTATTAATTTGGATTATTCGGTCTACTATTCTCATCTTGATTATTATTTTCACGTTTCGGCCAATGTAACCTCCAACTTTCTTCAGTTGAAATTTTCCATGGAGTCCTGTTAGTATATATATATATTTGTAGCCTGATGATCATCTCAGTGGTCACGCTACGGTAAAAATGACACAAGACAATTGTGCTCGGGGTGCGTGATACTGTCATAGCCAAGAACCCCAAACGCTGTCTGTTAATTGTTGTTCAGGTCATGTTAGCCCCAGTGACAAGCTTCTTTGTCCAACTTTCTCTATTGAATGCCTAAGCTGATCCAAATTTTAAAGATATAAAAAAACGGTTACCTTTTTGATTTGATTTGTTGTCTTTCCTTCTTTCACCTGCCTCTGTATCCCTCCCCCTCTGTTTCTCCCTCCCCCTTCTATTTCTCCCTCCCCCTCTGTTTCTTCATCTTTTTCCGCTTCTCCCCTCTGTTTCTCCCTCTCCTTTTCTCCCCTCTGTTTCTGCACCCTGTTAGCAGAGTTACGAATTCACCGACTGCAACCCCATGCAGAGGGGTAACACCCTTTCCAAAAACGGGTCACCTGTAGGTCGTGGGTGGCGATCCGTGGTGCATTAGAATGGGATCCTGGTGGCTGAGCAGTCCGTGGCCTGGTTGCATAATTCGTTACGTGACTTGCAACACTCACTTCAGCCCTTACTTCGGCTAGACGGAAGGTTGAAGAGGTCTGATCCAATCAATCGTCATGCCCTAGTATCTATAAGTTCATCCCCAACCGTATTTATTATTCAATCTGATTCTTCTAAAACTCAAAACTTTACTTTTTATTTTCTTCCCAAATAGGTACTAGAAGGCGGTGGCTGAGAAAAAAATGTTGCATTGCTGCTTAAAGTTTGTGCTGTCTGCACCCGGGTTTCGTTTTTGCTGGCTGGTGTATCTCTGGTTTCATCGCTGTTGTTAAAACTTGCCGTTGATAGAAAAACCTTGCTGATCTGGTTTCAACAGTTTTATTTAACATAAAACAAAAAGTCAAACTGAAGAGTTTGTATGAGAAAGAGATAGAACAAATGAATTACTTAGGGCGATACCCTTTCACTTTTAGTTACCTGTCACCCCCCCCCCCCTGCCCCCCACGTCCACGTCTCGCGCTGGCAAGCACCTAGAGTTCTTCATGTCTGATTGATCAGCTGGTTATCGGCCAAGAGAAAAAATCAGCCCCAAATGGAAGTGACGTCATTTCCGACTTCCTCTTTTACCCCCCCCCTCCTTGGTATCCCCGTCACTATCTAACAAAAGAAAATTACCACTGTCGAAGAGTAATGCTTTAGAGAAGTAATGTTCCCACTCTAACTGTAAAATTTCCTTCTGGAAGTAATACTTTCTAAAAGTATAAAATAATTATCCTGTGTATATAATTCCATTTGACAAGTTTATTTGGCATTAAATAACTCATAGATGGTTGATATGCCGTAAAACAAATTAAACAAAATCAAACCCCTCTATTTATCTTTTTTCCCCTCCTCTGTTTCTCTCCATCCACCTCTTTTTCTCTTCTCTATCTCTCCCTCCTTCTCCCCGCTCTGTTTATCTCTCCCTCCTTCTCCCCGCTCTGTTTATCTCTCCCTCCTTCTCCCCGCTCTGTTTATCTCTCCCTCCTTCTCTCCGCTCTGTTTATCTCTCCCTCCTTCTCTCCGCTCTGTTTATCTCTCCCTCCTTCTCTCCACTCTGTTTATCTCTCCCTCCTTCTCTCCGCTCTGTTTATCTCTCCCTCCTTCTCTCCGCTCTGTTTATCTCTCCCTCCTTCTCTCCGCTCTGTTTATCTCTCCCTCCTTCTCTCCGCTCTGTTTATCTCTCCCTCCTTCTCTCCGCTCTGTTTATCTCTCCCTCCTTCTCTCCGCTCTGTTCCTCTCTCCCTCTGTCTTTTTTTCTGAGCGTTTCATTTTTCTCTCCTATTCCCTCTTGATTTTCCTCTTCTCTTGTCTCATCTTTGAGGCAGAAACTCCAAATATATGAGCAAATCCAAAAGTCAGCAATGAAGTGGGGAAGGGGATGAGGACGAAGAGTTCCTCAAAATAATCTTTTCAATTCAACCATGTCTGCCAGACCCACTCCCTGCGCTGCCCCCCCCCCCCCCCTTCCGACCCCAAAACAGTAAAAGTCAGTCGTGGTTGTTGGCCACTTTCCAACACTTGTGATTTGCATAAACATTTCTGCCCTTGATTTTTCTCTTCTCAGTTTTGTTGGCCATTCGCTTACTTTGAATTAGGATCTGCTTTGCTTTGACTGTTCTATACATATATATGTATATATTATATATATATTATATATTATAGGTTATCCAGTCAGTCGTTACGTTATGACTCATCAGTGTAGCTTAGGTATACCAGCAGGGTATGTATGTATGTATGTATGTATGTAATATATATATATATATATATATATATATAAATAAACTGACAGGGCTGCTCAGGCATTTTTATAGATCCCAGAGTGCACTTCACCTGGTGCATTGGTTTTTCAAAAACCTCATTTACCCTTGTGTCTAACCTCCTATATATCCTTCATTTGGCATTGACAAGTGCAACCATTCTTAAATTAGACTGTCATCCCAATACCATTTTAAAATCTCAAGAATCAACTTCAAACAGAAAAGTGACGAAAAAAAAGAATGAAACAGTATCTTCTAACTTATATATATATATATATATAAATAATGTCTGTTGACAGCTTCCTTAAGGCACAAATAGAATTTAATTTCCCTTTACGTGATAATTTCACATGGCCATGGGGTTAAAACGCTAGCCTGCAGAGTATAGGCTGATTTTATACTGGGTTTGTGTCCTCCGACCGTTTGAAATTGTCACTTCCTACACTTGATTGCTATCATCAGCTTGAAACGCAGGTGTCTTTAGGTTAAAATAATTTAATATTTATTTAATAAAATATTGTTTTATATATATATATATATATATATATATATATATGCTACGACTAAAAATCTATTGATTTGTTTATCTTGTCCCCATGCACACTTAATGATGATGTCATCCATTAAAACAGATGGAGGTTTTCATGTAAGAGGTGAATTAATGTAAAAAATTGTGACCCGAAACTGTTGGTTAAACTCATCTCGCTTGTAACGTGACCTCCTGCAAATGGTTTGCTAAGACCTTGGACAACATCTGTAAGTAGGTGTTTAATATCGTTAAGGACTTAAAATTACCTGTCCTTCCGAAGCAACTTGATTATACCCCTGTAAAATACTGGGAATACATCTGTTCCTAAACCAGGATTAGAAAATCACGGCCAGCAAAGGAGGAAGCATAGATGACAGCCTCAAATGCTACTCTTAAAACAGACCATTGATCCCAGGTAACCTATCAAGCCCATTTCAATCGGTTACAGAGTCGAAATTTCCAACCCTGATTCAAAGAATAAAAAAATATCCAACTCCTTATTTTATTTATTTATTTTATTTTTTTATAATATTTCACCCCAAACAAGGCAGGACACCACTGTAGACGTAAGGGGCTACTGAGAATTAGGGGTAAGTTTAGGGTGTCATTCTAAGTTGGGAGCTGTGCAACGAGATGTCTGTTTACATTAGTTTTAAATCTCTGCATGTCGGTACTGTCAGGAAAACAGGGGGGAGGGAGTTCCAGAAGCCAGCAGCACAAAGAAAGAAGCTATTGGAGTAGAAGGCTCTCCAACATCTGGGGACTTCCACAGTGAATGGATGGGATTTAGCTGATTGTCGAGTTGGTCTAGTGAATTTGCGTCTAGGGGGGCATCAGAGTTGCACAATCCATTGAAGTATTTTTAAAACAAGCACAAGGATGCAACATTGCAGCGATGTGAAAGGGGCTGGAGCTTGGTGGATAGTGAGGGACCTATTAAGTTGGCAACTATTTTTTGGGGGGACCTTGTCAAAGAGAGAGAGAAACTAGTAGATGATGCACCAGCCCAGATGTGGCAACAATACTCCATGCATGAGCAGATGGTGGCTATGTAGAGATATAGGATAATGTCAGGTGTGAGGAGTTTACTAACACGATAGAGGGAGCCCACCTTCTTCGCTGCAGCCTTGGCTATGTCTTCAATATATTTGTTCCAATTCATGTTACCTGTGAAGGTTAGGCCGAGGAGTTTGAATGTTGAACTCTCAGGTAGTGTTATTTGCCATGACAATCGGTGGTTGAAGAGGTTTCTTGTAGTTGTTAAAGGAAAGGAGCTTTGTCTTTGCGGCATTAAAAGTTACCAACCATTTATGACCCCAATCCACTATAGCCTGGAGATCATTTTCTAAGGATTCAGCCATAGCCTCGGATATGGTCGCATCTGTTTTGCCCACATGACGAGAGTAAAGCGTGGTTTCTCAGACTTAATGTTATCAGGGAGTCATACCAAACACTTCAAAAAAAAAAAACATATTGTATTTGATGCCCTCTTACTAAACACTAAGCATTTATAAGACGAGGATCAAGAGTAAGTGGAGTACTCCTGGGAAAGGAGTGGCACTCTCCCCTACATCTTGGTGTAGTATCTAGTGAAAAGGGAGCTTTCGGGTCACACTCGATTATGGTTGACCATTTTTTTTTTTTTTTTTTTTTTTTTAAACACAAACTGTAAAATGTAATGTTAATGTTTGTTTGTTTTTCTTTCTACAATTTTAACTGTTGGTTAAACTTGTCTCGCTTGTAACGTGACCGTGGAATCATGCATTCGTTCACCGACTGTTGACCCAAATTTGCAGTTGATTTGTGAATCAATTAGAGCTTGAAAACAAACAAACAAATTGTACAGCTTTCTAAATAAACGGTCTTTTGTTTTTGGCAGGTTTTTTTTAATTTTGGGGGGTGGAGGGTGATCTGTTGATATGCACAGTCAATGTCGTCCGAATACTGTGCGTCTCTTGTGAGGACAAAGGGCGGTTTGTCGGAATTAAATCTGGGTCTACGATGGCGTCAAATATAAATTATGAGAGGTTCCTTTCTATTTTGTGACAGTTGAAATACCCATCGGCACGAAAAGGTCGGTAGTATATTTTGATCCATACCGGTTGCACTGTTCCCCTCTGTCCTGTTCACATACCAGCTGTACGGTATCACTCTGGTCAGTTCATATAAACTGCGCCATCTCCTCTTGCTGATCGGATCCGCACCAAGCGAAAGCATGCCCCCCCCCCCCACTTCCTACTGTTAGGATCCATGTGTATCCCCATGGTGTTCCCCTCTCTCCCACTGGTTAGATTTGCGCCGACTGCATGATAACCTACTTCACGCTGATAAGATCCGCGCTATCTACAGGGTGTTCCTTGCTCCCGCTTGTGAGATCCGTGCAGTATACCTTGCCTCTGTTGTCAGATGCGTGCAGTATACCCCGCCTCTGCTTGTCGGATCCGCGCAATGTCCTCTGAACCCGCTATGAAAGTATGCAGATAATATTTATAATAAAAAGATGAATATATGTTACGATTTGGCTTTGCCGGCTCGTTATCGCTTTGCAAAGTTTGCTACTTGAAACATTAATTTAAAATAAACATTTTATTCATAACTTTCTTGTAAACACGAAACAAAATCCTTCTCATTTATTCATATAGATAGATAAACATAACATTTGGTTTTCGATGTAAATTTATTTATCTTTTAAATATGACCGTAACGAAAGGGAAAGAAAGAAGAAATCAATTTGCCTGGGCGATGGGGTGTGTGGAGGAGTTTTGTTTTTTACACTCACAATTAGAATAGATCACAACTAAAGAAAGGAAAATTTTAACACAAAAGTTAAACTGTTTTTTCTTTTTTTTTTTTCAGGAAATAAAGCAATATTGCGAAAAAGAACAATTTGGTATATTACAATCAAAACAATCGTTGAATTAAAAAAACCAATAACAAATAAGTTAATAATTTCCTTATTAAAACCTAATATACAAATTAGTTAACCTTGCGGTTGATATCGCATATAGATAAAGCAGTATATAAAAAGGATGGTGCGTCCATTTTGTAAAGTTGTATTTGACTTTACCGTTAGGACGAGAACCAAATGCAAGTTTTGCATTTTTTCATTTAGATTGACAATTAAAAGGTATAAAATGTCTTTTAAAATTGTTAAATTGTAGATAATCAAACGACCGAGTGTGAAAGTGGAGTTTATAATTATTAAAAACATTAAAAAGAAGTCGTTTGAAGCAATGAATATGTATGCAATACTAAAGAGAAAAATAGAAGTCATATTTGTTTACTGGTTAACATATCGGTAGGTTATTGTCTCTTTCTGTCTATGGCTGTAATTCAAAATGGCTACCATTAGTTAGGTTCACACCATGTAAACGTTTGATTGAAAGTGGTGGTCACATCACTAAATAAGAATTAAGTATTCATTTATCCTAAAATAATCAATAATTTATATACATACTAGCAGGGTAACCTGTCGTTGCCCGGGGTAAAAATGTAACATATTTCTATTAAAACCTCTCTCTTTCTCTCTCTCTCTCTCTCTTTCTCTTTCTCTCTCTCTCAAAACTTCCCTCGTTTTCTCCCTCCCTCTTCCCGCCGTCCTCTTTCTCTTCAGTCCAACTAATTTCTCTTTCTGGACATCCACACTACCTTATATAGATTCCTTGAGGAATTAGTCGACATAGGGGAATTAACTCTTTACAAAAAATTGGTTACTTCTCTTTAATTAGTGGCTGAAAAATAGACCCCTGCGCCAGTTTAGGGTCAAAGAATGAATTTTTTTTTTTTTATAAATTCAAAATATCACTGATCAAGGATATACCAATTTTGCGGGTCCTTGTTTTGTAGTTTGGGACTTTTAGCTGGACACACAAAATAGATTATTTGTTAACGATGGAAAAAGAAAAATATGTTATTTTATTAATGGGTAAACTTAGCAGTAAAGAATGTCTATTAAATGTCAGAAAAAATATTGACTCTGATATTCAAAGTAATATAGTAATTTTTCTCAAGTAAAAGAATAAATTGTTTTTCTTTTGTTTTCTGTATTTTCTTTTAAAACAAATAATTTTTTTAAATGCATGAAAATACTATTAAAAGAAGCATCGTTCGTGATTACTAAACAGCCACTTGCATTATTTTAAATTTTTTCCTCATGATCAACAATAAGCCGTGTGCATCAATTCATAGAAAACAACTGAGTAAATAGTTGTGCGGAAAGAAAGCTTATGTACTATTATGAGATAAAAGTAATTTAAAGAAATAAATAGGTTAATATTTATTTAAAACATACAATTGTTTATCTCCAACTGGACATAGGTAGAGCAATGTTTAAATTTATTCTTATTAATTTTGTAAGCGGCTGGAGCTGTTTAAGAAAAACGCCCCCATTCTAAGACTTCTTTCAAGCCGGAATAAATATTTTCTCAAAGTAAATTGTTTTTTTGTTTTTTTTTAGTCTAAAGAAAATGGTGCAAGGATAAAAAGAAATTGAAAGTCAGAATCAAATGTCGATTTGTCAGATGCAATGCTATAGCAGTCTAACTCTGAGAATCTGACTTTTCTTTATATATTAGATATATGTGTTTAAGCATACGTTTTCTTATTAAAGGTTGTGCGAATGTTGATTAATATAAAAGATCCCCCCCCCACTAATAAAAAGCATAATAATAATTGCTGTGCCAAATTCACACAGGAAATACTTCAATTATCTATAACATAAAAATTGTGCTTCCTTCCTCCACTTGCACCCCGTTTCTTATCCCCCTGTGCTTTTAAAACAATTTGTTGCTTGTCCAAAAACTGTCTAATGCAATGGGATTTTTAATTGTTTTTATTTCATCAACGAAGCAGCTCCCAATCCTCACTTCACACTTTGGCTGAAAGAGAGGTTGCTTGTTTTAAGTAAATTATTTATATACTAGCAGGGATGCCCAGTGTTCGGGATTCTGGAGTAAAAAAAATGGAAGAGTTGAAAAAAAGAAGTGTGTGAAATCTTTTTCTCCCACCCTACACATCTTCAGTTGTGTTACTTTTCGAACGCAGCTTTCCCTTTGAATCTCTTTATCATGCACAAACTTAAGCAACTGGTTCAACAGAAAGAAAGAAAAAGGAAAAAGAAAGCCATCAGCAGTCAGCCTTTTGACAGTTTCAGTGTTCTTTTTCGAACATTTTTTAGTAAGAATGAAAGTAACTTTTTTCTAACTTCCCCCATGCACGAATTTGGTCCGTGGTGATCTCAAGTGAATGAGAATATTACAGTATTTTCATAACATGCTCGGGGGCATACTAAATCAGAATATGTAAGGTTTGTTACTGTATCTTGTGTAGTTTTTACTTTTAGCTGTGTACACACGCATACACATACAGATAGACGGAAATACAGCTTCATCATCTTCATATTCAGTTTAATGTCCGTTTTACATGCTTGCATGCGTTGCGCAGCTGAAGAAATTAAAACCTATCTCTGCCAGGTCTTTATTTATCTCTTTCTCTGAAGTCCATTTTTCTCGCTTCTCATATTTTCCTTGACCTTCCCGTTTGAACTGAACCTGCTACCTTAACTGTTCTACATCTACTAACCCAAGAACTCTCATCCATTCTTTCAATGTGGTCATACCATCGAAGTTTCCTGTTCTGCACATATCTCCCTATACTGTCTACATTTAATCTTCCTCTGAGGTCATCAATACTAAACCTGTCTTTAAGACTCAGATTACACATCCATCGTATCATTATCATATAACTTCTCTCCATGCAACACATGCCCTCAATCCTCACTGACCAGGTTTAATTTCCATACATCATCACACTACGTACACATGCCTGTTTGACTTTACCCTTGGTCGACAGTGGTAACGCTCTGCCAGTTAGTAATGGCAGAAGTTCCCTGAACTTACTCCATCTACTCCTTTGCAATCATGCTAGCACGTGCTACACCCTGTGCTCCAATGATATCACCAAAGTAACAAAACTTCTCGAAAACCTCAATAGCTTTTCCATCCATATATACTTTCTCCACATCTGAGTTCTCATCCATCTCCATTATCTTGCACTTCTGGCACACAAACTGCTTATCCTCTCTCAACCTATCAGTACTCATCCACTGCATTTCTTGTGTGCCCAGTGCTTTTATTTAATAGATTAGCATGGAATAGTAAGTACTATCAGATAAACTGCTTAGGTTAGCAAATTAAGCAGTCAGATTACCAAAGGGAGATAATTCTGATTCAATGAAATAATTAGAAATCCCATTATATGGTAGTGTAGGGACGATTTTCTGATGCCAAAAACGATTCTTTTGGGGTTTTTTAAAATTTTTTATTTTTGTTTAAAAGTTAATTTTCCATTGCTGGTACTAATTATAGAATGATAAATAATTATTGATTTTAAATTATCAGTAAAACTAAAATCTATAGATTCCCCTCCTCCCACGCCCACAAGTGTATTTTTATGTTAGCAAAAATATATGCACAAATTACATGGGTTTTTATGGTAATCCGAAAATTAAAAAAAAAAACAACTCTATAGCTAAATATTTACAAACTTAAAAAGAATTGGAATCTGTAATTGTATCGGAATTTAGAAATGAATCTGTAATTGTATCTGAATTTAGAAATGAATCTGTAATTGTATCGGAATTTAGAAATGAATCTGTAATTGTATCAGAATTTAGAAATGAATCTGTAATTGTATCGGAATTTAGAAATGAATCTGTAATTGTATCGGAATTTAGAAATGAATCTGTAATTGTATCGGAATTTAGAAATGAATCTGTAATTGTATCGGAATTTAGAAATGAATCTGTAATTGTATCGGAATTTAGAAATGAATCTGTAATTGTATCGGAATTTAGAAATGAATCTGTAATTGTATCGGAATTTAGAAATGAATCTGTAATTGTATCGGAATTTAGAAATGAATCTGTAATTGTATCGGAATTTAGAAATGAATCTGTAATTGTATCGGAATTTAGAAATGAATCTGTAATTGTATCGGAATTTAGAAATGAATCTGTAATTGTATCGGAATTTAGAAATGAATCTGTAATTGTATCTGAATTTAGAAATGAATCTGTAATTGTATCGGAATTTAGAAATGAATCTGTAATTGTATCAGAATTTAGAAATGAATCTGTAATTGTATCAGAATTTAGAAATGAATCTGTAATTGTATCGGAATTTAGAAATGAATCTGTAATTGTATCTGAATTTAGAAATGAATCTGTAATTGTATCGGAATTTAGAAATGAATCTGTAATTGTATCAGAATTTAGAAATGAATCTGTAATTGTATCGGAATTTAGAAATGAATCTGTAATTGTATCAGAATTTAGAAATGAATCTGTAATTGTATCGGAATTTAGAAATGAATCTGTAATTGTATCGGAATTTAGAAATGAATCTGTAATTGTATCAGAATTTAGAAATGAATCTGTAATTGTATCGGAATTTAGAAATGAATCTGTAATTGTATCGGAATTTAGAAATGAATCTGTAATTGTATCGGAATTTAGAAATGAATCTGTAATTGTATCGGAATTTAGAAATGAATCTGTAATTGTATCGGAATTTAGAAATGAATCTGTAATTGTATCAGAATTTAGAAATGAATCTGTAATTGTATCGGAATTTAGAAATGAATCTGTAATTGTATCGGAATTTAGAAATGAATCTGTAATTGTATCGGAATTTAGAAATGAATCTGTAATTGTATCGGAATTTAGAAATGAATCTGTAATTGTATCGGAATTTAGAAATGAATCTGTAATTGTATCGGAATTTAGAAATGAATCTGTAATTGTATCGGAATTTAGAAATGAATCTGTAATTGTATCGGAATTTAGAAATGAATCTGTAATTGTATCGGAATTTAGAAATGAATCTGTAATTGTATCGGAATTTAGAAATGAATCTGTAATTGTATCGGAATTTAGAAATGAATCTGTAATTGTATCGGAATTTAGAAATGAATCTGTAATTGTATCGGAATTTAGAAATGAATCTGTAATTGTATCGGAATTTAGAAATGAATCTGTAATTGTATCGGAATTTAGAAATGAATCTGTAATTGTATCGGAATTTAGAAATGAATCTGTAATTGTATCGGAATTTAGAAATGAATCTGTAATTGTATCGGAATTTAGAAATGAATCTGTAATTGTATCGGAATTTAGAAATGAATCTGTAATTGTATCGGAATTTAGAAATGAATCTGTAATTGTATCGGAATTTAGAAATGAATCTGTAATTGTATCGGAATTTAGAAATGAATCTGTAATTGTATCGGAATTTAGAAATGAATCTGTAATTGTATCGGAATTTAGAAATGAATCTGTAATTGTATCGGAATTTAGAAATGAATCTGTAATTGTATCGGAATTTAGAAATGAATCTGTAATTGTATCGGAATTTAGAAATGAATCTGTAATTGTATCGGAATTTAGAAATGAATCTGTAATTGTATCAGAATTTAGAAATGAATCTGTAATTGTATCGGAATTTAGAAATGAATCTGTAATTGTATCGGAATTTAGAAATGAATCTGTAATTGTATCGGAATTTAGAAATGAATCTGTAATTGTATCAGAATTTAGAAATGAATCTGTAATTGTATCAGAATTTAGAAATGAATCTGTAATTTTATCGGAATTTAGAAATGAATCTGTAATTGTATCGGAATTTAGAAATGAATCTGTAATTGTATCGGAATTTAGAAATGAATCTGTAATTGTATCGGAATTTAGAAATGAATCTGTAATTGTATCGGAATTTAGAAATGAATCTGTAATTGTATCAGAATTTAGAAATGAATCTGTAATTGTATCGGAATTTAGAAATGAATCTGTAATTGTATCGGAATTTAGAAATGAATCTGTAATTGTATCGGAATTTAGAAATGAATCTGTAATTGTATCGGAATTTAGAAATGAATCTGTAATTGTATCGGAATTTAGAAATGAATCTGTAATTGTATCGGAATTTAGAAATGAATCTGTAATTGTATCGGAATTTAGAAATGAATCTGTAATTGTATCGGAATTTAGAAATGAATCTGTAATTGTATCGGAATTTAGAAATGAATCTGTAATTGTATCGGAATTTAGAAATGAATCTGTAATTGTATCGGAATTTAGAAATGAATCTGTAATTGTATCGGAATTTAGAAATGAATCTGTAATTGTATCGGAATTTAGAAATGAATCTGTAATTGTATCGGAATTTAGAAATGAATCTGTAATTGTATCGGAATTTAGAAATGAATCTGTAATTGTATCGGAATTTAGAAATGAATCTGTAATTGTATCGGAATTTAGAAATGAATCTGTAATTGTATCGGAATTTAGAAATGAATCTGTAATTGTATCGGAATTTAGAAATGAATCTGTAATTGTATCGGAATTTAGAAATGAATCTGTAATTGTATCGGAATTTAGAAATGAATCTGTAATTGTATCGGAATTTAGAAATGAATCTGTAATTGTATCGGAATTTAGAAATGAATCTGTAATTGTATCGGAATTTAGAAATGAATCTGTAATTGTATCGGAATTTAGAAATGAATCTGTAATTGTATCGGAATTTAGAAATGAATCTGTAATTGTATCGGAATTTAGAAATGAATCTGTAATTGTATCGGAATTTAGAAATGAATCTGTAATTGTATCGGAATTTAGAAATGAATCTGTAATTGTATCGGAATTTAGAAATGAATCTGTAATTGTATCGGAATTTAGAAATGAATCTGTAATTGTATCGGAATTTAGAAATGAATCTGTAATTGTATCGGAATTTAGAAATGAATCTGTAATTGTATCGGAATTTAGAAATGAATCTGTAATTGTATCGGAATTTAGAAATGAATCTGTAATTGTATCGGAATTTAGAAATGAATCTGTAATTGTATCGGAATTTAGAAATGAATCTGTAATTGTATCGGAATTTAGAAATGAATCTGTAATTGTATCGGAATTTAGAAATGAATCTGTAATTGTATCGGAATTTAGAAATGAATCTGTAATTGTATCGGAATTTAGAAATGAATCTGTAATTGTATCGGAATTTAGAAATGAATCTGTAATTGTATCGGAATTTAGAAATGAATCTGTAATTGTATCGGAATTTAGAAATGAATCTGTAATTGTATCGGAATTTAGAAATGAATCTGTAATTGTATCGGAATTTAGAAATGAATCTGTAATTGTATCGGAATTTAGAAATGAATCTGTAATTGTATCGGAATTTAGAAATGAATCTGTAATTGTATCGGAATTTAGAAATGAATCTGTAATTGTATCGGAATTTAGAAATGAATCTGTAATTGTATCGGAATTTAGAAATGAATCTGTAATTGTATCGGAATTTAGAAATGAATCTGTAATTGTATCGGAATTTAGAAATGAATCTGTAATTGTATCGGAATTTAGAAATGAATCTGTAATTGTATCGGAATTTAGAAATGAATCTGTAATTGTATCGGAATTTAGAAATGAATCTGTAATTGTATCGGAATTTAGAAATGAATCTGTAATTGTATCGGAATTTAGAAATGAATCTGTAATTGTATCGGAATTTAGAAATGAATCTGTAATTGTATCGGAATTTAGAAATGAATCTGTAATTGTATCGGAATTTAGAAATGAATCTGTAATTGTATCGGAATTTAGAAATGAATCTGTAATTGTATCGGAATTTAGAAATGAATCTGTAATTGTATCGGAATTTAGAAATGAATCTGTAATTGTATCGGAATTTAGAAATGAATCTGTAATTGTATCGGAATTTAGAAATGAATCTGTAATTGTATCGGAATTTAGAAATGAATCTGTAATTGTATCGGAATTTAGAAATGAATCTGTAATTGTATCGGAATTTAGAAATGAATCTGTAATTGTATCGGAATTTAGAAATGAATCTGTAATTGTATCGGAATTTAGAAATGAATCTGTAATTGTATCGGAATTTAGAAATGAATCTGTAATTGTATCGGAATTTAGAAATGAATCTGTAATTGTATCGGAATTTAGAAATGAATCTGTAATTGTATCGGAATTTAGAAATGAATCTGTAATTGTATCGGAATTTAGAAATGAATCTGTAATTGTATCGGAATTTAGAAATGAATCTGTAATTGTATCGGAATTTAGAAATGAATCTGTAATTGTATCGGAATTTAGAAATGAATCTGTAATTGTATCGGAATTTAGAAATGAATCTGTAATTGTATCGGAATTTAGAAATGAATCTGTAATTGTATCGGAATTTAGAAATGAATCTGTAATTGTATCGGAATTTAGAAATGAATCTGTAATTGTATCGGAATTTAGAAATGAATCTGTAATTGTATCGGAATTTAGAAATGAATCTGTAATTGTATCGGAATTTAGAAATGAATCTGTAATTGTATCGGAATTTAGAAATGAATCTGTAATTGTATCGGAATTTAGAAATGAATCTGTAATTGTATCGGAATTTAGAAATGAATCTGTAATTGTATCGGAATTTAGAAATGAATCTGTAATTGTATCGGAATTTAGAAATGAATCTGTAATTGTATCGGAATTTAGAAATGAATCTGTAATTGTATCAGAATTTAGAAATGAATCTGTAATTGTATCGGAATTTAGAAATGAATCTGTAATTGTATCGGAATTTAGAAATGAATCTGTAATTGTATCGGAATTTAGAAATGAATCTGTAATTGTATCGGAATTTAGAAATGAATCTGTAATTGTATCGGAATTTAGAAATGAATCTGTAATTGTATCGGAATTTAGAAATGAATCTGTAATTGTATCGGAACCAGGGAAAAATATTGGAATCGTTCCATAAGGGAGGAGTGTATATATGGGGTATTCTGAATGGCAATATAAGCGTTACTATTTTTTTCCATTAAAAAAATTGTCATGTCAAAGTGTGTAGTACTTGGTGTTCAAGGGAACGACCTGAATCTGCTGATCTCGGGTCGGAGGAGCTGCCTGGGCCGATATGAAAATACCCAAAATCGGAGGCGAGGGAAGTGCATCACTTATGACTCCCTTGATGCACCTAAAAGAAATATTTTTGGACTGATGCTGAGACGAAGACCCAATGCGTATTATTATGGTTTATTCACTTCAGAATTCTGTTTTTTATATAAAAGCATTTTTTTTTTTTTTTTGCTGTTTATGAGACGAGGTTCCCAAACTTTCTTTTGTTTTATCATTTGCCTTCAGATAGTGGTGGCAACTTACTTAATTGTAATTTAAACAGTTTTTCATAATGAAAAACAAACTATCTTGAGACTAATTATTTCCAACAGATTGCAAATTTTTCCACGTAAACAGCTGTACCTACGCATATGCCTGCAGCAGGCATGAAAAATATTTTTTAACAATGGTCGCAGAATTTGATTCAGACTTTTATCGAACAATCAAAATAATATGGCAAAAAATTGAAAGACATAAGTTTTGAAGGTTATTTTTTTAAATAATGGATCCTTTTCTTTTTAACTTCTGTTCTTTCGGAGATTTTTTTTTCTTTTTTTTTCAGCCAGACTTGATAAAGCGTAACTTAGACTTTTATTTGTTTAATATAGGTTGGTAAAATATAGCATTTCCGGTAGGGGTTTAAGTTTAACATCTGGTATCGTCTCAGTCACATGGTTATTATTTATTGTTATTTCATTGGCTCTCCTTTCTCCCCCACAACTTCAAACTTTTTGTGGGCCATTTTCTTTTTTCTTCTGGTTTCTTTCATTTATCTTTTCTTGGTCTCAGCAATTTTGAGTTGACATAGCGAAAAGCAAAGTTCTTCTAGCAGGCCTCAACAGGTTTAAGGATTTTACAGACAAGAAATAGTTTAATATTAAACTAGCAGGGCTATCTGGTGTTGCCCGGGAGTCATAAAGTAAATTACAGGAAACAAAAACAAAAGTGAAAAAAAAATTTTATTTTTAATAT
The DNA here is from genome assembly GCA_963556195.1 of Sepiola atlantica. Lineage (NCBI taxonomy): Eukaryota > Metazoa > Mollusca > Cephalopoda > Sepiida > Sepiolidae > Sepiola > Sepiola atlantica. The sequence goes on along the minus strand of OY744532.1, from coordinate 32,291,557 downwards.
TGTAATTTGAAATGTCTAACTTCATTTTATAACAAAATCAGAGCCAAAATAATTATTCATCGGGTGAAATTCAAACTAACAACCTCTGTCTCTAAGTGTGGGATGATAACCGAATTACCCAACGACGAGAAATAAGAAATCTTCATGCTGTTAGATACATAAATCACACTTGTTTTTTTTTTTTTTCTTACTTCCCCGTCCTCTCTATATCTAGGAAGTCTATGTAGGTCAGAGGAGAATGAGACTAATAACCGACTAAACGGTGTAAATGGAAGAGTGATCTTAAATTTCTGCCTTGTGTTATGGATGACAAACATAGTAGACGTTACTGTAAGGGTAAGTACTCCTCTGCCGTTCTCTATTTGTGACTAATAGAAAATAAAATAGTGATCAAAATTAAATATTAAAATCTATGAAATCGATTGAAAATAAAATTTCTCTTTTTAAGAACACAGACCAATATTTGACTAATAAGTTTGATGAAAGATTGTTTTTATCTACATTCTGTTAAGCTATTCCGGTCAATGAAATAGGGGGAAATAAAACGGGCAAAATGATTTATAATCCGTTGGCTTACAGGTTTACTGTGCAGCTTTAGATGGTATGAAAAGGTTTCTTTAATAAGAAGTACACGTGAGAAAATTAATGGTTTCCTTTTTGGTTTATAAGCACAAATGAACCGTGATACCTGAATTTCCCTTTTAAACTAATTCAAATCAGAACTTATTTTTTATTTGTTAGTTTAAAAGATCCAAATTATTTTCGTATGGTCATATCAGCCATTTTTAATATAATAGATTTAAATTATTCTCTTGTGTTTATTATCGGGAAACTTAAAAATTTGAAAACCGTTTTGAAACCTAAAAAAATTATTTTGGGTTTTGATTAGTTAAAGGGCAAAAGTCAAGTATTATAATCATTTTTACTCCTAAATTAAAGGAAAACATCCATTTTCACCAGCGCCCCTGTCGAGTCAAAGAAGCCTGAAATGTCTTGGATTTTAATTGAAAGTCGGCAACTCCAAGAATATAGGCAATATTAAAATCACTTTTTGAGTCCTGATTTGGTGATAACAGAAAATCACTAATTAATCTACATTGTTTGAATGAAATTGACATGTAAAAAATTAATTTCCTGCTCAGCAATTTAGCAGCCCTGTTTCTATTCACTTTGCTCCCCATGAGGGGAGAGTTAGACACAAGGTCGGTTTTCAATGTGGGGGAAAAAATTCAGTTCCCAAAAAGGGGTCACCTGGATTGGAATAAAAATTGCCTCAGATTCGAAGATCTCTCCTTTACTGACCGAGGACAAAAAAGATGAAGTGTAGTATCAGTACATGTACTACACTTTGCTCCTAGACAAAAGGCCAAGGAAAAAAATTGTTTTTATTTGAGAGCACATTATCTCTTTTCTGTGCCCTTTCTCTTCCTTGCCCTTCTTTCTTCTGCCTCCACCCCGTCCCTCAAACAATATCCACATTTCCAGTAGTATGCTAGACCCCCCCCCCCCCCGGGTGTCTAAGGTTTGGTTGTTGTTTTTATGGCTTATCAACCCTTTTCGGATTATTTAATGCTGAATCAGGTCATTTAGGTAAAAGTTTTTACGCTTCAAGTTCTTGATATCTTCAAATATTTATTCTACGATGGTTGGTTTGGTTGTTTTGTAGAAAAAAATTGTTTTTGTTTATAGCTTTGCAAAACTCAATCATGTTCTGCAAAGAAAAAGGAAAAAAAACAAAACAATGACATCAATGTTCGATGCATTTTTGGTCAGGAAGCCAGTATCTTCAGACAGCCTGATTTGGTAGCAGTCTAAACAATTTGATCTTCGGGTCACTGGTCGTCTAGATAAAACATTCTCTTTCTCTCTCTGGTTTGATGAATAACAATAATTTCTGTGACGTCATACACTGTGTAATCCCCTCCCTATTTAATGGATGACATCATCCACTGTGCCCAGTTCTCTCCACCTCTGTTTTAATGGATGACATCACAAAACTATGACGTCATCTACTGTGCACGGGGACAAGAAGATCCAGTGTTAGTAGTATACTATACTGAGACGGAGAATATTAAGAGACCAAGAAATCGTTGGTAAAGGTTTTAATTACCACTACTACTACTATTACTACTACTATGGGGAGGATAGGCAATTAAATAGTCTTTCGGCCTAACAGCAGAGAAAGACTGACTGATGAGTTCATTTGGTCGATCTCCCAGGGGTCTAAGCGGTTCGTCTAGTAGATGCCTCGTGACCTCAAAAGGTTATGGTTCGTCTAGATAAAAAATCATAAAAGATATTTTTTGGTTTGACGTCATCCGTTTATGACATCATCCACTGTGCACGGTTATCCTGTTTTAATGGATGATCTCATTAAGTGTGTACGAGGACAAACAAACAAACAAGACAGCAAGCAACTTCTACAGAGTTTTAGTAGTAAATTGATCGATAGATATACGCTAGTAAGGATCGTAACTAGTAATGGGACGATTACAATATTTTTCTCGATTCTGTTTTAAATTTGCGATTCCATTTCTTTTAAAATTTCTAAATATATAGTGACAAATAAACTTGACGGAAATAGGAACAAACACTAATGAAAACATAACTTCCACCTTGGTAATAAATTTACATCCTATTTTAGATGTTATCATTTTAGTTTTACTGGCTGTTTAAAATCAATAAATATTTATCATTTCATCATTTGGACCAGCAATGGAAAATTAAGTGAAACAAAAATATTAAAAGAATCGTTTTTGAAATAGGAAATTATGGTAAAAAAAATTCCGATACCGAAAATGTTCCCACCATAGTTCCGATTAATCGTCCCATCACTAATCGGAACAGAATCTTGTTTAAAAGAAAAATGAAAAAATAAATTTAAGGCAAAACGTGTCTGCAGTCGTATAGATGTAAACTGCCTTTTGAATTTTTATTTTTTTGTTGGGTGTGGGTTGATGAAGTTGGAGGGTTAGGGTTAGGTAAATTTTGCAACTTGTGTAGTCGCGCTATTTTTAAACTGTAAAAACAATGAGAATCAACACAACCACTTCTTGCTCAACAAACATAAAAAAAACAAATAATGTCACACTTGTCACCGTGAAGTGAATGACTAATCGTCGGGTTATGTTGGATGAGAGTTAATATTAATAGACTCCTCCTCCTCTTCTGACGACATCCAAACTTGTACTTTGGTGGTGGCGTTCTTCTTGGTTTGTTTTCAACGATTTTCTTGCAAAAAGTAAAGAAAAAGAAGTTACGCTCATGATATCCATTAGTTTTCTTTGCGGGTCGTATGGCAGATGTTTCTTTAAAAATGTTTGCCCTGTTAACGAGGTTTAGAATTTTCCGACTGCAACCCCATGCAGAGGGGTAAGACTACCCCGAAAACTGGGCCACCTGTTGGCCGTGGGTGGAGACCCGTGATGTCTTAGGACTGGATCCTGGTGACTGAGCGATCCGTGGCTTGGTCACTTAGTTCGGGTTCTTACTTTGGCTAGACGGGAAGTTTGAGAGACTTGATCCGATCGATGGGCTCATCACGTCATGCTCTAGTATCCATGAGTTCATCCCAAGCGTATTATTAAATCTGATTCTTCAAAAAAATCAAACCCTTATTTCTCCTTTCTATTTTATTTTTATTTTTCTCACAAATAAATACTAGATAGCGGTGCATGAGGGTCAATCACGTTGAGAACAAAGAAGATTACTAATACCAAAAAGTAATGTTTCCAAAGAAGTAATGTTTTTCTGGGAGTGATGTTTTTCTTGGAATGGTGTTTCCTGAGAGTAATACTGCCCCTTCTCAGGGAAGTTTCTTTCTCGGTAATGTTTCCACTTTCACTATGAAATTTCCTTCTGAGAGTAATGTATTCTGCGAGCAATATATTCTGGTTATCTAAGAGCAATATATTCTGGTTATCTAAGAGCAATGTATTCAAAATTGTGGGTAAAAGTGTTCTGACTTTACTAACTGCACCCTCTTCAAGACCGAATACCCTAACCCTAACGCCACCAAATGCATCGAAATCGCTATAATACTTCTCTCATCACCATCTAATGTAAACCTCAAGCTCGCATCTTATTCCTTAATAAAACATCTGGCAAAACCGCACTGAAACAATGCAATATATCTTGCAACTGCATTACAGACTCCAATCATGGTTAAAGTAGCTGATTTTCATCAATGTTTTATTTTCTTTTTCCCATTTTAACGTCTTTACCGCACGCGTTTGCATAAATGTGTTTCTTTTTTCAAATAGTAAAACATGCGCCAGAAACATCAATAAATTTTTAAATCTTCATTTTTTTCTCAAGACGTTCGCTGATCCGAACAAAACCAGTAAAATCTGTTTAAAAAAAAAAAAAATTTTTTTCTGCATTTGATTTGTCTTTCTTTTGTCTTTTTCACACATCCTGTATTCACGGCATTTAATTTTATGATATATTGTGCATTTCATCCTCATATATATATATATATAGAGAGAGAGACACACACACAACGTATCTTTATACTTATAAAGTTATGCGATTAAAATGCTGATTTCAAATGCAAACAATAGAACAACAGCTTTCTAATTTACTGATCATGGGTATGCAGTCGTAAGGTTAACTAATTTGCATATTGATTTTCAAAAGGACATCTCATTAAATATATGTTTCTGTTTTAAATTTCAATGATCGCTTTCATTATAATATAACACTTAGTTTTGGGTTTTTTTTCCTACACTTTGCATAAGGTCGGAGGTTACATCGGCCAAAACGTTGTGGAAATAATAACCTAGATGAGAATAATAGTCTGAATAATATAAATTATATAGAGCATGCATTTTTTTTTTTTGCTTTCAAATCTGAAATCGATATTTTTTTGTCTATATTTGCTTCTTTTTTTTTCTCTTGTAGGTAAGTGTTCCTTCAATGGAGTTTTTACCTTCTGATTAAAATATAACAAAATATCTCCGGTATGTACTGACTTTATTTTTATTATCTAAAAACCAAATAGGAATATATATATATATATATATATATATATATATATATATATATATATATATATATATATAGCAATACTGTAGGCCTCAATTTACTCTCTCATTTCTACGGCAATGCATGGACACATCGGTATGTGCTCAGACTACTGAGTCAAATATCACTGTCGTATTGGGGTTCGAATTGTCTCCTCCCATATTGCAGGTTTGGCATGAAACACATGTGTATATGGGTCAATTTGAAAATATTATTTATAAATAATTATATATTCATTCTTTCAAAATATGATCTGAGGTAAAGATCGAATTTTCATTCTTCCTGATGAGATCTGTTTCTAACAGCTGTTGATCGATAACATCGACATGCCACTGTTGCAGATTTTGTACATGTCTGTATGAATAAAAATAATTATGTATGTATGTATGTATGTATATATATATATATGGTAAATATGAAGGTTCCCGACATAATTTTATCGGAAGGTGATAAGCAGTAGCTCAAAAAAATTTTTTTTTTATGACATGCTGAAGGTATTGGTGTTAAAATTAATTTCAATCAAATTTAATAAATCATAAGAAAGTTTACAATTTTTATTTCAACTAGTATCAACTAGTTTTACAGAGCAGCCATATTGGAAATATGCTGGTATGTCTACTAATTTATTAATTTAAAGAGTTTTGTTTTCTATTTCATATGTAATACAAAATTTATTTTAACACCAATACGTTCAGCATGTCATAGTCTTTAAAAAAAAAAATACAATTTCTGAGCTACTGCATATCACCTTTCTAATAAAATGATCACATTGGGAAACTTCACGTTTTACCGTGTGTGTGTGTGTGCATATATATATATATATATATATATATATATATATATAAAATGCAATCTTCTGCATTAATCTGTATCACTTAGGAAGTGAACAATCGAAATAGTAGTAAGCAATATAATGAACGCCACCATCACCAATAAAAACAATTACATAAAATACAATATATATCTCTCTGTATTTTAATTAAGACAAAGTTTTATGCGTAAGATCATATACTGCCCCCTCGACAATTGATGACCCCAATGCTGTGTGCCATGATTTTCTTCTTCGTCACTCATAGTTCTGGCCGTGTCATCGTCTTGGCGATCGCCAGCACCAGTTTACAAGTTGAGAAAAACAAAACAACGCTAACTCACAAGAAAAAACACAAACTCTGATACCTTGTGTATAAGTCAGTTGTACTCGGGTTGTGTGTCATACTGTCGAGGCCCCATTGTCGGTACTCAAAATCGTCGGCTTATCTCATCTGCTAAGGCCTTGCCTGATCTGCTCCGATCTGATCGTCTCCTCTCCCAGATGCCAATAGTCACACTAACTAAAACTCGTCAACTGCGCTAAACTAACGTCAACTCCTAAATATATTTAGATTTAGTCACACCGGAAATCCTATGTCCGGTCTTTTGTCTCCTCGGCTACTCCCCAGCTGACTACCCATCCTATATTCCAATCACCTTTGTGCGACTCGGTGAATCATTTCCTCGGCTCTGGAGGCGTGGGGCCAGTCCATGGTATCACATATGTTGTAGCTCAATAGTGCACGACTAAAGCTCTTAATTCAACTCCATGTAAAACCATAGTCACTCAGGGACAACGTTCCATATATCCTCCAAAAAACACTTTTCTTTGCAAACAATTGTTTCTGTCCATCTCAAGAATATGCATACATTTTCATGATATACAAAATATCACTGATAGGATTAAATAAGTATTTCTTTTTGGAAAAAATGGTGTGGAAAAGAAAATATGAAAATGAATGTTGACTGTATTTAAGAGTGGTGAATTTTCTTAAGCACTGATGAATCCCTCTCAAAATAAATCTGTGATATTTTGTATATCATAAAATGTATGTATGTTTTTGAGAAGGTCAGAAACAATTATTTGCAAATAAGTGTTTTTTGGAGGATATATGGAATTTTGTTCCTTGAGTGACTAAGGTTTTACATATATATATATCAGGACCGGCGACACAGTTATAAAAGTGGGGGGGGGGGCGGTTAAACACATTCATATATAACTTCATTATTGATGACCGTAAAGTGGGGGGGGGGGGCTTGAGACCCCCCCCCCCCCCGGTGCCGTCGTCCATGTATATATATATATATATATATATATATATATATATATATATAACTATTAAATTATATTTACCTACAGACGACGTCGTTTCGGGCTTTTTACTCTCATCAGTGTTGGGAAGTAATAATTTCAGACGGTCGTGAGGTGCTAACCCGGTTCACAGAGCCACCTTTGGCTCCGCACACTTTCACTCTATCTTCAGGGCCATAGGAGATAAACACGTGATACAGAGAATTTAAGTTATATTTATGCCGATTACAGTGTAAACATCGAGAGACTAGAGAACACAATGAACTTATGTTGCTTTGTAGCTAAGTGAATGTCTATTTTAAATATCTCCTAACAGTGCTCATCTTGAATTTTCTTAAGGAGCATTAATAATGATATTTATAAATATATATATATATATATGAGAATGGTAGTTTGCTTGAAATCTAAACAAAATATATTTTGATCGATCGAAATTGAAATGTTATATAAAGCAAAAGAGTCTTAAAAAGCAGATCAGATTTACCTTTTTTTGAAATTTTTTTTATTGGTAAACACTTTTGGATAAAGTATCTGTGAATTTATGAATGAAAAGTGTTAAGTTTACTGTAAACAGTACCCCCCCTCCGCTGTAGAAAAAATCGAATTTCGTACTAAAATCTCAAGATAAAGAACGTGTTCCTTTTCCAGTTCGATAATTTAATGTTTAAATAAACTATTTTACTTTAAAACAACTTCCTATATATATATATATATATATATATATATATATATATATATATATATAAACTTTATTTTGAGGACATTTAAAACAAAGAATTAAAAACGCATTTAAGCATCTTATGAAAAGTGCGCACATAATGATGACGTCATCTGTTTTGTGGTACTCTTTGGAGGTCCCTATGGAACATCTTTTAATAATTTCAGGAGAACCCATCCCTTCTCAAAAAAGGAATACAAAAGTGAGCCGAATGCAAAATCAAGATGGCTGCTTCTCTGAAAGATGAGGCTTGCAGACAGATACCAGGAGAGCAGTAAGGGGGGAAATTTGAATTATACTTTTGTTTTACTACTATTTATTTTAGTTTGTTATTAGATTATTTTTTTTATTAAGAGATGAGAGAATTATTTTATTTATTTTTTTAAAGGTGGGAAAAAAATTAGAAAATCTGTAATAATCTATTTTATTGAATCGGTTAATATTAAGGCGTTATCCAATCAATATCAGACGTATTTACACGTGTGCACACGTACTTCAAGTACCGAGATTAGTAGTTTCGTAATAGAAAAATGTAGGTCAAAGGGAGATAATTAGCCTTTGAAGCGACACACTCAAAAATGGTCAAGAAATATAATTTTAAATTCAAATCTTACATTTAAATGTTAACTTAAATGTATTGTTTGCAATGTATGAAGGTACTAAATAGTTATTGAACATTACTATAATATTAAGAAAATAATTTTTTTATTATATTTATTTCCATTGATTTTATTATTTTATTTTTTTTTAATTTGTATATATCAATCCAGTGTAAACATAAGGAAGCAAAG
>OY744532.1:32252901-32277901 GCA_963556195.1 Sepiola atlantica | reverse complement strand
GGGTCACGAATGAGTAAGTAAGCCCAAATAAATTGTGTTGGACTAATTTCAAATTTATCTTAAGTTATTTTGAAAGAAATACAGTTGGGAAATTAGTCCCAAACAATTTACTTGGGTTTACTTACTCATTTGTGAGGCCGGAAAAAATCTGAAAAATTCAGCCGATTCATTGTCGGCTATTTTGGCTGTGAAACGACGAATTAACCAAAAAATCTGTAAGAAAACAAACGTTGATAAACAAGTCACATAATAGATGAAATAAATATATATCGGAAAGTTCCATAAGACACGTTCAATAGGGTATAAAATTGATATCATATCAAACGTTTTATTTTACTTTTTATTTAATTTTAATAAATAGATAGATTTTTTTTAGTAAACTAAATTATTTCACTGACTTCTAAATTCTACGAGGCCGATAAGCAGAAAGCCATCTTGAGTTGCTTCCCTTGATTATAGTGTAAAATTATTCCCCTTTGACTGCTTATTCATTCATTCAGCTCTGTATTAAGGTTATTAAACAAAATCTAATGTGTTTGTGTGTGCCTCGTCTATACGTAACTTGGCTAAATATGCATGAATTATTTTTTATTTACTATTAATCGATTATTTATGGAAAGCAACGATAAAATCGGGGAAAACTAAAACGAATGTTTAAAATTCCTATTTAAAAAGAATTGGAAACATGATTTGAATTATTTTTCAAATACATCCTATTTTTATGACATTTATATCATGTTTCCACCCGGCTAACGCCAGGAAAATACAGCTAATTATATATATATATATATATATATATATATATATAATTAGCTGTATTTTCCTGGTGTTAGCCGGGTGGAAACATATTGCCAGGGTAAAGGGCTGGAGAGAAAAATAATTCAAATCATAGTAATGTTTCCAATTCTTTTTAAATAGAAATTTTAAACATTCGTTTTAGTTATATATATATATATATATATATATATATATATATATTACAGACATCAATTAGTTTAAAGGAAAATTTGCGTTAAAAAATATATTTAATAGATAAGCATTTTAAGTTTCGTAAATACAAGATCTGAACAAAGTAGCCATCTTTTGTTTACATTACTGACTAAAAACGGATGGCTACTTCGCTCAGATATTGTATTTACGGAACTTAAAATACTTATAACTTCTATTGAATATTTTTTAACGCGAATAGGTCACAAATAAGTAGTTAAAGCAAAATAACTTGTTTTTTGTTGTTTTTTTACCAATTTTCCAACGGTATTTCCTTTAAGCTTATTTATGTCGGTAAAAGTAATGATATCATGTATATATATATATGTATATATAGATATAAAACTTAATGTTTGTGTGTTCCCGATAGAAAGGTTAGAGAATCTACATAAAATCTAAAACTGTATTCTTATGTAAAATTTACCGGGGAAGACAATAGAAGTGTTCCCGAATCTCTAAGTGCACCTCTAAGTGGGCTATGAGAGCATAACACTCTTAAAACTTCAAATACATCCTATTTTTATGACATTTATATCATATGTATAAAATTCTCTTGGGAAGACAATGGAAGTTGTTCCAGATCTCTACGTAGAGGCGGGGAAGGGCCAGTAAAAAAGAACAAAGAAAGTAATATTGTGTTATAAGCATAGTGAAAAAAGAGAGAGTTCCTCTTTCAATCCTGAACAACGTTGGGTTAAGAATAAAAAGATGATGAAAATAAAAATTGGATGAATTACAATATTTATTAATTTATCAGATATAAAAGTTTTTTTCTCCTTAATCCATGGATTTTCAAAGATAAGCTCTTTTCATCAGAGGAGAAAAATCAGTAAAATAAGGTATTACTGGTAGCATATATTTGAAAATATAAAAGTCGTAAGCAAAAGACATCTCCAAAGGATTATATATATATATATATATAATTATTTGATAATATTTTTAATCATTATCCGCACACGTATATGTTTCATCCTTGTGGAGATATCTGGTCAGCCTGTCACACAATATGAACCCTAGACACGAGTTACCTTTTAACTTAAATCTCTATCTATCTATCTATCTATCTATCTATCTATCTATCTATCTATCTATCTATATATATATATATATATATATATATATATATATTTATATATATAGTATGAAACACATCGTTGAAATTTGGTTACCGTTGCTTTTAATTAAATTGAAACCGTATGTTGATTTTTAGAATTTGAACAGATTACAATCGTCTAATGGGGGGCATAATATCACTGAGTTAATACTATTCTCGGACCCAAAAATTCAGATATGCAAGTTCTAGTAAATGTGTACTTTTTTGACAAAAACGAAAAATTCAACTTGGCGGTGTTAACATTAACTTGGTAAACCGGATGTGAAATCTGTACAATTGGTGCCTTTCACCACTAACCCTAAGTCTGGGGTGGTATAATTTGAAAAGGATTAAACATATGAAATAATATTTTTATTTTAATTAAAATTACTGATTTTATCCACACAGGTAACGCCGGATCAATATGCCAATTTCACATCCAGTTTTGCCGTGGCATGTTGAAATTTTTGTTTTTGGCAATATGGAGTTTAGGACCCTTAACTTAAATAAACATTTACCCATGTTCCTAGCTTCACTCAATTTGACCCATAGATTTGACACCCTGAGGAAGAATTTATCCGCAGGTTGGTAGCCCTAATTGCACCCGCTGGCTGGAAGAAGCGCAGATGTGGCCAGCTGAAGACTTGGATGGGAACATTGAGGACAGACCTCGAGCTGATAGCTGGTCCCCATGTTTTTGGTGTTCGACGCTGGAACTGGGAATGGCTGACGTATGCCAAGGACTCAGCTGCCGATCGGTAGGGTTGGACAGCCTTGACACGAGATGCGGTGAACTCATTTGGAGCCGGCTCAGCCCACCCCGAGTGAATGCCATTAGTTACAGTTGATCCTTAGATTTAGTATAACTCTGCTGTTTGTTTTTGTGTGTGTGAAGGGGGATACCTCATTATTATTACTTTTTAAAAAATAGGATTTTGAAGGTTAAATTTAATTATTACGGTATCATTTGGTCATTAAATTGTTAATTGAACCAAATTGTTCTAAAGCTATAACTAACTGTTAATGTTGGTTTAATCTCTATAAAATGATTACATGTAAATAGCGTCAAAAAGCTCAACATTTTTAATACATGAGCATTTGCTAAGAATTTTTAAGCCAGTTTACATGAGTTCCTATTTCTTTTTTCCTTCACTATTACCAAAAGATTAAAATGGATGACTTATATACGAAGAAACGGAAATGCATTCTGGTGGATTTAATTTCGTAATTTTTTAATAGGGATTGAAATTTTTGTATTTGTTTTATATCTATTGAATTTTTGATTCCAATAAATATTAAATTAATCTTCTATTATGTAAAAGAAAGTGGTGTGTATGTCCAGCTAAAAGTAAAAAAAAAAACACCCACAAAGTTGGTATATTCTTGACCGGCATTGACCCGGATGAATAATATTTAAAATTCAAAAGAGTTATTCATTCTTTGGGAGTCAACTGGGCCGTTTTCATCAAGGGAGGGGGGGATCGATTTTTTAGTCATTTTATCAACTAATTTGGAAAGAAAATTCCCCGAGGAATCTATATAAAGCAGAGTTGTATGTGTGAATGTCCAGAGAGAGGAATGGGTTGGGGAGAGAGAGAGAGAGAGAGGAAAACGGGGGAGAGAGACAGATAGAGAGGGATAGAGAGATAGAAGTTTTAATAGAAATGTTACACTTTTGCCCCGGGCAACGCAGAGTAGCCCTGTTAGTATTAAATAAATAAAAGAATAGATATTAGTTCAATCTGTAAGTCATGTAGTTGTGAGTTAAAAAAAAGGGGAAGAAAAAAAGTAAAATGCACACATACAGACACAAGAAGTGGTTACACAATTTTATTTTTATAGACATTATTGATAACCCCCTCATCCTCCTCGTCCAGGTTAGGATGTTATCATTCCAATCCGTGCTGAAGATCAATCCTGGCTTTCTGATCAACCCATAATCTATTATTTAGCCTAATAAAGCACTTCTTTTTGCTTCTGTGTTGATCAATACCGAATGCCACCTAGTGGTTGTTAAGAGGCTTAGGTCTTGTGAAGAATGAACAGTGGTTTCAATAGGATGGGGCTATTCCCTACACTTCAAATGATTCATTGAATTGGTTTTCTCATCAGTAGGAGACATGAAAATGAATGAACTTCATACTCACTGGACTGTTATGCCACAGATTTTTATCTGTGAGATTATCTCAAAGATAATATCTATCCAAATAATCCCTAGACTATTCCAGAACTGAAAAGGCATATCACAGCCCTAATCAGGGAGGGTGCCAAGAGAGAAGTGGGTCTGAGTTATTGACAATTTTTGCACATCATATCCAGGTATGCATATCATTGAACAGCGATAAAACAAAGACTGTTGGACATTCATGGTTGAAACTTGGTGGACAAGTCGGACATAAACTGGAATTTATTTATACCAAATATGGTTGGATTTCAGAAAGAATTGTGAATTTTATTAACGATTCCATAGGTGACATTTTTGGAGGCTCATCCTTTATTTGGGTGGGATTAATTTTGACTTGTTTAATCGGGTAAAAAAACTATTGATCAGTCATGTTGGTAGATTTGGGGGCGAAACTAATGATTGTACTCCTAAATATTTGTGAAAAGGAGCAAAATCAAAGTTTCCTGGGTGTCACAGAGAACTGATTTTTTTTTTATAAATAACCATTAAAATGAACTTTTTTTTTTTTTTCGTAAATGTTATCTTTAGAATGGATAAATTGTTTTTGTTGTTTTGTTTTTTCTTTCTTTTTAAATATTCTCTTTTCTATGATTCGTACTCAGTCAGTGTTATTTGACATGAAAATGAGCATTAATTTTTTGTGTGTGTGAAGACAATTACATAAAAGAGGTTAAAAGAAAAGGTTTCTCAATCCTATTTAGTGGCCACTGATGAAGATTACAGGACCTCATCCTTGAAGTTTATAAAAGCTTAATAACATAATAAATTGACCCTCATGTAAGATGGTTAGTTGAATTAGTTAAATGTATATGTTTATATATTTGTATGTGCCGGATTAACTCCTAAACTAATTAACCGATCATTATGAATAACTCCGATTTTTGTAAAGTTTTAACAATAAGTATTTGACATAAATTAATAGATATTCTTCAAATTTCAGTTTCTTTGGAGTATTTTAAAGAGGGCATAATATGGGCACCATGCCCCATTTCAAAAATTCAAATATATCAGATTTAAAAAAAAAAATGTTATCCATCGTCATTAGACACTAGTTAAGCAAGAGTCCCTCGGTTTCAATTTCTTATTGAAACCCTTAAAAAAAAAAAAACCCCGTAAATTTGACATTTTCTAGAATCAAAATCATGTAATGGATTGTGATCAAAATTGAATGGTGATTCTAGAGTGAAGTTTAGTATCATTATATCTTTATTTTAATCTTGACAAGGGAACATGAAAATAATGCAAAACTGTGCTGCTCGAGGAATTAATTTGACCCGTCCCGGGACGAGTGTTCTTCTAGTGTGTATGTGTGTGTGTATATACATATAAAAAAATATATACGCCATCTTTGTTTCCCACTTCTGTCATTATTTTGTGTAATGGCCTTTTGTTTCTATTGCCGCCTCCAGATATTTATTTTTTCATCCTTGTTTAATTCTTGTTCATTTTTTCTTCTCGAATAATAAACATTTTTCTGCTTTTCTACCCTCTCCCCCTTTTAAGACGAATGCCATATGTTCAATCCTGCTTTCTTTTCGTCTTCCGCTTTTCAAGACCGAGTTTTGTTCGTTCCCCATTTTTGTTTTGTCTTTACGTTGAAAGTTTACAAATGGTATAATGGTTACCGACAGGGACTATGGGATCATTCATTTCTAATTGAATCTGTTATATGGATTAATACAATTTAGACAAATATAAACTTACCAGCAGGGCTACCCGGTATCACTCAGGATCCTAATTGCTGTAGATAACAGGAAAAATAATGGTAAAACTAAATGATCTGCTTAATATTGTAATTTAAAAAGTTTAAGTTAATTTTGGGACAGAATCAGAGTAAAAAATACTGATGCCCCAGGTGAGGTTTGAACTCACAACCTCTGTCTCTAAGTAGTTTGCTAACCGATTGCCCCAAAGCAGCAAGTACACACTGGTAACGTTATTAAATACAAAAACAGTCTCTCGCTCTCTACAGAGTTGAATGTAGGGCAGCCGCACATCAATACAGAAAAATTGTATCTTCAAACCTCCACCCCTTTCCATGAGTACAGTGGTAGTAGAGGGTAAAAACTCATCCAGCTTTTTTTTATTAATGGCTAATAAACAATACAAAATATTGATTAGGATTAAATATTACAAATCGATGAAATTGACTGAAAATTTAAAAAAAAAGTTTTAACAACACTGACCAATATTTGCTGTAAATCACTGAATTAGATTTTTTTTTTTTTTTGAGCAGCTTTTAATAAAAAAGCTATTCATCACAAAAGTATGGGTGAACAAAACGTCTTGACTTTATATATAAGATAATATACATGATTTTTTTTATGTGTATGACATTGAAACAATTTTTAAAATACCATTTAAGTTTCTTGCATTAACCTTTTTCGGGGAAAGGTATGAATTTTTCTCTCCAATTCATTAAAAAAAAAATTTAATGAAATACAAATCTTAATATGACCACCTAACTTCGTCCAGTTTGCTTGTTCAATAATGACCACCCTATTTTCAATGGTCATCCTGTTTAGTATTTCTCATTTCAAGTGCAGTATCTCCGCAAACTATAACACCAAATACTGAACAGAGATCTAGTACTTTTAAGACAAACCAGTAGGGTTACCTCACATTGTCCGGGGTCTTGCCTAAGAAAATAGAAGAACTAAAAAACATATCTCCCTCTCTCTCCATCCATCCCTCTCTCTTCCTTTCCCTCTCTTTCTCTCCATCTCCTCTCTCCCTCTCAAAATATCCCTGGGCAGCGTCTAGTATTACACAGCTGAAGTCTTGTTTTACACAGCTGAAGTCTTGTTTTGTTGACATGTTGTAAATTAGGAGGAGAGTAGAAGATGAACCTTGGGTTTACTTTCGACAGCCCTGTAACTCTCGCTTTCCTGATTTTGTCTTTTAGTCCTCACATTCCATAAACGATGTAAAAGTTATTAAATCAATGTTTTCAGGAGAGGGTATTTTTCTTCTCCAGTATACATACATAATAGCCCTCATCCCTCATTGGAGGATGGGAGAAGCTGCCAAAAGCATGACCGCTCTTTCTTGTACACCAGACAAAAGGAGAAAGATTTCATCAGCTTATCCTTTACGTGTCACTAACGACTTCCTGTCTGACACATTATCCTGACACGTAACACTAATTAAAAATGTTTACTTTTAATGGAATTTTTCACTACTCTAACCTTCCATGTGAAAATACCGTTTTTAACATCATTTTCACACATAATTTTGCTACAGAAGCAAATTATGGAATCTGATGCTGGAAAAATAAATGGCTCAACATGGAACCGTTCTTGCTAAAATAGTAATTACTAATGTCACTGAGTCATTGGAAATGATTGGCTCAACCCATCCAGACTGGATAGTCGTATGCATCCATAGGTACTGTATGGGGGGGGGGGGGTAAACTAACTATAGTAAATAAAAAAAATTTGTAATGTTTAATGAATCCATGTTCCATTTTGACCGGCTTGATTGTATTTTATTGGCATTAATTCCTCTTGTCGTATTTATTGCTGCTATGCTACGAGTAGAGTCAGAGAGAGTGGAGGGTGCATAGGAGTTGACAGAGATCGATCTCTTGTATTTGCTCACCAGCAGCCTATTTTTTTTAAATCTCAATTTGGGTTAGTTCGTATAACATTTTTGGACACCCACAAATCCACAACTACAACGCCCATTCTGGGATTTTGACGACGCACTTAAAGTAACTATGCCCCCTATGGGATGTGGCTCCCATCTATTTTATTGTTTATTTAGGAACTGGTGTATTTTCGTCTGTGTCTACAAGTGTCTTTACATCAAATTGCCGGATGTTTATTTTTCGTTCAGGAACGATAGCTGCGATCAGTAGAAAGGTGCCATGCTAAGATGGCTGCGATCAGTAGAAAGGGGCCATGCTAAGATGGCTGCAATCAGTAGAAAGGTGCCATGCTAAGATGGCTGCGATCAGTAGAAAGGGGCCATGCTAAGATGGCTGCGATCAGTAGAAAAGGGGCCATGCTAAGATGGCTGCGATCAGTAGAAAAGGGGCCATGCTAAGATGGCTGCGATCAGTAGAAAAGGGGCCATGCTAAGATGGCTGCGATCAGTAGAAAAGGGGCCATGCTAAGATGGCTGCGATCAGTAGAAAAGGGGCCATGCTAAGATGGCTGCGATCAGTAGAAAAGGGGCCATGCTAAGATGGCTCGCTATCTGGGAGTCTCAGCTAAATTGCAACCATAAGTAAGATCTGACAAAATGGCATCAGAGCGAGAAAGGGGAAAAGCCTTGTTCTGAATATCGCACATGCATGAAGCAAATCTTTTTGGACTTCCAGATATAAGAATGCATTCTCTCATTAGCAAGTAATGATTAAGGGGGCTGGAGGATAACTTGGATCTGGTCCAAGAGAGACAGCTCCTGAATATTCTAAGCCAACAACTCTGTCAATCAGTCGGGTTTTATTTCTTTCAGCCTGGTGTTATGCTCGGTACTCCACACCTGAAATTCAACTTCAATTCGTTTTTGAAATTTAGTACTAGCAGGTGGGATCACGTAAAGGTTTCCGAAATCTATAGTGAAGGTAGTGCCAAAGATCTTACAGGACTTGAATACAGGGGTGTGCCGTCGTCTATCCACGCCAGTATCCACCATATGACTACCGTATTTCAACTACAGTTATAATCGTCCGCAAGACTATCCTTCCCCATCGTTTTATAACAACACAACAAGGTATTTATCTTAAAAAATTTTACAAGAAACTTCACAGTATAGCAAATTTTCTTTATAAAATAAGATGTGGCAATAGGCCAAAATTGGGTGGTGTGGGATGGGGATCGGCTGTCGTTCTCTTGGTCTATTCTCTAAACTAGTTTGTCACCAAAATACCACATTCACTCTGAGTAAAACCGTCAATGGTTTGACGTTTTTTATTTCCAAAAAAAATATATGTACAAATTCATCGATTGAAAAACAGATTGCTGAAAAATGAAATGCTAAGTGTGGTGGTTAGTAGGACCCTCCCAAATCTATCTAGGTATGAGCTGCTCACTGTTTTCTGGGTTGTTTCAAGCACCGCAGTTTCTAAGTGAAAAAAGCAAAAAAAAAAGCTACACAACAAACTCAATGAAATATCTGGAAAAAATATTTCTGGAATGTGTTTTATGAAGACCAGTCTTTAATTTTTCCGAAATAACAAAAAAAAAAAAAAAAAAATATGTAAACAAGAAAATTATAGAAATAAATAAGCACGAAACTTATGTCTGACATTTTGGTAACCGCAGCCTGACATTTGTACGAAGCTCAAATATAAGAGCTAAAAGAATTATGGCGGTGAAACATAATTGACGGAGATGCATTAACTCTCTCCTACCCCATCTCATCCACAAAAGGCTGGAATGTAAGCATTTAATTTTTGCATTGGGACGGGGGTTGGGGGGTGAAAAATGAAACAAAAAAAAAACGGTTGTAAAGAGGATAAAATAAAAGTACAAAAAACTATGGACTTCCTGTTTATGTGCTAAAGAGAGGGAGTGGAGGCAAAAGTGTGTCAATTGACCAAAGAAGGTGCTAGATTCAAGATCTCTATCAAGTGAGAAATTCCAGAGACAATTACCAAATTGGAAGGACAATTGCAGGAACCATATTCATTCTTCTTCTTTGCATATCTTTGAAGTGTCATGTGGTCACACAACAGTTTCCCACTTTTTTACGCAGTCCTTTGCTTTATTGCTGTACTCTGCAAGATCTTTCAATCTGCACCGGTTAGGCAGTAGAGGGCAGACAAGGCAGTGTTGAATCGCGTGGTCCTCCTCTCCACATTCGCAGATGGTTGGGTCAGTTTTGTAGCCCCATTCCTGTTCTCAGGCAGTCGAGTGTTTTCCACTAGGCCCAGGATGCTTCTGAGTTGTGAAGTACGGCCGCAGAAGGGGGGATTCCCATGTCAGTAAGATGGGGGCCATTCTCTAGCAGTCTAGCCCACAGCTGTAATCTGGTCTCTTATGGAGATGTTGTTAGGGGTTCGACATGGCTGAGGAAGGTTCTCCTCGACTTCAGTTGTTGGGCCGTTGATTCACGTCCATAAAGGAGATGGTGTTCATCACTGGTAACCTTTGTGATCTCTACTTGACTGGCAACTTTTTGTCTCACATATTAGGAGCAATGTCAGTGAGGATGTTTTTCTTTTTCTTTATGGAAATCGCTCCAGACAAGGCATGAAGCAACTTGATGTAAGGAGCTAAAAATAAAAATATTACTACTTTAATGTCAAAAACTAGCCAATGATAAGTGTTAGATGGATAGATTCCGACTCAGAAAACAGCAATTCTTTCTCCTTTGTCAGAACATCACTCATGGAATGTGAGGACTAAAGGACAAAATAAGGGAAGCGATGAGAGTTACAAAGATGCCGAAAATTAACCCACGGTCCACTTTCTACTCTCCTGCAGGTTGTTCAGGTTGATAGGCTTCAAGTAAAAAGTGATCAAGCGGCAGGTGTTGTTCAATGCTGGGTCTAATTTTTTGGCATGCATTGATCTCTCCCAAACAGGACAATCAGACTCCACAGAGGAATGGCACAGGGCCTATGCAGTAGACAGTATTCATGTATTTATTATGCCTCTGAACAATTAAAATATTTGAAATTCTATTATGTTTTTAGTGATAGACATGATGGAGTCTCTTCTCCAACATGCAGCCGCCATGTTGTGTATTTTTTTTTTTGGGGTACGCATAAGGTTGGTAAAAAAGAACTGTTGAATTTACATATACATACATTTATTTCTCGCAGAGAGGGTTTGTCAGGGGAAATAAATGTGGATGGCGATGTTATTGAGGTTCAGAAATTTTATTACCTTGGTGATAGCATTGGAGCACAGGTTGAAGCAGATGTTAGTGTGGCAGCAATAATTAGGAGTGGATGGAATAAGTTCAGGGAACTTTTGCCATTACTATCCAGCAGAGCGTGACCACTGTCGACCAGACGAAGAATCTATCAGGCATGTGTACGCAGTGTGATGATGTATGGAAGTGAAACTTCACCAGTGAGAGTTGAGGACATGCGTTGCATGGAGAGAAATTATGAGAATGATACGATAGATGTGTAAAGTGAGACTCAGATCTGATAAGCTCAGAGGAAGATTAAATTTGGACAGTATAGGGAGATGTGTGTAGAACAGGAGGCTTTGATGGTATGGTCACATTAAACGAATGGGTTAATAGATGTAGAACAATTGAAGTAGCAGGGTCAGTTTGCAGGGGAAGGCCAATGAAAACATGAGAAAATGATATGAATAGACATGAAAGAAACAGGGATAAATAAAGAGCTTCCAGAGATAGGTTATTTTGAAAGTCAATTTTTAAAAGCCATCCAACATATGCCAGCATGTAAAATGGACGTTAAACTGAATATGATGATGAAACATAATAAAAGGGGGTGAAAATCACAGACGTAATTATTAACGAAAATGTCTTTAAACAATTTCAAAATTTTCTTAGAAACGAATTTAAACAGGGTTTGTGGTAAAAAGTGGAGGACAAATGGCATTAAGTGTTGCGCCAAGACGTGCGTTTTATAAACAGAATGGATAATACAACAAAAAAAACAAAACAATGATTTATGTGAGATGGCACTTCTTTCAAGTCAATCGGACGAAATCCCTTCATTTTGTGCCGAGTCTAGACGCTCGGCTTTCTCTGTACTTGGCTTCCAGATAATTCCTCTAAATTATTTAAAGCCTCCCACCTAAATCAATAATCTCATATCACTTGTCCCTTCTCAAACAAGTGCTTCTCAAATCTCTCCATAAGCACTTCACTTCATAGAATGGCCCCTTTCTCCAATTATCCTCCTCCCTTCACCCACCTGTGTTGATTACACGATCCCTTTTCTTCAATCTTGTACTTTGCCTGAGTGCACTCAATATCCAACTTCCGTCCCCCAGCCTCCTCCCTCCAAAACGAATGTAGGGGTGGTGTTGGAAAATAGGGTCTTTTTGAAGCCGACACATGTGGCTGGTCATGCCTGGTGCGAACCAATGTGTACAAATTTGTTTAAGCTTGACTGGGCCTCCTTAAATTGACGGTGTGATTAATGTTGTTATAACACAGCCGGATTCATCCAAATTGGATTTTCTCTACAATTTCTTTCTAATTTCAGCCATCTTGTAATGTTGTCGTTTGCTTTATCCGGATTTTCAATGGGGTCTTGTATCTCTATACAAGGCTCAGTCTGAGCACGAAACCGTCCTTTCAGTCAGTCTGTCTGTCTGTCTGTCACGTCCATGTCTGGAGCCACCCTTTCAGTCTGTCTGTCACGTCCATGTCTGGAGCCACCCTTTCAGTCTGTCTGTCACGTCCATGTCTGGAGCCACCCTTTCAGTCTGTCTGTCACGTCCATGTCTGGAGCCACCCTTTCAGTCTGTCTGTCACGTCCATGTCTGGAGCCACCCTTTCAGTCTGTCTGTCACGTCCATGTCTGGAGCCACCCTTTCAGTCTGTCTGTCACGCCCATGTCTGGAGCCACCCTTTCAGTCTGTCTGTCACGCCCATGTCTGGAGCCACCCTTTCAGTCTGTCTGTCACGCCCATGTCTGGAGCCATCCTTTCAGTCTGTCTGTCACGCCCAGGCCTGGAGTCGCCCTTTCCATCGGTCGGTCAGTCTGTCTATCGTGCTATAAATGGCTGCATCTGAGGAATATCCGTTCCGGTTTGGCTTCTTTTAATTTAGTTATTATTAATAGATTTTTCAGGGTTGAACGCCTGATAATAAATGGCTGGCTGCATGTTTTGCTCTCGACATTCTCTAAAATATTCCGTGTCCCGCTGTTGTCTAACTACCGATCCCTTCATCCCTTCATTTACATGTTGCATAATTAAGGATGGCGTGGGCAGGAACTTTTCTCGACAACAAGGTGAAGAGTGCGGCTTTATGTGCAATGGTAACTATTTTTTCTCCTTCACCGCACATGATGATCGGAGTAAATGTTGGATCCCCTTGGGGAGGGGGTCTGATGTCATTGGCTTTTGGGATAAAAATTACGACATGAGGTCTGAAAGTGGCAGGAAATGCCTTCATCATTACTCATTACGTGATTCTCATCTCCAATGGAGATCATGCACCCTTTTGCAATTGCATCTCGAATCCTTTTTGTTTCAACCCCTCCCCCATATGCACACCTCCCCTTTTAAAAAATATTATCTTCGCTTTTTATCCGCCTCCTCCTTTTTCTGGTTAATATTTGGTTCATTTCTTTTTACCGTGTCTCTTTTTTCCTGGGATGACCCTCACCCCGATTTTGTTTGACACTGGGGGGGGGGGGATTTTGCTTTTGTCTTTAATTTTCTTTTTTCCCAACCTTTCAGTACGTCGCTAGATAAATGAAATGTATTACCACAAAGAAGAAGAAAAATCTTAACGCCACCCAGTATCTGATCGATGCAGATCACAACAAATGGCTCAGGACTGTGTGTTATGGTTGCAGAATGGAAGGTGGCCCTCGTCTTGTAAGACCACTAGGACCGCGTTTTACAAACAGTACCTGGTATTCCCAAAGTATAACCCATCTAAGGATTGGGCAGGTTCAATGTTTCTTATCTTCGGTGTATTTACATGATTATGACCGTCTAATAATAATTAAAACATGTTATTAAACATATTATGAATCCATTATACATATCTATCTATCTCTCTCTCTTATATATATATATATATATATATATATATTATTACATAATTCCCACCAAAACCATCTATAATACTAACACATGGTCTGTATCTGATTATCCTCATTCCCCTGAAGATGGACCCGGATGGGTCTGAAAGTACTTGGGACACAAATCAAAACTATGGCAGATTCATCAGCCAATCCCCCCCCTTCCCGAAACTAAGATTCTGATTTGAACTATTGAAAGGATCTACCAAAGGATAGCAAGACATAAGTTGTCTGTTATATTCAACAATACTTGCCTAGATGCTGCCTAGATATACATATAGATATATGTAAGGAGATGATGAGAGGATGAAAGGTTATCCTTTTATCTTCTCGTAAAGAAACGGAACAACGAAAAGTGTTTCTGTAACTATAACAAAAAGGGGTTTTATTAACTCAAGGTTACCTATACCGTTTGGTATAGGTAGAAGAGAGTGGGACAGTGTTCGTCTGAGGAAGAGGAAGAATATAAGAGTTCTTAGGGCTGCCGTGGGCTTCTTCAGGTGAAGATGGTAGTAGTCGTCAAGTGGCGATGCCGGCGGGAGAGAGAGTGTTTCCTCGTTCCTCGCTGGTGCTCTCTGTGATGTGTCCAAGTTGGTGCCAGGAGGTCGTCTGATCTTTTTCCACGAACCCTAAGGGGACATAAGTAGTCCCTTAGGGAACTAACGATATTACTGCGCCCTGTGATTTAATTGGACAAGCCAGCTCACAGGGACAGTGATTACGCATTCAAAAGTAGTCCCTATTGGTGACTGCTACCTCTCTCTCTCTCTCTCTCATTTATATATATATATATATATATATATATATATAAATATGCCCCCACCCATTCTCAATATAGACACATCCTAGTTAACAATACTAAAATAATACACCACGATGCCAACATCAAAAGATTAAAAATTCTTGAAACCGTCTCCATAAAAACTAAGCATCCCACAATCAATAATATGAATTACGAAACTAGTCACATTTTAAAGTGTCGCATAGTAATTAACGTTACCAAATTCTTCGCCGTTAAGCAATCAAACTTTTTAATCTTGCACGCGCTTAGAACGTAATCACTCTCGCATGTACCATCTCAATATTATAGACGCTCTTTTTAAAGTTTTAAATTACTAGCCGTTATAATAATATTAATTTTTTTTTTTTACCTCAATAATATTTGTAAAGACACCGAGACTAACACCGGCTGAAGATGATTTGATGAATCAAATCGAAAGTACTCGCAAAAAAGGAAAGAAAAATGGAACAAAGAACCCACGGAACTTACCTCCACCACTTTGACTGAAAAAACTAAATGGACTATTCGGAAAATTGAAAAAAGAAAAAAGTCATATCAAGAAAAAACACTTATTTAATAATGTTTGCCAAACCTCACGATTTGCCCCAGTCGAGAAGGATCCCCCCCCCTCCCCGACCAAGGACTACACATTTAATTATTAACAAATAAAAAAAATGTATTCCATTTATAGATAATAAGGCCATCGTGGGTGAAGGGGTATGTCCTGTATCCACTGTCTACCCCACTCTTAATTGGAAGCGTTTTGACTGATTCGTCCAATCACTGTTTTTTAAATTCTTTTACCATTTGTTCACCACAATACCACATTTCCTCTATATAGAGTAAATGTGCTAACTTAAAATATCTCCAATAATATTAATTTTATTTAATTAAATTTATAACAATATATATGTATTTATATATACATTTTCATTGAAATATGATTGGGAATGGGAGAAAAAAGATCCAAGCAGAAGAAGAAAAAAAAGCCCAAAGAAATCAAATAAAAACAGGTTAATAAATAAGACTCTCTCAACCTTTTCTTATAAATAGATTTGCCAGTCACAATTTTTTTTAAACGCAATAAATACATTGTGGAATTTGTCTCATTTCGAAATATCAGAGATCTTAACTACTTTATGAAATGGAGAATATTGCATTAATAGTAAATAATAAATTCCCAACAAATAAAGCAGATGTCATGACCGGAAACCGAAACCGTGAGATCTTCAGTTTGAGGTTCTACCAACTGACCTATTTGAACGTTCTTATAAATAGAGCTTAAAACATTACCTTAACAAAATAATTATAGCTTTGGCGTGACGTCATAGATTTATGATTTACGTCATGTTTCAAACCATGAATTCAAACATGTGATAATAAAAAAATGAATAAATGAATGAATGGGTAAATTATTTTAATAGCCCAGAACAATTTATTTTGCTTTAACTAGGTATTGGCGTTAAAAACAATTTAATAATATTTAAAGTGATCCTTTGCTTGCACATGATAGCAACTCCTCAGCAGGGGCTAGACTTTGGGCCCCGTACGGCCCATTAATTCTAGTTTGTTAAAAAAGGAAAATGATTGCCCACTGTTTTCCAATTTGTTTAGAACAGAAAACTAACAGGTCGATCTCTAAATAGTAGTGGGACTTAAGTGGGACGAAATAGGGTGGAGTTTGGAGTGGATGGTTCACTTCAAAATTAAAAAAAAAAAAAGAGGGCGAAGCTACGGTCAAAATAAAAGGGGCGAGTAGACATCTTGGAGGATCTACCCTCCACCGCCTCAAAAAAAAAATCCTAGCTTGAATGCTAGGAAGGTTTTGATTTATTACAACCAGATATAACGGATCGAAAAATATGGTTATTTCCGGAGGTCGCAGACAAAAAAGCCGTTGCCCTAAATAATATTACTTTTCTGTTCTTTGAATCTAGCTCCTTTCCACCCCCCCTTACTTCTCTCTGCCAAATCTACCCTTTCTCTTTATTTTTCGGCCCTTCACACTTTCCCTTTTAAATTTTACTCCTACTCCACATCCGCCACCCCCAGTTGCTTCAAGTCTTCCTACTCCTTTTATTATTCTTTAAATCCTCACCCTTCCCCCTGTTTAGCAACCCCCTTTCTTTACTTTTTTTCATCCCCCCCCCACGTTATCTCCTTTACTATCCTTCTTCCTCTATTTTTCTTCATTTTGATTTTGTTTGTTTCCCCCCTCTCTGTCTTCTCTCTTACTGTCCACCAATGCCCAGCTTCTTGACTTCCACCCTACATTAAAAAAAAGATTCACTATATTTCTATCCTCCTGCGCCTTTCCCCCTGTTGCCCTCCCTTCCTTACCCCCTTATTTCATATTTTTTTAACCATGAACACTGTCACGCTTGCATCTGATTTGAAGACCCCTTCCCCCCCCCCCTCTCCCTCCTTCATGATTGGTGACAGTTTTTATTACTTCCTCTGTGGTCTTTCATCCTTAAAATCCCATCTTCCAATCTGCCTCCCACATTTCGTAAAGGATGGACGCGCGATGGGTTAAATATTATTATATGCGATATGTACCTACCCGACGTTGCCCGGGAGTCTTTTTACTTTTATGTTTTACTTTTTATTTTTTTAATTACATTATTTTTTTAATAATATTTTGAAATTTAAATCGAATTATTACGGTATTTTCTTTTTTTCATCTCCCTCCCACAGAGGTAAGATGTGACACAAGGTCGAAAAGTGTGATTGAAAAGCCAGCAGCCTAGAGGATGAGCACTCTGGCCCACAAAAAATACCTGGGCAGCCCCGTCGGCATTCTCCGGTAAGGGCGCCTCAGCCGATTAACAATAGACTAACTCCTTCTCAAAGGGTGAGAAGGCAAAGCCTGGGAAGGTGGACCTCCTAGAACTGCACAGGACAAACCTTAAGACCGGTGAAATCAAGGCCTGAAGGCCAAGACGGTACCGGTTTAAGGGGTGTAGCATCCATTGGAACAGATACTACACTTTGATCTCAGCCAAAAGGCCGAGAAAAAATTATTACATTATCGTTTGGTCACTAATTTTTTTATTTTTTTTATTCAATAATAACAAAAAATAATAGTTAATTAAAATGTCTTTTTTTTTCAAAAGCAAAATTTTTATTATATTGCATTTTTCGTTTTCAATAAATCGAAATATAAACGTTTGTAAGTCACGGTAGGCGAGAAATATACACATACTTTTGTATCGATGTACACGTTAGTTTCAACTGAGATAGTAATTCGGCTTTACGATTGCGTAACCATTGCCTCTTTACTACGTGAACGTATGATGCTTTTGCGTGTAGCAAGATTCGTGCGCGCCAACACATTTTGGCGCCAAGAACAATACACAACTTCAGTTCGAAGTTTTTCTTCAAGCGGACAAAACGTTTCCGTCCTGATCTCGTTCTGCTTTGGTTTCAGGCGGACGAGATGCCGAACTCCAAGATGTGGCATTATTTAACCGACATGAATCAGCTCATTGTATCATCTCTGTTTTGTTCGTGTATTCTCATGAATAAATATTAACACCTATGTAGTTGTAGAGCCAATATTTATTTCTAGGAAAAATGGTGACCTTTTTCTAGTGTAACATTTCTACTTCAGTCGGATTCGGCCAGACTTACTAACTCTTCCAAGTAAGTTCGTCGTTCTGACTTTCTTTCTGGTTTAAACCTCCTGAACTGACCCCCGGCTGAAATCGGCACCACTACACATAAATATAGAGATCTGAATACTCCCACCCTGACTGTAATCATACCATTATCCACGCTGTATGATCTCGTCCACCTCCTTCTCCTCCTCTTCTCCATTTCCGGCACAGATCAAATCAAAATTCCCCTAGAGTCTGCTGAGTCCGCAAACTTTCCTAGATTTTTTTTTAATAATAAAAATAAAACAAGTCCAGGAAAAATGATGATGAAACCAAAATGTTATTTATAATGAAGCGATTTCCTTTCCGGATGACTGATGTGTGTTTTTATTTATTTATTTGTGTTTTTATCTTTTGTTTCATATTTTCAAAAAATAAACTCAAACGTTACACCAATTGTTATATATATATATTTTTTTATCTATCAATGTATTTTGTTTCATTCTCTGCCAATAAATCCTTTTTATTAATTAATAATTCTACTTGTCGCTTTCCTCGGTTAACGTGCGACGTAATAAAAGGTTTAATAATGCAGCTTTATTTGTATATGTAAAAAGAAAGAGAAAAAGCAGACGACAACTTATTTTATTTCAAAGAATGTGAGTACTCTTCTATTTTTTATCCAGAAAAGGCGGATTTCCGCTTAAATCACTAGAGCCTTCCATGGATGTGAGTTCACCGCTTGTGGGTCTAAATATGCTCTTTTTTTCTTTTTTCAATAAGAAAAAACTGATTTCTGCCAAATCGCTCAAGCCTTACCTCATTTTTTTTTTTTACTGGATTTTCTTTTCTTTCTCTATTTCCCATTCTCTCTCTCCTTCCCCTTCTCTCTCTCTCCTTCCCCTTCTCTCTCTCTCCTTCCCCTTCTCTCTCTCTCCTTCCCCTTCTCTCTCTCTCCTTCCCCTTCTCTCTCTCTCCTTCCCCTTCTCTCTCTCTCCTCCCCTTCTCTCTCTCTCCTCCCCTTCTCTCTCTCTCTCCTCCCCTTCTCTCTCTCTCCCTCCCTACTTCCCCCTTCCTTCTCTCTCCCTCCCTCCTTCTCCCTCCCTCCTTCTCTCCTTCTCTCTCTCTCTCCCTCCTACTCTCTCTCTCTCCCTCCCTCCTTCTCTCTCTCTGGTTTTTCTCTCTCCTCTTCTTGCCATGGGATTCTTTTCCCTCTTATGACAGTTCTCTCTGAAAACTGAAAATGTTAATTTTACTGTGAACGATTCATGGAAAGGGTAGGGAAGTTAGATGACTTTTGTTTCATAAAAGAATGAAGTCTTGTCTCCCCCACATACACACTAAGTGTCTTTTTTAAAATTTTGGTCAACTTATGTGATTTTATTTTTTTTAAATTGGTTGTTTTTTTTTTGGGGGGGGGGGGCGACTTACTCCATACACACATAAGGATAAACTGTTAGGTTAGAGAATTTACATAAAATCTTTCTTTCTATAGGTAACACACACATACACAGATATTTATAATAATAATTATAATAATTTCCAATCTATATATAAGATTGGAAATTATTATAATTTAAAAAATAACACAGAGGATAAACTTGGTAATAAGAAGTTCGAAGCTTTAAGCAGGAATGCACAGGGGAGCTCATTGATTCTCGGAAACGCTATATATCTTTATATATATATCTTTTCGGTACTGTTGCCGAATGGGCATCTAGAGATTTGCATGCGTGACGTAGTCGTGACGTAAGCAGTTTTGACTACGAACGAAGAAAACCGAATCCAAATTAATAAAGAACTCCCCCCCCTCTCCCATGTTAAGAATGGCTTTCTAAATTTGACGGGTATCATAAAACAATTATATATACAAGCTAAACACAACAGTTTCTTTCATTACATTTCTTGCAAAAAAAATAAATGAATAAATAAAACCGAAAACCAATAAACGCTTAAAGTTGATTCAATTCGTTCGGCAAGTTCGTTAACGTTCGCCAGTATCGGAAGTGTTCGGTGAAACTCGCCGTTGATGACGTAAGTACTGGTATTTTCTTGGATGCACATTAAGCAACTGTACCAAATTTTCATAAAATTATTTCAATAAATAAATGTCACTTCATTACCTCCGACCGAATTAATGAGTACATCTTTGTGCCCCATCCTCAAAATTGAATCTTATAAAATGTAAAAAAAAAAATTTTTTTGATAATAAACTGAAAGGTTATATAGTGTTAAGGGCTAGGCGCAAAATCGTATAGTGTCCTTCATTCAATCCGGGGCAACACCAAATCTTCTTGCTGGAATATTATCAGAATACATTTATTAAAAACTTTGTTAAACGTTGAAAAATATTAAAAAGGGGCGGCTTTTCAAATTTGTATAAAATGAAAGGCCCGAAAAGAATGAAATTGTATCCCACCCAAAAATCAAATCAAATAATTTTTTTTTATTATAATAGACTAACGGTACCTACTCGGCGTTGCCCGGTATGCAGTAAAGTCACTTTAGCTATTAATTTTTATTTGTTCGCACAGTTTTAAACTTATACAGAAAAAAAACTTTAGTTATAAGGTTGACAACTATCATATTCTATTTAAAATATGAGTTATCCCCTTTGCTGATTGTAGGTGATTTTAAAATGTTTCATATGAACAGTCGTCTAGGCCGAACTAAGTAATTTTTAAAATAAATTGTAACTAAGTACGTTATTATATCACCAATAACATGGTACAACTATAACAAATGAAAATTGGCTAGTCAAAAGCGAAATTTGATTTATCAGCTTGAATGTTATTCGGGCATAACTTCGAGCATCCGACAAGATAACTTTATATGTTAGATTGATCATGCTCCCATCTATGAAACCCACGCATAACAGCACGGCCATGGTTTGCGGAGGAAGTGTGCCACAAAAATAATGGGAACACATCTTTAGAAGATGTGAAAAGAAGATTATGGTAGATTTATTTCTTTATTTATGTACTAATATCTATGTTTTTACGTACACTTTTCGGTTCATTTTAGCAATTCTTTGACTCGTGTTTTCTTGATGCAATTAAGTTGTATGGTGGGGTCACTCTATACTCTTGGGAACTATCCGCTTCCTTCAAACACGGCTCGCTTTGCTTTTTTGTGTTTTTGTTTTTTAATTAACTTCATGCTTTGAAATATTCCTTCTATTTCTGCTTCAATCATATTTAAAATATACATCGACCCCCACCCCATATATATATATATATATATATATATAATGGGGTGGGGGTCGAAAAATACGTCCTATAAAGTTATGGGTGACTAATAACGCAATTTTCTGCATCTTAATCACTTAGGAAGCGAGACAATCGAAATAATAGTAAGCAACAAAAAAAACAACGAATGCTGCAATTGCCAATAAAAAATAATTACATAAAAATACATTAAATATTTAGGTGATAAAAATCGTACATATTTCTAGACAGGGCGTTTTGGTTGGACTATAGACATCAATATGGAAGGTTCGATCCTTATCTAAGTTAGCCATGCTGATGACGGCTGTGAGCCAGAAACACGTGTCCATGCATTACTTTTATGTACGTATGAAATAAACAATAACAAATATTTATTATATATATATATATATATATATATATATATATATATTAGAATAATACTTGTCTCAAGACAGTTAAAATTTTAATTAATTCTCAAACAGAACAGTTTTACACCACTTTTATGTTTCTCTTAGAAGATTCAAATCAATATATAATGATACTAAATCGTATGTCTACAATCCTTATTCCAATTATGATCAAAATCCTGTGCTTGATTTTGATTCAAGAAAATATCTCAAAGTTAAGGCTTAAGTTTGAGGGGTATTAAGAAATTGAAGTTCAGGAAATCTGGCTTAATTGGTGTCTAATGATTATGGATCAAATTCAATACAAATTTGAAATGTCTGAATTTTCAAATGGGAGGTTATGCTCATATTATGCTCCTTAAATTCCTTTAAAATACTTCTAAAAAATTGTTATCTGTTGAATATTTATTAATTGTTGTCTAATACATATTAAAATTTCACAAAAATCAGAGGTATCTGAATTTTCATGAATAGCTTCCAACTATTCTTTCACACACACCCTTCATAAAACTAAATTAGATTATATATAGCCCACATTATACATAAAAGCTGTATTCCAAAATTCATAATAATCGCTTAATTAGTTTAGGAGTGAATCCTGTACATACAAATATATAAACATACCTAACTTTATAAAGATAGATATATACACATATCTCACTTATATGTATGTCATCCAAAGACACTGTTTCACTCTATCTCAGCTCTTCAGTGTGACTAGACAAGCAAGTGACTCAAGCTATATCGGAATCGATATATATAATAACTCAGTACAATACAACATTTGTGGCATAATTAATATTTTGTAATCATGCTCTTGAAAATTCAACATCAACAAATATTATTTATCCTTGTGTACACATGTTTCAGAAATGTATTGACCATAATCACATCTTCAACACAAATATTTTATCAATTCGTTACAAGCAAAATTAACAATGGAATTGTTAAATGATTAAAAACAAAACCCCACAAAATCCAGAAACCTTGTTTTCTTTTAATCCTTTTATGGCAAACTAAAATAATTGGATTCTAAAGTCAAATGTATATTTAAAAAAAAAATCAAACCTTTCTTCAAAGAAGGTGGATGATGCAAGTTTACAAAATATTTATATCGAAATTCATATCTTAATAAATGATGCTTAATTTCTTCTGAAAACTTAATAACTAAAACAGTAAATAATTTTCAACTTTAAAATACCAATGTGTGCAGAAAAAAAAATGAAGAAAACATCTTTTAATATTGCAGGGAATTAATATTTATCCATTAGTTTTCTGAAAGTAACCATTATTAAATAATTGAGAAAAGACTCTTCGCCCAGAACAGACCCTTCGCATTCATATCGTATGAATCAGATGATTCTGTTGTTGGCATTGGTTTCCCCGATATCTTTCTACTGAAAATTATTTCTATAAAGAAATCTGGTACTTACAGGAGGGGCCACGTGAAGGTTGCCACCATCCTAAGTAAAAGTGTTTCTGTGGAACGAACTGGATTCGAACTTGGTACACCCAGACTGTGTGTCATTAACCACTTCAACACCGTCACCTCCCACAGATAATACTGAAGTACTTGCTAAAGGCATCTTCACAGCTGCATTGATTTTTGCAGAGCGGTTTTGCCCTCCTTCCACGTACAGCGCCTGGTATTCTCAAATAGTCACTCATATGGTACTGGGAAAGCTGAACGGTGCTTAACTTTGGTGATCTAACAAGAATTGGTGTGTCAACGTGATTAGGCTGTAGTTTTATATTTGGGGGGAACTTAAATTATGATCCCAGCCGACGCCGGGTAGCTCTGCTAGTATGTATATGTATGCAATTTGCCCGCAAACACAGTGGGATTTACTGCCTTCCCATCGCCGGAAAATGTGACACAAGGCCGGATGGTGGAGAGTTGAGCAATTGCCCCTAAAGAAGGGGGCACTCTGACCGTTTAAATTTTTCCTTGGGTAGCCTGGTCGGCATTCCCTGGTCGGGGCTCCTCAGGCAGTTAGCAATAAACTAACTCCACCACAAAGAGGGGAGGCAAAGCTTGGGAAAGTCGACCTCATGACTACCCAGGACGAATACCTCAGCCTGACAGGTAAACAGCCACCAAAATGGCCCAGTTTCTGTCAGACTGGTTGTCGAGATCAGATCCTTGACTGGTATATGTCCGCTATTGCCACTGGATGGCAAACGAATGGCGCCAATAGCTGCAACAGCTGATGAATTTTATCTAGCAGACATTTTTAGGAAGCCTCTTGAAAAGAACTGATCCAGATCTCTGTGCAAAATTAGGCCAGAACAAGTTTTATGCGTATTTTTATTTTGTATTTTTGCCATAAATCCTGATGTGAAAACAAAAAATAATTGCAAGTTCTCAAGAAAAAAAATAAAAAGCAAAAAAAAAAACCTTGCCCCCACTTTTATGAAACTGTGGCAACCACTTTTAATGTGACATAAAAGGCAACATTTCTTGGTTGTCAAGATGGGACTTATTTTTGGTAACTTGGAATTTCAGATGTTTATCGTTTTGTTCTTTGGGAAGATTTCGAGTTTGGCTGTTGAATCCGAGCCAGAAGCAAATCCCTGGTTTGTCAGAAATGTACCAAGTCTCACGTCTGACACCAAATAAATTTAAACATCATAGCCGGGTAACATGGATACTATGATAAATAATACATCTTAGATATGAAGTAAAGACGATTTTGCCCCTATTTCGTTGATGCTAATAGCTTTCCGAATAAAAAGCCCTACTGAAATTTGTTTTATCAATCATATGAGGCTAATTATTGTCTTTGTTTAAAAAAAAAAATCTTTTTCATCGATATTTTATTTTTGATTAGCCATAAATAGAAAAAGATGAAGGAGCTTATACTCTCACATTCAGAAGTCTTCCCACTGTCACCCATAACAACGGAAATAAATTTAATAAGAGAAATTTTAAAGATTTACTAAGAAGAAAAGAAAATCCTAATCATTCATATTATTTTTCTTCATTGTTTATTTCGAAGTAATCCTCCACTCTATAATAAAGACCAATGTGTATTTGTATGT